>CAVLGL010000024.1:28518384-29718384 GCA_963668995.1 Parnassius mnemosyne | reverse complement strand
ACCTCTCGGTCGAAGTTGGACTTACCTTGTCGGACTATTTGTCAAAGGTAAACATACTCGTCAACAACTTCGAGTTTAGTGCTCCCAACAGCCACCGGCTTAGGTGTAACATGGACGTTAAACATGATTTTAGTTTTGTCCATGTTCATATTATGTTTGTTATAAATATAAATATATAAAATTCCAGATTTCTGCTTAAATAACGTTACATTTTATCTTACATCGATACTAGAAAAAAAAAATAATAATAAAATATCGTTTATACAAAAATACAGACCCAAGCATTTATGATGGCTTAAAATTCACAAAAGGTAGTCAACGTGAGTTGCCGGAGAAATAGGTAGTTTGTAATGTCAGCAAATTTTGCAAAAGTCAGTTTTTTTATAAGAGCAAATTTTAAACATTTTCATTACGCTAGATGACGAAAATCCCGTATGAAAACTTCCGCAGATCCAAAACATTTAATCTAACGAGAAACAGCATAAGCGTGTTATCCAAGATAAAGGAGAATATCTTTCTGTGGGGGTAATTTTTTTTAAAAGTATTATTAATATTCATATGTCCTAAGTCATATTTAGGTAATCTATATAGCATTGTATTAAATCTTGTCGTGAAGGCGTACCTAGATGTAGAATCGAGTTAGAAGCGATTTCGTCCGACGTCGGGGCCATCTGGTGCCAAATTGCGGAAACCTGACTCAGCAGTTACAAACAATGCGGTGTGACGTGACGCGCAGACGATCTCATTACGCCATGTTCATTCATTATATTATTAATTTTTAACGTTCTTTTGTGGGTTTTATAATTTAATTATGATAGAAAAAAAAAACTAAAGAATATTGTTATAATTATAATATAACAATTATATAATACCTAGACCTTATAAATAAATATACCCAAACTAGATGAGAATACTCTATAAATACCCCAAAATAAATATGCCTTTATTGTACACCATAACAAATAACAGAAGAAAAAGGATAATAAACAGATAATATATCTTTTTAATACTTTTCCACATCCACGACTTTTTCTGCCGCCAGGGTGGCGCCACTCTCAATGAGGTGAAGTCATCGATATATTATATGTACTACATACTAGATTGCGCATTCTGAACATACACTATGTTCAACTGAACTGTACTGCAATCCGTACAGTGTGTCATTTAGTGTGGTTTCAATCTACTAGTTAGTCTGTGGTTTCAATATTCATGCAGTGTGGAGCGGCGCTAATAATACAAGATTTCAAATTAAAGTTTTTTACAGGTTGTTGTTCAAGTGAATAAATAGGTAATAAATTCGTAATATTACTTAAGAAATCAACTGCGTATGCGCGACTTTACTAACTCCCGCGCATGCGCGAAGACATAGAGTAGTGCACATTTTTTGTTTAGAAAGGCTTCTCTAGTACGAAGTACATATAACGCAATGGGTGAAGTATTTGACAGATTTCATAGCGGGGGAGTAGAATCTACTAGTTAGTCTGTGCGGGGGAGTTAACTTGCTTGAAAAGTGTAAAGGATAATGTTTCTTTCTGAAATATTATTGATAATTTATATTTATTAGATTAGAAACGAAAAAACAATAAAGTATAAATTTAAAAAAAAGTGCAAAAAATTAAAATAAAAAAATTAAAATCACTGAAGCATTGAACTTTGAACTTTTATTTTAAACTAACTTCGCAATTAAGTGACATTGTGTAACAATAATTTAAAATTTTGTACAACCGACTTCAATATAAATTATTAAGAATAACTCCAAACACTATTGGTTAGACCTTAACCAAATTTATATGGGACCACATGAGAAGTACCAGCTTTAAAGTAAAAAAAAAATAATCGAAATCGGTTCACCCAGTAAAAAGTTATTAGGTAACACACATAAAAAAAGAAAAAAAAAACATTCAGTCGAATTGAGTACCGTCTGCTTTTTGAAAAAGTATCACCTCACGAGGGCTAATGATCTTCCGAGCGTGGAAGATCATTAGCCCTCATTGCAGCCGTGGTTAAAATCGGCAAGGACAAACTTCTTTTTGTCTTTATGTTCAGCCTATAGAAGACCACTACTGTAATGATGTATTACTACTAATGTAAGGGTTTGTCTAAAATAATCACCATTTACAGCTACATTGACAATCGCAGAACCAGACGTCTCGCTTTCATTATATACATGTCACGTCTAGCATCTTTGCCATTACTGCGCGTCGCCGGTCTGAATATTTTAAAGGTACCTGGAGTAAACGAGATCGCTTTTCGTCAAGGCTGTCTTGGACTATTCAGGGATCCTGAGACACCCAAATCTTGGGGATTTAAAAAATACACATGAATAAAAAGCATCTAAATGTAACAACGGATTACCTATATCTGTGTAACGTCTCTGTGTAGTGGCGGTGTAAGAACATTCACTACCCCATATCATCCCATGGGTGTCGTAAGAGGTGACAGAGGGAAACAAATCAGGAGATGGGCAGCAGCGTTTTCCTGCTAATGATTAAAAATAAAAAAACTGCGGTTGCCGACACACTTGCCAAGCGTGGCAACAATGGCAATATCCCTCCAATGAGCCTATCTATGGGGCAAACCTATGTTCAGCAGTAGACTTTAATAAGCTGTAACAGTATCTAACAATATTATATTATATAATACTACTAGGTATATCTTAACATAAGTACCTACCTACATTTGTAAATATTTACATCTAAGATGCCCTACCTAGTTTGGAAGTCAGAACCTCTGACTTCCAAACTATGCAGGGTCTGTGCATAAATACGCATTAGTGTTATGGTGTGGCAATTCGTCGAAGTGCAAGCGTGATTCTCTTGCCTTATACTTATCTACCTATCTTTAAAGTAGTCATTTATATTTACGTAAAACTTGCAATATATCATACCTAATCACCTTATCTTACCATCTGGTGAGTCGTTTACCCATTGGCCCCTTTATATAAAAAATAATTTGCGGTGAATCCATAGTAATTTAACAAATATTAATAAAAAACGTTTTAATATTTGCATGCCAAAATGGCAGAATGTACGGATCTTTTATGTACTCTGTTAGCACCTCTTAGACATTGTGAATACATTTAAGGCAAATAAATCAATATTCTATTCTATTCTATTCTATATTCTTGCTCGTACTTTAGAGCAGTGGTTCTTAACTTTGGTTTGGTCTGAATGTTTTCTATGTGCATGTGTTTTCAATGTATTTAAAACGCCCCAATAGAAAATCCTAGTGTAGAGATTATTTAAAAAAAAACCCAAACCAATAAAGTTTGGTATACTTATAGTTATGACAATCACTTCACTAGTATTGAACTAAAACAAAATTACGTAGGTACTTATATAGGTAATTAGAATGACTCGGAACAGGATCGCATAAATCAACCTTAGCTGCATTTAGAAATGCCAGTTAGAGTTTAAAAACATTTATTATATAACATTATTTTGTTTAGCATCACTGCTTCAGGTTATCCATAATACTTCCGTTTCCACTTACGCTCTGGGCTACAACGATCGTGCGTACCGCCATTGAATATAAGGGAAAATAAATGCAAATTAGACTTCCTTGTTAAATTGAGTAAAACTCGGATTTAAATTGCCAACGCTCATTACTACATAGTATTGGAGTGAATATAATAATTCAGTATCTATATATTTAATTTTTATTTACCTAAATAATAAAATGCAAGGACTATTTAGGAGTTTTCTCCTTCGCACGACTTTTCTAAGGAATCGGCTACCACCTGCGATTTTTCCGGATCGTTACGACTTAGTGACATTCAAGAAACGACTCCTTTTTAAAATGCCGACAACGCACCTTTTGCCCTGGTGTTGCTGTAGTACCTATTGATTGGACGGTGGTCGACACTTACCAACAGCGGAGCTGCATACTCGTCTTTATTATAAAAAACTACTAGATTATTTATGGGGTACGTGTAAAAAGCGTTAAAAAAGTTAGGTTACCTACCAAAAATATATAATAAATTTTAGCTTTGATGTAGGTAGCGTGATTATAATTTAAATTAGGTTCCTATATATTCTTTTTTTATAAAACTGATGATTATTATAAAATATGATTGTAATTGACTATTGCAGTCCATGGATAGGTATCTTGCAGGCAACTTTAAACAAAGAATACTTACTTTAATTTTTTTTTCATTAATTTCCGCGAGTTATCTACACAGTTGATTAAACAATGGCATTTACTTAAAAAGTAAACTGGCTAGGTAAAAAGTAAGATTAAAAGACAAACAGCGCTGCCTATACCTACTGCTATGTTTAAGTCCGAAGGGTATAGAGAATTAGTACACTTACCTAATGCTACAAATACGCTGCCACGTCTGAGGACTTAGATGGAACGCCATAGAGCCCGTAATTTTCTGACTCTTTATAAGATACAGTTCAGACCAGCACCCAGAAGTGTACGCACTGCTTTTTGGATCCATAAATAGCTACCTTGCGCAATTTTGACTGCTCAGTTTTATAAAAATGTCGAATTCAAATTCGTCAAACACGTACCTAGATTTACTACGCAGTAGTGCACTTATTTCAAGCGACCTACCTACATAAAGGGATCGAAGCTAGGTTGCTCGCGAAATATACTTTAATTATCACTACGCATTACGTACGCGTCCTTACGTTATTGTGAGTTGGTGATACCAGGAGCACAGAGCAGAAGTAATTTATTAACTTTATATTTCTATATTCCTAGTATTTATACATATTTGTATATAACATTCTGAAGGGTTCCGGAATTAAACAAGATAAGGCAAGATTTTTTTTATAAAAAAACTTTTTATAAGGTGCCAGCTACTCTTTTATTTATTATTTTTCAATGTCATATTTAGGAAGAATTAGAAAGCATTTTAAACTCGGCTCACCAACCACGTAACAAGCGGGCGTTGACCTCGCACTGCTGTGTGTCAACCAGTGTCAACCTTATGTCATTGGACACAAGCGACGCGTGCTATTGGTCTGAAATGTCACGGGCGGCATTGCGACATCAGTGATTGGTCGCTTTTGTCACACGGCGGGCGGGAAATGGGTGTACCGATTTTAAAGTGCGACAAACGACAATCATTTCCCGCGAAATGTAACACTTTCATCGTTTTCAAACAACGCCTATTTCGAAAGAAGTTGTTTTGGTATATGATACTGTTGTTACATTGAAATTAGACTGGAGTTCGGGATGGTAAAGACTTTTGTTGGTAATAATTAATTTTATTTACACTATTCAGCACTACTCAATGTTTCGTAATGCAGCTGATAAAAGTAGGTACCTACATATCATTTGTAATAGTTACCTACTACCTGACAGAATTCTACCAAAAAGAATTCGTGCATAATAGGTAGGTGATATGAGCAGTAGTGACATAAATTTAAACACAACAATTTGTAAAATTAAAAATGTTGTACAACCGACTTCAATATACCTAAATAAAATGAGAACATCATCAATGTAGTCGAAGTCAATTAAATACGCATTATTAGGGATTATTCAAACACTCCTGATCCTGATTAGATCTTGAGCAAATTTATATAGGTAGATTCACAGGAGAGGCACCAGCTTTCAAATGAAAAAAGAAGTCATCGAAATCGGTTCAACTAGAAAAAAGTTCTGAGCCTACCTAACACGCATAAAACATATCTACAGTGGAATTGATAACCACATTTTTTCTTGAAGTCGGTTAAAAAAGAAGCCATTCAAATATTCAGCGATGGGATAATTGTAAATTTTGTTTTTCTAAACGTTTGCAGTCAAAATGTGATGATTAAACTATTGAAAAATATAAGTTTTTAGGTTCGGGTCCAGGGCGTGGTTTAGCCAGCAAAGATAAAAAGAAAGAAAACCGAATAGGTTTGTTACCTATAAGATTGCAGTTCATAACATAAAATAATGAAATATATAGGTGGGTACCTAAGTCGATAATATTAAACATTATTGTTAGATTATACGTTGCTTGTAAGTGAGATAGGTCACTTACCTACCTAAATAATGTAAGTACCTAACATTAAAACCGAAATAATTTAGAAACATAATGGCAGGCCTATGTTAGTTATCTGACTAAATATGGAGTCTCAAAACGATTCTATTAAAATTAGATTGATAGTGATTTTAATATATCAGTAGATTTAATTGATCTATAATATATTATAATAAGCGATGCTGCAGCGACTCTTTCACACGGGTCTCCGTTAGAGGGGGTTCCCATGGGGAGATAGCGCTATTGATCGCGACGCCTGGTCGCGTCCCCTGCCGATCTCGACAGCTGAGATTCGTGTTACATACGAGTTTAAATTAAAACATTTTTTAGATTTTAATTGTATCATTTAAAACTGTGATAAGTGATCAGAATAGATATACCTACTTAGTTATAGGAGCTGTATAGAAACTGTAAGATTAGGAACTAACATACTTCCTACACTGTTTATAAAAAACACCAATAACTGGTTAACTTTTGGATATTGCAGTGTTATGAATGATTATCCACGTGTTTCTGACACCACCTATATCTATCGCTACTCATATTGCTAGGGATTGGAAAATTCTCAAAACACCGATAAGGAACCGGAATCTAGCGGCAACGTGCAATGTGACAAACGAGCACACAGTCCACCTGATGGTAAGTGGATGCTGTGGGTCATAGACATCTAAACTTATTCTCAATCAAGATTCAAAATGCAGATGCGTTGTCGCCCCTGGAGACTAAGATGGAATGCCTCGTTTCCAGTAAAAAGGGTATCCGGTTCTCTACAACTGCTGTGTTTAGTATAGTGAATGTTACTCCAGTGTCATTCTTGCTAGAAACATAGCTGCAGCATGGCTCTACCACGTATAAAAAGCCAGTCTAAATGAGAATCGTCAGGCACCTTTATTTATCGGTAGTGAAACAAATAGGTAAATGGTAACTTGCTTAATGACACTGAGCGAAGGTGATAAAATAATATTAGATACCAGTTAAAAAAATATAATGCATTTATAATTTTTTTGACTACCTATGTTATGATTGAAGTAAAAATAAAGCTTAACTACAACGTCACAAAGGCTTCCCCATTCAATTCGGAATCTATAAAATTTTGGTAGGTATTTTAGCACCGGAACCGTAGTGATAAATGGAACCTTTTTAGAACCTAAATGAAGAACTGTACCGAAACAGACAACTTTTTCTTATCATATTAACGTTCTAAATGAAGGGCTGGTCGAGCAAGTAAGTGCATCTGCATTTGCGTGTGCACTATCGGCACAATAATAACTCCTGAGCAGTTAGCAGCTTCTGTTTGGAAGTTACGGCGATCCATAATCTCAGCATCAACTCCTACACACCTGCCAGAAATAAGGGGAGTCATGTTTAATGTAGAAAGACATTTGTAGATTTCTAGAATAAGTATTATTTTCTCCAGACCTAACTTCGGTCACGACAATCAGTCTCAACTCTCAACGCAGATTAGGCATGTGCAGAGGACAGGGTTAACGCGCAAGAGTGTATATATCTATGCGCAAGCGCAGATGCTCTATTTATTCCCTCATTTATAAAGTCCGATGGGATGGAAATTTGGCAATCCAATACCATTGGAAAGAGATTAAGCGCAGGACTAACGAGTTTAACGTTATTTTTGAGGCACGGTGAACACCACCAATTTCATGACTTCGATTGCTATCAAGAGAGAAATATCTAATATCTAGTTTTAGCTGGACCCGGGAATCAAACTTGAAACTAAAAAAAATAGCAGCTTACGACCACTAAGTCGACGAGGCAGTAGTTTGACGCTGATCCTCGCCGCCAATTTGGATATTTTACATGCGATAGTATACCGTTATATATCGAACAAATAACGTCCTTCTGTCGTTTCCTATAGTCGCCTATTCTACATCTATGAGATAGGTTGATGTGATAATCAATACACCGCAAATCCACGCTCTTACAGAATACCAGCGAAAATTATTAATGCTGCTGTGTTTCGTATGGTGAGTGTAAAAAACCGGAGACCCTTTTTACTAGAAACGAGGCATTCCATCTTAGTCCTCACGGCTGACAATGCATCTGCATATTTATTCTTAATCGAGGATAGATGTAGATGTCTATGGGTCACATCAGGGTATACTCGTTTGTTACCGTTATTCTTTAAAAAAAGTCCTAAGTACAATGACAGTAGAACTTTACCTACAATCGCACAGCCTCTAATGAATTTAAAATCGATTAGTTACAAGACATTACTGTACTCGATACAAAGGTATCTTGTAATCGACATTCTTGTGTTTAACGACAACTACTGTATGATCGAAAGGCATAAAGATTCACCACCGGCTTTATATCGCCGACTTTAGTCCTCGAGACTAATTACTTTTCGCAAAAGAAATTTCAAGTTAAATTTCAACCTTGAAACGATGGCATAAGGCATGGTTTTCTAATGAATTCATAAGTGTCGGAGACAAAGGCATGGAACGCACAGACGACCGCCTGTTACACCGCATTGTTTATTATTCAAGATTAATAGCTATTTATAGTTACTTACTTTATAACATTTTAATAAAACAATAAATGTCAACCAACCAACTCCAAAAAAGGACGTTTACGAACATTTTTAATCTAAAGAACTACAATGAAATGTCTCACATCCTACAATTTAACTGCTTTTCTTATCAATGATTTAAAAGAAACCTTTTAACATGCTTCAACTATTTTTGGAATCAGTTGAAATCATGAAGCAAATACAAAGAGGAGACGTTGTAATTAAATTTCATTATGTAACAACGCGTGACAATTTGCGGGGTGAGGGGATGCAAAGCACCGCCCACTTTACACTATCTACATCTACCGATAAATAGTAAAACTACTCGAATCTTTCCATATCGATGTTGCAATATAGCTTAGCTACCTTAATGGTAGATGGCGGCATGTCCACAAAATGTTATAAACTATAAAAATAATATTTTGGCGATTAAAATTTCTTTATGTCTGAATGCAAAACAAATTTCAGCACCTTCGTATGATTATTTTATCATTACTGAGCTCTACGTACCATTATATTTTTAGTTCACAGGACACAAAGTGTCGCCATCTAGTGTGGAATATATTTAATTATATTTGAAAGCCGACGCAAAGAGATTTTTCTAGAACTATTTTAATAAATTAGGTGTAAAATTACTTACATATGAAATGTGATGCCATCCATAGCATCGGAGCGTCTATCTCATTAAGCAAATACATTCAGACAAAGAAATTTTAATCGCCAAAATAATATTTTTATAGTTTTCATAATAATTTTGGGAACAGGCCGCCATCTATCGTCAAGTAAACCTCATAAAAAATAACAAAAGACAGGGCCGCAATTAGAATTCAATTATTTTACCCAGTAAGCCAACATTCAATATTAAAATGAAGGAAATTGTACTTGGGTGATTTTTACTCGTACGAAATGTTTAAGTTATATTTAAGTGACATTCTATATGCAAAGAATCACATAAATACAATTTAAATAAGTTTATCATTTCGTGAAATTCAACCTTCAGGAAATATTTATTTTATCCATAAAATAAAGTATCTTTGAAACTAAATATTCTATGTTCAATATTAAGTAGGATATTTTATTTGGAACTAAATATCCTACTTATCTCACTAATATTATAAAGGTGAAATTTTGTGTGTTCTTTCTGTCTCTTTGAGCTTATTCCGCACTAAGTATGTGTAATTTTTTCACGCAGAAACGGCTGGACCTTTATTTATGTGTGGGTTATACTACTTAATATCTCTGAGGGAGAACAAATAATAGACAAATTATTATAATTAATATAATTTTATTTACAAATCAATTAAAATGTAAATATTTTATTTCAAATTAGGCATCCGAATGCACTTTTTGAATGCCAATCTAAGAACATTAAATTGTATTTAAGTGATTCTTTGCATATAGAATGTCACTTAAATATAACTTAAACATTTCGTAAAAATCAGCCTAAGTACAATTTCCTTCATTTTAATACTAAAAGTTGGATTACTGGGAAAAATAATTTAATTCTAATTAGGGCCTGTCTTTTTGTCATTTTTATGAGGTTTACTTGACTATAATACGGCCTGTTCTCAAAATGATTATAAACTATAAAAATAATATTTTGCGATTAAAATTTCTTTATGTCTGAATGCAAAACAAATTTCAGCACCTTCGTATGATTATTTTACCAATACTGAGCTCTACGGACCTTTATATTTTTAGTTCACATGACACAAAGTGTCGCAATCTAGTGTCGAATAAATTTAATTATATTTGAAAGCCGACGCAAAGAGATTTTTCTAGAACTATTTTAATAAATTAGGTGTAAAAATATTTACAAATGAAATGTGATGCCATCCATAACATCAGAGCGTCTATCTGAGTAGTTTTTACACAATAAAACACAACACTTCATCCTTTTCTTCTTAATATTACGAAAATACACCGATTTGCGATTTTTTCAACACATATGTAAGCGCACAGGACGAATGCTGACAGTATACTAACTAAAGCCACGCCCACTATGATGAAGTCAGGACCTACTTAGAATCACAGTGCACAGTTGCTTATGCCGTCTCCCCTTTGTATTAGCTTCATGGTTGAAATTAATACAGGCCTAGTACCTATTACTTCTACCATTCTCAAAATATAAATTTTTACAAAAACTTATCATTCAAGTTTGGAGATATTGTATAACATACATTTAAAAGACAGTAAAATTGGTAACCGTTTACCGTGTAGCAGCGGTGTAGCAATATCCACTACCCCATATCATCCCGTGGGTGTCGTAAGATGCGACAGAAGGAAACAAATCAGGAAATGAGCAGCAACGTCTTCCTAATAACGACTAAAAAAAAATTGCGGTTGCCAACTCACTTACCAGGCGTGGTAACTATCGCAAATATCCCTCATATGAAGCAATCTATGGGGAGGCCTATGTGAATTTAGTAATAGGCTGTAAGGGTAACAGTAACGGTAAAATTGATAACCTTGGCTTATTTGAAGTAGGCTGTTAAAGTATAGATACGTTCCAAAGCTGAACTCAAGCCTCTCTGCTAGGAGTAAAAAAGCCAATGGTTTTCCTAAGCGTGGTGAGGAAGAGTAATACAGCAGTGAAAAAGTTTTTAGATAATTTGAAACCCTTAATTTTTTGGGATACCGCAAAGCGGGGCGGCAGGATAGTACTTTGCTAGCCGCGTCGCTTCGTGGAAATTTAGACGCCATGGAGCCGTACACAGGAGCGCAGCGTTTTGTGTCCGCATTAAGTGAAGTTTCAAGCCCCAATGTGATACACAAATGAATCAGAATGTTTGAAACAACCGGGTCAACGGTAACAATAACGCCTCGTGGGCACCCGGTTCCTGCAAGAACGGCTGACATTGTGGTGCGAGTTCGTATTTCAGTTCAGCGAAGTCCGCTACAGTCGACCCGTAAGAGAAGGCTATATACATTAAAAAAACGACTTTGCGACGAATTTTGAAGTGTAATATGCATTTGAAGGCTTACATAAATAGAATAGAATAGAACAGAATAATTTTTATTCAATATGAATTATTACATAATAGTTATTGAAAGTCATTTTTTTATTTACCACTGGTTCGAAAAATACCTCTATCCTGTGAAGAACCAGCAAGAAACCTTGCAGGACTTTTTTTTTAAAACATACTTCACCTTAAAATAACTTAATGAGTTTTAATAGAACCAGCATGGTGGCGTTCACCTCATTCTCAGAGGTTTTTTTCACTTATGTATTCTTTGATATTGTTTTCATAATAAAACATTTAAACGCATTTATTGTCAATATTTGTACATTTTCTGGGATCTTGTTGTAAAATCGTATACATTGCCCCATAAATGAATTACTAGTTGTGTGGAGTCTAGTAACTAGTACCTATTACTTGCTTATGTTTGTTTCTAGTGTTTAAAGTATGAAAATCTTTATTCTTATGTACATATATTACTATGTTTTTATGTACATACATTATATTTTCTTAAATTTATTGCGATGCCAAGGTTAATTTTTTTAAATTTTTCTCTAAGGAACTCATTACAATCTAAGTTATAAATCGCCCCCGTACAGCTTCTTTTGCAAAACCAATATAGCTTCGATGTCAGTCGAATTACCCCATAGCAAAATCCCATAAGACATCAACATTCAACTCCTCCCAATTTAAGAGCACATATTCAGCTAGAATTAAACCAAGATTAAAACAAAATGATGCCAATAACCGACTTAACTATGTCAATCTAATGCTCGACTGGTTCAACAATTTTCACACCGTGATGTTCAGTCATGAGAAGAATTTTCATATTAATGGCCAATTGAACAAACAAAATTGTCGTTTGTGGTCCGAGACCAATCTTCTAGTGACCAATTGTCGTGTGTGCTGCAATAACATCGATCGGTATTTTGGGCCATACTTTTTTGAGGATGAAAGAGGGCAGGTGATGACGGTTAGGGCCAACAATTATTGCGAAATGATAAGAGAGTTTTTGGTACCAGCTTTGCAGGAATTTTAAAGCAATACCTCAAGGATGTGGTTCCAACAAGATGGGGCCAGATTCTATACGGCCAAGGTGTCCTGAAGGACCTGATGAACCATGTTTTTCCCGGAAAACTCATTTCCAAAAAGGGGGTGTATAATGAATGGCCGATGTCTCTCCATGTGATTGTTTTCTATGGTGTTATCTCAAATTGATGGTGTACGTGAATAATCCGAACAGTTTGGAGAAGCTAAAAAGGAACTATTCTCGTTCTATTATATTCGGGAAATTAACAATATACCGAGAACAATGTTACGACGAGTTTTTCAAAATCTGCAACTTCAGCATCAAGAGTGCCAAACAGCTGAGGGACGTCATTTGGAAAACATTATTTTTAAGTCTCAAAAATTCCAATATTACTATTTTTCAAAAGTAGTAAAAATAAAAATGTTGTATGTTTCGTATTTTTTTTAATTAATATTCAATTTACCAACACCCTTATGGCTCACCCGTTATATTAAGTAAAGTCTTGTTCATTAATTTCTTTTTCATACTAGATAGAATTTATATATACACCCCAATAACTGATTTTGACCCGACATCGGATTCGAAACTGGACCTCGTGATCAGTAATCGCGTCCAAGATCACTAGACCAACGAGACATTCAATGTAATATAGAAAATTGTGTAATATTGAAAAAGTTTCAATATTTCCATTAAATTAATTTTAATTAAAAATGTAGACCATATAGTAGCAATGTAAGAATATCCACTACCCAGCGTACAGCGTCTTTCTAATAACAACCAAAAAATAAAGACTGTAGTTGCCAACCCACTTGCCAAGCGTCGCAACTATGGCAAATACCCCCCCTATAAAGCAATCTTTGGGGGAAGCCTATATTCAGCAGTGAACTTTAATTGGCTTGAACAGTAAGGGTAACGGTAAATAAAATTAAAATCATAAGTACATGTCGGTGTAATAGGCGGCTCAGTCACACGAGACTATATAACACCAGTATAATAGCCGGTCAATAAAACCCGATTGGTTCAAGTCTAGGGCGGTAGTGGAGATGCGCCGTATTACTAATTTGGCTATAGTAGATTGGTGTCATTAAAAACTAACTAATATTAGTTACCTTCATAATGATGAGGGCTGTGGTAGGTCAAGGAACATACCTCGCCTTAAAATTTCATAGCACTCTTGATTGAATCCCAGCAGATGAACAGACCAATGAAATTGTTCATACTCGGTGGTGAAAGAAAACATGAGGAAACTTGTCTAAGAAATAAAAAACATATTTGGAGTAAATGTAGAGTCTGCAAACACGCTTGAGGCAGCATGGAGGACTCTTCTCTGCTCAAAAAATCTGGTTAGAAAGAGGAGGAGTTATATATGCTCAGCAGTGACACGTATTTATAAGCTGTTACTTTACGTAGTTGAGATGAGTATGTCATTTAGCGCATTTCTGGTAATTTTATTACGTGGTAGAGCAACGCTGCAGCTATATTATGGTTGTAGCATGAATGGGTCGGCTCGGCCGGGATAGGGCCACGCTCTCACAGAATACCAGCGTGAAATAGCAGCTTAATGCTGATGTGCTTTGTATGGTGAGTGTAGAGAACCGGAGCCCTTTTTTATGGAAACGACACACACACACACACACACACACACACACACACACACACACATACTTAGTCGGGCCATAAGTTCTGTCAAAATATTATTTAAAATTTATGAATACTGGCTAGGATGAACTTCACCATTTTAAAAATATAACGTTTGCGCATGCCGAAAATAAAAAAAATATTAATTTTCATTCATTTTCAAATATTGAGTGGTCGAAGTATGAAGATAGAGTAGCGGTTATTGCGTTGCACCGCTATGGTTACGCGCCAAAAGAGTGTTTCTGTGGTTATGGCAGAATCATCAGCGCTGTAGGTTACCCTGCAGCATTACACTGAGTCATAACCTTTGCACTGGCGCTATACACTCTCGTAATTTTAGTCTACCATACTTTTAACTTGTTATTTTTTATTGTTGTGATGTGTACAGTTCCAGTGAATAAATGTCTTTCTTTCTTTCTTCTTTCTTTCTTTCTTTTCAATATTCTACAAGAACTGAAAATTACCCTACGATTTGTTTATCGTACTATCAAATGATTTACTGAAGATTCAAGCTTCAAAGATCGTAAGAGGACTGGCCGACTTCGTACAGTTAGGACACCCGTGATCATCATAGCAGTGAAGGCGCGAATCCAACGGAATCTTGTTCGTAAACAAAAAAATCTTAGCTCTTCAAATGGGCTTCTAAGCAGAACCACGGTCAAAAGAGTGATCAATGAAGACCTAGGACTACGAGCTTATCGTAAGAAGACCGGACATTTTTTGAACGAGCGTTTGAAAAAAATAGTCTGGTTAGATCCCGCGCTTTGTTACGGCGGTACGCGGGAAAAATACCGCGAAATTTTGTTTTCGTATGAATTTTTTTTTTAACATCGATGAAAGTTATAAGAAAGAAAATCATAGGTTGTATGCCCACTGCAGTGAAGAAGTCAGCACGCATATTCCGAGGGTTCAACGAGGACATTACCCTTCGTCACTCATGGTTTGACTTGGAATCTCATATTCAGGATTAACTGAGGTGTTTTTCTGCGAAAAAGGTGTAACAACCAGTACCGAGGTGTATCAAAATACCGTCCTAACAAACATAGTGGAACCTCAAAAACAGACATTGGATATTCCAACAGGACTCTGCACTAGCTCATAGGGCACGAAGCACGCAAAATTGGTTTACCGCCCGTGGAATTGACTTTATCAGACATGAAGACTGGCCCTCTTCTAGTCCAAATTAAAACCCACTGGATTTCAAGCTATGGCAACATTTGGAGAAAAAAGTCTGCAAAAAAAAGTCTGAAAAAACCTCATCAGAATTTGATATCTTTCCGAGCATCTCTGGCTAAAGCAGCGGCAGAAATAGATATGAGTGTGGTGCGTACTGCGATTGATGAGATTGATTGATTGAGTCTTTATTGAGAATAGATGTAGATGTCTATGGGCCACAGTAACCACTTACCATCAGGTGGACTGTGTGCTCGTTTGTCACCCAATCCTATAAAAAAAGAATATAGGCCTCCCCGAGGAAAGGAAAGGCCACAAAGCGCAGTCTTGCATCCATTGACTTCCTGTATTTCTTACCAGATTTGTAACTTAGGCGTTATTCACTACATACTTATTTATACCTTTTACATTCGTTTTGACGCCATTTACCGCCAGTTCGTGACATTTTCACAAACTCTACTAACTAATGTTTATATAGGATCGAATGTATCTATCTCATTATTAACTGTCATAATAATTATATAATCTATTATTTAATGTATAAAAGATATGCATCGCAAATCTTTGATATGGTTAAAATGATAGCTACTTCTCTAATGTAAGGATAAAGACTCGGATCATATGAATTTTTAATATTAAAATCGCATATTATATAAACGAATTCTTGTATAGTATGTACTTACGTAAGGGTATTATAAATTATGTGTAATTTATTTCTCGGGAACCGTTCAAACGATTTGAATCAAATTTTGTATTTAGATAAAGTTTCACTTTCCAAGTTTATCTAGATAGGTTACGTCTTTGAAATATTTTTTTAACGCAGAGAAATCTCCTTCGCCTAGATGCTATACATTTCAAGTATGCAACTTTTTTTTTTAAATACCTGAAGATATCCTCTTTCAGAAAACGAATTATTATAATTTAGAAAACGAAAGTACATTTAGTAAATAAAGTGAGTATTTTGATTAATAATTTACATTATGGATAATCCCTCAATCTGATGATTGGATATTATTCAAAATAGGCGAGGGCATTTTGAATAATGTAAATAAAATTGTATTCTAAATTAAATTACCTTCCATTTCATATATAATTTCTATATAATTATCAAAAAGTGAATCGTTAATTTTATAATAAGTTTTTGACAGAACTTATGACCTGACTAAGTATATACAAAAATCAATTACTGTCCGTTTGTCTCGCTAAAACTCAAAAACGGCTGGGCCGACTTTGATGAAATTGTAAGTGTTTTTTATAGGATAGGGTGACAAATGAGCACACAGTCCACCTGATGGTAAGTGGTTGCTGCGACCCTTAGACATCTACATCTATCCTCACTGTCCTGCGTTGTCACCCGTGAGGACTAAGATGGAATGCCTATTTTCCAGTAAAATGGATGGTCGGTTCTCTACACTCACCATACGAAACACAGCAGTGTTAAGTTAAATTTTACGCTGGTATTCTGTGAGAGTAGTTCCTTGGATGGTTTAGATTCACAATTGGGTCCGGTAGATAGCGCTGTTGTCGAAATCTAGAATTCACCCGAAGCCGGGATGGGTCGCTAGCCGAGGATAAATGTAGATGTCTATAGGCCACAGCATCCCCTTACCATCAATTAGGTGGACCATGTGCTCGTTTGTCAAGCATATTTTATAAAAAGAATCTGTATGAAAATTAACCCTTTATACACCATATTCTATGATCAAATTGTCGCTCTTCCATCCCTCAAACCACAATTCGCCAGGGGGTGCTAATTGGCAGCAGAAATAGGTACGAGGGCGGTTACAATCGAGATTTCTAGGCAGAAAATTAGCTCTGCAACTATAGGATTGCTTTTCGGTTTATAGTTCTCTTCCATAACAACCTATCAAATTCCGCTACTGGACTTAGGCCTCCATATCTAGATATAGAATGCCTCATGGAGGTATATATGCCATAGTTGCCATAATTTTTAGGGCCTTTTTACTGGAAATGAGGCATTCCATCTTAGTCCTCACGGGTGACAACGCATCTACATTTTGATTTCTAATAGAGGATAGATGTAGATGTCTATGGGCCGCAGCAACCACTTACCATCAGGTGGACTGTGTGCTCGTTTGTCACCCTTATCCTATAAAAAAAAAAAAAAAAAAAAATTGATGAATGGGTTAGCATTGACAACCGCTTTTTTATCATTTTCAAATGTTATCAGTAAAATGAACCGTGTAGCGGCGGTGTAAGAATATCCACTACCCCATATCGTTTCGTGGGTATAGTAAGAAGTGACAGAGGGAAACAAGCAAGGAGACGGGCAGCAGCGTTATCCTAATGACAATTAAAGTCTGCCTGCTAAGCGTGGCAACTATGGCAACTATCCCCTGTATGAGGCAATCACTGGGGGGGGGCTATGTTCAGAAATGGACTTTTCATAGGCTGTAACGGTAACCTATTAGGAAGAACCTGCTGCTCATCTGCTGTGCAATTTTCTTCACACACGAGATGATAGAGGGTAGTAGATTCTGAGGAGCCATGTAGAGTACTCGAGCAACCCGGGTTCGATCCCCGCCGGCACCAATGAAATTGTTAATTGCAATTTTAAGTGCTGATTTACCACGTGCTCGGCGGTGAAGGAAAACATCGTGAGGAAACCTGCATGTCTGAGAAATAAGAAAAAAAAATATTTCGAAGACATGTGAAGTTTGCCAACACGCATTGGGGCAGCGCGGCGGACATTTCCTTGCCCTAAAACCCTTTCAGAAATGAGAGGAGGCCTGTGCCCAGCAGTGGGACGTAAATAGGCTGCAACTTTACTTTACTTATATTTACTACAAGTAAGATATAATAATTGCTTCAATGAACACACCATTAGGTACCACAAGAGTAAAATATGTAATAAACTATGTATTACATAGAGAAAAGACAACCGCTGTGAACAATGCGTTGTTAACAATATAAGCAGATGCGCACGACACCTGAACGGAACTCGGGGCTTCGACGCTGTAAATCATTTTAACCCTACAGGCAATGTCAAGAAGAGACAACTCAATGGCAAAAAACTCTGTTTTAAGGAATGATAAACAAGCTTTAATTTATTAGGATTTGGAATGAACCCTTTGGGCTTAAATATAATCAGATGTTGTTACAGGAAAGGGCATTGGTACAATCCCACCCACCCCCTACTGCCTAACCTTCACCCCATTGCTTTTTTGTTGACCAGTCTTAACTTCACCAAAAGTAAAATTTTTCAAGCAAAAAATTATTCCGATTTTGAGAATGAATACTCAGAAATAAAGTGTTGAATGAAATTTTGAATTCCATTTACCTACTTATTAATATGTATATTTTCTATTAATAATCTCATTTTTATTATCATATAGATAGCTACTATGTGAAAAAAAATCATAACTTTATCTAAAAAAAAATTATTTTGCTTATTTTAAATCAAAATACTTTTTAATTGTAGATAGATAATATTCTAGTCACCAAGTAGCGGCGTATGAGCATTCACTACCTACCCTATATCATCCCGTGGATGTCGAGGCGAGGGAAATGACACAGGGGATGGCCTATAACAACTTAAAATTATAAAACAATGAGGTTGCCACCCTGCCTGCCAAACTTGGCAATAAGTTGCAAATATACTCCATATGAGACAAACTATGAAAGACGTGTGTGATGCTGTAGAGTTTTGATAGGCTGTGTTAAATGTATGAATATTTTAGCTTTTACTAAAAGTAAAAAAAAATAGGTATTGTTAATTTTAAGACAAATGCAAATAATTTCTATAAAAAGGTAGTGTTCTGTATCGTGGAAATGTTTTACACATAGTTAAACATTCAGAACCGGAATAATTATTTACACAATACATGCTTGTTCTGTACGGGATTCAAATCTTTGGCCTCGGAACGCCCTTGCTTAGCCATTAATTATATCAAACCGTCATATCATATTTAAATTGAATTAGTCAAAAATTATTAGCATTTCGCTATTTTCAATAAAATAGCATTCTCATTCCTCATTAAAAATATTCATCATCTAAAAATCTAAATTCCATGACAATCCTTTTTGCCAAATCATTAATCAATTCAACAGTATAAGGACAATGTGATCGACGTGTTCTACAGCGACAAAAGGATCCGTTAGATGCATTAATGTAACTACAACAAGGCTATTCCCTATTTCGTTCCATTTATTATGCGCTGACAACACTGTATTTCGAATGTCACGCCTCGTTCATCGCGGCGCGCGGGAAAATAAACGAAAGCGATTTTTTTTTTCAAACGGAGCGCCAGAAAAAGTTTATTTAAGTTTCGAACGTGTTTGGAAACGTTCCGTTATATCCTCATTTAATCAAGGGATGCACTTCATCCTATCAACGCATTATGTTCCATATTGTGTAATTTTTTTCCGTTTTGTCATCGGCATAATCGAATTTTTGACAAACAATATGGGATGAAATTGGTTCCTTTATTGATGTGCCTGTTATGGTGGTGGATAAATAATTGATTGCGTCTGGAAATCGATGTCTTCTTGTTTATATCGAAGAGATTTATGAGATTTAGACCTTAGATAAATTGAATTGCATCAAGACGGTATTACAACGCTTAAAGATTAAGTTTGTATCATATATTATTGTACACAAAAATATTAGGATACCTACTTATGACAGAATATTTAAAAAAAACTAGCAAAGACACTTATAAAAAATTAAAAAGAGAAGAAAGATTTAAAAAAAAATGAAAATATGTCGTATATGTACCGACAAACGATGGGGAAGAAAGGTTCTCGAGTGGCAGCCTCATACCGATAAGTCAGTCTCCTGTTAGATGAAGCGACAACAAATCTATGGTTGCAGGTGGCTTTGGACCGTGTTTTGCAGCATTCATTGAGGAAATCTATGTTCAGCAGAGGAAATGTATAGAGGACCTATCTTTTATCAAAAAAAAAAAAAAACTCAAGTTGTCACACTTATTTATTTAAAAAGAAGTATTTTATATCAATGCTGTTGACTTTCCAATTTTAAGCGTGTGATAGTACCTTCCGCTCTGCTCTATACGGAGTCAAATTTCTAACGAACTAAATATGTTAAATAATGCTTTATGTTATAATATTACATAATGTAAATCAATTATATTTAATAAACATATATGAAATAAAAACTTTTTATTCTAGTTTAAATGTAGTAATCATAGAATAAAATAGGTTTTTTTTTCATGAAATAATAAATATCATGATAAACGCCAGCTTGCACCTTTTCAATACGTAAGGAAAGTACAAAAATATTAAGTCAGTGCGTTGCAATAGCGGTTATAACAGTTGGAACATAATGTATTATAATCTACAGTATAAAATATCCACTTTTTTATTAACCAAAGAAAAACTGCCATAAATACCAAATGATTAAAGATAAATCTTATTTTCAACGTGTCGATGGTATCATGAGGTTTAACCGATTTGCGATAGAGAACCTCGTAAATTGCCCAAGCTACGCTGGAAGTTAACAGAAGTTCAGTAGGACAATCGGGGAGGCTCCTTTGAATTCCATGTAAAGATAAAACTTCTAGAACTCAGTTAGTAGGTAATACTGTTTTACCCGTAATACAGAAGTGTTTAGTTAGTTGACTCAGTGTTGCCAGTAAGGGCCACAAAACGCCCGTGGCCAAAACAAGGTACGTTATTACAAAGATCACATTTACGAATGTAAATGTGTTTGTTTTAGGGTTGTCCTGTCGAAAGAAATTATAATATAAGAGATATCATTATAAGATATATTATAAACTAGCTATTCCCCGCGACTTTGCCCGCGTGTAATTTAGGGTTTTAGCTTTGTTGCGCGGAACCCTAATTATTTTTTTAAAATATAAGTAGCCTAAGTTACTCCTTGTAACATGAACCATCTAACAGTGAAAATCCCGTCAAAATCAGTCCAGCCATTTTGGAGATTAGTCGGAACAAAGAGACAGACAGACAGACAAAAATTTAAAAAATTGTGTTTTTGTTATAAGTACCGTATATACTTTCATATGCACTTAGTAAAATGCTGTTATTTCGACATTACAAACAGACACTTCAATTTTATTTATTTCTATATATAATATTTTTACTTTACTAAAACTAATATATCATATTTACTTTAAATTGGTATCGGTCATGGGATCGTAACATCAAATAAGTGATCTCACTGTCGAACATGCTGAATTTAACGTGTGGTGTAAGAAAAATATATATTTGTGAATTCATCACCCCATTGCGTCCCGTTCTCGGGGACGTAAGAGGCGACTAGAAAATTCTAGAGAAATTTTATACGGGTGGTGTCACGGCGATGTTATGCTAGCTGCGAAATATCCAGATCGGCAACGGGAAGCAGCGTTAAAGGTATGATATGTCTGGTACTGTAATCGTCAATCTGCCTACTACTCGTGACTATTAATGCAATTTACTTCCTACAACGGGAAAACAGGATAATACTATATCCAGCAGCAGACTTTTACAAGCCGATGAAGTAGGATAAGTAGCACACTTATATCATCATCATAACTTCCTAATCATAACCTATCAGACGCCAAGTACCATACAGAATTTACTTACTTTCCTTCTACGGCTGTTATAGGTTAATATTGCTATTTGTCAAGTTGGACAACATTTTTAGCAGTCGTCGTAATAATTTATTCGACTATTACGTCGTAATTTTTTCGACTTCTACGTCGGAAGGAAGACGAAATGAGTGATAATTACACTTTCACGCCACAAGAGATCTAATGACGTTTTAAATGCAAAATTATCATCATGACTATAACTTTAAAAAAAATACAATTAACTATTGTCAACGTTAGCTCCGTGTAATGACTTTTCAATCACAGCCCTACATCGAGTGTAGCCCTTCATAAATCATGTTGCGGTCATCTGCCGCCCGCGGCGCTGCCGACGCGCCATCCATACAGCCGTTATAACAAAACCCGTTCGTTCCTCGCACACCCTTCAACTGAAGGTTCATTTTTAAACAGGCGGTGTTTCAAATGTGTATCAACGTAACGTATTGTAAGCTGCACGTTCTTTTTTTTAAATCGCGGCGGGCGCGCCTGACAGATGTATGTAATGTTGCCATGTGCGTTGTGATAGGGACGTATAATAGGTATTTAAACGGTGGGATTAATATCATTTCAAATCACTGAAAATACTTTTATTAAGTCTCCTCATTTTAAAATTGATTGATGTCAATGAAAATGATGAGTTTTATAATTTTTTTGTTTGATATTTAAAATGAGCACTACCTGAAAGTGAGCATGACGAAAGAACGCACAGTCCACTTGTTGATAAATGAGTACTAAGGCTCATAAGCACATGGATCTAGCCTCAATTAAAAATAAAAATGTTTTTTACTGGAAACGAGGCATTCCATCTCAGTCCTCAGGGGTGACAACGCATCTGCATTTTGATTCTTAATCGAGGATAAATGTAGATGTCTATGGGTCACAGCATCCACTTACCATCAGGTGATCTGTGTGATCATTTGTCACCTTTATTCTATATAAAAAAGATGCTTCGTCACCTATAAGAAATCGTTGTACCAGTAAAAAGAGCCTGCGGTTCTCGTCATTCACTAAACGATACACAGCAGCAATATGCTGCTATCTCAAACAGGCGTTCTGTTCTATCGTGTCCCTTCCGTGGTCGAGTCGACGTATTCGCGCTGCAGCAATTATACGCCAAAGCGTATTGTGCTAGATCGCGTGCACTAGACTAGACCATAAAGCAAGACGACCATTCAATTATTTTATTATTAGTTCAACTGTTAGCTCTTATTACACTTTATAATGCTGCTCCTTTCTAATTACTCTAAGTAATAATTAAGTTTAACGATCAGGAAAGAGTCTATAACGATGTTGCAGTACTATATTTTTTATTTATTGACCAATCTTTAACCAATATCACACTTTATATGGTAATATGGTTCAAAATACCGTATGATGGCTTAAACAAAACCAAAACCCTTTTTCGTACCAAAAGTGACTTTTACACATATTAAAAAAACCTCATGCCATCCAATAGATTGGTACAACTTTCTTATTTACTCCGGATGCAAAATAATCACACTGGTGACATGGCGAATGCGTGGCAAACCATTTTTTCAAATAGAAAGTTCCATGCCCACCAATGAACTTGAATGAACTGATTAAACAAAGGTAATGGCCCAGATGGTATACACGGTAGACTAGAATTTGTGAACTCTACATTGTAAGACTTGTTTTCTTGCTTTCATTATAGCCGGGTACGTGGAACCATGGAAATCGCAAATCACGGTTGATCCGAGTGTTCAACCCTTGCGCTACCGTTTCTTACCTTATGCTTATATACGTAAATGTGTAACAAAACTTCTATTTTTTTATGGAATGTGATTGACAAACGAGCACGAGGTCGATTTGTTTTTGCTTAATACTGAATTTGGCTAGGAGTCGAACCCAGTTAACGTTCGCCAACGTATTCTACATTGCACATACTAACCGGATCATTGAGGACATGGAAATGTAACAGGAAATTCTTCAGATTATAATATATAATATCGGAATTTATGGGAAGTGTAAATTATATCCCTCACTGCCGCTGTATATTGCACGGCCACAACCGACGAATAATTTCAGAAGTTTTAATTTACGTAGCATTTATTTTAGAGTCATAAGTGTACGCACTTACCTACCTATGCCGATTAAAAAAAATCATTTTTTATTAAACCGGCTATACTTACCTCAAAGTTGGATCCCTTTACATTTGAAGGGAAATTCGACCGCACCACGTCCATCCAACGATCCATCACAGCCTGTAATAGTCCACTGCTGAACATAGGCCTCCCCCATAAATTGCCTCATAGGAGCCATTTTGTCATATTTGCCACGCTTGGCAGGCGGGTTAGCAACCGCAGTTTTTTTATTATTTTGCTATTAGGAAGTTGTTATTAGGAAGATGCTGCTGCCCATCTTTCCCCATGTCGCCTCTTTACTTTGGTATGGTAACAATATGTTTTCTTTTAGACGTTGGAGTCGGAAACAAGATCATCATTGATTTCACAGATTGAAAATTACAATTTAGACCTAATTGAAAAGCGCACTGGTCAACACTCACTGTCCGGTTTTCAAACACAGTAGTGAGACAATAGCAATGACCTATATGTGGACACAGGACAGCGAAAAGGAACACTTTGTTTAATATAAAAATGACTGGGTTCTTTGTTCAAGGGACAAAGGAAAATCAATTAAAAAAAGTAATTTTAAAACGAGTACCCATCTCAATATTTTCTCATTAAATCGAATATTTCTCGCAACTGTCAACACGAAGTCCAATAACCGTAGCATGGTGCAGCGGGAAGTCGATGAATTCTGAGAATCGAAATGTAACCGACTTGTTTTATTGATTTCATATCTCTTCGATTCAATCGGCTATTGAGAATGTTTAAACGTACCCTAAATGCAACAGTACCACGGTGTGTTTCAATTTTATGGGTCGTATAGACTTAAGGCATTGCCTCCCAGTTAATCAATAGAGTGGTGTGAATTTTGAAGTAGCTGTAGGAAAATGCATTAAATAACATGATAAAATGAAATAATTATGATGGATAAGTACTTTTAGAATAACATAAAAACATAAATATGTATTAAAAAGATAACTTGTAAGTTATCAAGATATTTTACACGTAACGCCTTATTTAATCGACGCCAATCTTCTTAAGATGAGCGCCCGGAGAAAATTACACCTATCTACTCTATTGTTCTTGACAATTATAAAGCAGAGACCGGTATATCTGTTCCAAAAGTTGAAGTGGGCCCGAGACCAAAATAAAGATAATACAAGAGCTTCCGTTCACTTACTTGCTTTCGAGGCAGCTGCAAATTTGCAGCAACACACTGTTGGAATGATTTACCACCTATTCGTTCCCTAAAAACATAAAAAAAAATAGTTTTAAAACCTAATTAAATTTGCATTATTTGGTACAAGTACAAAATACTTAATAACTGCCTAAAACGTACAATTGCAACAATATTTATATTTATTCTACACTTTTTTATGTTGAAATATTATTGATTATTAATGTGTTTCTGTTATTTGATAAATGATTATTTATTATTTACTAGTTTCAATCAGTTTTTTTAATTTCTTCTGTTTTCCTTGTTTTTTGCTCTAAAAATCTAGCAGGTCTCGTAACATGGCGTCTCTTTGATTACAGAATATTAAATTATCAACTTTTATAAAAAAATTACAAGATGTCTTCCCCGTAGAAAAGTCAAATATCACGTTAATATTGTATGTATAAATATATAAGTAGGTATTATTTAAATATATAGTAATATAACACTTATACACCTGTTAGCTAGGTTAGTCTCTGTGTATGTGTGCATTATCTATTTATATAAGTACGTTATATACGTTAGCACTACTTTCTAACTCGTAATTGTTAATAGATAACTATGTAATTCGGTATATAAGTATATAACTCGTAGTTGGAACATCACACACCGACTTGTCTGTGAAGTGAAGTCACAAGGCTCCAACTGAAAACCGGCGCTGTCTTTGCAACATTATGATGAGTTGGAGACCTATTTGATGTCATATTTTAATTTTGTATTTTTTTCTTTTCTACCGACTTCAAAAAGGAGACGGTACTTAATTCGAATGTATATTTTTTATGTGTGTTACCTCATAACTTTTTACTGGGTGAACCGATTTCGATGATCTTTTTTTATTTAAAAGCTGGTACTTCACATGTGGTCTCATATAAATTTGATCAAGGTCTGACCAATAGTTTTTGAGTTATTCTTTATAATTTGTATTGAAGTCAGTTGTACAAATTTTTAATTTTTTTTTGTTTGTTTCATTATTAACTAATGATGTGTATGTACTGCTTCTCAATTGTTAATGTGTAAACAGTATTAGACTGGTACATGCATATTTTTCCCCTTGCTTTTGTATTTTTTTTAAATGTGTCTAGAATGTGTATTATATCAAATAAAGTTTTTTTTTTAAAAAACGTTACCCCCACTCTAGGATTTTCTCCTGTATCGTGGAGGCAGTTTACAAACACAAATTTCACAAGGACAAACATCCAGACCCGGAACAATCATTTGTAGGCCATACAAATACTTGTTCCGTGCGGGATTCGAACCCGCGCCTCCCAGCGCAGCAACTCATTGCTAAGCCACTGCGCCACGGAGCCGTCAGTTCTTTCTTACTTTCTAATAATTACATATATTTAGACATATACGCTGGCCAGACGAGTTGAATCCGTCGTTTGACCTCTCGGACAAAGTTGAACTTATCTTACCCAACTTCGAGCTTAGTACTTAGGCCCCACCACTAGATGGAGTGACGATTTGGTAAGACATGCAGAAAGTCGATGGATGTAGGTGGTTCGGAATCGTGCTTTGTGGCATTCCTAGGGAGAGGCCTATGTTCAGCAGTGGACTTGTGAAGGACTGTAATAATGATGATGATGATGATACATGTACGTAGTAATATATTCAATATACAGATGGGCAGCAGCATCTTCCTAATAACGGCGCAAAGTTATAAAGCACTGAGGTTGCCCGACTAGACGTGACAACAATTGCAAAATCCCTCCTATGAGCCAATTTATGGTGGATATATATATATATATATATGCCTCGTTTCCAGTAAAAAGGGTCTCCGGTTCTCTACACTCACCATACGAAACAAAACAAAAGCAGTGTTAAGCCGCTATTTTACGCTGGTATTCTGTGAGAGCGCGGTCCTTCTCCGGTCGAGCCGAGCTATTCATGTTACAACTATACCAGAAATATAGCTGCAGCATGGCTCTACCACGTAATAAATTCTTTATTGAGGATAGATGTAGATGTCTATGGGTCACAGTGACCACTTACCATCAGGTCAACTGTGTGCTCGTTTGTCACCCTATCCTATAAAAAATAGCGTAAACTCGTCCATGGCAAGAGATACCTGAATTGAGCGTGAGAATGTATTGCCAAATTTATTGAAGTTTATCCACAACACTCGATACGGAGTGGCAGTATCTCTAGCTACAATCACTAGATGTTGTCATCGCAGTAAATCAAAGCAGGATCTTCGGGAAAGATCCATGTCTAGCCGTGGGCTAACGGACTGATAAAGAAATAGATGACCATTTAGTGTGGTGCTGTAAGAAAAAATTTCAATCTTTCTATTTTTATGCGTGGAAGCCATACTGTAGCTATATTATGGTTATAGCACGAATAGGTCGACGCGACCGTGGAAGGAACACGCTCTCACAGAATACCATCGTAAAATCACAGCGTAATGCTACTGTGTTTCGTATGGAGAGTGTAGAGAAACGGATACAGTATTTACTGGAAACGAGGTATTCCATATTAGTCATTTGGGTTGACACCTGTATTTTGATTCCTAATCGAGGTCTATGGGTATGCGCCACAATAGATCCTCAGTTTCCTTCTGTCGCTTCTCACGATACCTACGGGAAGATATGGGTAGCGTATACTTCTACACCACCAATACACGTTATACTTATTCAAGTAATTCATAGGTAGGTATGTATGTATGTATATATATATATATATATATATATATATATATATATATATATATATATATATATATAACTTATACCCTTTTTACTGGAAACGAGGCATTCCATCCACCATAGACATCTACATTTATCCTCGATTATGAATCAAAATGCAGATGCGTTGTCACCCGTGCGGACTAAGGAATGCCTCGTTTTCAGTAAAAAGGGTCTCCGGTTCTCTACACTCACCATACGAAACACAACAGTGTTTCTCCGGTTCTCTACACTCACCATACGAAACACAATAGAAGCAGTGTTAAGCTGCTATTTTACGTATTCTGTGAGAACGTGGTCCTTCCCCGGTCGAGGCGACCCATTCGTGGTACAACTATACTACCAATATAGCTGCAGCATTGCTCTACCTTATCCTAAGCTTATCTTGAGTTCAAAAAAAAGAAATTGACGGATTTGGATGCGAAGGTATTCTAGAAATTTAAAGACCATCTTTATTGTGTAATGAATTGGACTATACCTAGTCAGGTCATAAATTCTGTCACATGTTTAATATAAAATAATTGAAACAAGTTTATTCATTATGTAACCATTTACCAATATACCAAAATGAACTTAACAAAACATAGACTCTTATGACACTAAATTTTATTCAAAATGACCTCCGTGATTTTGAATACAGGCCTTCAATCTGCGCGGCCAGTCGTCTATCGCAGCACGAACGAGGTCCATGTCAATATCGGCGGCTGCCTTAATCAAGGATGTCTTGGGTGACTCCAAATTGGGATGAGGCTTTGAGCACGCTTTTTTCTCCAAGTGTTGCCATATCTTGTAATCTAACGGATTCAATTCTGGACTGGAGGAGGGCCAGTCTTCGTGCAGGATGAAGTCGATTTCACGCGCCGCCAGCCAGTCTTGTGTGCTCTTCGCTCTATGAGCTGGCGCCGAATCTTGTTGGAATACCCAGTGCCTGTTGTTGAACATGGTATGAGAAATAGGTTCCACAAGGTTTGTCAGGACTGTATTTTGATACACAACTGCATTCGTTTTTATACCTTTCTCACAAAAATGTACCTCTGTTAAGCCCCAATAAGAAACTCCCAACCATACCATGAGCGAGGATGGAAAATGACCTCGTCGGACACGCGGAATACGGTTGCTCACTTCTTTACTACTGTGTGCGTACATCTTATCATTTTGTTTGTTGTAGCTCTCTTCTACGGTAAAAATTTTTGCATCCGAAAAAAGAATTTCCCGATATTTTTTTCCCGCGTACCGCTTCAACAAAGCGCGGCATCTCTTCAGTCTCAGGTCCATTAGACGAGCATTCAAACGACGTCCTGTTTTTTTTCGATATGCCCGAAGCCCTAAGTCTTCATTTAACACCCTTTTTACCGTGGTTCTGCTTAACCCCATCTGAAGGGCCAACAGTTCTGCTTACGTTTGGGATTTCTTTGAATTCGCGCCTTCACAGCTTTTATCACTGCTGGAGTCCTAACAGATCGAGGGCGACCACTTCTTGACCTGTCATCTACACTAGAGTCTTCATTGTATCGTTTGATGGTACGATAAACGAATCTTTTGGTTACATTCAAATTTTTCAGTATATCAAAAATTTGAATTGGCGCGTAACCGCAACGATGCAACGCAATAACTGCAACACGGCGTCCACTCCATATTTAAAAATGAGTAAAAATTCTATAAGGTATACAGTTTTATTTTCATGAACAATTCGAAATTCGAATTCAATAAACTTTTTTGTGGCCAGCATTCTAAAATAAAAGTTTTTACTGTGTGACAATACTTATGACCTGACTAGGTATATTATTTAAAACCTCATCAGAATGTCCCAAAGTGATTTTGAATCACTCTTAACCTCCCGTAGCCGTTCCGGTCGCCTGTAACCCGCATATTCGCAAGCGAGATATAGATATACGTTCTAAGGAAATCGGGAAAAATTACTGTTCCATACGTACTGAATATTTCGAACATAATTTAGAATATTGCTCCAGATTAATCCACTAATTATTTTAATAGTTCCGGCAACTCTAGCCAGACAATTATGGCTTAAAAATACTGCATCTTAAGTAAACGTAACATTTCATAGAATAGCAATTAATTGTATGGATTTAATATGTTGTCGTTACAATAGTTATATAAATATATCGACTAGACAAAAAGAAAAAGTACTTGCACAAGCATGTTGCGGTAACCTCTTTAAAAATTTCCTCGGTGCTATAGTTCGTTAAGAAAGTAATAACGTAGGGGGCCATTAAAATCTTGTGCCAATGTTCTTTGGCCTGCCAAGCGATGAAGCAATAGAACTAGTAAGGTAATTATAATCAAGGAATTGATGGATGATAAAACCATTGAGAATAAGGTGAACGCTACCAGGCTGTCTCTAATATAATTTGTATAGTTATTATGTTACAAGACGTCATTGTAAACTGTATGGATAAGTTTTTTTTAAATGTCTCCAAATTAAACATAGGAATAATTTTCCTATTGAAAGTATAAAAATCAATTGATGTCCGTTAGTCTCGCTAAAACTCAAAACTGACTCGGCCGATCTGATCTGATGATATTTTTATTTTTCTGTTTGTGTGGGTTAGATACGCAGTTTGACCTGGTAGATGAAGCTGTTATCGAAATTCAGAAATTACCCGTGTGTTATACTCTATAATGGATGCAGCCAGTTTATCACAAGAGCGACGACATGGCGTCGTGCCGCAATTCAGCACATTCCAACGCAGTCTACGGGGACTCGGGAAGCTCGGACAATTAGACCTTAGTTGTATCTCATATTGTGATGTCGTTTAATTAATAAATTTTTAACTTATTTATCTCTCGCGGGATCATAATTCATGCGATGGCGGGGCGGATCGCAAGTATTGAATAAAGAATCTATTTCTATTTCTATTTATAACTAACACTATGATTAAACTCTCGAGGAAGATCTTCATAATAATATTTAATAGTCTCCCACAAAGCCTTACTTTTGTAGAAACATTTGATTTTCCATTTAGTACAGATTTGAAAAAAAAACATCGCTAATTTTAACGAGGTTAATATTATTCCCAATATTCCGTAAGAGCCGACAAATTCCACTTGCTCAGTGCACAAGGATCTAAAGACACTAAAAGTGGACATAATTAAAAATAAATCTTGTCTGTACCCTGTAGTCCTGTAGACTAGAGCCTCATCCCAGAAATACAATTGCTGTAACATTAATGAGTAGTCTGGACGGGGAAGAATCATGCTTTTATGGGACACCAGTGACAATAGTAACATGATCCTGTTGTGTTTCGTTTCATAAATGACCGAAGCTGGATACCCTTAGATCCAGAGGTAGGTGCATTCTATTTTATTCTTCAGGAGTTACAACGCGTCTTCATTCTGTTTTTAATCGAGGACAGATGTAGGCTAGAGAATCCTCGTACCATCAGAGCATTACGTGCTCCTTTGCTTGTATAAAAATCTATTAAATATTACTTCTTGTTGTTTCTAAACATCCATTTTGTGATTTATTTTTACGTTATATGAAAGAATAAATATTTCATCATGTTTGTGACTGTCTTCCTGTTGGTGAAATTCTTTTATGACTATTTATGATTAACCGTGTTACAGAAACGATGAGTACTTATAATCCACGTTTATCTATGTTTTTTTTTAATAAAATGCAATTGTTTATTTCATAAGTTATTCTTCAGTGAAGGTGTATTATAAATTTGAAGAAAAGATTTTACTTACTTACTTTACTTTAGATTTTTACTACTTTACTACTTACTTTAGATTTTTGTTGGAAAATAGCAGATGAAGATTTCAATGTCTTAAAAAAGATTTCTAAAATTTCTAAAAGATTTCAAACTATTTAAGCGATATTCTACTTGTTACTTGTGATATTTCTTAGACGTTTCAACAGCTTTAAAGAACTAAATTAAAAATAAAATATAAAAGTTTTAACATCTACTTCAAACTATTACGTGGTAATTATTTCATTCGCTTTGTTTTTCGAGCGGTTTTAACTTTTTCTTACAAGTTTCATGTTTCTCGTATTTTTTATATTGCTTTCGGTTATTCTATTCCTGCCTGCTGATGCCTGATTTGTTACGCAAAATTCGACTACTTTATATAAAGTTGCTTGTTCATACAATTTTGTCCGTAAATTAATTCTAAAGAAAAGTATTTCTCAAACAAAAAAGCAATAATTTTCCTTAGACGATTTAATTAATATACTGAAAAAGATGATGTGAGAGAGAGGGTGATATCTTAGAGCATAAATAAGTAAGCTATAGAACTTGCTAACTTACTAGCTTGCTTACAAATACCCTAAGGTTTATAAACTTAAGCCGCCATTACTCGATAATTAGTTTAAAAAAAATATTAATTCCATGAAAACATAAATATAACGTCTGCACTCTCAGTCAGTCCTAATTCTGCAGACTCAGCTTGTTGCAGCATGCGGATATCTCCCACCGACATTAAACAAAGGAACAGGTCGATGTCATCTTGAGGTTTTGGAGGGAATTCCTAAAAGCCTGTAATTATATTACTTCTTATATAGAATAAGCCAAAACAATTTTGGTGTTCTGCGGGACAAATTCGTAGAGTGTACTAATGAATGTCATAATTCCAGCCTCTCCCTTTCACCATCGTACAACCTTTTATCTTGTTATGTAGCTACTTAGTACAGACGATTTTAATTACAAGTATTATATAATGAAGATACATTTACACTCGTTTCATTACTTAAAAGGATAATAATAAAAAAATAAAATAAAGAAACGCTCGGCCAGTACCCCCGTATTGCTAAAATATCACGCATTCAAACCAATTTTATTTGCTTAAAATGCAAAATTCTTCGTCGTTTATAATGCGTATACTTACAGCCAAAAAGTGGAGTAATATGCCAACATTTGTTTTTTCAATCCAATAACAATGTTGGTTTATTATATGGTATATTCAAGGCAAGAGTAAACAGGTTTTACACAGTTAAGTCAGTGCGCTTGAAGCCGGTGGAATATACTGCTTTAACTTCGGAACTTTGTTAACGCGATTTAGGCTTCGATGTGTTTTGCGCGCCGCCACACGCTCTACCATCTTCGGCTACATCACCACTTACCATCGGCTGGGATAGTAGTCAAGCCGTTACTGTTGCAGCCTATTAAAGTCCACAGATGAACATAAGCCTCCCCCATAGAGGGTATATATATATATATATATATATATATATATATGTCTCATAAAGGGGCTATATATTATATATCACCTCTATGAGGCAATTATAATTCTTATTTGGCAATCAATATTTACCAAACTTAAGCAATTAATCATAGGCAAGCGGGTTGGCAACCGCAGTTTTTATTTTTAGTCTTTGATAGGAAGACGCTGCTGCCCATCTCCTGATTTGTTTCCTTCTGTCGCCTCTTACGACACCCACGGGATGATATGGGGTAGTGGATATTCTTACACAGCCACTACACAATAAAGTACTTAGTAAAGAACTGGATAATAATTCTTTAAAAAAAACGGAACACAGCAGTATGTGCACTGCTTTTTAATGACTGAAACAGGCTGGGTATCAGTACAGATTCACTCCTAGGCATCCAGTGAATTTATATCCATGTCACGCATACCGAGCCCGCTAATGAAGCCTGCAGTTTTGCGCGCACTCCTTTTTCCCTTTTCATTTGATTCAATCGAGTTCTAGAAAGGGGAACTATAAATTGCTCGCGTTTTCAAGCGGAAGATATCAAAATGGCCGACTATTTGACTAACTTTTAACAGAAATCTCAATCTTAACGAGAGTTATATATAAAATAATTAAAAATCATAATTAGTTCAATTATTACATATAATAATGATTCATAATTAATTAGAGTTATATAAATAATAAATAATCAACACTGTTCATAAAATAATAAATACTTAATTCATAATAGTCATTTAGTTTTAAAAATTAAATCACTACTGCGAAAAATTTATACATTTTTAGGGTTCGGTCTTTTGTATTAAATTTTCCATTTATCTGAGTAATTGTTTTATAAAAATCTTAAAAAAAAATATATTTTACAAAATGCGTTGTTTTGGCAACATACTCGTATTCATCATTCATTTATTGGAGCCTAGGAAAAGTCCACTGCTGAACATAGACCTCCTCCGTAGAGGCCTTATAGGGAGGATATTTGCTACAGAGGCTGATGCAGTTGTTCACGGGCGGCGGTCGACATTTACCATCAGGTGAGCCGCATGCTCGTTTGCCACCCCTTCTTCTTCAGTTTCCACCCTTTTTTGAAAAAAGAAACGTTTCCTCTACACTGGCAATTTCACCAGAATATTGAAATTGCTTTATTTATTTATCCAATATTTAAAACCTTATGGAGTAACCATTACAAAGAGCGTGTTTTATGTCTATTAGCATTCTCTGCCAGTCAAACCCAAACTGTCAAAATTTCAAGTTTTTAAAATATTATGAAATTTTGACATACTATCTATAATTATTAGTTTTATCCAATATCTTCTTAAGTAGGTATTGCACAGACAGATATTCTAACCATAAGTAACACACTAAATACATTATTTCTAAGTAATACAAATAGCTCGTATAAAAAATAATTACGCTAGACGCAGGTGCGTTTAATTGAAAATTACTGTCATAAGGAGTCGTCCACACTGGCGGCAGGCACGGGCGGCGACATCGCGACACCGGCGCGGCGCCGACAATTAATCAAAGTGTCGCGCGTCACCCGCGTCGCTTTGCCGTCCAAATTGCTTTATTGTAGCGTAAATTGCTGTCAGGTGATTTTCCGACGCGTTAAATGCTTTGGAGTTGTGACAGGTATCTTTGAATAGCCTTGTAAAAGAAAGGATTTTATATTACATATAAATGTTTGCAAAAAGCGTAGTTTTATTTAGAACAATATTGACAAACGAACAGCTGAGACTACTTTCTTGTAGAAATATAATTCATTGAAATTACTACTACTTTATTTTTTTATATGAGAGGGGGCAAACGAGCATGCGGCTCACCTGATGGTAAGGGGCTACCGCCACCCATGAACAACTGCAATACCAAGGAAATAGCAGATGCGTTGCCGGCCTTTTAATAATTAAAAATTAAAAATTTTGTACAGCCGACTTCAATAGGAGTTATTAAGAATAACTCAAAAACTATTGGTCTGACCTTGATCAAATTCATATGGGACTACACGAGAAGTATCAGCTTTCAAATAAAGAAAGAGTCAACCAAATCGGTTCACCCAGTAAAAAGTTATGAGGTAACACACATAAAAAAAACATACAGTCGAATTGAGTACCGTCTCCGTTTTGGAAGTCGGCAGAAAAGAAGTAGGCTTTTTTCTTGAAGGTCCGTAAGTTGTATCGGTCCGGAAAAATCGCTGATGGTAATCGATTCCACAAGAAAGTTGTGCTAAAAAGAAAACCTCTTGTAAATCGCACAGTAGTGGACCGCCAATCATCCAGATGGTATGGATGGTATCGCGAGTTTTGTCGCGATGTGCGATGGTGGAATTGAGCGGCTCGAATCAGTCCGAACAATTCCTCAGAGCACTCCCCGTGGTAGATACGATAGAATACACAAAGAGATGCAACATCTCTTCGCAGCGCCAGTGCATTAAGCCGATCAGAAAAAGCTCGGTCGCCGACGATTCGAACCGCTCTGCGCTGGATCCGATCAGATGGAAAAAGCTGGCACTGGGGAGCCGGCTGAACCTGCACTTTGTTGCGGCGGTGTGACAGCAATACTGTCCCGCTCTGCTGAGTACGCCAAGCGTTTTGGAGGCCAATTTGGCCTTCTCTTCCAAGTGACCACGAAACTGCACGTCACTCGATATGTCGATACCGAGAATTCCGATACTGGCTGAGGCAACAAGAGCCTTGAAACTGAGGAGATACGACAAAGGTGTTCTTTTTAGCGGTATACGCGTAAACTTGTGTCTTCTGGGGATTGAACTGAACTAGATTTAGTCGCCCCCAGTCTGAGGCTTTGTTCAACAAAGTCTCAACTTCAGATACATCTTTTTCCGGTACTCGGCGACGTTTTCCCGATAAATATAGGCATAGCCGGTGTATAAAGACCAGTACTGTCGTTCGCATAGCAATGATGTTACCGGTTTGCAACATATCATTGATATGCAGAAGAAACAGCAATGGTGAAAGCACGTAGTAGGGTTTCTATCTTTTTCTTACAAAATAAGGGTGCCAAACGAGCACACAGTCCACCTGATAGTACCTAAGTTGATGCCGTCGCCCATTGACAGCTACATTTATCTTCGATTAACAATTAAAATGCAGATTCGTTGTCAGCCGTGAGGACTAAGATGGAATGCGTTTCCAGTAAAAAGAGTCTCCGGTTCTCTACATCCACCATACGAAACACATCAGCATTAAGCACAAAATAGCATTTTAATTTTGTTCAAGGTACTGCAAGCTCGTTCTGCGTAGATCGGACCAAATCTAATATTTAAAAGTTAAAGCTAGCCTTCGGTAACTATGAAATAAAGATGTAAAGGATCTCAGTACCTTCCTCCCCCCCCCCCCCCCCCCCCCCCCTCCCCCATGACCATATGTGCAGTAAGGAGCCCGAAACTTCGAGATTAAAAAAAGTTAAAATTACATAAATGACAAGAAACAATAGAAATCATCACAATATATTATCATTTAAGAAATGAATATATTATACTGTTGCAAAACTAAAACGTCCGAACACGTGTGAAAATATGGATATTAATCATACCATTAATTGAACAAGTAAACAGTGAGCAAGTGTCGGTAATTGTCACTGGTACGCGACACCGAGCGGCGCCCGGGGCTATCGCCTGTTATCGTCGCAATTATGCAAATTTCACGGAAAATTGTCCTGTATAGGGCTGTCAGTAATATTTAAACTTAAAAATAAAAAAAAATGCTAAAGTCACCTGATGTAAAAGTTACCTTGTTAGTAAAAGACGGTCATCATTATCATCATTACAGCCCTTCACAAGTCCACTGCTGAACATAGGCCTCCCCCAAAGAATGCCACAAAGCACGGTCCTGAGCCACCTGCATCCATCGACTTCCTGCATATCTTACCAGGTCGTCACTCCATCTAGTGGGGGGACGCCCTACACTTCGCCTGCCGGTACGAGGCTGCCACTCGAGAACCTTTCTTCCCCATCGGTTGTCGGTTCTTCGAGCTATATGGCCGGCCCATTGCCACTTCAGCTTACTAATCCGTTGGGCTATGTCGGTCACTCTAGTTCTACTGCGGATATCCTCATTTCTGAGTTTATCACGCAGGGAAACTCCGAGCATAGCCCTCTCCATAGCTCGCTGAGCGACCTTGAGCTTCCTCATCCGGCCAGCAGTGAAGGACCACGTCTCAGTTCCGTATGTCATCACTGGCAACACGCACTGGGTGTACAGTCTCGTTTTCAAGTTTTGAGGTATACCTGACGAGAAGATGTGTCGTAGCTTCCCGAACGCTGCCCAGCCGAGTTGAATCCGTCGATTGACCTCTCGGTCGAAGTTGGACTTACCTAGTCGGACTATTTGTCCCAGGTAAACATACTCGTCAACAACTTCGAGCTTAGTGTTCCCAACAACTACCGGCATAGGTGTGACATGGACATTAAACATGATCTTTGTTTTGTCCATGTTCATCTTAAGACCTATCCGTTGGGAAACACTATTGAGGTCATTGAGCATAGTGCTTAGGTCCTCCAGCGATTCTGCCATAAGGACTATATCGTCGGCAAATCGAAGGTGAGTGATGTACTCGCCATTGATGTTTATACCGTATCCTTTCCAGTCCAGAAGCTTGAAAACATCTTCCAATGCAGCGGTAAAGAGTTTCGGGGATATGACGTCACCCTGTCTTACACCTCTCTGCAATTGGATAGGTTTCGTACTCTGGTTCTGTACTCGGATAGCCATCGTAGCCCTACTGTACAAGCACTTCAACACTTCGATATACCGACAGTCAACTTGGCATCGCTGAAGGGACTGCAGCACCGCCCAAATTTCGACGGAATCAAAGGCTTTCTCATAGTCCACATACGCCAGACATAGTGGCAAATTGTACTCCTCGGACTTCTGTACAATTTGCCGAAGGGTATGTATGTGGTCTATGGTGCTAAAGCCTTTTCGGAAACCGGCTTGTTCGGGAGGCTGGAAGTCGTCAAGTCTGCGCGCGAGACGATTCGTAATGACTCTCGAAAACAGCACGTAGACGCGGCTCAGAAGGGATATCGGTCTGTAGTTCTTCAAGAGAGCGTTGTCGCCTTTCTTGAAGAACAAGACCACCGCACTTCTGCTCCACGCCTCCGGTGTAATGCCACCATGGAGGACGGAATTAAAGAGCTTCTGAAGGACTTCAAGTACCGGTTTTCCACCCGCTTTCAGAAGCTCCGCTGTAATTCCATCCTCGCCTGGGGCCTTGCCGTTTTTAAGGTGCTGGAGAGCCATTCTAATCTCGCTCAGACTGACGTCCGGGATATCAACGGAATAATGTCGGATAAGACTCGCTCTTGGATCGTTACTCACACTTGCGTGCGGCTCCAACGATGACGTGTACAGCTGCCCATAGAACCTCTCAATCTCACTCAAAATCTCAGGTGCCCCGGAAACGATGCTGCCACATTCTGTCTTCAGCTTTGACAGTTGGCGCTTTCTGGCAGACAGATCTCTGGCAAAGACTTTGGAGCCTTGGTTCCGCTCGATCGCTTCTTCAATACGAGCTGTATTGAAGTTGCGTAAGTCCCGCCGCATGCATTTGGAGATCTGTCTGTTCAGTTGCCTGTATGCTGTTAAATCTGTTGAAGAATGTAGCTTCATCTCTCGTCTAACAGCCATGAGATTAAGAGTGTGATTGGAGAGTTTTTGTGTTCTTCTGCGGCGGGTCTTGCAGAACTTAGCTCCGACCGCATGGACAGTTTCCACAAGCTTGTCATTCAAATCGTCCACTTCATTGCAGTCTTCTAGGCACTGAAAACGGTTTTGTAACTCGAGCTGAAAGGTTTCGGGACTTTGGATTAGAGCACGAGGGGGACGGAGCGTTGACTACATTAGACGAGACCTCTCCAACTTAACGTTTAGGTTCAGTGTGCCTCTAACCATTCGGTGATCGCTGCCGGTTTTCACCCTCGCGATCACTGAGACATCACTGAAAAGTTGTCGTCTGGTCGTCATAATGAAGTCAATCTCATTTTTTGTCGAACCGTCGGGGCGCGACCAGGTCCACTTTCTGTGGGGCCGCTTCTGGAAGAAAGAGTTCATCATAAAGAGTCCCTCTTTCTCCATAAAGTCAGCCAACTGCTGGCCCCTTGGGTTCCGTTGCCCTATTCCAAATTTCCCTACTTTCAGCTCACCGTTCTCTCTTGTGCCTACTTTTGCATTGAAGTCTCCCATTAACACCGTATATTGGGTTTTGGAGGAATGCATGGCTCTAGAGATATCCTCATACATTTCCTCCACCTCCTGATCGGGGTGTGCCGAGGTTGGTGCGTAAACCTGTATGACCTTCAGCGAATACCGTTTGGTGATTCTGAGTATAAGGTACGCAACCCTCGTCGACACACTCTCAATCTTTACAACGTTGTTAACGAGAGACTTGTGGACGATAAATCCGACACCTCCTTGGGACAGATGGTCGCCCTCCCGGTAATAGAGCAAGTTGCCGGATTCGAGGATTACCGTGTCCTCCCCCTCTCTTCGGACTTCGGATAATCCTATAATATGCCAGCGTAACTTGTCTATCTCTTCTTCCAGCTCCACAATCTTCTCGTCAGTCCTCAGGGTGCATGCGTTGTATGTTACCAGGTCGAGTCGTCGTAGGTGGCAACCGAACCTCCACCGGAGATTCTTAGCACCCCCTGCCCCGCCGTTAACATGGTCGCCACCGTAGCCAGGAATAGCGGGTCCGCCGGGGACTGGGGGCCGTTTATTATTGTCATTGCTCATGGGGGGTATATTGCCATAGTTGCCACGCTTGGCGAGCGGGTTGGCAACCGCAGTTTTTTTATTGTTATTTTGGCTATTATCAGGAAGATGCTGCTGCCCATCTCCTGCCTGTTTCCCTTTGTCGCCTTTTACGACAACCACGGGAAGATATGGGGTAGTGGATATTCTTAACCGCCACTACACGGTAAAAGACGGTGAAACACTGAAAATAAACCAGGAGATGGGCAGCAGCGTCTTCCTAACAACGGCTAAGAAATATAATTATACGTGGTAGAACCATGCTGCAGCTATATTAGTAGTATAGTTGTAGCACGAATGGGTCGACTCGACCAGGGAAGGACCACGCTCTCACAGAATACCAGCGTAAAATGGCAGCTTGACACTGGTGTGGTTCGTATGGTGAGTGTAGAGAACCGGAGACCCATTTCACTGGAAAAGAGGTCATCTTAGTCCTCACGGGTGACGACGCATCTGCATTTTGATTCTTCATTGAGGATAAATGCAGATGTCTATGGGCCACAGCAACCACTTACCATCAGGTGGACTGTGTGCTCGCTTGTCACCCTTATTCTATAAAAAAATGAGGCTATTTTCCAGTTGTATCTGTATTTTTATGTTGTGTTTTCCAGTATTTGCGATATTTTCCAGTTTTTTTACAGCTATACATTCGTTTTTAAATAAAACTAATTTTACGGATTTTATCGCGTATATTAACTTATTTTTATATTCCCGACGTTTCGGGTGCTTTCCAGCACCCGTGGTCACGGGGGACTGAGTTGTTTGACGTCCTGCTGTCATAGTTAGCCCGGCTACCTTCAGTTTTTTAATATTAATTTTTGGTTCGATTTACGCAGAATGAGCTTACAGTATCTTGAAGTCTAGCAGTGGTATACTTGGGTTTGGATTTGATTTTATTAATTATGGGATCCCAAGCAGATGGCAGCACCCATCCATCTTCTCTATTGAAATTAGGATGTTTTTTAATTTCAATAGCCTCGCGAATCATCCTTGGGAGGAATCGGTGTTCTTTTGCGAGGATTTGTGGTCTATCAAATCTAATGTAATGACGGGGACGATCCTGAACATGTTCACAAACTGCAGACTTCCCGATACGTCGGTGCTTCACGTCAGCTATATGTTCTTTAACGCGGGTTTTAATAGATCTTTTTGTTTGTCCTATGTACGAGAGACCACATTCACAATCCAGCTTGTACACTCCTGCATCTTGTAGAGGGATATGACACTTGACGGATGGTAAAAATTGACCAATCTTCTTCAGCGGCTTGAAGTACGTTTTAATGGAAGCTCGCTTCAAGATGTAGCCAACCTTGTCTGTGACTCCTCTGACATAGGGTAGTACAGCAGGCACACGCTCGACTGTGGCTGGCTTCACTCGGTCACTGTGACGTAGGCGCGGGACCCGAAGCTTGTTGTCTTGCAGTACTTGCTCGACGTGCTGAAGCTCGGCGGCCAGGTGTTTTCTGTCACAGATCCCTCGTGCTCTCTGAAACAAAGATTTTCCCACGGTAGCTAACTGTGAAGGATGATGGTGAGATTCACCATTTAAATATCGGTTGGTATGGGTATTTTTTTCTGTACACAGTATGACCAATAGGGTTATCAGGATTTCGGATGACTAAAACATCTAGAAAAGCTAAAGTATTGTTTGCCTCTAACTCCATTGTGAATTGTATTTTAGGGTTTATGGAATTAAGGTGGTTTAAAAATGCAGTTACTTTGTCAGATGGTAAAATTGTGAAAGTATCGTCTACGTACCGCTTGTAGAATCTTGGATTTACAGGAGCAGTAAGAAGGGCTTTCTCCTCAAAGTCCTCCATGAATATGTCGGCGACTACGGGAGATACAGGTGAGCCCATTGCCACTCCATCTACTTGCATGTAGAACTCTTCTTTCCACAATAAATAGCCAGATGTGAGGCAGTGTTTGAGTAATACTGCATATTCTGTAGGCATGTTGTTATCTTCTAGCTTTCTAGTAACAATTGAGATGCAGTCTTCAATAGGTAGGCATGTGAATAGTGACTGAACATCAAAACTGACCATAGTTTCATTGTCAGCGAGATGTAGGTCTTTAATCTCACTAACAAATTGGTATGAATCCTTTGTGTGTGCTCTGGTATGTCCTCTTAGTGGTGACAGTATTTTCGCCAAGTGTTGAGCCAACTTATAAGTTGGTGAATCGATCTGGCTTACTATAGGACGTAGTGGAGCGTTTGGTTTGTGTATTTTCGGTAACCCATACAACCTCGGTGGTTTGGCACATGATGGTATTGTCGAATTCACGTCAAGATTTAATTTTTCGGAGTATTTCTTTATTAAATCAGTAGTTGTTTTGAGTGTATTAGTTGTAGGGTCTATTTTGACCTTTTTGTATGTACTTACGTCCGATAAAAGTTGTTGTATTTTGAAATTATACTCTGACGTGTCCATTATTACCGTAGCATTTCCTTTATCTGCGCGGAGAATCGTGAGCTCTGGTCTGTTGCGTAAGTTGTACAACGCTTTAAATTCGTCTTTGGGCAGGTTTAATTTCGGCGCTGAACTTCGACGTAACAAGGACGAAATGTCTTGACGTATAGCCTCTAAATCCTCTTTACCGATATTATTCTTAAACAGACAATCCTCAACACTACAGATAATTTCCTCGTACGGGATTTTTTGCGGCGTTATAGCAAAATTTAAGCCTTTCGACAATACTCTTATTGTTGGTTTGTCCAGTGTTTCTTTTGACAAATTATAGACCGTGTGTTGTTGTATAATTTGTCAAAAGAAACACTGGACAAACCAACAATAAGAGTATTGTCGAAAGGCTTAAATTTTGCTATAACGCCGCAAAAAATCCCGTACGAGGAAATTATCTGTAGTGTTGAGGATTGTCTGTTTAAGAATAATATCGGTAAAGAGGATTTAGAGGCTATACGTCAAGACATTTCGTCCTTGTTACGTCGAAGTTCAGCGCCGAAATTAAACCTGCCCAAAGACGAATTTAAAGCGTTGTACAACTTACGCAACAGACCAGAGCTCACGATTCTCCGCGCAGATAAAGGAAATGCTACGGTAATAATGGACACGTCAGAGTATAATTTCAAAATACAACAACTTTTATCGGACGTAAGTACATACAAAAAGGTCAAAATAGACCCTACAACTAATACACTCAAAACAACTACTGATTTAATAAAGAAATACTCCGAAAAATTAAATCTTGACGTGAATTCGACAATACCATCATGTGCCAAACCACCGAGGTTGTATGGGTTACCGAAAATACACAAACCAAACGCTCCACTACGTCCTATAGTAAGCCAGATCGATTCACCAACTTATAAGTTGGCTCAACACTTGGCGAAAATACTGTCACCACTAAGAGGACATACCAGAGCACACACAAAGGATTCATACCAATTTGTTAGTGAGATTAAAGACCTACATCTCGCTGACAATGAAACTATGGTCAGTTTTGATGTTCAGTCACTATTCACATGCCTACCTATTGAAGACTGCATCTCAATTGTTACTAGAAAGCTAGAAGATAACAACATGCCTACAGAATATGCAGTATTACTCAAACACTGCCTCACATCTGGCTATTTATTGTGGAAAGAAGAGTTCTACATGCAAGTAGATGGAGTGGCAATGGGCTCACCTGTATCTCCCGTAGTCGCCGACATATTCATGGAGGACTTTGAGGAGAAAGCCCTTCTTACTGCTCCTGTAAATCCAAGATTCTACAAGCGGTACGTAGACGATACTTTCACAATTTTACCATCTGACAAAGTAACTGCATTTTTAAACCACCTTAATTCCATAAACCCTAAAATACAATTCACAATGGAGTTAGAGGCAAACAATACTTTAGCTTTTCTAGATGTTTTAGTCATCCGAAATCCTGATAACACTATTGGTCATACTGTGTACAGAAAAAATACCCATACCAACCGATATTTAAATGGTGAATCTCACCATCATCCTTCACAGTTAGCTACCGTGGGAAAATCTTTGTTTCAGAGAGCACGAGGGATCTGTGACAGAAAACATCTGGCCGCCGAGCTTCAGCACGTCGAGCAAGTACTGCAAGACAACAAGCTTCGGGTCCCGCGCCTACGTCACAGTGACCGAGTGAAGCCAGCCACAGTCGAGCGTGTGCCTGCTGTACTACCCTATGTCAGAGGAGTCACAGACAAGGTTGGCTACATCTTGAAGCGAGCTTCCATTAAAACGTACTTCAAGCCGCTGAAGAAGATTGGTCAATTTTACCATCCGTCAAGTGTCATATCCCTCTACAAGATGCAGGAGTGTACAAGCTGGATTGTGAATGTGGTCTCTCGTACATAGGACAAACAAAAAGATCTATTAAAACCCGCGTTAAAGAACATATAGCTGACGTGAAGCACCGACGTATCGGGAAGTCTGCAGTTTGTGAACATGTTCAGGATCGTCCCCGTCATTACATTAGATTTGATAGACCACAAATCCTCGCAAAAGAACACCGATTCCTCCCAAGGATGATTCGCGAGGCTATTGAAATTAAAAAACATCCTAATTTCAATAGAGAAGATGGATGGGTGCTGCCATCTGCTTGGGATCCCATAATTAATAAAATCAAATCCAAACCCAAGTATACCACTGCTAGACTTCAAGATACTGTAAGCTCATTCTGCGTAAATCGAACCAAAAATTAATATTAAAAAACTGAAGGTAGCCGGGCTAACTATGACAGCAGGACGTCAAACAACTCAGTCCCCCGTGACCACGGGTGCTGGAAAGCACCCGAAACGTCGGGAATATAAAAATAAGTTAATATACGCGATAAAATCCGTAAAATTAGTTTTATTTAAAAATGTGTAGTGTTCGCGTAAATATAAGAAATCATTAGCTATACATTCGATTTGATTAATTGATCTTTGAATTATAACTTAAACTTTTAAATTATAATTGCGCTATTACGACACGGACGGTAAAAATAAGTTGCCACTTGACATACTATGACGTTCCGGCAGCACAGTGGCTAACATTTGGCTTCAACGCTCCGAGGCGGCGGGTACGAATCCTGCATAGATGAACATGGCCCATAAATAATTGTTTCGAGCCTGGATCATTGCTCATGATAATCCTAGAATTTATTAAAAAAACTATACAAAGAATTTGAATACTTACCTTTATAGTCGTCAGTGTTACTGGACTCTGAGACGGACAAGCACAGAGTCCACCTTGCTTTTCAGATGTTGCCTTCATTTTAGACAAGTTCGTTTTTTTCCGACCATATTACACAATTGTCATATGTCAGCAACATGGCATAATACGACCGAGGACAATACGTACCAAATGGTGTACGATCTCCGAATTCAAACCACTAATTGCAAATCGCAAACCGCAATGTGCGTGAACGTAATAATTTGTGATAATTTTATTCATTATCGAGAATTAAATTATATTTCGAACACGCATAAACATACACACGTATTAACGGCACACCTCTTTTTTTTTTTTAAATAAAATGTTTACAAACAGTCCCCTGATAAGGTGAATAAAAAATAATTAGTAAATATGCAACTTGTAACCAATTTTCGTTTCAAAATTTCGAAATGATATCCAAGATTTGTTGTAGAAATAGAAATGTTTTTTTTTCTATCATTCAGCATAGATTATAAATAATACTGTGAAAGTAATTTTACATAATAGCTCTGTCCTCAGGAGAATGGAGAGGAGAATCATCATAGCGAAATACGTCTAATAAGCTGACTCTTCACATGCTGACATTGTGCAAGCTTTTCAAGATATGCAGTCTCTATTGGTTCGGATCTTCAAATGAACGGCGTAAAGCTGAACGGAATCAGTTCAAAAGTATAATAATATATTTAGCTAGCTCAGACGTTGTGGTGAAAAGGATATAGCATATATAAAGGCCTTAAATGTAGACAAAGGTATGTTTAAATTTTTAGAGTTTATTATGTTATATTTAACGAGTCATAAAAATAGCACTGTTATTTGTTTTATAATATATATGATGTTATATATGGAATGAAACGAAAAGTTGATATGATCGCAATACATTAAACGCATCATGTCTTTTAATTCCTTAAATAATTTGATAATTATAAAAAAATCATGCGTGAGTGTCGTGGAACACTCGGTTGGAACGAAGTTCCTTTCGTAGTTTATTATTATTGATAAACGTATTATATTATTGATAAACAAATACAAATAAATGAACTGAAAATGAAGCGTCAATTAAAATAAAATAATATTTATTTCATGGCAAGATAAGAAAAAGTGCGAGGGACATGGATATTATTCCATCTCGCTTCCATAAAGCCGCCAAGGCCGCACACTACGTCAGAAGGGGTCGTGACGGAAAAATCTTACACTTTTTCTCGTTTTCTATAAAGAAATTCATTACAATAACGCATCAATCTTACATTGCACAATATAGGCACTTGAATTTCAGAAGGAACAATAAGGAATAATTTCTCGCAAGATTTGAATCAGTTTGAACTGTCAAAGCTCAGCATATACTCATATTGTAGTACTTTTGTCAGTGTCAAGTATATTAAAAAAATACCCTATTAAGTTATTTTATTAATTTAAAAATATCTTTAAATATTGTATAATTTTGACGGCAGCTTGAACCAGCAGACAGTCGATGACGGTAGTATCTCAAGGCGCCTAAGCTAACACATTATCTTCAGGTTCACATCAACCTCGTGCCACTTGTTCCATCGTTTTCACTAATAGTGCTTGCTTGAATAAAAATTCCCGCCATTATTAATAGTTAACGTTCTGCTATTCCTATATACAGCACGTATACAACCCTTGCGCCCATAGCAATTAACCCTCGTAGCCTGTCGCAGCCCTTTGTTACCCCTTTAATAATCCAACCATTGTGTCAACTGTCGCTCAGAAATACTGAATCAAAAGTGGGTGTATTACATTTTTTGCCGCCTCTTTCACAGAATAGTTGAAGTGAAGGGGGGCGGTGAATGGGTAATAACTCGGTGCTGTTTTGAAATGACAGCCTTTTAAGCATCTTTTTAACTGGATGTCGAGTGCTATGTAGTTTGTTTTGTGAAATAGTACCGGAATAGTAATTTGACTTTCGTGTTGGAGCACGTTTTGTTCGATTCGTGCTTTGTTAGCCGCGATGGATTCGTGGGCTTATGAATTTTTGAATTTGAATGAATGATTTATTTATTTTTAAGTATGTTAAACATTGATTTATTTCTGCGTTAATACACCAACTATTGACTTCTTTTATTAATTATGTTTAGCCGTCTCTGAAACTTATTTGGACTTGGGAATTCTTTTTTGAATAGAAGTCCGTTTCTTGCGACTCCCTTTTCTATTTCTACTTACAGCTATGCTCGGGGTTTCTTTGCGTGATAGACTTAAAAATGAGGATATCCGCAGTACAACCAGAGTATCCGACATGGCTTAATGGATTAAGCTGAAGTAGCAATGGGCCGGCCATATAGCTCGAAGAACCAACAACCGATGGAAAAAAAGTTTCTCAAGTGATAGCCTCGTACCGGTAAGTGAAGTGTAGGGCAACTCCCCACTAGATGGAGTAACTACATGGTAAGACATGCAGGAAGTCGATGGATGCAGGTGGCTCAGGACCGTGTTTTATGGCATTCCTTGGGGGAGGCCGGTGTTCAGCCGTGGGCTTTATTGATGATGATGATGATGACTATGGCAGATGATAGGTAAAATTATCCAATATTAAGGTTAGCAATCCACCTACCAAAATTACCCAAGAATCAAAATGTTACTCAAAGTGTTGTAGTCAAATGTATATATATATATATATATATATCACTAAAATTCATAACTACTTCCAAAATGTTCTAACATAAACTAAAATATCAACCCCAACAGCTTCTGCAATGAACGAACGAAACACGTACATAAAGCTCAGAGCAATCCTTCCACGCACACAGGCGCAGTACAGAATAAAATGGCGGATGCGTCTCAGCGTAATTTCGGATGACTAAATATGAATCCTTGCTCAAATAACAAGGGGTACGCGACCCTGAGCGCTTCGCAAACATCTCAATTACCACTGTTATTAATTCAGGAGGGTGATTATTAATCAGGCTTTTCTCTTGCCAAACATTAGGCTCTGTGACGCGGAATCGTCAAAATGATTCGCGAGTTAAACAACGAAGACACAACGCGTGTGTCTACTTTCGCTTTTTTCAAAAGGACTTTAAATGTAAAAATGAAAATAATCCATCAGGTCTTTTTTTCTTTTTTTGAGTTTTTCCACTCGAAAACCTTTAATCCATCAATTGTGGGTACTCCGAGCTACATGGCTGTACCATTGTCACTCCAGCTTAATATATTTAGATATACTGAACTAATAAAAATCATTCGCAACAATTCTATAATACAACCATAAATTAAAGTTGCGTAATTCCATTTAATGAACATTAGCTCCAGGTTAGTAGATAGTACGCTGTTGATTATAAGACCGCTAATAGGTAACTCGATGATCTGATTTACGCGTGCGTTGCCACTGTTATATAATGACAGTCGCGTAGGGGTGGTGTCGCACGGTAACCTTATATTTATTTTATTTAATAGGGATTTACTTTATGGGTAATATTACAATTTTAAATTGTTACAGGATTCTCCCACTGCTTCATTAACAGCCCTTAAAAGTCCACTACCCACAAGTCCACACCAAAGGCTAAATGCCCACCGCATTAGCCTCTCCCGTTGTAACATAATCGTCACGTGTGGTAAGGATTGACGTTTTAAGAGGTCATGCCTACCCCCACCCCGCCCTCTCTACCACCAACCGTTGTTTTTGGAAATGTGAAAAGTAAGCACGATAGTAGTATATATAATGAATAAAAGATTGGAAAGCTATCACAGCTAAGTAGTTAATAAGTTAACGAGTAACAGTCGATCAACTAATAAAATGCACTTGGAATATAAAAAATTTCGATAACTTTCCATATAAAAAAACCTAAAACTAGCTATATTATAACTGTAATGTTATTGTGAACTGTAACAAATAATTTTTTTTTTGAAGAAAATGATTTAGGGAATATAACTATAGCTTTACTTTTTCTTTGTGGGGTAGGCAGAGAGGATCTATCGCCAATAGAGCGATCCTGACCACTTTCGCTTATTTTTTAGTTGGTAGTTATTATAGGCCTAATTCATAGTATTCAAGCAGCCTCATACAGTTTCATTCATGGTACTCTTGGTTGGCTATATTAAAGCACGAATTGGTCGGTTCGATCGGGGAAGGACCACACTCTGACGGTTCCGCTATTTAACGCACCAGAATAAAACAGCAGCGTAAAATAGCAGCTGAATGCTGCTGTGTTTCGTTTGATGAGTGTAGAGAACCGGAGACCCTTTTAACAAGCCATTCCTACATAATCCTCAGGAGTGGCAACGCATCTCCATTTTGATGCTTTATCGAGGATAGATGTAGATGCCTGGAGGTAATGCTACTCCACTTATAATCATGTATATAGACTGTATGCACGATTGTCACTCAAATTATATAAAAAAATATCACGTAAAACCCAGACTGGTGACGACTGGCAGCGTGAGAGATGAGAGACCTTAGAGGATTATTGCAAATCCTTTTGACAACGGTAGAGACCTACAACAACAGTGCACTGTAACAGGCTGGTGGAGGTGTGATGGTAATGCTGCCATCTATCGGTAGTCGAGAATTCAAAAACTACAAAATAACATAATAAAAACATAATAAAATAAAAACTTCAATAGGTTAAGAAACCGACTTTTAGAGGACAAAATTGTTACTAAGATTGTACATTCCTGAGGTATTTGTGTGGTACTCCTAGATCTATTCATTCAATTTTAGTTCTCATATAACTAAAAATTTCCTTTTTATTTTTGAACACATAAGAACTCTATTTAAGTTAATTTAAATTACCCTAAGAGTCGTGGTAGCAGTATACGTACGCAAGCAAGCTGATCATCGCCTGCACTAATATAATTATGAATTATAATTTTAAGTGCTGATATACCACTTTCTCGTCGTTGAAGAAAAATTGTAAAGAAATCTTATGTCTGAAGAATAACTAATAACATTACATTTCGATAAGATGTTGGCCAATACGCACTAGAGCAGCGCGAGGGACTAATCGCTTCCACAACCTTTTCACAAATCAGAGGAAGCCTGAAGTCCTGAGTTACATTACAATTACCTAACTAAATAGTCTATAACTTTAATTGTTTTACCCTGAAGAACTTCTGTGGTGGTGAGAGAATTCATCGCTCCCTTTCGTCCCATAGGTTTGTTAAGCGGCGATTATGGGAAGTGTCTTAAATATTTTAAAGCTTCGGATAAATTGCCGTACCTATAAATATATCGCCAGATGTAAAAGACCATATCCATACCGGCTACGGAAGATATCTTATACTTCGACCGCCAAACCACATGCGAAGCTAATCACAGGCTGTAATTCATTCCATCTTAGTCCTCAGAGTTGAAAACGCATCTGTATCCTTCTTTGTTGAAAATTAGCTGCAAGTGTCCACTGATTACAGTCGCTTCTTACCATCAGGTGGACTGTATTTTCGTTTGTCAATTAATATATAAATTTAAAAAAAATACGATTTAAGTATGCTTCCTATAAAATTATAGGTCCAGGTCCAGCTATTAGAGGCTGACAACAATAACATTTATCTTATTTTATCTTAAGCAACAGATGTTGATATATCGCATAGAACTTTGCTAAAGAATAGATTGAATATCAACATAAACCGCCTGCGGCAATCTACTGCTGAAAATACGTCTCTATTTGTATATAATATTGTGTTTTAGTTTTTGTGTTTAAGTTATTTTACATTTAGTTTATACTTAGAAGAAAAATAACGATATAATTTTAAATACAAAAAGACGATGTAGTAAAGAGTTTACGCAAAGTTTTATTTTAATATTAAATAGATTTCAAAAATTCACTTTGTTTTTTATTGTGCTAAAACTTTGCTTAAATTATTCTATAATATTTCAAAATAAAGGGTGAACTGAGTTTGAGCTAACCGGCGTGTATCAAGTCGGTGCCGCCGTCGTCAAGGAGCGCTAATTTGTTTTGCAAATTGAGGGTGACGTCGTCACAACAAGAAGGGTCGGGTGTACTTACTTACCTACTTTATATTAATATTTGATTTTATGGAATAGTATGTATACTTTGTTTGAGAGATCCAGTATAACAACAGGCTGTGAAGCATTCGATCTTCATACGTGGTAGAGCCATACACAGCTATATAAATTGTTTAGTTGTAGCACGAATGGCTCGGCTCGACCGGGGTAGGACCACGCTCTCACAGAATACCAGCGTAAAATAGCAGCGTAACGCTGCTGTGTATCGTATGGTGATTGTAGAGAACCGGAGGCCCTTTTTTACTGGAAAAGAGGCATTCCATCTTAGTCCTCACGAGTGACAACGCATCTGCATTTTGATTCGTAAACAAGGATAGATGTAGATGTCTATGGGCCACAACAACCACTTACCATCAGGTGGACTATGTGCCCGTTTATCACCCTTATCCTATAAAAAAGGCCGTCAACGACAACGGATCTGTAGTCTACTTTGTTTATAGTTGACTGCAGATGTCAAAGTACTGCAGTAGCCTCTAACCATAAGTTGAACTTTATTGACATTTCATTTTAAATAAATGTGTGTATTATTTATTTAGTTTGATATTTAATAAATTAATTAATAATAATGTATAGATTATGTACCTTAAAAATTGTAATTTAATTTGATTTCATATTAATTAACAATTAAAATAGATCTTAATATGCTACGCCCGTACAGGGTTGTCACATGCTCTGTAGACATATTGTAACAACTTTATACTTTGTGACATGCAATAAATGAATTATGAATTATGAATTATGAACTCTATGTTCGTGTGTAAATTTAGTTTAAAAAATTAAAATTAATAATATAACTACTTTACATTAGAAAACGAATTTGGAATGTGGGAATTTAATTACTCTTTAAATAATGTAGTTTAATAAATTGGAACAAGATCTATAACTATTATCTAAAACTTCTATAATCACTTAGTTTTATTAAAGCCCGATTTTTCAATCCTCAGTTAAAATTTGTAAATAGAATAAGATGCAACGTAAACAAATTGAAAATTACAGTGGTAGGTATGAATAAAATTGTTCAATTATCGGTTTTATTATTTATGGCATTTTAGTTTTATTTTTTTTTCACAAAAGAATTATTGTATATAGTTGACTCGTTTGACTTTATATTCAAATAGTTGTTCCGGGCCAGATTCGTAGTCGCGGACCGAAGTGTCAAAGTCAAACACTCAGCCACTGCGCATTCTGTCGATTTACGCCAAGACCGATTTTCTTTTAAAACAGGTTCATAATATACAATTATTGCGTCTTCACGTGTAATGATGATAAAATACTTATCTTACTTTAAAATTACAAGACTGTTTTTTCATAAGACAGTTAAATTCACTAGAATCTGCAACTGCAGTTTTTGTATGATGATTACAATGATTAAGTATTTATATAGTTTTCCACATAATTATGTAATTTTTTGTTGTATGTTACTGGTTTATATTAACTTTATTACTTTTATTTTTATTATCTGTTACTTAGCACTAGTATTAAGTTCATAATTTGGTTTTTTTTTAATTAAATTTTTGTGTTTAAAACTAAATGTGTTAAGTATTTATTTTATTTCAATTTTGATTGTTTTTGAAAATAAAATTTTGAATAATATATTCTTTAAGTTAAATGAAAGTGTTTATTTTTATGTTTTTTCATTCTTTCAAACTGAGGATCTTCGAAGTTGGCTTGAGATCCATTTTCATAATTCATATTTGGTACAGGTTTTCCCTTAGGCGTTACAGAATAAAGGTTTAAAGTTATCAAACTTCAGGCCCACTGCCATAAATAACATTACCGTGATTTGAAAACGTGCGAAGATATAGAAAATACTATGGCCACCATAGACACCTTAATTCATATATCGCGTGACCAGAGATCATTGGAGGGCACGCTACCATTTATGAATGACCTCCACGATATGATCTTAAAACTTAAGTGTACAAGGAATACAGGATATGTGATGATAATTAAGGGATCTTTATAGATGGTGCCGCAGGTCGTAACAAAGGAGTGGAGTACCGTCAGTTATTACGTAACGGGGAAGAATGCCATGTGTCCTGTTTTCAATCCATTATCCTCTTCGAGGCTTCCAACTAAGACTACTTTCTTAAGAAATATAACAAATTGAAATTATTAGTACTTTATTACGTATAATAGGGTTTCTATCTTTTTTTTAATAAGTGAGACAAACGACAATGCAGACCACCTGATGATAAGATGCTGGGGTCCACAGACATCTACATCTTTCCTCGATTAAGAATCAAAATGCAGATGCATTGTCAGCCGTGAGGACTAAGATAGAATGCCTCTTTTCCAGTAAAAAGAGTATCCGGTTCTCTACACTTACCACACGAAACAGAGCAGCATAAAGCTGCTATTTTACGCTAGTATTCTGTGAGAGCGTGGTCCTTCCCCGGTCGAGCCGACCCATTCGTGCTACGACTGTAGAGCTGCAGCATAGCTCTACCACGTAAAAAAATTTACTAATGCAAGTTTTAACCACCACTATAATACGACCAACCACAAAATTATTTGATAAAGATTTAAAATAAATGATGTATTGATAAATTATATATAGCAACTAGCTGTTACGCGCGACTTCGTCCGCGTGGAATTTATCACGACAGAATTTCGTTTTATTGCGCAGAACCCTATTTATTTTTTAAATTAAAAGTAGCCAAAGTTACTCCTTATAATATCAAATATCAAGTCCCGTCAAAATCCGTCTAGTCATTTTGGAGCTTGGCAAACTGATAGACAGACAGACAGACAAACATTTAAACATTTGTTATAAGTACCGTATACACAATCATATGCATTTAGTAAAATGCAGTAATTAGTAAAAAGCTGCTACAAACAGACATTTATTTTATTTATTTGTATAGATAACTTCACAACGCTACTCTAAAGCGTGTTGGCATTCATTATACATGACATCAAAACTTTTTTTACAGACATACGGGTTTCCTCAAGATATTTTCCGTAATCAATGAGCACGCGGTAAATCTACCCTCGTAATTGCTAATAATTACAACTAACAATTTCATTGGTACCGGCGGGGATCGAACCCCGGTTGCTCATGTAGCTACCGTAAAATTTACGGCGAGCAATATTACAGCCCCTGAACTACCACGGCTCAATGATCTTATAGTAAATTTTATTGTTATATCACTCCTTAAAACGAATGCCTCTAAATTTATAAATAGAATGATTAGCTAGATCTTTTATGCCTCGTGTATTTTGACAATATAAGGCATTATGGTAAAAGTCATGTGGCAGGTTTTTTCGTAGTAAATTATGTTAAAAAAGTTCATCATGCATCGATGAAATTGTTAATTGCAATTTTAAGTATCGATTTAATATGTATTCGATGGTGAATGAAAAATATTAAGGAAACTTGCATTCTTGAGAAAAAAATATTTCGACGAAGCGTGAAATACACCAGCACGGTTTGGAGAAGCGCCATAATTGCTTCAAAACACTCTCAGAAATGCCTTTCAGGAAATGAAAGTTACTTTCAGTCAAGTTTTTCAGAAAGTTGTGCCTTATGAGGTTATATCTTATTATATTAAATTAGGTGTATTGTTTACCGTGCAGTGGCGGGGTATGAATATTCACTACCCCATATCAACCCGTGGCTACAGGCTACAGTGGGAAATGTATGTATCCTAACAAAATGAGAAATCACTCTAATCTATACAAATAATTAAAATTGAAGTGTCTGTTTGTAATGTCAAAATTACAGTTTTTTACTAAATGCATATGAAAGTAAATACGGCACTTATAACTAAAACACAATTTTTAAAAATTTTTTCTGTCTGTCTGTTTGTTCCGGCTAATCTCCGAAACGGCTGAACCGATTTTGACGGGACTTTCACTGGATAGATAGCTGATTTCATAAAAAGTAACTTAGGCTACTTTTATTTTAGAAAAAGATTTAGAGTTCCGCGCAAAAACAAAAAACCCTACCACGTGGGCGAAGTCGCGGGGAACAGCTAGTATCTTATATAAATAGAAATAAAGAAACAGTGTGTGACGATATAATTATTTACCCAAACAAATGACACTACACGCTAAATGTTCACAACAAGCATTTTTTATTTAACATAACGTGAAAAAGTATCTTGCTAATTTTAGCATTATGTATTACGTTAAAGAAAATAATTTATTCAATGAAAATTCAACCTTATTTGTCAAAGTTTGAGACGAAAACAGAACAAACACTACATTTGAGATATTTTCATTCACAGTATTGTCTTTAATTGTCACCAGAAATGTGACGAATTCATTATCGCTCCATCTAGAGCTAGTCTTCTAAACAGTGAGCATAATATTCGAATGTGAAACAAATTAGAGCCTCTATTAACCAAGTGTAATGTACGTACAATAGTATTTTAGCATTAAATTGTAATTTTTCAATGGCAAATCAATATTAGATTTACAAATAACGGAAAATATGAGTATATATGAAAATACATTTCTTTTCATATATATTATTTAGTCTTTTGATCATCACTGAATGCGTTAGTTACGCCAAGTTGAGACTTTGGACGATAACCGAAAATTTCCAATGTCACTTATAACGTGTGTGATGACAATGCTGAAACAATTTCTACGTGGTAGAGCCATGCTGCAGCTATATTAGTAGTATAGTTGTAGCACGAATGGGTCGGCTCGACCGGGAAAGACCACGCTCTCACAGAATACCAGCGTAAAATAGCAGCTTAACACTGCTGTGTTTCATATGGTGAGTGTAGAGAACTGGAGACCCTATTTACTGCAAAAGAGGCATTCCATCTTTGTCCTCACGGGTGACAACGCATGTGCATTTTGATTCTTTATTGAGGATAGATGTAGACATCTATGGGTCACAGCAACCACTTACCATCAGGTGGACTGTGTGCTCGTTTGTCACCCTATCCTATAAAATAAAAATATATTACTCACGTACCTACATAATTAAAAACAATCATCATCATCATCATTACAGCAAATAAACATACCCACTGATGAACGTAAGCCTTCTTAAGCATTGCCTCATACGGGGGATATTTGCACTAATTGCCTCGCTTGGCGGGCGGTTAGGCAGTTCTATTTTTTAAATTTTCTATTTCCCGTGGTGTGTTTCCCTCTTTACCTATTTTGACACACGGGACGATATGGGTAGTGTATGTTCTTAAACTGCAAATACAAGGTCAAGCGCTATTAGAAGTTTTACATGACATAAATTACTTATAGATGACATATTTATCGCAAAATTTTGCTATTATTTTTACTATCTGTGTTACGCATCAGTTATGGAGAATGCTAAGGCCCATATTCTATACTTAATTAAGAATCAAAATGCAGATGCATTATCTCTCTTGAGGACTAAGTTGGAGTGCCTCGTTACTATTCACAAAAGGAAACACAGCAACATTATGCTGCTATTTCACGTCGGTAACATGGGCAAACATGGTCCTTCATTTGTGCTGCAACCATAATACGTTAATATTATATGTTTTTTTTCTATATTTTCTATCTTGCAAGCCAATCCCCGCTGAAAATCATCGTTTCATAGTGTTTTTACACTTGTCAACTTAATTTTAACCGACTTCAAAAAGGAGGAGGTACTCAATTCGACTGTATTTTTTTTAATGATTTTGATGATTCTTTTTTTATTTGTATGCTGGCGCTTCTCATGTGATCCCATATAAATTTAATCAAGGTGTGACTAGAAGTTTCTGAGTTATCCTTAAGAATTTATATTGTAGTCGATTGTACAAAATTTTTAATTTTACCACTTATCTTACACAAGTGGTAAAGTAAAACATTTACTTTACCTTCATTTAACACTAAGATCCTAATCGTAAACTGTTTTCTGTATCTTTGCTTTAACAAGTCATATCCTCGGGGCTCGATGTAGGTACCATGCGTTCACCTATTTCTGCCACCTAATACCATATTTGTGAAGATGTGTACTAGCCAGGTGTGGAAACATATCTGTAGCCGTTTTGGTTTGATTTTTTTTATAACAGAACGGGCCTTATTCGATAGGTGACCACTGCTTGCTGTGATTTTAAAAAACTGTACGTTAAATGTAATCTACTTACGTTCATTGAAGATTGATTGATGATTGAATTTTTTTTCACATCATGTATGTAGGTACGTTATTAAATGAGTTTTTACAATGCAAACCGATTGGAAAAAGTTTTGTAAGTTTATAGTATATACTGTCGGATGTTATTAAATGACTAAGGTACGTGAGGGTAATATGGTCACATTAAGAAATTTTTTAAATGTTTCTCTCCGTAAGAACCATCTTCGTACTTCAAGGAATATTTAAAAAAAAGAATTAGCGAAATCGGTTCAGCTGCTCTCGAGATTTGCGCTTAGCAACACATTCAGCGATTCATATTTATATTATACATAAATATAGATAAATATCAACTATCAAAATGGCGTCGACAAAGCAGTGCCTTTTTGAACCTTTATTATTTGATTGACTGATGAATAGGTATCGTTTCACAGAGCCTTCTATGCAAACAAGGCTGTAGTTTTAGAGTTATAAGAAAGTGACCATATTAACCAGATGACCATATTATCCTCAAGTACTATACTTTGTAAAATAAATAAAATAAGTAAAATGTACTATGTACTAGAAGAGACGCCAAAACTTGGTAATTTGCCACATACGTTAATCTGCCTTAAAAAAAAAAAACTCTGTGCCGTCTTCCACCCGCCCCGCACTGCTGAATAGATTATGTTCGCGGTGTCTGCTCTAGTAACCTACGTAGCACCTATTAGTTCAATGTCTACGTTATAGATTTTTTGCGACTGGCCATTTGTTGGAGAAGCCTTTTACTATTAGGTGGTCTACACTCACATTTGTCACGTGTAAAGCCTACTATGTTATATCATGCCTTACTACACCCTGCCTTCATTACGGAAGTATATTCGCTAAACCATAGCATCGCCATTTAAATAACAAAAAACGACAGTATTGAATTTAAGCTTCCCAAGCGATCTTCTTTAATTTACCGGTGCATTTCTCCCATAAAGATAATCTTTTTATTACTTAATCCAGTTATAAAGTTGGTAATAAATTGCGTAATACATCAAGGGACAAGTCGCGAGTGATTTCATTGGGGTCGGCAACATCAGTGGGCAACCCGTCGCCGCTTCGTGCTAGTCACAGTGGCCGCCGGATAAAACTGTTTTAAGTAACCCTTTAAGACGGACCTTAAGTGTCCAATTAGCAGTGTAGTGTTAAAATGACCGCGGCGACATTGAGGGCCCGAATTTACACTCCTCAGTATACAAAGAAGTATTGATGCATTTTGTGAAGACATTACAATTTGTTAGAAATGAATGCTAAAAACAAATAATAATTTTTCAAATTAATGTTATGTGATATTACTGTTCCCAATCATGAACAAAATAGTGAATATACTCAAAGTTATCCTTTAGCCGAAAATTAATTATTTAACTTACTATCTGTACGCATTTTATAGCTATTGTAAAATTCAATCGACCACGTAAAGGACTCTAGAGATAGAACCTCTAGAAAAGGTAGACAAACAGGCGCCAGCGTGATTCCAAGTGTTTAAAATCTGTTTTTATATAAATTTGACGTGTCTGATAGATAACTAACCCAATAAAGCGGCATCTCAAGGAAGACTGTCACAGCACAATGCAAAATGGCTTCTTTGTTCGTTGTTGTCCTTTTTAATTCGTAACTTTTATGCGTTAAAGTGATTCATTTCTATTTTTTACCACTAAACAAATATTATTAAAGCAGCCTCCGCAGTCTTTATTGCAGGTCACAAAGGTCCATATTTGGAGGTGACAATTGTAAATACAAAGTTTGTTGCCATTTAAAAATCTCTGAGGCGATTTATTGGAAGCGCCTTGCGATGACAAAAGCTGAACTGCAAGAGTTCGGGAGCTGTGTTGAATGTTTGCGAGTTTTTCTTATCTGTAATAAATGTATTAGAGATATCTGAACTCTACGAAGGTAGGTCGCCAGCCTGGTTATTTTGGATAACGAAGAGGAGCATCCAAGGTGATATTTGGTACTCATCAGGTTGTATGCTCATTACTGCCTTTTGATGTCCATAGCTGAATATAGGCCTTCCCCATCGTTAGCCACATAGTGCCATAGTGACCACAGTTGTAACGCTGAGCAGGTGGGCTTGCAACCGCAATTTTATTTTATTTTGAGTTGTTATTAAAAAAGATGCAGTTGCCCATTTCTTGTTTCGGTCCCTCAGTCACCACTTGATAACGACTACAGCAATAAAAAAACTGTGGTTACTAAACCACCCGTCAAGCGTGGCAGTTGTGGCAAAATCCCCCGTATAAGGCAATCAATAGGAGAGTACTAGTTCTGCAGTGGTCTTTTATAGGCTGCAATTGATTGAGTTTATTTTTTATAGTAATGTGCATAACTAAAATAATAAATTGTTTTTTAAAAGTTTTGTAATAATATTATCCTGATAATATCAACCATTGAAAGATCATGCTCGCACAGAACCCACCAGAACCAAAGACACTACTGATGTCGGGATATTATAGATATAATGTATGCTCATTAATGATCTTTATTTTTATAGAAAAACTGTACATCAGATGACGAGTATATATGCCAATTGTTAAGCTAACTACGGGTAGAAGCCAAAAAACAATCCGTCTGCAAGCGTAAGGATTATGGCAAATGCAGTTTTAGATGGTAGAGCCATGCTGCAGCTATAATAGAAGTATAGTTGTAGCACGAATGGGTCGGCTCGAATGGGGAGGGATCACGCTAAATCACAGAATACCAGCGTAAAATAGCAGCCTAACACTACTGAGTTTTGTATGGTGAGTGCAGAAAACCGGAGGCCCTTTTTACTGGAAACGAGGCATTCCAACCTAGGCCTCCTTATGGGTGACAACGCATTAGCACTTTGATTCGTGATCGAGGATAGATGCAGATGTCTATGGGTCACAGCAACCACTTGAGATTAGGTGGACTGTGTGATGTTTGTCATCTTTCTCTTATAAAAAAAGTGCTCTCTCCTAAAACAGTCGATGTCCAATGTCCAGTAGTGACGTATTAAAGAGTCCATCATTAATGATAAGAATATTACTATTTTACATCCATTTTCAAGAATCTTCCCCTTAACTTTGAAAAAATAGAAGCGTGTACAAAAAGCTGTCTTCACGCTTTTGTCATTTTTACCACTGGTAACAAAAAGGTTTTTTCCAGACATAAAAACATCGGTGGACGGTCGCACCGACACCGCCTGGACATCTATTAGCACGGTATAAGCAAACTGTTTAAAAGCTACCGGGGTACGCCGTGTCAATGTTTGCTCTGTGTCTGTTGGCGATGGCCTTTTTGGATTGGGGAACTTTTGAAATTTTATCCTTTGAAAATAACAGGACGGGTAGTTTTTGTTTATTGATTATAGCAGTTAATTAATAGAATCAGGCGTTACATTGCGAAATCCATTATATTAAAGTTGGTAAAAATTACATCGCGTACATCCGCTCGATAAAATAAAATGATGTGTCTCACCTAGTTTGAAGAGCACCTCCCGCCCTCCCTCAATTGCGTGCACTATACCCGTCACCACTACTCCCAGCACCACTACTCCTAACACCACTACACTAGGAAAGACACACCACTTACGACAATAACACGTGTGTCGCCTCTACACGAGGCATCTTCAGGTGATGTAGAATCTGCGCCATGTACTCTTCAAACTAGGTAAGACACATCATTTTATTTTATCGAGCGGATGTACGCAAGGTAATTTTTAAGTACTTTAATATAACAGTTAAATTAATGGTAAAAATAACAACGATGAACATTAAACAGAATAATTTTCTAAACGTATTATTTTTACACAAACCATAATAATAAATCTTAATCAGTTTTAAATACGACCCGAACAAAAATATTTATTCTCATATATTTACGTGGTAGAGCCATGCTACAACTATAATATGGTTGAAGCACAAAAAGGTCGCCTCGACCAAGAAATGACTACACTCTCATGGAATAGGTACCAGCGTGAAATAACAGGTTAATGCTTCTGTGTTTCTCATGGTGAGTGTAGAGAACCGGAGGCTCTTTTAACTGGAAATGAGGTATTCTATCTTAGTCCTCAGTAGTGGCAACGCTTCTGTCTTTTGACCATTAATTGAGGATAGATCTAGATGTCTATGGGCCACAACATCAACTTACTGTCAGGTAGACTGAGTGCTCGTTTGTGACTCTTATTCTATAAAATAAAAAAAATAATTGAATAATACTACTTTTTCGGATTTTATCGCCTTTAATTTACTATTTTGATTCCCGACGTTTCGGGTGCTTTACAGCAACCCTTGGTTTAGGGGGAGGGGGGGGGGGGTTACTGAGATGTTTGGCGTCCCGATGTCACAGTCTCTCTTACATATGACAAAGAAAAGGATCCATTAAAACCCGCGTGAAAGAACATATACCTTGGCTTGGGATCCTATAATTAACAAAATTAAATCCAAGCCCAGGCATACCACTGCAAGACTTCAAGATACTGTAAGTTTATTCTGCGTAAATCGAATCAAATAATGAATATTAAAAAACTGAAGGTAACCGGGCTAACTGTGATATCGGGACGTCAAACATCTCAGTACCTCCCGTGACAATTGGTTGCTGTAAAGCATCCAAAACGTCGGGAATTAAAATAGTAAATTAAACGCGATAAAATCCGTAAAAAATTGTTTTATTCAATGTGTAGCGTTTTTATTCGCGTAAATATAAGAAATAATTATTAAAAAAAAAAAACTAAAAGACTGCATGATTGTCTTTGCATAAAAGACCCATACGTACATAAAGATATACTCGACTCGCCTACATTATCATATCAAAATATGATAAAAACCCTCTCTCATATGAAATTATATTTTATTTTTAAAGTTAAAAAGAGCTTGCGCTTGAGAGACCGTTCGTATGCTCTAGTGAGCATTGGCAAACTTCACGTGTCCTCTAACCGCAGAACACGAGGAATCAGCACTTAAAATTCCATTTAACTTAAAACATTCCGAAAAACTTCGCTTAAAATCAATTGTACAGCCTTAAAACCCTAGCCTAGTATGTCATACTATTTCCACTAACAGTTACTTTAATAGAGTATATTTAAAAAAAAAATATTATTTACAAATATTCAAGTAGTATATTTCCACCACACAAAATTATTTCATAAGGTCTTAAAATATGAATAATAATATTGCTGATCTTAAACCATAAAGGAATCGCACAGAAGACATTTGCCCATTATTATAACAAACACACCATCCCTGGGTGTCTCGATAGCGCCACGCCGCGGAGGTCCCTAGTAACTACTAATTGCTATTACACACAGGCAACCTTTGCCGCACCGCTCGTGTGTACAATCCCTTAAAACTTTGTTATTACCAAACTAAACTAGCGTAAGTATCCCCCAAGTATGGAGCACATACGTCCTTCAAGTTCTGCGTTGGTTATGGCAGGCTAATGCAATGTTTAGCTACAGTAGTGGCCGTTTGACCAGACCACCGACGGATGTTTACCCCTTTAGCATATGTGGCGTATCGTTACTTTTACAATAACAATGCACTTGTGATGTGTGAACGTAAAAACGCTAATGTTATTGATAATTTGTTAGCGCGTGTTTAACTTTACCTTAAAGTATAACTTTTATTCTCGAAAGTACATGATGCAAATAACTCTACCTACTTACAAATATTTATTTGTTGCCGAGTTCGCGAGATGTTTTTAAGTTTTTTTTTTTTTATAGGAGAGGAGCAAACGAGCATGCGGCTCACCTGATGGTAAGTGACTACCGCCGCCCATGAACATCTGCAACACCAGGTGAATCGCAGATGCGTTGCCGGCCTTTTAAAAAGGAGTAGGCTCTTTTCTTGAAGGTCCCTAAGTCGTATCGGTCCGGAAAAATCGCTGGTGGTAATCGATTCCACAAGGAAGTTGTGCGAGGAAGAAAACTTCTTCTAAATCGCACAGTGGTGGACCGCCAATCATCCAGATGGTATGGATGGTATCGCTAGTTTTATCGCGATGTGCGATGGTGAAATTGGGCGGCTGGAATTAGTCCGAACAATTCCTCAGAGCACTCCACGTGATAGAAGCGATAAAAGTGAAAAAAAATTGCAACGAATTAACATCATACTAAGATAGTCGGTAAAGATATACGAGTAACTTATTAATAAGGGTACGTGACCTACGAGTCGTATGTTCTAGATAAGATTTCCCGCGGAAAGCAACATTTGTGCAATTACATCAATGATTATAGTGCCTTTGTTGTGGTATCTCTTATTTTTGGCCTAACCTAAATTACAGATTAGGGAGATTGCGTCTTTGATCTGTGCATGAAATATGATGGCTCAATTTTTTGACTATATTGGAAAATTTTACCGTTTGCAATCAACCAGGAGAACATCAACACCTAAGAGAAAACAGCTGCCTTTATTCTTTCTATAACTGTACACAGGCCTCTTTTTAATTCTAACACGGTTTTTAGAGCTTAGAAGAGTCCGTCATGGTAAGTACTGGCGGACTCCACATGTCCACTATTTTTTTTTGTCTATACATAAAGAACGCTATAATATTATCTACTCAGTTAAATAGCGGACAAAGATTTCAAAACGATTTCGTAAATTCTCTTATCTATTTATACAGTTAATAGTGTAAAATAACAGACTATGGCTGTGATACATTTTTAAAAGACTTTCAAACAACTTGATAGAGAATATGTTCTGTATTCTATGTGTATGTTTTTAATGTCTGTTCACCAATGTTAATGATTCTTCTTTTATTAAATAGTTTCTACTTGAGAGGTAGCGTAAGTTTTTAATGCCTGTTCACAAATGTTAATGATTCTTCTTTTAATAAATAGTTTCTACTTGATAGTACCATACAAATGATAAAAAATTAAATATTATTTGTTCCGGTATCATAGACGCAGTTTGAATATATATATTATTATAATATATATTTATATATATATTAAATATATATTATATAATTGCACAAGGACAAACATCGAGACCCGGAACAATTCTTTGCAGTCTATACAAATACTTGTTCCGTGCGGGATTACAAGTCGCGGCCCTCAACGCCGCAACTCATTGCTAAGCCACTGCGCCGCGGAGATGATATTCGTTAGACCACTCAAAAGGGTGTATTAAAACTTAAAAATAAAGTAATACTGATTTCAAAAACAAAAAATAATTTCCACATAATGGCTTCTGAAGTTGAGGTTTTCATTATGCGATACATTATATCTTATAGTCTTTATTTTTTTGTCAAGTTAATTAATTATAAATTCCAAGTTGCACTTTACAATTTATAAATTGTAACAAGCTATATTACGTTTATTTAGTTTTTAAATTAAGAACCTGTAAAAACTTCATTTTTTATTTACAATGTGCTGTTGGTTCTATGATCGATAACGTAACATAAACACTCACGCCTGTCACCCAGAAAGTAGACTGTGACTACGGACTTCTACCTATCACCTACCTTCCTACGCATATATTATGCTCTTCGGTTAAGGGTATAATTTGGCTCATCGTCAATATATTGCCAATTTGGTCGATAAACTTTCGTCTAGGGCGTCCCTCGCCGACTAGTTCACTTCTGTGATCCATAATAAAAAATAAAATTATCAACGCACGTATATTCATCTTTATTTAATTACTGCTCAAGATGTCCATGGGCTGCAATAACCACTAACTAATAGATGCAATCTTCTTTGCCTACGCTATAAAATCGCTGCGGATACGAACGTTATAAATGGTATTACGTAGTAAAGGCAAGCTATAACATATTATGGCTTTTTAATGAATCAATCCCATCTTAATCCTCGGATGACAGCGTACCTATGTTCTGATATTAATAGATATTAAAATCGGAACGTAGATATTGGATGCATGTTTTTCGATATATTATTCACTTATCATCAGGTGAACTGTGTACTCTTTTATATTTCTATAAAAAATGAGTGTGTGCAACTTTTACGCGCGCTTGCAGTAAAACTTTGTGACATTTTCATCATTTCTTTCTTATTAATCTTTACTTCACAATAAAATTATAATTGTAGCTTGTATCGAGTTATATCAATATAGACGAGAAATAAATTGAAGAATAGTGTATAAAACTAAAGTTATACGTTTTATGAGTTTGCAGAACATGAAAATATCCGACGGGCTACGTGTTGGTGAAAAGGTTCGAAATATTTTTTTTTCCTTAGACACGTACGTTTGTCGACGATGTTTTCGTTCACCGCCGAGAACGTGGTAAATGAGCAGGTAAAATTGCAATTAGCAATGTCATTGGTGCCGGCGGGTACGAAACCGGTTTGCTTGCATACGAGTACTGTAGAATGTACAGCGAGTACATAGTCTCTACGGTCGCTACCACGGCTCTGTATGATGTATAATGTTTAAAAATGTAATATGTGCATATAACACATGTTAAACGCATAAAAACTATGGTCAATCGCTGCTATCAAGTACCAATATATGCCGATACTGTTTTTTTTAGATTTTACTGAACGTTACTTCCGTCCTACAAAAGACCTGGAGCTACCTTCAAGGAGCGCCTAAAGAATTTTTGCTTCAAAAAGGTACGACTAGGTTTCCAGTCCAGGATCTAAGCCTGGTTAGATATATTGATATACGAGTAGTTTTATAGAGATTGTGTATTGGCTGTGTAAGGATAACCACTACCCCATATCGTCCAGTAAGTGTCGTAAGAGTCGACAGAGGGAAACAACTGCAGCAGCAGCATCTTCCTAATAATAAAAATAAAAAAATTTACTGCGCTGCCAACCCCACTGCCAAGCGTACCAACTATATCAAATATCCACCCTATGAGGCAATCTGTGGGGAGACCTGTGTTTAACAGTATAGTACTTGAGGGTAATATGGTCATGCGGTTAATATGGTTACTTTCTTATAACTTTAAAACTATGCCTTGTTTGCATAGATGGTTATGTGATACGATACCTATTCATCAGTCAATCAAATAATAAAAGGTAAAAGGGGCGCTGCTTTATCAACATCGTCATTACAGTTGACATTATGGTAAATTTTTCAAAGTGTCCACGATTATGTATTTTTGTCTTTGTCTTCCTCCTATTTTAGGTGTTATAGAAGGGCAAAACTTAAGGTGACCATATTACCCTCACGTACCTTAGACAGGCTGTGTCGGTGATGGTAAACGAGTAGTAGAGTACTGGAAAAGATTATGATTTACTAGACTGGTAGAACTCTTAGTATATGGTTTGACGGGAAGGGACACAGAATATAAGCGTATAATGAATCGTGAGGTGTGAGGCAATTACTTATCTAGTGTAACGTATAAATCAATGGTCTAAGGTATATTCTAAGTACTGCATTTGGAGTGTATGTGAGTTATGGCGGGAACTTGACCGGCGGCGGTTTGCTGCTCCTGTATTATTGTTTAAATAATGGTTTAAAGTGGACTTTGATAAGTAAAAGTGGTGCGATTTTATGTATTAAGTGTCTTGTCTGCGCATGTGAACTATTAGTGGAAACTGTGAAACAAGTGCTCTGGTGGTGATGTGATTCTCAAAATAAGGTGTCTGTCTGCTTAGGCGCCTTGAGATACCATCGCCAACCGTCAGCTGTCTGCTGGCTCAAGTTGCCATCAAAATCTCCCAAAGCCTCCCAAGATACGAGTATCTCATATTTACGCAAATATTACACATTGAATAAAACAACTTTTACGGATTTTATCGCGTTTAATTTACCTTTTTTAACCGACTTCAAGAAGGACGAATTATTCAATTTGATTGCATGTTTTTATGTGTGTTACCTCATAAATTTTTTCGCCGGTATTCTGTGAGGTCGTGGTACTAACCCGACCCGAGCCGGCCTATACGTGCAACAGCAAAAGCTGCCGCGTGGCTCTACCACTGTTAAAAATTTGTTCTAAATTTTTTTATAAATTAAACACAATAAAATCCGTAGAAATAGTTTCATTCAATTAATCGTATGGTGCTCGTAAAGAGAACCGGAGAACCCTTTTAATCATAACTAGGCATTCCACCATTGATGCAATCTTAAAGGTTGACAACGCGAATGCAATATGATACTTAACCTAGGTAAAATGTAGATGTCTATGGATCACAGCATCCACCTGCCATCAAGTGGACTTTGCGCCCGCTTAGCAGCTTTTTTCTTCTTCATTTTTCCGTAAAAGTCATTACAATCTCTCACATAATATCAGCGTAAAATAGTATATTAAATAAATATTACGCTTGGCAGGTGTATTAATGACCATAGGACCAGACGTTTCGCAAAGATTTCCCAAACAATTTTTTTGGTACTTATTTTTGCGTCTACAAATGAGAAATATGTAAAAATATGGGATTTGAAATCCTTAACAATTTTGTCCTGAGTCATACTGCGAGAAGTCGGGAATCAAAGATATTTCAGTTTGAACAAAATTTACATCAGACAATTTAGTTTTAAATTATGTATGATGATTTTTTCCCAGACTTCCACAGGTTATAATCTTGACTAGATAAAACATAGTAAATGATTTAAATGATATCTATAATGTTGATTTAGGGAGACGCTTAATAATTCCATCAACATTTTTTACCTTTGACGCTGTTCTCCATCACCGGTCTGCTTATTTTATGTCTGGCGTAAACGAGATTGTATACCAAATTCTATAAACCTCACTTGTATAAATCACAAACCTTCGTCAATCAATATTTTTATGTATGCAAGTAACATATCGCCCCGACTAAATGTGAAACTCGAAATCAACAAAAAAAAATCACTCGTCCCGCCCTTTTAATCAGTGCAACCCCCGTAATCAAATCTGGGACGCCATTAAGGGATTAAAAATAATATCTACCCTTGTTCGAAACGAGGGTTACTATTGGACGCATATAGGACCCAGGGACCATGTTTTAATGAACTGTTGACATTTATGGGGTCGCAATCGCTGGTGTAAAATAATTAAATTTAACAACCCCTATATAAGAAAATAATGAATAAAAATTGAACCCTTAACCGGTAAGTGATAGAACCAAATTTCTTACACTGGTTGTGACTCAATAATTTTTCATAAACTTTAAATTGTTACTCATTTAAAACCTAATAATAGCTTCGTCATCAATTCTTAGTAATGAATAAAATGTGATTAAGAATGAAAAAAGTGATTGACAACTTGTTCTAAGTTTGCGGGCTGTGGGTTTGATTTCCGTAAGGATCATAATAGCCTACAAATAATTCATTCGTTTCTGGATAAAATTTTGGTATATATATGTTAAACGCTGCAACGACAATTGTTTTACATTTCTACAAATTCTAATGGCCACAAGAACAGTTGGTTTAGTTCTTTATGAATATACGATTAAAACCTATATTTTATATTTAAATGAAAATGTAACTAGCATCACCAAAAACCAACCCTCGCAAGCAACTGATCCTCTGTGAATTAAAACGCTGACCTAAGCGAGTGCACTGCAAACAAAAAACAAATATAATTGGCAAATAAGGGGACGACGGCACGTTTGGCCAGGCTTGCGATGGGTTTCATTTGTCCAATTACAAAATACCTTGATTTAGTTTCAGTATTTCTATGGTTTCATAACACTGTATATTGAAATGATACGTGGTATGGTGGTATGGCCTTGCAGAAACTGCTGTAGTACGGCTGCAGTAACAATATGTGTTTCCAAGTGTAAAGTTGGTGTAGATGTTTTTATAGGATTAGGGTGAACAAACGAGCACACAGTTCACCTGATGGTAAGTGGTTGCTGTGGCCTATAGTACATCTACAGTATACTCGATTACGAATGAAAATGCGGATGCGTTGTCACCCGTGACGACTAAGATAGAATGCCTCGTTTCCAGTAAAAAGGGTCTAGGGTTCTCTACACTCACCATACAAAACACAGCAATATTAAGCTGCTATTTTACGCTGGTATTCTGTGAGAGCGTGTTCCTTCCCCGGTCCAGCCGACCCATTCGTGCTACAACTATACCAGTAATATAGCTGCAACATGACTCTACCAATTTCAGTGTAAAAGTCAAAGATTTTAGTGAGATTTAGGGTATGATAACGTTGTCTTAAACGGTGTGCACTCGACAGTGATAGATCTCACAATTGTGGGAGTTGATCTCCAAACATACCCCATTTTCCTTTCGCGGATCTTCTAATATATTTTTTTTTCATTTTTAATTTAATCTCTGCAACTAACGCTTGATTGTGTTTAAACTGAAGTGACATACAAACTTACATGATGATGTCAATAGGATATTACATCCCATGGACACCTGCATCTTAGAACAAAGAAGGCAACGATATGTTGTCGGTGTATATCGCATCGGTAACCTTCTTTGTTTGTAGTTGGCTGCAGGTGACCATGGACAGTAGATGTCGGATTTAAAAAAGCCATTAGGCTACTGTCGCTCAGATTCTGGTTATTGCTGATACAACAATTTTCAGTCAGAGTTTAAAGGGAATGCACATTAACAAAACATTAAGCAAATTCAAATCATGGAAACCAAACCACAGAACATGAAACGGACACTGGCTTCCACTTTTAACGGACAGAGATCTGAACTAACACTAATGTTTGAAAGCAATCCTTTTTAGTATTGCGGACGCCGGTTTCAACCGGAAACTATATAACGGGTTTGATCGATGTTAGTGAGACGAAGTTCGTGTGAACAGTCGGCCGATTAAAGAATGAACACAGAAGCATAATTTGGTACAAATCATTATAGTGTCGTGGTTGCTCACAGCTCAGCGCTCGTCTTAACATGTACTTGCTCACGAGCAAACCAAGTTCGATCCCTACCGACATAACTAAAATTGTTAATTGCAATTTTAAGCGCTGATGTATCTTTTAGAATATATTGAGAGGAAAAGTAGAAAATAGCCAAACAGTTAAAAAACATTTCAAGGATAATTTTTCAATAGGTACTCATTGGGACAGCGCGGAAGGCTTTGCTATTAAAGCCTCTGTGGAAGGTGTATAGGTTTGTGCCCAGTATTGGGACGTATTATAGGCTGTTATTTTACTGTTACTTTGAGTAAATTTAAATAAGGCAACATGTCTGAGAAATAAATCATATTTCAAAAACCTATGAAGAGAGTTAATCTATTTAATAAAAGGGAATTCATAGATCCAACTGTAAAATAGCATCTTAGTACTGATGTGTTTTGTATGGTGAGTGTAGAGAACCGGAGACACTTTTTATTGCCAATGAGGCATTCCATCTTTGTCCTTAGGGATGAAAACGCAGAATTTTAGTTTTTATATCATGAAGTGATATTTTGGTTTTGAAGTGCTCATTTATTTAAAAAGAATACATAGCACAATTATCACTTAGTTTTAGTTAAGATATTGCTTTTCTTTATACATATACTAGCGATCCGCCGCGGCTTTGCACGGGCGATTTCCTGATTTCGACAACAGCGCCACCTACCGGGTCCAATTGTGAATCTAAACCACTCTCGAATCATCCTAATCACACACTCAAAATTTCATCAAACTTGTTCCAGCCGTTTAGGATGAGTTCAGTCACATACACACGGACAGAAGAATTATATATGCAAAGATGTTTCTTTTAGCTACAATTTCATAAAGAGCGACTTTATTTCATATACGCTCCCTAATAATCGCCCCCATTATATTGACAAAGTGCACTTTGGATCTAGGATTACAAAATGGCAGCTAGTCCCGTCCCATGTCGAATGACGAACAAACTATTTAATACCACATTAAATTTTCGCTTAAAATTTGTTCACTAGAACGTTTGCCATTACAATAAAGTGTAGAATGATTTTAATTGATATATTGAGGCACAAAATTGAAAGTATATGAAAATACTGGAGAGTACACGTCCGGGAGCGAGTATTTACAAGTGCTCTTGTGAGCGGATTACTGAATGTGAGAGTGCAGCGCGCTATGTCCGTGATGGTAGTATGCAAAAGTAAAACGTTACATAATATTTAAGTTTCGCGTTTTTAAATGAAAATCATTTAAACAAAAACCGAACACCTGTTCTAAGATTTTGATGGTCCCTCTAATTCCATTTAATGTTGGATTTCTAGCTAATTTTAGTTAATAGTTGGCTAATATTAAATACAATATAAAATTAAAATTGGTGGTCCCTTAAATTTTGGATTTATAATACTAATTTTTAGTTAATAGCTTCATACAATTTTTAAGTATTGTTTTTTTTTTATAGGAGAGAGGCAAACGAGCATGCGGCTCACCTGATGGTAAGTGACTACCGCCGCCCATGAACAGCTGCAACACCAGGGAGGGAATTGCAGATGCGCTGCCGGCCTTTTAAAAAGGAGTACGCTCTTTTCTTGAAGGTCCCTAAGTCGTATCGGTCCGGTAAAATCGCTGATGGTAATCGATTCCACAAGGAAGTCGTGCGGGGAAGAAAACTATTGTTACATAGCGAATACCCTATTCAACATGCGTCTTCATAGCCCAACCGATCTCACGAGCCAGTGCGATTAATTAAGATATAAGATTTTCTTCTCATTTCATATAAATACATACTAGAAGTTTTAGATGCATTACGACTTTTATGTTTGTTTGGGATTTCATAACTCCATTTTATACAATTACATTTGGGTATTTTAAAGCTCGTTTTTAACAAATTTTGTTTGGAATTTTCATTATCAGGCTACAAGAATATACGTATAATTTTTTCTACTGAAGCCCTACAGTGAAACGCCATTCACAATGATGACACGGTGGCAATGAATTAAATTTCGCACAGGGTGTCTGCCATGGGAATCGCGAGTCCCCCTCCAAATATTTGTAATCTGTCCCTCTAACTGGCCGAATGCACCGATATGAGTGCCTTTGAATGGATCGAAATATCAATACATTCATTTTTTTTTACCGAATGCTTTTTTTTGTATTTTTTATTAATTGATTTTTAATACAAATGGTCCATACTCTAAATCTACATTATATCTACACAATCATATATTTTTCATTTGAATCTAGAATCATTCAACTACCAGTGGTTAAGGGTTCAACAACCTTTTAAAACAATTCGTAGATTAGATCTCACTAAGATACATGTTTTTTTTATTAAAATCAAGCCAAGGTTTAATCGCGTAACACTCCTTAAAATATCCGTTGTGTTGTAATAAGGTCGTAAATGGTAATGTTATCATTCACCATAGATATTGTACTTAGGTGTGTAATTTTGAGCAATGCTGCACTATGATCCAATTCTAATCGCTTTGGAGACTGAGAAAACTTATCAACCCTCGCTGTAACAGTAAGTCAGGAGTAACTTAGGGAATGAAAGGATCATATAGCCCTCGACGAATAACAATATAAGTATTGCATTACTAAATATCTATGATTCATCCATCCATTACAGTTTATATAAGTCCACTGCTGAACATAGGCCTCCACCAGAGATTGCCTAATAGGGGGAATTTGTTTGCCATAGTTATCATGCTTGGCAGGTGGGTTAGCAACTGCAGTTCGTTTTAATTTTGAATTGTCACTCTAATGTTATTAAGAGTGTTTCTTGAGTAGCTGCTACATTTACGCCTATTAGAATATGCCGATATAAAATACTCCAAGCCTACTTAGAGCACATATATGCTGTAAGCATTTTGTGACATTCTACTATGGTTGGTACTAACCATGCTGATCTGGCGGAAGTGTGCTCACGCTTTAATTAGTGCCCATTAGAAATCAGTAACACATTTTTCATTTTTATGATCCGACAATTAACCTTATTAAATATATACAATCAATCTTATTAAAACTTTAAATCAAATGAACTACACGTAATAACAGTCCAAAAGTTTTAATAATAATAATGATAAAACTAAAAACTAATTATAACGTGTTCTGTGTGTTTTAATATAAAATACATAAATTTAAAAGTAATAAGATTTATATTAAATATTATATTATAGTTCATTTACAAATATCATTGATATTATATTTATATAAAATTAGTGTAATAGCGGTGGTTTTTTTATAGGATAGGGTGACAAACGAGCATACAGTCCACGCGATGGTAAGTGCTGTGATCCGTAGACATTTACATCTATCCTCAATAAAGAATCAAAATGCAGATGCGTTGTCACCCGTAAACAGTATCCACTACCCCATATCGTCCCGCGGATGCCATAAGAGGTGACAGAGTGAAATAAATCAGGGGATGGGCTACAGCGTCGTCCTAATACAGCTATTAAATTTAAAAAAAAACTGCAGTCTCCGCCCGCCTGCCCAGGCCTGGCAACTATGTCAAGTGACTCCCTTGTGAGGTAATCTATGGGGATAGGGAGGCCAATTCAGCAGTAAGCTTAGATATAATGATGATGATGATGATGATATACATATCAACACCGTCTAGGAATATTTGGTATAAAGTTCTTAAACCCATAAAGTACTGGCCGGTTTTAAAATCTTTTGAAAAAAGCTTATTTTGTAGGCCATTTTGCATGATCGCTTTAGTTTTCACTTTTTCTTGAAAAACACATTCAGTGTTAGTTTTACTATTGTTTCACTTTTCGTTTTTATTTAAATAAAACTTTATTTATGTAGGCAAAAAAAAAATTTTATTCTGTAGTCTAGTCTTTGTTATATATTATTTATAACATATTTTGAGTAAATTGAGAAAATACGAAATATCCCTAGACGATGTTGATGTGTGTATAAAAAAATACAACAAATATTTAATAATTAATAGAATCAGGCGTTACTTACGAAAATCCACTATATTAAAGTTGGTAAAAATTACCTCGCGTATAGCCGCTCGATAAAATAAAATGATGTGTCTTACCTAGTTTGAAGAGCACCTCCCGCCCTCCCTCAATTGCGTGCACTATCCCCATCACCACTAATCCCAGCACCACTACTCCCAACAACACTACGCTAGGAAAGACACACCACTGACGACAATACGACACGTGTTTCGCCTCCACGCGAGGCATCTTTAGGTGAAGTAGACTCTGCTAAGTGACTTAGCGATCAGCCACCTCAAAAATTTTGCAAAAGGGATTGGATCTTTAACAAATTTTTCGTTAAATGTTGCAAAATTTAACAAAAATGTTGTCAAAATCCAACCCCGAATCCTTACGCGCTCAAAAGTGCTCGTTCAACTGGCTGTATAGCCACGTTGTATAAAAACGTAAGTACCTAGTGAAATACGTAACACTTGGGTTGGGAATTTTACTGTAAATGTAAAAAAGAACTAGAAGCCTTTTGGTTTCTACAGTTTCATTAGCCGGGTAGCAAGAATCATCAGCGCATAGGAATAGATCGTGTACCTACTGAAAAAAAAATTGTACATTTCCACGGAGTGTATAAGCAGTAGGAAATATTATCGCAAATCATGAAACGACCAAATCAGATCATTCCAAAGATAAACGTCGATAAACTGTTACGAGCATAAAACCGTCTGACATGTCAATAGGGATAATATGTTCCTTGGATCGAGTCAACTGTGCAACACGGCCATAGGAATTTCATCTTTGTAGCAGCTGTAAGAGAAATCATTATCAAACTTATGTTAAATGCAGGCATCTTGTCAGTAATCCAGGATCACTCGACTCAAGCGTAGTTTTGAGGTTTAGGTTCGCCTTTGAAGTGTGGTATTCACTAGAGATGTATGCTATTATATAATTACAATTTAATATTTATAAAGGTGAAAATAATACAATTATGGTATGTATGTATTATTTTCGTTTATATCTTATTTAACCAAATATATAGTATTTCATATAAAGACATGTAAATTATAGTATGAATAATACATAGTCACAGAGACTGAGAGAAAAAATAATGAAAAAGTATATAACATTACAGAAATGAAACATAAGGTTCACATCACAGGGTTGGTGCGCACGCGTTTGTGCGTGCGTAGGTGCGTGCATCTGAGCGCTTATGCCTGTGCATGTGCACGCACGCGGTGTGTGTGTGTGTGTGTGTGTGTGTGTGTGTGTGTGTGTGTGTGTGTGTGTGTGTGTGTGTGTGTATGTGTGGGTATGTGTATTAGTTCTCAGACTTTCAATAGGTTTTCTCTAACTGTACTTTATTAAAAACGAATCTTAAAAAATATAATTTATTTTGAAGAAATTATTCCAATACATTGTTCCAGTGTGTGTTCAAGTAAATTTCGCCCTACGCGAGGGTCTAGAAATTTTAATTTGAATCTTCAAATTTACAACGAACGCTTAACTGTCTCTCCTTAATTCTAATACAATAATAACTTATTATTGTTATTAGATTACAGTTACTAAATACAGTTATGGAAGGACAAAATAAATACGGTGGTAGGATACATTACTCACAAAAAAAATTACTGTTAATACGTTTTAGGTACGTAATAATATATATTGAATAAAAATCATTATATTCATACATTCTCAGCCGAAAATAACATTATGTTAAACGTACCAGCTCTATGAAATATACCGTGAACGGTGCCAGTGACGCACTCGTAGCACTGAGATTAGCGGGCGACGTGGGCCTGGCACTGTGACTTAACTGTGGGTTAAATTTAACCGGACGGCGCCGGAGGTTGATGCTTCTTGCTTTCCCTACATCACACAGCTATTTCCGCATCAATATTGATGTTTATTTTCATTATGTCCCTCTGAAGAGAAAAAAGGAGTAATTGAAATTAGTTATTATCAAACGTAGAAAGTTATAATTTTATTTGTCAAACGTTTCTCCTTAACTTCTACCACTTAAAAAGAAGTTTTCTGTAAATTGAGAAGAGACTTTGAAAGAAACTCCGCAGATATTCTCTAATTTTGCAGTTAAACTAATTTTTAACCAACTTAAAGAAAAGGAGGAGGTTCTCAATTCGAGTGTATGTTTGTTTTGTACGTTTGTTACGCGATATCTTCGCTATCGATTTGATGTTGTTTTTATTTATTAAATATGTTATATATATAATACAGTGATCATCTCACGTAAATTTGGAAACTAAAGGTTTTTAATAAGACCATATAGAAAACATTGAGGTTGTGATATTTCTTCGTTCTCTCAAGGGAAAAGAAATAACATAAAAAAGGCGATTTCAATATAACATATTTCATATATAAAAAAATATTTCATAACTAAACTAATAAAATAATTTTACATTTAAAAGTCAGGTCTTTATTCTTCTATGCACTATTTCTTAGCACATAATTCAGAATGTGAAATTATTTTATTATTTTTAGTTCTTTCAAGTTATTTTTTAGCCAATTACAAATGATATGCAACCCAAAGGAATATGATAGGATTTTTTCTAAAAACAATTAAAAAAAAACTTGGTAATACAAGTATTGGGTTATTGACAAATATGTATCCTGTCGTGCGTTGATGGTATAAAATAATTTATTACACCATTTCGCCCTGTACCTACAGGCCAGAACTATATGGGAGATGTTAGAAAAATCTAATGACTCCCGATAGATAGCAGTAAAATCATCTTGTTTACGCGAAGCGTACAACACCCTAACCGCCGATGCGAAAGTGAGTAAAAATTGCGCAACTTCTGTTACGTAAAAGTGGCGGCACGAAAGTCTAGCGGTGATCGTTATTGCGTATAAGTCCCGCTGATTGGCTTATTGCGCATAAGTTGCGCTGATTAGCTCATGAGTATTATTCGCACGCACTGATTGGCTCTCCAGTCGCATTTGTGCAATTAATTTTTTTAAATTCACGTTGCCATCAGAGCTAGACTTGTACGTGTTGACGTGCCGCGACTTGTACTGAGATTGACAATTCGCCTGTCAAGCGTGACAATTAAGGCAAATCTCCACTGCAACGGGGAAGGACCATGTTCAACTGTGAACTTATACGGGCTGATGAAGGAATAATTGCATCACTATTAGGTGGTAAGACTCCTGTTACATAAATAGAGCCTATAATTCCATGTTGTGAGGCATTCCATCTGTAGCCTCATGAATGCTTCACAGTCTTTAATTATACTGACTCTCTGTACCCTTAGACCAGATCACACCAGTGCAAGCACTGCTATTTGGTGGCAGAAATAAGTAGCGGGAGATTACGGGGAACCTTAAGGGGAATCTTAAGGGGAACCTACCAGTTAAGGGTGTGGAATGCAAACTCAGAAAGTCGTGAGTTGGAATCCGCCATTTGACAATGGTCGTGAAACACTCCTAACATAAGCATTTTAAGTTTGCTTGGCGTGTTATCTTACATAAGAGGGGGCAAACAAGTATGCAGCTAACCTTCAGATGGCACCTATAGAAAATTATATAAATTTTTTACGAACACTTCAAAATCCTGCAATCTTCATTAATATTTCGAAACGATTTACACTTAAAAAGACGTTCGAAAGTCGAAAATTCAAACTCCAACGAAGTCGACGATTAAAATTTGCGCAGCCATTAGCAGTGTTTGGCCCTCTCACGACGGACGCCAAGAGGCTGAGTTGCTACCAAATTAAATGGCAATCGATTTCAAGCATCTGACCCTATTGAGAAAGTTTTTATTTACTCTTGCTGCTTACGTCTCATTTGACCGTATTTAGAATTATTAACTAAATGATATTATTCACATAATATGCCTAATATAAATCAATATCAAGTCATTAATGTAGCATACTCTGACGATTAAAATTGATTAAAGTTTTGTAGAAATTCCTCTGAAACAATATAGAGTATCACAATATCAATATCGTCTAAAAAGTTACATTAAACACTTCATCAACTATTTTGCCACCTTAAGAGGTGGTATTTTTTAATAAATTTAAAAAAAAAGATGAAAAAAACCATCCTGTAATATTTAATAAAAAAATAATCACAAATGACGAAGATATACGTACCTACATAAAAAGCATACAGTAGAATTGAAAACGTCCTCCTTTTTTAGAAGTCGTCTAAAAAGGGAATTTTAAATTGCCTAAATTCTGTTCAACATCAGGACACAGCATGTTTCGGGCTTTTTTAATTTTAAAGGAATTTTAAAAGAAGGAGTGTGATCGTGAATTTTCAGATAGTACCTGCTTCGATAATGAACTGGTATTTGCTGCTGTCAGAATTCTATAAAATTATAAGCCTGTAGCCGACTGAACTAACTTGTAAGTTATGTATTGTTATATCTATATATATACATATATTAAAAATGAAAAAAGACAAACACGTGCGTTTAGTATTTTGAATATTATTATTTTATGTATCGTAAAATAGTTATCAACTATGGCTATTTTACGCTACGAGTCTATCTCGTCTGTTTAACTGCCTCGTTTGTCAGGAGGTCGTAAACGCGATTGCTGACGGGTCGGACTAAAATCAGTTATGCAATATTGAATTAATTAAATAAATAACTTTATATTTTAAAAACTAGAAAGGTGTCTAACGGATTGACATTAATTGAAGTTACAAGGTGAAAAGAAGGAAATATCCTAATTAAATATGGATGCAGCGTAATGAGTTATGCAAATATTGTAGACGTTGCCTAACGATTGGGAGGGGAGACTGGGGGAGGAGGTTGCTATTTCTAGATATTTACTCTCTACCGCTGGACGAATCATTTGAAGTATTTACTTTGATGAATCTTTTGGTTGTTATCTTGCGTAATTGTTTGAAGGGTTTAATTCCGTCCCTAATAATTTACTTTTCATGCCTCTACTTACATTTGACAAATGATATAGACTAAGACAGGTGTAGATAGTGATCCTCGTAAATAATTATTAAAGATAAGAAATTGAATGTTTAGTTATGATGTAGATGAATCGTAGTTTTTGTTTATTTATTTTTTATTTAACAGGTATAAACAGTACAAATACAAATACAAGTATTGTTACAAAGTACAAACAAGTGGTAAAATTAAAAATATTGTACAACCGACTTCAATATAAATGAAATGAACACATCATCAATGTACATTTTTTTAATTTGTACGTCGTTGAGCCGTGCTGCAGCTATATTAATAGTATAGTTGTAGCACGAATGGGCCGGCTCGACCGGGGAAGGGCCACGCTCTCACAGAATGCCAGCGTAAAATAGCAGCTTGATGCTACTGTGTTTCGTATTTCTAAATGAGGCATTCCACCTTAGTCTTCAGGGGTGACAACGCATCTGCATTTTGATTCTTAATCGAGGATAAATGTAGATGTCTATGGGCCACAGCATCCACGAACCATCAGGTGGACTGTGGACTCGTTTGTCATCCATATCCAAAAATAAACACTACTACCCTTTCAAAAACACTCAAAAATGTGTTCACTCCTTGCTTTGACCTAAGTACCTTTGAAGTAAACTTGCAAGATATAATATGAGCAATAACGCTTACATTATTTATCTTATAATATGTTTTTTTCCATGTGTGCTACTTCGTAAGCAATACTTTGATGGACAATGGCTATTTTTTTAGAGTTAGGGTATTGAGATAACTCAATCGGCGCTTTGCATGTGGATTGCCTACAATAGTACTAGTTTTTAATACGTCAAAAGACATTTTTGATGCCGTTTCGCATTACCACTCCGACAATTGTATATAATTCTCTTTTATTTTTATACCTAACTAGCTGGTACCCGGCGCGTTGCTGCGATACAAGAAATAATTTTGAAACTGTGGTTTTAAATTTGAACTTGTATTGTTGATTTAGGAAGGAAAATACATTCATTGAATGATATAGAATATACTTAAGTTTCAAATAAATTTGGCCCCCCGATACACGCGCAACCTTAAGTTAATTGTACTATGCCTATGACCTTCGTGCAAGTGCAAGAAATTAGTTGACAGTTTTAGTGCAATTTTATGAACGGTATGGCAGCACTTAAAATACGAGCAAATAAAAATGAACTTTTATATATTAGATTATTTTGTAGAATTTCGTAGATTTCTTGCAAATTTTATTTCACTTATTTAATGTATTATTTATTATATTTTATCTGTTAATACCGTCAACACTAGCAAACACTTGTAATATGTTACATTTCATAATCATCATCATAAGAACCCATCATAAGTCCACTGCTGAAGTTAGAACTTCTCCAGAGACTACCACAAAACACTACTTGTTTCTGCAGATATCCTGTTCATCTAGTGTTTAATTTTAAATATATAACTGCTGATTTTCAGACGTAATAAGAATATCATATCAAAAGAAATTATTCCGTCACAACCCCTTCTGATTCTGACATAGTGTAGACGGCCTTGGCACCTTTTCTTAACTTGCCACGAAAGAAATATTATTTTGTTTTAAATTACGCTTCATTTCAATAGACATTTTGTTAGAATTCATATATTTTTATTTTTTAATCAATATATAATACATACGTTCATCAATAATAATATATTACGAAAGCAACTTCGTCCCAACTGAGTGTTCCACGACACTCACGCATGCTTTTTTAATATAAATTACGATATATTTACTTTTTTTTTCAGTTTGTGTCTGCCATATTGATTTTATGATGACGTCACGTAGGTATTCTGTGAAATTTGTGCAATTATAATAAAGCAATTAATATATTATCATATTTGTCAAAATGCTGATCTTCGGAAAATTTAAATAACCATTAATTTAGACGTCTCGGATTGACACACCAAGCGTGTTTGATAAATTTATATATCATCAACATTCATCATTACAGCCCTTCACAAGTCCACTGCTGAACATATGCCTCCCTCAAGGAATACCACAAAGCACGGTCCTGAGCCACCTGCATCCATCGACTTCCTGCATATCTTACCGGGTCGGCACTCCTTCTAGTGGGGGTACACCCTACACTTCGTCCGCCGGTACGAGACCGCCACTCGAGAACCTTTTTTCCCCATCAGTTGTCGGTTCTTCGAGCTATATAGCCGGCCAATTGCTACTTCCGCTTACTAATCCATTTGGCTATGTCGGTCACGCTGGTTCTATTGCAGATATCCTCATTTCTAAGTTTATCACGCAGAGAAACTCCGAACACAGCCCCCTCTATAGCTTGTTGAGCGACCTTGAGCTTGCTCATCCGGCCAGTAGTGAAGGACCACGTCTCAGTTCTATAAGTCACTAGTTGCACAGTCTCGTTTTCGAGTTTTAAGGTATACCTGACGAGAAGATGTGTCGTAATTTCCCGAACGCTGCCCAGCCGCGTTGAATCCGTCAATTGACCTCTTGGTCGAAGTTGTACTTATATAGTCGGGCTATTTGTCCCAGGTAAACATTCTCGTCAACAACTTCGAGCTTACTGCTCCCAACAACTACCGGCATAGTTGTGACATGGAAGTTATAAATGATCTTTGTTTTGTCCATGTTCATCTTAAGACCTATCCGTTGAGAGACACTATTAAGGTCATTGAGCATAGTGCTTAGGTTCTCCAGCGATTCTGCCATAAGGACTATATAGTCGGAAAATCGAAGGTGAGTGATTTAGTCGCCATGGACGTTAATACCGTATCCTTTCCAGTCCAGAAGCTTGAAAACGTCTTCCAATGCAACGGTAAAGAGTTTCGAGGATATAACGTCATTCTGTCTTACACCTCTCTGCAGTTGGATAGGTTTCGTACTCTGTTTCTGTACTGGGACAGCCATCGTAGCCCTACTGTACATACACTTCAGTACTTCGATATACTGACAGTCAACTTGGCACCGCTGAAGGGACGCAGCACCGCCCAAATTTCGACGCAATCAAAGTGTTCGCGCAAAACTCTGTTGTCGGAATCGACATCAGATGTCACTCGGCTCGGCGCGATTCCGGTCTGAAGTTCTTCCGAGCGTGGCAATGGCGCGCGGCTCACAAGCGAGTCAGTCATCGGCCAGATGCGCTAATGTTTGCACGCTGTTAATTTTGTGCGGGAACCGCGGAATAGTTAGGGCGTCTAGTAAATATCCTGTCTAGGAATTATAACGCGCATTCCCTGTTTGGATAGCCTTTCCCGGGACTTATTGTGTCCGACTCAGAATCTGTATAAGTGCATTCGACAATATAAGCTAGTGCGGCCTCCGTATTTAGAACTATCTGTTGCCACGCGAACCGGTAGTGACCTTTGACCCAGAAACTCCGGGCGTGTTTTGTGCGGTAACCTTATACCCCGCGATAGTTAGTGGCTTCGGTAAGCTAGTTAATAGTACGATAGAGTTAAGTGACTGTCATCGTGGTGAACCAAGAAAGTGACTGTGGATAACCTCGAAAGGCCCCCTCAAGTTGGAGCGGTGTCGACGCTCGGGCTGCTGCCGACGGCTAAGGTCTAGGTTCAATCACCATCAGTCACACCCAGATACACACCACATCACCATTCTTTCCCTTGCACTACACAACCACATGCGACCTGACCGACTCCGGAGGGACCAGTCGCCTTGGATAGAGGTAAGTGAACTCCGCCAAATTCCTTCCGGTCGACTGGCCGTAGTATAACGCTCCCCCATATATTTTAGTGTAATTAGAGAGATTCCACGTGGCACATTGAGCCCGACCTACGTCTGCTCGGGAGGACTTCAGCTCATGGGCCCCTGAGGATCTGATCCTTTAAAGGGAGCAGCCGTAGGCCGTAACAAACTGGTAGCAGAGCGCGGTTCCGGGTTCGATTCCCTGGTCGATCCCGACCATAGTGCTAGATAAACATTAAACAATTTTGGTGGCAGGGAGCGTTGGTGTGATTGGTTTAATTGGTATCTACAATCACGCCCGTCCGTAATACGTAAAAATATTTTTTTGTACGTAATAATAGAATTATTTCCCTTTGTTCTTTGTTGCTTGCCTTTTTTTGGTTAGTGGGTAGATTTGAAAAGCCGCGCCCTAGGTTGCGCAAGCGGGAGTTTTTCTAGAGATGTACGTCATGTAGGTAGATGGTTATTTTTACGTAATCGGTTAATTATCGTTGTCGGATAGTTGTAGTGGATTACTTATCGAAGGGTCGATTTCCGAGCTAGGCATTTTTTGTTGATCGACCGTGATGTGTATCTTCGTTTGTACTGTAAGTTGTATTTGAACTAAAAAGTAGTAATTGTATTTGCGTACTTTGAATTTAACTTGATTTCATCGCACTAGTATTTGTTATTTGTTAATTTGATTGTGTCTTTTCTTTTGAGCTAACTTGTATTTGGTTGATACGTAGTAATTCGTATTTGTGTAATTTCTATTCAACGCGATTTGATAGGAACTGCATTTATTAACTGTTAATTTTGTTGTATTTTTTGTTTATTATCTTTGTAATCTGTGCTCAAGCCGCGTCGTAATTTGTATTTAATAGTGATGACATCGCCTAAGCTATTGATCCGTTGTCTGCGGACTGAGTTGCGCTGGGCCACAAGCGCCCATGCTTTGATAGGTCGACCGGATAGGGTCCATAACTTGATGAAGCGGTTCGAGCAGGTGGATGCTCGAAGGGCCGCAGTGGAGGAGGCTTACGCTGAGCTCGAGGATTCGGATGTGGAGAAGGGAGTCCTGGACTCTTGCTTTGCGGACTATGAGCAGTTCTTGTGGCTCACGGACGAGTTGATCGAGGCTGAAGGCAGGTATGCCGAGGAGGCGCGTGAAGCTCGGATGAGTAACCTGCCCGAGTCCTCTCTGAAGCAGCTTCAGCCGGAGCTGTTGGGACGACTCCCAACTCTGGACCTGCCAAAGTTCTCCGGGGTCCTTTCCGAATGGCTGACCTTCGTTGGTCTTTTCGACAGCCTAGTGGACGCCCGGAGTGACTTGACCCCGAGACAAAAGATGGCGTACCTCCTGGCCTCACTGGAGTGGGAGGCCCTGGGCGTCGTCGGCCACTTGAAATTGTCGGCCGACGCCTACCAGACTGCTCGGGACCTCCTAGCCAGAAGATACGCCAACATCCGGCGAATTGCAGACGAGCATGTTAAGCAGCTTCTAAGCCTCCCGCTGCTTAGTGACCGGGCCAGACTACGTCCGGACCTGTTGGATCCAGTCCTGGTGGCCTGTAATGCGTTGAGGCGGCTGGAATTACCAGTGGGCGAATGGGCTTTTTTGTTGCTCCGCATCGTGCTCTCCCGTCTACCTCTCGACCTTCGAATCCATTTTGAGGAGAGGTACGGCGGGGACGAGGCCTCCTATATTCCGCCCTTCTATGACCTGCTGCGGTTTTTGGAGGAGCAGTGCCGGCAGATCGAGAACGCGGCGGGCACCGTTGACGACATACTAGACGTGCCCAGTGAGAGGCTGAACCCGCCAGGCAAATCGTCGTCAGCCCCCCCCCCCCCCCCCTGCTCCTATTGTCGAGCATCTGATCACCGGGTAACGTCGTGCCCGAAATTATTAGGTAAGCCGGTTCCAGCGAGGCGAACTATCGCCAAGGAGCGCCGCTGGTGCTGGTCATATCTGGGAGGGCACCTCCAGCGAGACTGTCCGCATCGACGGCCCTGTCTGCATTGCCAGGGCAATCATCATGCCGTTTTGTGCCTGAGTGCGAACGGCGTCTCCTCTCGGGGCTCTGCCAGGCCCTCGACCCCCACGGGCGGGGGCGCTCAGCCACGCCCTCTGCCGGGCGACTCTCGGCGCCCGCCGGCCAGCCATCAGGCCCCTAAGTTTGAAAGGGGCCCATCCCCCGACCAGTCAGGGGGTAATTCCCCCAGGGGCGGGGGTGTCATCACCCCCCCTCAGCGTGTGGAGAGGAACTTCACGGCCACTCATCGGTCAGCTGGACCCTTCTCACTCCCGTTAGCTGAGTGGCCGCGACTGGTGTATCACTGTTCCCCATTTGATGGAGGCGGCCCTGTCTAGCTGCCGCCTTAGCTCCCACCACGGCCGCCTCCACTGAGCCTTAAGCCGTCAACAGTCCACTTGTCAAAATGTTCTGTTGCCGACGGCCTCAGTCAAAGCGTACAACCCGAGTTGCAACTGTTAAGGGTTGTGCTCTATTTATCTCGGGTTCACGCCATGTGGCCTCCCCTTGGTGGTGGGAAGATTAGGGCCCCCCTAGAGCGTTGAATCACGCTGTCAAGGGGTATTAGATTTGGTTTGGTCGAGCACTTAGTTAAAAAATACTTTGAATCAAAATTAAAAAATGCTTTGAGCTTTCCGCGAAATTTTCCTATTTGTAGCGGTTTAAATTAAAAGGATTGAATTTAATCTACTCTTTTAAATGCTACTGCATGTGTTTTGTACATATATTTAATCACTGTATTTGATTGTTGCGTCTGTTTGCTGAAAGGAAAATTTGAATTCATCTGAAATTGAATGGCGCGCTATTTGAAAAATTATGTTTATGATAGTGTTTAATCATTTTTGTTTTCTAAGAAGTAGGGCTGTCCCTTACGTTATTGTTTTGTTTAATTTGCAAGTTGACCTATGCGCATCGGTGATTAATTTGGTTGAATTAATTCTGTAGTTGAACATTGATGCTTTTGAAAAATTAGTTGAAATATGAGCATAGGACTACTTGTCTAACAGGCTAGCTAGTTTTGGAGATTATCAGATTGAAATCAGCTGCCGCACTATTTTAGTAAATGATAATATGGTGGGTGGCCTGGCTAGGCCTACTTGTTGAAAATTCATACTAGGGACTATCTGTGCGTTTCGTTTGGCTCTCCACAGACGACGTTCATGTGGAATTTGTGGGTGCGCTCTGCACTGAAGCAACTGTTGGCACAAAATTTGTCTGGGCAGCTTCGTGTAGCGTCGCTGTTGGCAGAGCTGATCCGGTCGGATTGCGGAACTAATCATAGGGGCACAGATAGGTGTTTGAAAGAGGTCGTCGGACTTCTGTCCAGTACAGGACTTATTAAAGTGCTGCGATGCCCAGGAAGGGCATCCAGTGGAGGCTGACCCTCCGGCTTGCCACATTAGGGATATCTTTTGAGGCGTTGATTAGGGTTGCAAGACCTAATGGATTGCCTAAGGTGGCCTAGTTTGGTTGTAGATTCGGTCTTGCAACTTGCAGTCTCGACCTTGTCCCGCTGACCGGTTTGCTCGCGGACCTAAATCCTTATGTCCGGGACGGGGGTTTGTTCGCGCAAAACTCTGTTGTCGGAATCGACATCAGATGTCACTCGGCTCGGCGCGATTCCGGTCTGAAGTTCTTCCGAGCGTGGCAGTGGCGCGCGGGTCGCAAGCGAGTCAGTCATCGGCCAGATGCGCTAATGTTTGCACGCTGTTAATTTTGTGCGGGAACCGCGGAATAGTTAGGGCGTCTAGTAAATATCCTGTCTAGGAATTATAACGCGCATTCCCTGTTTGGATAGCCTTTCCCGGGACTTATTGGCTCCGACTCAGAATCTGTATAAGTGCATTCGACAATATAAGCTAGTGCGGCCTCCGTATTTAGAACTATCTGTTGCCACGCGAACCGGTAGTGACCTTTGACCCAGAAACTCCGGGCGTGTTTTGTGCGGTAACCTTATACCCCGCGATAGTTAGTGGCTTCGGTAAGCTAGTTAATAGTACGATAGAGTTAAGTGACTGTCATCGTGGTGAACCAAGAAAGTGACTGTGGATAACCTCGAAAGGCCCCCTCAAGTTGGAGCGGTGTCGACGCTCGGGCTGCTGCCGACGGCTAAGGTCTAGGTTCAATCACCATCAGTCACACCCAGATACACACCACATCACCATTCTTTCCCTTGCACTACACAACCACATGCGACCTGACCGACTCCGGAGGGACCAGTCGCCTTGGATAGAGGTAAGTGAACTCCGCCAAATTCCTTCCGGTCGACTGGCCGTAGTATAACGCTCCCCCATATATTTTAGTGTAATTAGAGAGATTCCACGTGGCACATTGAGCCCGACCTACGTCTGCTCGGGAGGACTTCAGCTCATGGGCCCCTGAGGATCTGATCCTTTAAAGGGAGCAGCCGTAGGCCGTAACACAAAGGCTTTCTCATAGTACACATACGCCAGACAGTGGCAAATTGCAATCCTCAAACTTCTGTACAATTTGCCGAAGGGTATGTATATGGTATATGGTGCTAAAGTCTTTTCGGAAACCGGCTTGTGCGGGAGGCTGGAAGTCGTCGAGTCTGCATGCGAACATCGGTGTTGCCGGATCAAGTCATCTTAGGTGGCAACCGAACCTCCACCGGAGATTCTTACCCTCTGCCCCGCCGTTACCATGGTCGGTACCATATATATATTATACATACCAATCAAGACTATTTACCATCTGTTAAAAATAAATTTCACTGAGTATTTTATAGCGAGAAATTGATGCGGAAAAACTACTCGAAGGACACAAATAAGACGTGTTGTCGAATGAGTCGTTTATTTTTACGAGTCTTCATCTCCTACTATAATCGGATATAATCATTACTGAAATATGTAATTAAGGCCATAATTTTACTATTGTGTCTGTGTGACTTTGCGAAATAGCATATTCTAAATTTATACCAAAATCGTCTAAGGTTCATTTTACACTGGCATATTTTTTGTAGTCAATACCGTAATGTGACTTTTAAACAAAAACTGCGTGTTGTTAGCGAAAGTCATTATTATAATGAAAGTCGTCAGTTGGCCGAGCTTAGGCGAAGTTTGTTTCTTAAGTGCCTGACACATAAATTATTTAGCAGCCGGTGTAACCGTTTTATTTTTTGGAGTGCAATAAGGCTTAGTATCTTCGAGCTTCAGTTCTATATCGAGTGTATATGAAAATAAATAAAGTTTTATATAATTATATAGCTTATATTATATACTTGAGTGTAATATTGTTTTTAAATTAATCTATTTGCTTATATTTTAATATATTTTAACCCGGGTAGTTCAGGGTTCAATTTTACAGTTTGCGTACAGTCTTATTTCAATCCCACCAGTGTCCCGCAACAGTGATCCGCTCAATGGTGAAAGAAAGAAATGAAGGCTGAGGACTACTCCGAGAATATTTCGAGAAATTGTGAAGACCGCCATCATGCACTCGAGCGGCGCGGCGGACCAACTGCTCCATCAACTTCTCAGAAATCAGGAGAGACTTGTGTCTAGCATTAGGACATATGACCTTCTTAATTTTTACCTTAACCCTAATCACACCTATAAATAAGTTTTCCAAAAAAATATAAATATACATATCGGGAATATTTATAATAATAATTTTTTATATTATATAATACTCGCATTTCCTGGAGGACTAATAAAAGGTCTCCATGCCCCACGGCGTATTAGCGGATTTCATATCACATGTAAATTTCATATAAGATACCTACTATTGATTCTTTGTTTTTTTTTTAACTCTGATTGCGTGGTAAATTAGTAGGTATAATATTTAAACGAAACAAATCCTTTTTAACGTGGCATATCTACATATTCCTTTTGATTCTCTGCCATCAAACCCTTAAACGCGACGTTACATTTTAATAAAATTCTTCAGCAAACATTAATGAACCCGGGGCACTAAACAAGCTCCGCCATTGTGGTACTCGCGTCCCGCCATTATGATTTTACCCGAGATAATGCACGGGAAATGACGGCAAAAGAAATTTAATTCGCGTAACGATGAAAGGGTTATATGGGGTCGGCTTTGATAAATAAAGCCGGGAGGGACCCAGAGGATATTACGTGCCCTTTTTTGCTCTACATATTGATATTAATGCTTGTGAAATTTTGACAAAATTGCGCACGGCCCCGTGATTTTTGGACGACGACGTCGTCTTTTAGTCGCTTTTAATTTGCAAAAATATTTCAGTGTTTTAGGTACGAAAGAAAACTGAACAACATAACATTCGTATAGGATTTTAACATAACCTTAAAATATGAAATCACTTAAATAATTTAAATACTCGTAAAAATTAAGTCAATTAATAAAATGCTTATTTCTGCTATTTTTTTTTAATAAATACCGTAAACCGTGTGTGTGACTAATAAATTAAAATAATAACTCAAAACAAACAAATGAAACGAGTTTAATAAATTTTGCAAAGTGCCTACAATATTGTAAGTTTTCTTTGAGATTGCTTAAATAGCAGACATTTTTATTTACAGCATCGTAAATGTGTACATATTCAACTCCCTTCTCCCATCGTAACCCCTTACTTGCTTTCACATAGCTGAATAACTTAAATCCCCTGTCTGCAGACATGACGCCGCCGAAATCCCGAAATGCGCGCGACCTTTGAACATGTCTGTATCAGATACTTTATTAATATTTTGTAGGCATCATCGTAATTAATCCGGGTATAAGCAACGTATGCAATGTGAGGATCCTGTCCTTAAAATTCAGGTAATGGAAAACCATAAGATTTGTAAGCGTTAGATATTATATTTTACCTATCAAAAATCCATATACACATTACACATTACATCTAAACATGGATCATATCATACATATATTATTAAGTCATGAATTGTTGTAATATCCTCTATTTTTTGTTTATTCATTTTCATGTGTGTGTTTTTTTTTTAATTTTATTCTTATTCGTATTAATTTTGTTTATTAATTTGTGATTGTAATCTGAAGTGTCGGAATAAATGTCTTTATGTCTTTTATGTCTTTACATACATGTAAAGTAAAAAATGACTTTCAATAAGAATAACTTGTAATCTATGTTGAATAAAAATTATTCCGTTCTATTTTATTCTTGAACATAGGCGGCATTTCCTATAAATAGCCGCATCGATATATTTTTACGTGGTAGAGCTACCCTGCTGCTATACACAGCAAATAACATTGCTTTACAGATGGGGTAAGACCACGCTCTCACAAAATACCAGCTTGAAACATCAGAATAATGCTGCTATTATTCGTATGGTGAGTGTAGAGAACAGGAGACCCTTTTTACTGGCATCGAAGTATTCCATCTTAGTTATCAGGCGTGACAACGCATCTGCTTTTAGTTTTACGTGGTAGAGCCATGCTGCAGCTATATTAGTAGTAGATATAGTTGTAGTACGAGTCTTGTAATGTAATGGGTCAGCTTTACCGGAGAAGGACCACGCTCTCACAGAATACCAGCGTAAAATAGCAGCTTAACGCTGCTGTGTTTCGTCTGGTGAGTGGAGACACTTTTTACTGGAATCGAGGCATTACATCTTAGTCCTCACGGGTGACAACGCATCTGCATTTTGATTCGTAATCGAGAAGATATGTAGATGTCTATGGGCAGCATCCACTTACCATCAGGTGGAATGTGTGCTCGTTTGTCACCCTTATCCTATAAAAAAAAGATTCTTAATCGAGGATATGTGTACGTGTGTACAGAATAGAATTAAATTGTAGGTGGATTGATTTCAGATAATTTCGAAAAATATTAAAAATTATCACTTTTTGTAACTATATTGTTTTTGCCATGATAAAATAATAAATAGGCACATAGAAATAAATAATTTCTGTAGTGTCGAAACCTGGTTGTGTGAGTGTCGAACTGTGATCTCTCGCATTTTCAAACCTTGATACACAAAATTCTGTATTCGGATCATAAATGAACCGGTACATGTGATAACACCTCTCATGAATAGAAAGCTCACGAAACAGTAAGTATTTCTATAATTAAAAAACGATAGCCACACGATTTTGACCTTTATAGCCCCGTACGACAGCTAGTCGAGGATTACTTCGCCAGTGACCGCGAACACGTCTTCGGAATTTCGGCAGCACTTTTGTGTACAGATAGCAAAACAAACCTCCCTTTAACTGAAATACCTATTATTATTATTTAATAAAAGACGTATTTTTCTAACAAGTAAGTGTGAATAACATGCACACCTATCATCGATGGGTTTCTTAACGGTAATCATCTTTATCTTTAATTAAAAATAAAAATGCTTCGTTATTAGTCATAGATTCTACGTGGTAGAGCCATGCTGCAGCTATATTATGGTTGTAGCACAAATGGGTCGGCTCGACCGGGGAAGGACCACGCTCTCACAGGAAACCAGCGTAAAATAGCAGCTTAACGCTGCTGTGTTTCGTATGGTGAGTGTAGAGAACCGGAGACCCTTTTTACTGGCAAAGAGGCATTCCATCTTAGTCCTCACGGGCGACAACGCATCTGCATCTTGAGTCTTTATTGAGGATAGATGTAGATGTCTATGGGTCACAGTAACCACTTACCATCAGGTGGACTGTGTGCTCGTTTGTCACCCGATCCTATAAAAAAAAAAGATGATAGAGTCTTCAGTTCTTGTCACTCACTATACGAAACAGTAGAATTGTGTTTCACGCTGGTGTTTCGTTTCCGTTTACTGGTGGAGTCACCTGGTGGATACCATTTGTGCCACAGCCATAATATAATACAACTGCAGCGTGGCTCTACTAAGAAATGAAAACATCATACTGAAATCCTGAAAAAATGGTAGTTTATCAGTTGAGCCCAACTTAGTTGGCTTAATTTTATCTGATAAAAGAAACGATAGTGGTTAAGTGATCAGAGTACTGGCCTAAATGCCGTGAATTCTGATCTCCAATATCATTTTTAACCAATATTTGTGAAAAAACAAAAATTGTTGGTTATTAAGTTAGGTCATGTTGTGATTGTCCCTAGTTCAAAGTCTAAGGCATTTCAAAGGAAAAAAAATCAGTAATGACAACATGTCCATGGGTTTCTTTTACTACTAGGTAAACTATAGTTAATGTATATTATAGTTAACACTCATCTGGGAAACTATGTACTTAGCTAAGCAATTTATATATTTTATTTTCACTTTTATACTTGCTCTTAAGTAGTGTCTCCACATGTAGCGGTTTCAATATTATGTAGTACTAAATAGGGCATTTCTCTAATTGTTTCCTATAATGTCCGGTGGAAGGCGCTAGCGTCTGTAATACAGTTTTTACCATAAAACTAGTACAGCTGCTAACGATCAACCATACCTTACTAGTATCTTGCCAAAAAAAACGAGTACTATAAAAGTTTCAGATACCCTGCATAAGCAAAGTGAATAAATTTATTTATTCTTTATTATTATTATTAATTAAACCCTTCAATTAATTGAAGACATAGCGGTGAAGTATAGCCATGCCAGCGATCACAATAAATATTTAAGGTCGCTTTCTAAACCTGCATAGCTGCTCGCACAAATTAAAAAAATACTATAGTTATAACTAACTACCTGGGTCGTTAATCACTCTATAATATTACAGACGAAAAACAGGAGCAATCAAAGGTCGTTTACCGTTAGCAACATCAACTTTACGGCAAATAAAATCATTTTCTAAAAGCCGGAGTAAACTTGTAAACTCATCTCTACATCACTATCCTTACAAAAATAAACATATCGTCGGTCGAAATCAGTACAGAAAATCTCAAAAATGCGCGGTTATGATTTTTCTTTTAGTTGTTATAAGAAGGTTCTTTCCAATGCATTATTGAAGCGAATATGTGCTCTGAAGTGTGAGTTTTCTTATATTTATAATCAGTTCGCTAAGAAGAATAAAGATGAATTTTAATAGATTTTGGTTGTGAAATTGCACAAAGTTAGAACCTTTTTTTTTCAAGCTGTACTAGTTGTTGCGGCTTCTAAAAGTAATATTTCACTATGGTATTCACACGATCAAACCGAAACATGTGTCACGAACTTCAATCCGCGTAACTTGTCTGAATTGGGCCATTAATAAAGCGTATAGCAGAAGCGCAAAACGCTTATATGTGGTAGAGCCATGCTACAGCTATATTATGGTAGTAGCGTGAATGGGTTGGCTCGACCGAGGAAAGACCACGCTTTCACAGAACAGCAGCATAAAATACACCTTAATGCTGATGTGTTTCGTATGGTGAATATAGAAAACGGGAGACCCTTTTTTCTGGAAACGAAGCATTTATCTTAGTCCTCAGAGGTGACGAAACAAAGTCCGAGTCTGTGAAATAGTAGCCAGGTGCTAGTCACACGGTTATCAAATTAAATTTTAAGGTCTAAAGATTAAATAAAACATTTTTGTAAAGAAAACAAGATAATTATTTAAGCAGATATAATTTCAGATACTTATTTAAAAACTACTCTTATCATAACAAGCCAATAAAAACTTCACAGCTGATCATGGGACTCTCCAAGCTAGTGTAAGTAGGGTGGATTTGTCGTAAACAATTCGTTAGACTGACACTTGCCACGTATATTATAATAGCATTTGTATTGATTTCCTGTCCTGTGTCTCTCTTTACTTTGGTTCAAATTATTTATTATTTTCTACCGACTTCAAAACGGATGAGGTACTCAATTTAACTGTATGATTTTTTTCATTTTTGTGTGTTACCTCATAACGTTTTTTTGGGTGAACCGATTTTGATTCTCATGTAGTTCCATTTAAATTTAATTAAGTTCTGTTCTGAGTTTTTGAGTTATCCTTAATAATTTATATTGAAGTCGGTTGTACAAAATTTTTAATTATTAATTATATTTACAAACTAACAAAGGCTTGAAGGTTTTATAATTTTTAGTAGCCTTCTATATAATGTCCGTAAAATGAGACGACGCGATAGATTCTATATTATTCCATAACGTCTAGTCTTAATTATATAAAAATAACACGAACTATGTTTGCAATCGCGTTTTTCGGGGCTACAATCGATACGGCGTCACTCATAACCCGCCTCAGTTGTTTTAATGTTGCTCATTACTTTTTATGTTTCATCTTTGCCTACTTGTCTATGAACCTAACTGTACTTTCTTTTCGGAGATTGATTATTAAAAATTTCTTACACACTTAATTATATGTATGAGTTAATTGTGTAATTTATTGTGAAGTGTTAGAAGACAGTTTGTAGAGACGTACGGTTTCCGTGACATAATCAAATGGAAAGTAGGTATGATTCGATTGAAAAGGTGGAGTATTTAGTACCAATATTTAATCTGTGGTATTACTGACATTCACGCGTACGTAAGTTTTGGCGCTTTAGTTGGAACTTTGCCGGCAGTGGATAACTGCTTCTGAATTACCATGCAAATAATGGTTTGAAGTAGATATACGTATGCGTATTGCATTCCTCTCATCAGATTTCAAATAAATATGACAATAATTCTAAATATGTGCAATAATGATTTATTTTTCGTAGAAGCACGCAGTCACGTACACATGCACATAAACGTGCAAACAGACAACACAAACCGTCTTCATTATTGTTTTGTAATGCTTGCCATACACGATCCAGTTTATCTTCAAGTTTGCAGCGCGCTTGAAGTGGCGTCCAGTTTGCAGTGCAACCATATACACCACTCACGTTCAAGTTTGCCATCTAGTTTGCATGATATGATACCCCACTTGAAACCATGGCGTCACCAGTGACGGACGACGACGAATTAGCCGTCGTATTGCTCCGACTAACGTCATGCATACTTGACCGCTTATACACACGTTCGAGTTTGCATGACGCTGCAAGCTTGAGCAAGTCGGCAGAATCGAAATAAAATTTTTGCTTCAAGTAGACTTGTCATGCACACTGATAGCCATACACCGTCAAGTTTACCGGACGCCGCGGATGTTTGTCCTTGTGCAATTTATGTTTGTAAACTGTCTCCACGACACAGGAGAAAATCTTAGTGTGGGGTAACGGTTTAAAAAAAAACTTAACAGTAAATTATATCGAGTATGGCATCCATGAAAGGAGGAACTGCCTTGATCATCTTAGGTAGGAATCCCAGCAACAGATATTTCGCACCTTGATACCGCTTCCCTTCACCGGTTTGCGTATCTTACATTTGATGTCAATTGAATAACCAAAGTAAGTACATACAAACGTTATAAATTTATCTTCTTATTTTTCCAGCCTGTAAAAGTTCACTGCTGGATACAGCTAGACCTATTTCGTTGCTTGATTTGGCCTAATTTTGTCATTTTCATATCTATTTTTAGTCTTGAGATTTATCGTTCAGCGTAAACAGGATTTTTATACCACCATAGACCAACAGATAGAAAAGTATTTATAGCACAAAAATGTTTGTACAAAGGCGAACTTAATGCCATAATGGTATTCTCAGCTACCTACAAAAATGACGAAATGTCATTTTCACCCTTTTTTGTAAACATTTTGTTACTATTACACAGATAAAATTCACTCTCAGATGGCAAATTTCAAATAGCATCATCGCTAATTTTTATACTGTATTATTATTATATTATTAACAGCAGTCTTTAGCGCTGTACACGTGTAAACGGAACGATGTCGTTTGGTGACTATAGTCACCGTGATAGGTAAGCCTAGATTTTTTTTTGGGGACTACAGTCACCATGGACGGTTGAGTAGATAAAATAATATTTCTTTCATGGCAAGATAAGAAAAGGTGCGAGGGAGATGGATATTATTCCATCTCGTTTCCTTATAGCCGCCAAGGCCGTCTACACTACGTCAGAAGGGGTAGTGACGGAAAATTCTTACACTTTTCGTCGCCTAGCCCCCATCCGCCAAATTTGTACCTCCGATAAGGAACTTCGTTCCAAAAGTAAAAAAAACACTTTCCCGCCATTTTTCAATTTTTTTTGTCCGCGAAAATGAGTGATACTAACGAAGAAAGGAGAAGGAGACGTCTCCATACATTCTTGGGCCCAAGTGTTAACAAGATGAAAGTGGGACCATTTGAAAGCTTGTATATAAACAATTCATACCTGAAAATCTGGCAGAATTTGTCAATCTAGGAACTGAGTTATTGTAGAATAAGTACAAGTAATATTATCTATTACCTACACTGTAACAGGTTATTTTTCACTGTTATTACACTGTAACAGGTTATTTTCCAATATAATTACGTAAAGATATAAAAGCAGAATCAGTATTGAATCACCAAAAAAGCTGTTCTTAATAATGAAACGAAATGGTGAGACGAATATCGAAAGTTAAAGCTTCAACAACTAAGTGAAGTGAATATTAGGGAAATCGATCTGAGATCGATTACTTCAATCGTTGTTTTAACTGTTAATTGTTAGAATTTTAATATTTTGTATTTTTTGTTATTATTTTGTTGATATGTACGCAATTTTTTTATCTCCCTAGTTAACACAGAAAAATAATCAAAAATAGATATTAAAATGCTCAATTTAATCGAGAATCGATTATATTGCACCCGTTTCAAATCGAATCAAAAATTCTCTATTGGAAGATAATGTTCAGAAATGAGAATTTCACTAGTGTATTCTTTAAGGTAATCGATTTCTTGCTATAAACAATACACTATAATCGATTTTCTAACTTATTTCTTATTTTATTGTTTTTTCGAAATCTAGATTGTAAAAAGAACTACTTTTTTGTATTTTACTTAAGAAAAATATGGCCAATTTTTTAAAGTACAAACCAATGAGTTAACTTCAGGCCCAAAAACCCATTCTCCTTTGATACATTCTGAAGTTTGTTACAAACAAGATAATGCGACTCAAGCCGCGAAGAAAATTTGTGACATTTATGGACCTAATGCAGTGTCAGTGTAAGAGTAGCACAAAGTTGGTTCAAGTGTTTCCAGTCCGGAAATTTTGATGTCAAATATGCAGCTCGCTCTGGTCACCTTCATACGGATAAATTCGATGCCATTTTCGAAAAAGTGGAGCATGATCGGCGTTTAGATCCATTCGAAAAACTATATTATATGTTATATGTTTTTCCAGTTATATATATGATATTTTGGTACCACACAAGCCCACTGAAAGCAACCTAATGAATCGTGTACTCATTTGCGATTCTCTATTGAGACGTAATGGAACCGAACCATTTTTTGGAAAGATTGATTACTGGTGATGAGAAGTGGATCACCTACGACAAGAACGTGCGAAAAACATCATGTTCAAAGGGTAGTCAAGGTCCACAGACCGTAGCGAAACCCGGATTAACACGCAATAAGGTGATACTGTGTGTAGGGTGGAATTGGAAGGGCATTGTTTATTATGAGTTTTTACCGCCGGGCAAAACCATCGATTCGAATCTCTACTGCTAACAAAACAAAAACAAAATTATGGGACTCCAGCAAGAAATTGAGAAAAAACGGCCGGAATTGATTAACAGAAAAGGAGTGGTCTTTCATCATGATAACGCCAGACCACACATCTTTGGACACTGAGCATAAGTTGAAAGAGCTTGGTTGGGAAGTGTTAATGCGTCCTGATCTTGCACCCTCAGATTTTTACCTGTTTCGGTCTCTTTGTTTCAGTCGGTTAACATCAAGATAGGACTATACTTGTCGCATTTTTTGATCAAAAATCCCAAGATTTCTACAGCAACTGGATTATGTCATTACCTACAATATCTTGCAACAAGTTATCGAACAAAATGGCATATATATATATATATATATATATATATATATATATATATATATATATATATACTAGCTGACCAGGCAGACGTTGTAAAAAATCTTAAATTCGTAATAAAAAATATTGAGTTATGATATTTTTTATCAATATAAGTGACCCACCTGTAGGGATAAAACTATCCTATCTCTCAAGTTGGACCAAACTGCACACAGTGTGCAAAATTTCATTGAGATCAGTTCTCTAGTTTAGGAGTTCATTGCGGACAAACAATGTGACACGTAATTTTTATATATAAAGATATGCCATTTTAAAGTAATTATTATAATTAAATGTAATTCAACTTTAAAAAAACGTCTTGAGTTTGTACATAAAATACGAAGAATTTTTTTCCCTCGAATATATACGCGTCATATATTGGATGTCTGAGATCTTTCTAACATGTGTCGTACTTTAACGAAACCCACAAGATGAAATAGAAAAATGGATGTTCCTAAGCCTATGCCGCCCCCACATATCAAATTGATTATTAGACTAGTTCACTTCGCGGTTCGTTAACCGAACCAAGGAAAGCGATCATTAAGTATAAGAAAGCAGCATTCGATTGTGTTAACTGCACCAAACGTACTCGTTTAGAACTAAAGTGTAAATCAAATGATCGACAATTACAACACGCAGTTAGCTTGAAAGTTTCAGTCCTCAATCACGAACGCTCCGCCCTCGACCGGACTTTGTATCTTGATGTAAGACGTTGGCGCAAGTCAAAAGCGGCTCAGAACTAAAAGATTTTTTTTCCATTCTATGTGGTAGCGGTACAAGAGATTCATAACCCCATTTCATCCCATGGGTGTCATAAGAAACGACTCTAGGGAACTCCAGATTATTCTTGTAGGTTCCGATTAATGACTACAAAATACATACAGGGTTATTTTTAAAAGAGTAGCCAAATTTTAAACTTAAGTTCAAATATATAAATAATGATATACAGTTATTGCAGTTTTTGAAAATAGGATGAAATAAGGCCACTACTTTTATTTGAAATCATCCCAAATTGAATGTGATTTATGGGCAACCGATCGACCCTTACGAATGTGTGCGTGCGCAATGAAATCAGTTAAAATAATGCATTACCACGCATTTTTAATTTAAAAGATAAGAAGGACAGAATTTTTGAGATTTTATTTTGATTAATTTTATCTTCACCATTTGCCTAGAGTAATTATTCTGAACCTTCTCTGCTTTGGCCGGTTATTGCAATATAACCCTGTATATGATAGTGTAGTGGTTTACAACTTTTTTTATACTAAATAAAGTATTTTCGAGGTTAGGTAGGTACTTACATAAAAACAACATTAACTGTAGTAAACCACAATAAAAGAAGAAAAAATGTTTTAAATTAATATTGTATAAAGCCGTGCAGTGGCGGTGTAGCAATATCCACTACCCCATTACATCCCATGGGTGTCGTAAGAGGTGACAGAGAGAAACAAATCAGGAGATGGGCAGCAGCGTTTTCCTAATAAGGACTAAAATTAAAAAAAACACTCCGGTTGCCAATCCGCTTGCCAAGCGCGGCAACTATGGCAAATATCCCCTATGCGGCAATATATGGGTAGGTCTATGTTCAGCAATGGACTTTAATAGGATGTCACTGTAACGGTAATATTTTATCATTAAAGGAATATTTTTGCTGCTTTGAGTATTTTTACAGACTCAGGTAAATTCAAATATTTTTTTTATAATTGTGGTACACAGACTTCTAAAACAGTTGGATACTAAATTACTTTGATTCCCTACTGGCAACCCCATCTGCAACCAACAAATTGTGTTTCAGCACAAATGTTGGGCTCTTGCGATACGGACACCGGACTTGAGCTCAGTAATTAGGTCACTGACCGTTAAACGTATTTCAGTCGCTACGATGGTTTATCAAAGTCTGCTCCTTGTTATTAAAATATTCGTAAAACTGTTTATTGTCGATAATTTCTATCGGTGTTCAATTATATAACAGACATTAAACAAAACAAATCTCTAAAAATTTTAATCTAGCAACCCATTCTCTTGCTGCTTCTAATTCAGCCCGCATGTCACGGACGCACAAACACCAAATATCATCATTAATGATTGCGGGACTAATGCCCCGTGATTAATGATAGGTTTATTGTCTTTAACGAGGGATATCGGCCGCGATTTCTTAATTCGGTAATTAGATGTGAAGTAAGCGGAGCGGATTTGAAATGAGTGATTGTTTTCGATCTGTTGCGAGTTTTGATACTTAAGTTTTTAAGTTTTTTTTTAACAAACAAAACTTTGTTTAAATATAGGTGATACACATAGTAACTGCTAACCACCGGGTGGTTAGTGAATTCTTCCCCTGAGAACTAAAATAGAATGCCTCGATTCTAGCAAAAACGGTCCCCGGTTCTCTACGCTCGCTATACGAAACAGAGCAGCATTAAGCTGTAATGTAACTTTATGTTGGTACTCTGTGCGAGCGTGGTCCTTTTCATTCGAGCCAACCCACTCGTAGCATAGCTGCAGCATGGGTCCACCACGTATAGAAAATTAGTTGCACAGACCTTAAAATAAAGTTATATGCTAATGTCAATGGCCTTCACCTTTATTATCATGTATTTATATGAACGAAGGGAATATGTGTGAGGCTGGGGCGCTAGCGGCGTCGACGCACCCACATCAAACTTTCAGCTGCTCTGTCCGGGCATAAATCAGCCAGGGCAAATATGACAACCAACGACAAGCGAGCGGAAAATTGTTACAAATGTTTTTTTTTTTATAAATGGAATATTATTTCTAACGTGTTTAATGACACGGTATTCTAAATAACTTTTATGTAAATTAAACAAACACCCCAATAAATAATCAAGATTCAAAATAAGGTAGTAAATGTAAAATTAATATTATATTATATTTATAAACAACTTAGAGACCCGTCCTGACATTGCCTGTGTGGGATCGATTATTGTTTTTCCGGTAAAATATAGCCAAGATCGCTCTTGACATTGCTCTCCACTTGTTCCTGGAGTTTTATCACAATCTGCTCAGCCACTTAGAAGGTTAATCTGTACAGACAGACAGACTGACAAACGAAAATGTTACAAATGACTATTCATGTCTCAGTGGTTTCTAAACCTGAGCTCGATGAAGGTAATTATTTCAATATTACAGACAGACATTTCGATTTTATTTTTATGGACCTATACGTAATACGATGAAAATTATGATGAAAACTATTATATTTTCGATTGTGGAAGAGATCCGTGGCCAACAGTCTTTCAAATTCCAAAGATCCGTGTACAAAATTATTCACCAATATGACAACTTGTTATTAAAACAGATAAGAACTGTTTATTTTTAAAAGAGATCTTTAAAAACATTTTGCACCCGATGATACGCGGAGCGTTTAGCTAGGTAGGTAGGTACCTACTAGATAATTTTGTATCTGTGTGCGCTTTGTCTGACGTAGACGAGCGCCCCACTGCCCTATTAGGGAGGCTGACCCATTTAAACGGGGTCCGAATGATTTCAGCGCAGCCAAAAGCTTTGTTTCAAATATTGTAAAGTACTCTCGTAGTTTTGTCTCTTCTCCATCCTAAATTATCACGAAGTGTTGTTTAAAATGTTTTATAATATGCAATGCTATCTATATAATATCGTCTAAAATAATACTCATCGCAAAATTACATATTATGGTATTTATATATAATGTCTATAAGTTTAAACAATTAAGATAAGATCACAAAATACTAAATACTAATACTAATATAAATAATAAAATTATTTGGTGCATACCATGTTTCACAACATCATTTGCCTATATATTTTAATTAAGTATTAGTAAGATTAATCAAAGTAAAAATCCTTCATTTATTTTAAATATACGTATCTAGTAAACAAGTGGCAAAAGTAAACATTTTTCACAACCGACTTCCATATAAATTACTAAGGATAGCTCAAAAACTACTGGTCAGACCTTGAACACATTTATATGGGACCACATGAGAAGCTTTTAAAAAAATAATTATCAAAATCGGTTCACGTAAAAAAAGAAAAAAAACAGTCGAATTCAGTACCTACCTTCTCCCTTTTGAAATCGGTTAAAAAGTAATGCCTTACGATATTCATTGCCAGAGTTACCAGCTAGTAAATTAAATATACCGCATTGAGTTATTATTTCTTTCATATTTTTAACCGAATAAGAATGTTACCAAATCGACTCGTTTATAATTAACAAAATCAGGGGTTACTTTGCGGAAATCCATTATAATAAATTGTTCTTCATATACATACCAGGTAAGACATATAATTTTTTTCATCTTTCAATTAAGTTAGCTTAGTACCTAAGATGATGAAATCTATAATTTTGACTCTTTTTAACACAATATCTCAGAGAAAGTAACCAATTTCGTTGAGATTTTTTTTTAAATTTTCACTTGGTCCTTTTTAATTTTCTACCAACTCTAATGATAAATGATGTAGTTTAAAATATTTTAAATAATCCAGCTAAAATTATGATTTCATCTGTTTCAAAGACAGAGCAAATCATATAAGAACAGATTTATCTACATACCTTTAGACTGTCTGAGATGTAGTATCTAAACACAGGCACACACATCACTATTTATGATAAACACTTTAGAACACTTCACCCTGGGGTATGAAGTTTACATCTGCCGTTTACTGGGATCCTTGTGATGGATTAATAATAACGCACTTACATCTTTAATAAAAGATTATGGCGAATAATAAAAAGAATAAAAGATGGCGGCTTGGGTGCTCACAAAGGGTTACCGTAGGCGACGATTCAATGAGGCAGTCTTGGCGATGGAAGCCATATTTATTTCGTTAGCATAATTACTGATTTTATATTCCATAGTACTATTGAGGATATAACCTAGAAATAACTCATTATTATACAAATAAGTAAAAACCTAATAAAATACTTAAAACTTTATAGGTATATTGTAAGTTTTTGTCTTTCCTTTTTATTCTATTTTTATAAAATATAGGTTAGCAAATGCTTAACTACAATCTCACCTGCTAGTCAGAAGTGATGCACTCCTAAATTTGTTCCATTGCAATACTTTATTTGTGTAAAAGATAACAAAACTAAAGATATGCCACTCATTTTTATAATAAATCAATCGCCTAATTTTGAGAGTGAAATTATTTACTGAGAATAATGTTTATTATTCTCTTAGCCGAATCAACGGTAAACATAAAAGCCAAGTAATTATAACCCGGTACTTTCAAGTGGGAAGACGAAGAAAACGTTTTTTTACGTGGTAGAGCCACGCTGCAGCTATAGATTTTAGCAAGAATGATGATTGTAGCAAGAACGGGTCGGCTCGACTGAGGAAGGACCACGCTCTCACAGAACCAGCGTCAAATAGCAGCTTAATACTGCTGTGTTTCATATGGTGAGTGTAGAGAAACGGAGACCCTTTTTACTGGAAATCTGGCATTCCATCTTAGTTCTCACGGGTGACAACACATCTGTATTTTGATTATTAATTGAGTAGATATAAATCCACTTACCACCAGGTGGACTGTGTGCTTGTTTGTCTCTCGTATTCTATAAAAAAAAATCATATGGCTTCCGATAGATTGGCATAGCATCTGCAATTGCCCTGGTGTTGCAGTTGTTCATGGGCGGCGGTAGTCACTTACCATCAGGTGAACCGCATGCTCGTTTGCCCCCTCTCCTATAAAAAAAATGATGGCGTATAACCATCTCGTTTATGTCAATCCGCTTGCCAAGCTAGCTGATAAAAGCTAAATCCTAGCCATATCGGGAGAGGTCCATGCCATGCATGAGCATTTACCGACTCGTAAAGATAAAAGAAGATCCCCTTAGTAATCTAGCACTTTGACCAAAAAATGCGTTCGTCACGGAACACTTAGGTCACGAAATCAAATTTTATGTATTAAATCAAGTAAAAAAAGAAACCAAATAATATAATTTTATTTGTTATAAGAAAACGCCATCGAAAACCACATTATTAAATAAACCCAATACAATGTATCAAACACATAAATAGGTGTGTGCTGTCCCGGTGACCGCCAAAAGCGCTACGCTCGACGCAACGAAAAAAAAAACACACACACAATACATCTTTTTACCCTCAGGGAAGAGAACAGCTGCCGTGTACAACAATGATACGGCCATATTACTTCTATCAACCTGGGGCAATCGGCACATTGGGCTACCCGAACGCGCACGATTGGCCGTTCGACTCCTTTTTTATTTTAAAAAAGCGGTGTCTTCTCAATTTGGTGGCGTTGCAAACGATTGCGCAGCGTATGTGCAGCGCCCTTTGTTAAAAGTCACGCTTGATTTGGGGCGAAATTGTGTCCTTTTTGTTGTTTCATTTTGTCTGATGAGTGTAAAAATTTCATGTTTTGTTACCGCGCATTATATTTCTTTTTATATTTTATTGTTAAAGTACTATTTGCGATTATTAAAATGCGTAAAATTTTTGTATTGTGAACAACATTGGTAAAACTTAGACTTTCCAGTAGGTAGGTAGGTACTAGGTGTTATCTATACATACAAATGAATTTGAAGTGTCTATCTGTATATATTGAAACAACTGGCTTCTATTAAGCTCAGGGGTAATTTACATGATACCTACAATATATTAGTCTGTCTGTCCGGGCTAATAGCTAAACTGATTGTAATGAAACTTTACGAACAGATATAAAGCAATGCTATGAGAGATCTAGGAACGCCACATGAATAAATACTATTCAGGCGAAGTCGGGGTGGGCCGCTAGTTTATAAAAAGTAATGTGCCTAAGCACTTATTCATAATTTTGTCTAAGACTTTGGTAGATCAAATCTAACTGTAACACAGATGACGTGAATATTAATTTTAATGTTTTATACTTGTTGACCACGGAACCTTATAAATTTAGGGGCTTACTCTCTACCACTACAACTACTGCCAGTTGATCTCGTGCACAAATATGTACTTAGTGTTTACCAGAACATTCGCAACTAGCTCAGTTATATTGAAACGTTCATAAAACGTGTCAGATCACGGTCGTCTTAAAAACGTGTCGACTTACCTCGTTACAATTTGATTCTATTCGGTAATGGGATGGGACAAATAAAGCAACTTAAAATTTGATATTAGAACCATATGTAAAACCAAAAAGTACAAACAAAATACTTACATGAATTTCCTGTAATTTAGTATGTATAGTATATTAGTTAAATATAAGGTTATAGTTAATTAAATAATTCAGATCTTAATAATTTATTTTGAGTAATATTAACTCGGTGGTAGAGCTTCTCCTCTTTCTGCCGCCAAGTATACTAATATAATTTTAAGAGGATACGGAGTATAGATATTGCTATCAACTGTAAACAAGAGTAGGTATTCCAGTTCGAATGCTAAGGGAGTAGGTAGCACATGAACAATTCTTATAGTCCTCGGAGTTAATAACGCTTAAATGACCTCGTTTTCCTGCAAGTGTCCATTAGCTGTCAGTCAACCACCTTTGAAAATCCTTTTTTTTTTAACTAAAATTCCTTTATATTAGAAAATATACAAATTAATTTTCTTCGTAACCAATTAAAATAAGTAAAGCAAATTATTTGTTGGTAATTTCCTACTTTAGCAGTTTTTTTAAAATATTTAACTATCGTTATAATTTAAAAGAACTCGGCCATCTTGATTTATGTAAAAAGTAGCGATTTAAAGTCGTAACAAAAGACATTGTGTATGTACATAAGTACATAATGCGATAGCGGTGACAGTCTCGAGTTCCATTTCTAAAGAGAGCTTTCTGATTGGCCGATTCTTGGTGACAAATGGGTGACAAAGCGTCGCAGCCCGCCAACCACGCACGGATACGTAACAGGCAGCTATAACAAAGCCCTGAAATATACACGATCATGAATGCACTGGTGACATTTTTTATATACATCATTAAATTGTTTGGGAGACTTACTTTCCATTCTCTATTTTGTTTTAGCATAATTATGTTGAGTGACACATATTAACATATTTTTTTACAGTTTATGAAATGCAAATACCCATCTATATAATTGCAATACGGTTAAGGCAAAAAATTATAATGACATTATCATAAAAAAAAAATATTTTAAATACTAATTGGCCAGGCAGACGTGTCTGCCCTTTCTGAAGACCCTTCCTACTAAACATTCTTAAATCCGCAATAAAAAAATATTGAGGGTCACTTATCATGATAAAAACTATCCTATCTCTCAAGTTGGATCAAACTGACACAGTATGAAAGATTTAATTGAAATCAGTTCAGTAGCTTAGGAGATAATCGCGGACAAACAATGTGACACGTATTTTTTATATATAAAGATAATCTTATGAGCGTTGTGTAGCGTAAAATAAAAAAGTATGTAGGTAGATTTGGTCTGTCTTCACTTTTAACTTTCCATTTTGTAAATAAAAACAAATAATATCTATCTCTAATAGCAATATATTGATACTATTCTTTAAAAGTAATACTTATAGTAGGTATAGTAAAATTATGTGTTCATTATCTTTTAAAACAAACTACAGCATTGATTTAAATAGAAACCTAATCAGGTAAGTAAGTAGGTACCTATTTATTAAGCAACTAAGCATCGAATGTCATTAAGATAATATTATGTCAGACGCCATACTCAAGTTCGTTTGCCACTTCAGTTTTATAAAAAAAAAACCGGCCAAGTGCGAGTCGGACTCGCGCATGAAGTGTTCTGTACCATCGTAATACCTACCTACATGTTTCTAGTAGGGGATTCTTTAATTTTTAATTTTACTTTATTTTTTGCTATAGCGGCAACAGAAATACACATTCTGTGAAAATTTCAACTCATCATCATCCGCAAAAGTAGACCTTTTACGGATGATGAGATACAGCCCGCTGACAGACAGACGGACGGACAGCGGAGGCTTAGTAATAGGGTCCCGTTGTTTACCCTTCGGGTACGGAACCCTAAAAAGCAAGTTACCATACTCAAAATTTAATTAACAAAACAATTTTCATCACTAATTAATACAGAAAATTGGAACAAAAAACATGTCGCGTGCGTAGGAACCAGAGAAACTCAAATAACACGACAGTTACGAGCTATTACACGCCATAACGCAGCTCGTAAAGTGGAGTCGATGGTCATTTAGATAGCGCCTCGCACTCAATTTGGTCGCATAAGTGGGCCATACTACCATGAGGTTCGATGGGGTTGCCATGATTTAAAACCACGCATATATTTATACATAAGAGATTGTTACTGGCATTATATAAATAAAATAAGTTTCATCTTTATGCCTTTTAAAAAATATTTGTAGATTTCTTTATTATAATGGGTGCATCATGCCATTTAACTGAAGAGGTTTTGGTATTCATGTGATGGCGGAGTACTGTCCAAAAACGCTGAAGTAATATTTTCATAAATTGATTATGATGTAAGTTCTGCAAAGGTATATCCCATTGCTTGATAAATTTCTTCGTAAGTAACATCCTTGCTCTTCTTGAAAATTTCTACTATTTTTAAAATGACCTATGTCCAACAGTGGACTTGATGTTGATGTGATATAATAGTAATCCTAAAGAATAACTGATTTTTTTTTTAATTAACTTTTATATTTTTGTGTCCTTTTATAATTTAATAATATATTGCACTGACTTTATTTGAAAAACAAGATTTTAATTTTCTATTTATTTTTTAGTTTTGTTTTAAAATAAGATATCTCAATATCTAATTAACGTCCCCGTGGCGCAGTGACTTATCAATGAGAATAAGTATTTTAATATACTTATATTATACTAAATACTTACAGTTTTTTACGTGGTAGAGCCATGCTGCAGCTATATTAATAGTATAGTTGTAGCACGAATGGGTCGGCTCGACCGGGGAAGGACCACGATCTCACAGAATACCAGCGTAAAATAGCAGCATAATGCTGCTGTGTTTTGAATGGTGAGTGTAGAGAACCGGACACCCATCTTACTGGAAAAGAGGCATTCTATCTTAGTCCTCACGGCTGACAACGCATCTGCATTTTAATTCGCAAACGAAGATAGATGTAGATGTCTATGGGCCACAGCAACCACTTACCATCAGGTGGACTGTGTGCTCGTTTGTCACCCTTATTCAATAAAAAAACTTACACTTATATACTTTTGTTCTAGCTTATAACAGGCCCCTCTTGTAGTCAACTGGATGGTTGATTGCAAAGCCACTATTTTATAAATGATTTATAACTTTAGCAGATGTAATTCGTTATAATTTACTTCATAAACACATGTTTTGGCTTACAGTATAGTACTTAATGATTTAATTGTAAAAAAACTTTTATCTCCACAACTGTAAACTGTATTGTGTTAATAAATAAAATGAAATAAAAATAATAATTGTTCTGGGTCTAAATGTTTGTGTTTGTGAAATTTATGCATCTGAATCTACCCATGCAAATGCAATACAGAAGAAAATCCTTTTTTATTATGTGAACCACTTTCAAGACGAGCATGATCCAACGTACATTCCCCACCGAAACTATTGATCTTGGATTCTAATAATTATGTTTTACTTCGTACTTTGTTTGTACTTATTGTACATACTGGTGTTTCATTCTCTTATATTTTATTATGTAGATATGTTATAAACTATAGATACACAAACACAACGCCTTCAAGTCAATTAAAAAATCAAAAGTAGTACGCACCACCAAACTAGGGTGGAATGGAACTCGTAAACTTGTAATAACCCATAAAGATCCGATCCCGATAACTCCGTGTCATTTGTTATGCGTTTTTTTATACCCAGTGTTGACACGAAAATTACGTTGATTGCCACACTTACCCCCCGATCGCGCTTGATAAAGTGAAGTTGTAAAATCACTGTTGTTAAATACCTAAAGCACTTGTAATGGAAGGTTATTCAACTTCACAACTATTTTTTCGAGTGTGATAAATGTTTCTTTTGAATTAAAAATACAATTTAATGCTGTAGGTAAAATATTTTTTAATTGATCTTTCCTAGACGAATCTTTCTATTTGTAAATAAGGAGATTAATCAAACAGACTGACATTATTTTATAGGATAGGATGACAAACGAGCGCACAGTCCACTTGATGTTAAGTGATTGCTGTGACCTATAGACATGTACATCTATCCTCAATTAAGAATTAAAATGCAGATGCGTTGTCAGCCGTGAGAACTAAGATGGAATACCTCTTTTCCAGTAAAAAGGGTTCTTTACACTCACCATACGAAACACAGTGTTAAGTTGCCATTTTACACTGGTATTCTGTGAGAGCGTGGTCCTTCCCCTGTCGAGCCGACCCATTCGTGCTATAGCTATACTACTAATATAGCCATGCTGACTGTACCACGTATAAAATAAAGATATTATGTGTATAATCAATAACAGCAGTAGTGTAGTTGTACCACTTCTAGACCACCTGAGTCAGACGTGGTTCAACGACGTTCGTCGACGCCCGATCCTAAAAAAAAAAAAAAAAAAAGGTTTTGGCATGCTCTGATCACGAATCCGCGGTCCATTTTTGTGTAGAATGCACGGTTCCGGAGATGTGTAGATCAATTAGCTAATATCTAATTGATATCCGGTAAGGGCCTCCACCGTCATTAGCGTCCCATTGTTCCTATTTCTATTGTTCTATTGTTCCTTAATCACCTTCATTGCAGCGTGTGCGTCGACTATATCAGTGCTATTGTTTATTATAATTCTTTGTTTATACAACGCTAATCTGAATCATCAATAAAACACATTACATAATTTTGTTACAATTTTTATTTATAAAATACAAAATCTTATTAATTATTATCTATAAAATAGGAGCGAAACATCTCATCCACTAAAATATCGTTGTACAATGTGTTCCTTGTAAATATACTCGTAAAACTATGTATTGAACATCCTTGAAACTTATATAGCAAATACATTAAGCAATATTCGCCACAAACTGAAGTCCACTCATTCTGAATCCTATCAACATTCCAGTTCCATCTTTTACAATTCCTTTTTAAAAACTCTAGATGATATCGTACAGGTGATCGTCCATATGAATCAAAATATTGACCGACGTCATTCGTATCGATATATAAAGCTACCCAATGTGACCCTGGTTTATCATCTGTATCCAAATTACATATTATATACGTTGGTACGTGGGTATACATAGGCAGTCTATTAGCTGCATAAACATTATTTTCTAGACTGGGGTGAATCTTTTTCAGATGTTGTTGTACATCTAGTGTATCCATGATATTACTGCTATTAGTAGATTATTACAGTACCTAGCTACTCAATGAATAACATAGGAATGGTCAATTATAGTGATTTCTACATATTAAATTGCATTTTTGTGATATACAAATCGTACTTGAGTCATTGATCACCAAACAAAACACAATACGAAGAAATGTTGAGATAGGCAACGGAAATGTGAGATAAACTGATATGTTTCTAAATATTAAATTGCATTAATGTGTTATACAAATCGTACTTGAGTCATTGATCACCAAACAAAACACAATACGAAGAAATGTTGAGATAGGCAACGGAAATGTGAGATAAACTGGTTGACGCATAAAGTAATTATCAACTCATTACGGAAATACTTTAGATTAGAATTTTTACGTACTGGTGGTATATAAGACCAACAAATGCAGTCATCGAGTTAGTGTACGGTCGTTTGGCTACAGTGGATCTATCAATAGTACATTTGTGTTACTTCAATACACCAAAGGCTATGGATGTAAGTGTTTATTCTATTGACTAAATTACTTTTTTTCTGTTATTTTCATGTGTGTGTATTATTTTATTTAAATATTGTGTATGTATATGATTAAGCCGTGGTAACTCAGATGGTTAGCGCTAGCTGTAAATTTCACAGTACGCGACCCGGGTTCGATCCCCGCCAGCACCAATTAAATTGTTAATAGCAATTTTAAGTGCTTATTACCACGTGCTTGGTGGTGAAGGAAAACATCGTGAGGAAACCTGCATGTCTGAGAAAATTTCGAAGGCATGTGAAGTTCGCCAACACACATTGAGGGAGCGCGGCGGACATTTCCTTGCTCTAAAACCCTCTCAGAAATGAGAGGAGGCCTATGTTCAGCAGTGGACTTTAATAGGCTGTAACTTTAACTTTTTTAACTTTTATGATTAAGTGTTAACAAATTGATATTAACATGATAACTGTGTTGTTGCAGAAATCATTGAGCTTCGATGAAGATACCTATAAACAGTATTACTACTCGCCACTCTCCCCTCAAGAAGAGAGTGATAACCTCGTCATTAATAATAACACATGCGATGGTGGAAAAAGAAAATCGCAATCGATTGATCATTTTTTTGAAGCTGAATCAAAAATAAAAAAGAGGAAGGGAAAACTTCAGTGAAGTGTGCACCAGTGCTTTTTTCTCCACAATCATGGAAGAGAATACGGAACTATTCAATAGCGAATTAAATCAGGAGTTGTCTAAAGTTTGTGAAGAAATGGAGAGGGGTCAACTGTTCGATTCGTCATACGATGATGAGTTGTATCATCACTGTGCGATGGTTGAAACACAGTTTAAGTATGTAAAATAAACATTCATTTCGATCATAATTTACATATTGTCTTATACAGTTTTTAATAAATTTAAACATTTTAGCAGTCAACCACTACAACTTGGAAGAGGAACGAAGCGAACGTGCAGCAAAGAATCCAAGATCATCAAAAAACCAACAACGGAAGCAGAAGCGCATACCTCTGCAGGGAACAGTATCAGTAACGATGATCAAGTGGAATGTCCAACGTGCCATATATTTATCAAGAAACGGTATTTAGCTAATCATTTTAAAAGTAATGTTCATAAAAATAATCTTTTAAATTCACATAATTCTTTATCAAACGTTAGTGTTATTGAATCTGCTTTTGGAAATAGGATTTTAACTTATAAAATCAAGAGTAGAGTAGATCGTTCGACATGGGTAAATTTTGAAACTCCTGAACTATTTTTAAATTCTATTAAAGATGATATTTTATTTTTATTACAAGAGTGTATTCATCAACACATAATTTTTAAGGTAAACTTCATATTGCATGCTGATTTTGTTCAACAAACTAAAGATATTCATGATACGTTCGATTTTCAAACGCTTAACTATATTATTTGTCAAGGAGATGACTTAAATATTTTTCTTTCATCTTTAAATGATACAATTACTACTAAAATTAGTGCTTTCGAAAAAAAAGATAGTGGATGGAGTCTAAAAAACATAAAATCTATAGACATGAATGTTAATAAATTTAACCCCCTACGCGGTACTTCATACATAGATCTTCCTCGTGACATAAAATTAAAAAAGGCTGTTATAAATGTAAAAAACAAGGATTATTTTTGTTTTAAATGGGCGTTACTCTCGGCGTTATATCCTGTAAACAAACACACCGATCGGGTATCATCGTACGTTAAACATGCAAATAAACTTAAATTTGATGGTATTTCCTTTCCGGTTAAAATTTCTGACATAGCAAAAGTAGAGAAATTAAATGATATTAGTATTAATGTTTTTGGGTTAGAATATAATAAAGAAAAACGATGTAATTCTATAGTAGGTCCATTATTTTTAACAAAGTGTCGTAAAGATAGACATATCAATTTATTATTTTTTTCCAAGGATACAAAAAATCATTATTGCTATATAAAAAATTTATCGCGGTTAGTTAGTAAACAAATTTCAAAAGACGGTCACATCATGTACATTTGTGAAGCATGTCTACTTCGTTTTCCATCTCAGGAAAGGTTAAATAACCATGAACAATACTATTGTGCTCACATTTGTACAGTATTACCAAACAGTGAAACTTTAAAAAAAAAGAATTGGTTTGGTCAACCTATTTCAAATGATAAAATTAAATTTGATAGTTATGAAAAAAAGTTAAAGATACCATTCGTAGTTTATGCTGATTTTGAAGCATTTTTAAAACCAATAGAATCATGTTCTAACGATCCTTCCAAACCTTTCACTCATAATATTCAGAAACATGAAGTACATAGTTTTGGATATTATATAAAATGTTCATATGATGATAAATTATCAAAATATGTAACATATTGCGGACCCAACTGTGCACAAGTGTTTATGGAAAGTTTATCTAACAATCTAAAAGAAATAAATAGACTTCAAAAATATCCACCACTTCCGCTAACAAATGAAGACAAAAACCAAATTTCAAATGCAACCATTTGTCATATTTGTGAAACTGAGTTGGCAAAACATTTTTATGATTTTGATTGGTACACTGGTAGTTTTATAGGTGTTGCTCATGAATCATGTTGTTCGAAGATCAGAGCACCTAGTTATATACCAATATTTTTACACAACCTTAGTCACTATGATGCTCATTTTATTGTTCACGCGTTAAACTTTTGTGATGGTGAAGTCGAAGTTATCCCTCAAAATAAAGAAAAATATATATCCTTTTCCAAAAAATTAAAAGTGAATAACCACGAAATTATATTGAGATTCTTAGATTCATTTAAGTTTTTATCGTGTAAATTAGAAGAATTGGCCAAAAATCTCAGTAATGATCAATTTCAAGAATTACATAGAAATTACCCTAATGATGAAGATTTCTTTCGTTTAAAACGGAAAGGTGTTTATCCATATGAACTTATGACTAATTATGATAGTTTAAGTCTAACGTCGCTCCCTGAACAAAAATGTTTTTATAGTTCACTCACAGATTCACATATTTCAAATGATGATTACAATCATGCTAAAGATGTTTGGGAACATTTTGGGTGTTGTAATATGCTAGATTATTCAAACCTATATTTAAAAACAGACGTTTTACTTTTATCCGATGTATTTGAAAACTTTAGAAAGTTATGTATTAATACATATGATTTAGACCCTGTCCATTATTACACAGCACCCGGTTTAAGTTGGGATGCAATGTTAAAATATACAAAAATAGAATTAGAACTTTTAAAAGATTATGAGAAAATTGCATTTATTAGATCAGGTATCAGAGGTGGTGTATCTCAATGTAGTAATCGTTATGCTAGAGCTAATAACAAATACATGGAGGATTATGATACAGGGAAACCAAATTCATATATCACATATTTTGATGCCAACAATTTATATGGTTGGGCTATGTCTCAATATCTTCCTACTGGTGGATTCGAATGGGTAAATCCAAATACAGAATTTAATGTGTCTAAGACATCAGACTTCGGTTTTATTTTAGAAGTTGATTTGGAATATCCAGATGAACTTCATGATTTACATTCGGACTTTCCTTTATGTCCAGAAAACATTTGTGTAGGCAATATTAATGAGAATAAACTAGTCCCAAATTTAAATAATAAAGATAAATATGTAATTCATTACAGAAATTTAAAGCAGTGCATAGAAATGGGGGTTAAATTAACTAAAATTCATAGAGTTTTAAAATTTAAACAGTCTCCCTGGTTGAAGATGTACATAGATCTAAACACAAAATTAAGAACTTTAGCAAAATCAGATTTCGAAAAAGATTTTTATAAATTAATGAATAATTCAGTCTTCGGTAAGACTATGGAGAATATTGAAAAAAGGGTTAACATAAAATTAGTTACGCACTGGGAGAACCAGGGTAAAGCTTTAGGTGCTCAAGATCTAATCGCTAAACCACAATTTCATAGCCTTTCAATATTTTCGGAAAACCTAGTTGCGGTTCAGTTGCGAAAAACGAAGTTAATATATAACAAACCAATTTATTTAGGGTTTTGCATTTTAGATATTTCAAAAACATTAATGTATGATTTTCATTATAACTATATGATTAAAAAGTTTAGTAAAATCAAATTATTGTATACAGATACGGATAGTTTAATATATCATATATTTACAAATGATTTTTACACTGATATAAAACCTGACCTTTCATCATACTTTGATACCTCAGATTATGATACAAATAATATTTTTGAATATCCAAAATTAAATAAAAAGAAATTAGGTTTTTTTAAAGATGAAAATAATGGTAAAATCATGAAAGAATTTGTGGGTTTACGATCCAAAATGTACGCTTTTAACTTAGAGAATAAGACTATAGCCAAGGCAAAAGGGGTAAATAAATGTATCACTAAAAAGATGACAATGAATAGTTATAAGTCTTCTCTCTTTAATAAAAAAGTGCAATATTATAGTATGCTTAGATTTAAATCAATTAAACACACAATTTTCACACAAAAATTAAATAAGATAGGTTTATCATATAATGACACAAAGAGACATATTTTAGATAATAATATTGAAACATTAGCTTGGGGTCATTATAAACTGCGTTAAGTGTTGATAGTTTTTACTTTTATGTCTGCGTTTAAGAAAAATTTATATTGATTGTAAAATTATGATAATACTATAATATGACGTAGTTTATTACATATTTAAACATTGTTCTATTGTAAATAATTTAAGTTAATTGTTGTTTCTATTTATTTGAGGTTGAGTTAATAGTAAAATTATGATGTACTAATTGTTGTTTCTATTTATTTGAGGTTGAGTTAATTGTAAAATTATGATGTACTAATTGTTGTTTCTATTTATTTGAGGTTGAGTTAATTGTAAAATTATGATGTACTAATTGTGTTAGAAATAGTATACAGATAATTCTGTTTTATATAATTTTTGGAATATATATTAATTGTTTACACCAACACTTTCATTTTTTATTTCACCCCTTTGAACTTTAGACGTGTGTTATGTTTCACTTTATCCATCCGTTCACTGCTATTGTGGCAGGACCAAGTGGGTGTGGGAAGTCAAATTTTGTAACAAATTTCATAAAATCAGTTACAGAAATATGTAATTGTGATTTTAATCAGATCACATGGTGCTTTGATGAAATGCAACCATTATATAATTTACCAAATGTTAACTATCATCAAGGAATTCCAAATCTTAATATGTTTGATGGTGAAAACCCACATCTTGTTATTATTGATGATCTAATGAGAGAGTCCGATGGAAGAATTGTGGATATATTTACAAAAGGTAGTCATCACAGGAATCTTAGTGTATTTTATCTAACACAAAATTTATTTCATCAGGGTAAAGGACAAAGAGACATATCTTTAAACTCAAGTTATATAATATATTTTAAAAACCCTCGAGATAAAACTCAAATAAGATATTTAGCAAGACAAGTATCACCAGATAACCCAAAATTCATTGAAAATGCCTACAGGGATGCAACTCTAGAGGCGCATGGATATTTAATGGTAGATTTAAAACAGAATACCAATGATTTTTGTCGTATCAAGACAAATGTCTTTCCATTTAATGGTTTCTGTACAGTCTACGTCCCCACAAAAGAGTTTAAATACACCAAGAATCAAACAATTGAAATCATTGCTAAATGATGCATCGTCGACTCACAACGTATAAACATTTGCTAACCGCTTTGCATACGCTTAAACCAAAATATCAAAGAGCATTACTTAAAACGTGTGATGAAGAAGAAATTAACTGTATTTGTGAGTGTTTTCATAACGTTTTACAAGGAAAAGTACCTCTTAAAGATCAGGATAAACAAAAATTGAATAAACATAAAAACATACTCCGTAAACTAGTACGTAAGTGTAAACATAAACTAAGAAAAAATATAATTATACAAAAAGGAGGGGCTTTCTTACCAACAATATTAGGTGCAATATTGAGTGGATTAGTGAGTGGACTAGCCAGTTAACATGGAAAATGCAAAGAAAATGATACTTATCGAACCTGGATTGATTGAAAAATTAAAACAAGAAAATAAGGTTAATAGTAATTTATCTCGATTAGATATTGAAATGCAAAATATTATGAATAGTAAGACGGAAGACCGAAAGAAATGGATATTATATTTACAAACACTGCAAAGATACCTTCATTTTACCGAAGAGGATCGTCAACCACTCAAATTACCAATTTATTCTGATACATCTAATGAAGATTCAAATGAGTCAAAAATTGGTTTTAAAAATAAAGATAGAGATCTAAAAACTTCAGTTGATATTGAATCTTTGCTGGAGGAGAATCGATCCATTAAAAGTAAAGAAAATGATGAAAATCCACTTTACACACCAGCTCAAATACTCAGTTTAATACCAAAAACTTATCATAAAAAAGGGCAGTTATTATTAAACTTAGTTGAAACAAGTAAAAGTAAAATACATTGGGATAACGAAGGTACAGTCATAATTGATAGTGAAAAAATTCCTGGAAGTAATATTGTTGATTTAATAAATGATTCACTAAGACCCCTAAAAAGAAGTGATCCGGTAGGGTGGGTTAGATTTGCTGAAGCATTAAAAGATATTAAAGTACCACTTACTTATATTGGAAATCCAAGGAGATGTGAGTTTATTAACCAACTTCAAGCAAAAGATCTGAACAAACCCTCTGAGATTGAAGTTCAAGAGTTTTCTACACCGTGCAGTAGAGATAAAAAGTCTACAACTAAAATACGTAAAGGACTTGAGTGGGAAAAATGGACTCCGTACTAGAAGAAATTAACAGGATTTATTATGATCCATCTAATCCCGCTGGTTTTGGTAGTATTGATAAATTATCAAAAGCCATGAAGGGTAAAATGAATAAAAAGCAAGTAAAGGAATGGTTAAAATCACAAGAAACATACACATTACATAAACCCATTCGAAAAAAATTCCCGCGTAATAGGTACATTCTATCAAATATTAATGAACTGTGGCAAGCTGATTTAAGTGATATGCGAACTTATTCTCAATATAATGATGGTTTCAAGTATATACTTTGTATTATTGATGTATTTAGTAAATATGCTTTTGCAAGACCAATGAAAAAGAAAAACTCAGAAACAACTAAAGAATGTTTTGAAAGTATATTTACTGAAAGTAATTTAACACCTACTCACATACAATCCGATAAAGGTACTGAATTTGTTTCAAAAGATGTACAAAAATACTTTAAATCCAAAAAGATTAATTACTATACCACTAACAATCCTGACATTAAGGCCAGTATTGTTGAACGATTTCAAAGAACACTAAAAATGAAAATGTGGCGTTATTTCACTCATAATAATACTTATAGATATATAGATGTTTTACAAGATTTAATATACTCTTATAATCACAGCTTTCACTCTAGTATTAAGATGTGCCCATGTGATGTAAATTCCAACAATATTATGACAGTTTGGACTAATCTTTATGACAGACGGTCAAAAAAACTTTCTTTAGAAAATCCTAAACCAAATTTCAATGTGGGTGATTATGTTCGAATAACTAAATATAAACATGTATTCCAAAAAGGATATGAATCAAATTGGAGTGATGAAATATTTATTATATCTTCAATAATTGATAGATCTCCATGGGTTGTTTATACAATAACAGATTTACAAAATGAACCAATAATTGGTACTTTTTATGAAAGAGAATTACAGAAAATCACTTACAACCCCACCTCACAACATAAAATAGATAAAATAATTGACACTCGTTATTCAGGTAACAGAAAAGAAGTATTAGTGAAGTGGAAAGGTTATCCAGATAAATTTAACAGTTGGATTTTAGCTTCTAGTTTAAAAGAAATATGAATAAAGAAAGTTTCTATTTAACTTTGCTCAGCAATAGTTCAATGGAATACTTTCCTGATAACAAGACCACAAATTTTTCAACGAAATTACCAAAAGCTATAAAATTAGAAGGTGAATGGTCGGTTGGAGTTGTCGAGTTTCAATATCCATGTACCATGTTTACTGTTCAAGACCATGAAAATGTTATATACATTACAAAATCTATGTTAATGCCTAATGAAGATAAGCCATCCACAGTGTACTACAAAAAACATATTCCAGCTACCAACTATGATAACGTTGAGCATATTTTAAGAGTGTTAAATGGTATCGGAGAGAACTTGAAATTTCGCTATGATGAAATAACAAAATTTGTGTCTATTTCGGTATTGGATAAAAATATAACATCCGTAACATTATCACCCAAATTAAGTTTACAGCTAGGTTATGAACCAAATAAAAATCTCCTAGAGAGAAATTTTGGAAAGTGTCCTGCTAATTTACACTTAGGGTTACCATCTCAACTATTTCTATATTGCGATATTATCGATCCTCAGATTGTGGGTGATGTTATGACTCCTTTATTAAGAGTCATTTCATTAGATCCTACAAAATACATTTATGGTGCAAATAAAATGCACGTTTTCTCTCAACCTCACTACTTACCTGTTATGCGAAGAGAGTTCGATACGTTGGAAATAGTTATAAGATCGAGTACAGGACAAAAAATACCATTCCAGTTTGGAACCGTGTGTATTAAACTACATTTCCGAAAATTATAATAATGAATTCTCTTCGTGATCATCATAAATGTCCATATGAAAATTATTATACACATCAAGCTGGATCAGGAGTTGGAGTAATTTATAAGGGTTCACCATATCAACGCGGTCATGGTATTGGGAGCTTCTTAGGGGGGTTATTCAGATCAGTTTTACCTTTACTTTCAAGTGGTGCTCGAGTGATTGGTAAGGAGGCATTAAGCGCTGGAGTAGGACTTTTATCGGATATGGTTCAAGCCCGTCCTATGGAAGCCTCAATAAAAGATCGTCTAAAGCAAGTTAGTACGAATTTAAAACGAAAGGCTGATGAGAAAATTGATCAATTTAACATGACTGGATCTGGGTATAAAACTAAAAGAAAACGATTGACATCGTTCATTCCACCATTAACTGCTAAAGTGAAAGCTGCGAAAAAACTTAGTCTAAAACCAAAAAATATCAAAGATATATTTTTAAACTAAATATGTCTTTCCTTCATAATCATTCTTGCGAGTGCGTTAAGTCAGAATTGGATTTGTTTGCACTACCGTCTACACAAACTAGCATTGAAAATGGATTGTGGATTCATTATAAACCAATTTCATCTCTTGGTGATGATGGACCTATCGAGTTTCAAGTTCCTGGGACCGGCGATGACTACATAGATTTGTCTCATACATTACTCCACATAAAGGCAAAAGTATTAAATCAAGATTCAACTAACTTGGTATCTACTACAATAGTAGCACCTGTAAATAATTGGCTGCATTCACTTTTTAGTCAACTTGATGTTTATTTAAACCAAAAACTTGTATCACCACCTAATAATACCTATGCATATCGAGCATACATGGAAACCCTTTTAAACTATGCCCCTGCTGCTAAACAATCTCATCTTACTTGTAGTCTTTGGTATGAGGATACAGCAGGAAAAATGGATTCTACAGATGGTAAAAACATAGGATTTGTTAAAAGACAGGAATTGATTAGTGAAAGTAAGGAAATAGAAATGATTGGTCATCTTCACGGTGACATTTTTAACCAAGATAAATTTTTAATTAATGGTGTTGAAATGAGTGTTAAATTGGTTCGATCAAGAGAGAGTTTTAATTTAATTGTTGGGTCGAACGATGTAAAGTTTAAAGTTTGCATTACGGACGCAACTCTTATTGTGCGACGAGCACGAATTAATCCAAGTGTATTACTCGCACATCAAAAAGTTTTAGCTTCTACCACTGCTAAATATCCTATTACTCGAGCTGAAGTAAAAGTTTCAGTTCAAAATTCCTTCAGGTGTTCAAGGAAAAACTCTTGATAATATATTTTTAGGACAGGTACCGAAAAGATGTATAATTGGATTTGTGAACAATTCTGCATTTAATGGTTCCCTTACTAAAAATCCATTTAACTTTGAAAACTATGGTATTAATTCTTTCAGCTTATATATTGATGGTCAACAAATACCTTCAAAAGCTTTGCAACCATCTTTTAATAATAGCATATTTACATCAGCATATCATACTCTATTCTCGGGAACTGGTATTCACTTTCTTAATGAAGGAAATGGAATCTCTTGTGAACAGTATGGCAAAGGTTACTGTCTATTAGCATTTGACTTAACTCCTGATTTATCAGCTAACTCATCAACTCATTGGAATCTCATAAAGCATGGTAGTGTAAGAATAGAAGTACGATTTGAATCCTCATTAATACAAACAATTAACTGTATAGTTTATGCTGAGTTTGATAATATTATTGAGATAGATAAAAACAGAAATGTTACTGTAGACTATAGTAGTTAAGGTTATAATATGTGTTGTGTGTTAGATTTTATGTGTTATGTGTAATGCATTTTGTGTGTATGTAACTATGTGAAACGTTATAAAATTAAATAAAACAAATTGTATGCAATATTTTTTTTTTATTTCTTTATAAATCTTCTATTTAATCTAATACAAAACACTGTTCGAGTTAAAATTTTACATAAGCACACTGACTAAACCACTGAACATGCTGCTGCCAAGGATCATCATCATCTTCCCAATCTTTTAAACCACCACCACAATGGAAACACTTGGTCCCGTCTGCATGGCCAGTATAAAAGAAACCAGCTTCGGCAAGATCTTCAGGTTTCTGTCGCATAACTAGAGGCCAGTTTTCGAAACTAAGCAAACGGCTAGATTTTGAACTGAAGAATGGATATTCAGCTCTTGAGTACTGCATACTCTTCTCGTTTTCTTCTCCACTCAGTGTTGTAGTTTTGTTATTCAATGATGTGTTTTGTACACGTATGCCACACTCATCTCTTCCTTCCGCTCTTGTCTTCCTGTAATTGAAGTAAACAGAATCACATTCACTAATGATCAGCTAATGACTGTCATTGTTAAAAAAGTATTTTTTAACTTTTTCACTTTCTGCTATTGTCTTTGTTATATTGTATACGAGGGCGTTTGTGTTGTCGTAGATGCTATCCTTATTAGTCTTTACGTAATATTTAATTCTCGTGGAAGCATGTTTCCAATGATCAGTAGTTGGAATCTTGGATAGCTTCTTCATATCGTACATTTCAATTTTGATGAGATGCGTCGCTTGGTCTCCGTCGTCAGAATTAGTAGAAATGTATGATACACCATCTCTAGCGGCTCGTGCTACGGTTGATGATAACAGCTTCCTCTTTTTTATTTTTGATTCAGCTTCAAAAAAATGATCAATCGATTGCGATTTTCTTTTTCCACCATCGCATGTGTTATTATTAATGACGAGGTTATCACTCTCTTCTTGAGGGGAGAGTGGCGAGTAGTAATACTGTTTATAGGTATCTTCATCGAAGCTCAATGATTTCTGCAACAACACAGTTATCATGTTAATATCAATTTGTTAACACTTAATCATAAAAGTTAAAAAAGTTAAAGTTACAGCCTATTAAAGTCCACTGCTGAACATAGGCCTCCTCTCATTTCTGAGAGGGTTTTAGAGCAAGGAAATGTCCGCCGCGCTCCCTCAATGTGTGTTGGCGAACTTCACATGCCTTCGAAATTTTCTCAGACATGCAGGTTTCCTCACGATGTTTTCCTTCACCACCAAGCACGTGGTAATAAGCACTTAAAATTGCTATTAACAATTTAATTGGTGCTGGCGGGGATCGAACCCGGGTCGCGTACTGTGAAATTTACAGCTAGCGCTAACCATCTGAGTTACCACGGCTTAATCATATACATACACAATATTTAAATAAAATAATACACACACATGAAAATAACAGAAAAAAAGTAATTTAGTCAATAGAATAAACACTTACATCCATAGCCTTTGGTGTATTGAAGTAACACAAATGTACTATTGATAGATCCACTGTAGCCAAACGACCGTACACTAACTCGATGACTGCATTTGTTGGTCTTATATACCACCAGTACGTAAAAATTCTAATCTAAAGTATTTCCGTAATGAGTTGATAATTACTTTATGCGTCAACCAGTTTATCTCACATTTCCGTTGCCTATCTCAACATTTCTTCGTATTGTGTTTTGTTTGGTGATCAATGACTCAAGTACGATTTGTATAACACAAAAATGCAATTTAATATTTAGAAACATATCAGTTTATCTCACATTTCCGTTGCCTATCTCAACATTTCTTCGTATTGTGTTTTGTTTGGTGATCAATGACTCAAGTACGATTTGTATATCACAAAAATGCAATTTAATATGTAGAAATCACTATAATTGACCATTCCTATGTTATTCATTGAGTAGCTAGGTACTGTAATAATCTACTAATAGCAGTAATATCATGGATACACTAGATGTACAACAACATCTGAAAAAGATTCACCCCAGTCTAGAAAATAATGTTTATGCAGCTAATAGACTGCCTATGTATACCCACGTACCAACGTATATAATATGTAATTTGGATACAGATGATAAACCAGGGTCACATTGGGTAGCTTTATATATCGATACGAATGACGTCGGTCAATATTTTGATTCAAATGGACGATCACCTGTACGATATCATCTAGAGTTTTTAAAAAGGAATTGTAAAAGATGGAACTGGAATGTTGATAGGATTCAGAATGAGTGGACTTCAGTTTGTGGCGAATATTGCTTAATGCATTTGCTATATAAGTTTCAAGGATGTTCAATACATAGTTTTACGAGTATATTTACAAGGAACACATTGTACAACGATATTTTAGTGGATGAGATGTTTCGCTCCTATTTTATAGATAATAATTAATAAGATTTTGTATTTTATAAATAAAAATTGTAACAAAATTATGTAATGTGTTTTATTGATGATTCAGATTAGCGTTGTATAAACAAAGAATTATAATAAACAATAGCACTGATATAGTCGACGCACACGCTGCAATGAAGGTGATTAAGGAACAATAGAACAATAGAAATAGGAACAATGGGACGCTAATGACGGTGGAGGCCCTTACCGGATATCAATTAGATATTAGCTAATTGATCTACACATCTCCGGAACCGTGCATTCTACACAAAAATGGACCGCGGATTCGTGATCAGAGCATGCCAAAACCTTTTTTTTTTTTTTTTTTTAGGGTCGGGCGTCGACGAACGTCGTTGAACCACGTCTGACTCAGGTGGTCTAGAAGTGGTACAACTACACTACTAACAGCAATCAGCACCTATAAATTTATATCTTAATTGTAATTTTGTTATTTAATTTATCCACATGTAAGTATATTTTTTTTGCCAGCCGTGTAGTTTTTACACCGAAAAATATACAATACCCCATATCGTCCCGTGGGTGTCGTGAAATTGGAGACGGGCAACAGCATCATCCTGAGAACAATTCAAAATTATTAAAGAAAACTACGGTTGCTACTTTGCCTGCTGAGCAGACGCAATCTCTACCTAGGAGAGACCTATCAACTTGGCAACTATGGTAAATTCCCCCTATACAGCAATCTACAAGGGAGGCCTATGTTCAGCGGTGGTTTTTATAGGCTGTAACGGTAACTGGAAATGTATTTATAAAAATCCCTTTCAAATACGCGTCTTTTAACTATTCAAGACGCAAATTGGTAACGAAATAAAATTACATTAAAACGTATTAAAGTTTATAATAAATCGCCAGAATACTTTAAAGCTGAAACAAATATTAATAAACTCATAAGCTCTATAAAAATAAACCTATTAAAAAAAAGTTACTATTCAATTAATGAATTCATAGATAATTTTTGTGTGTCTGCCCCTCTCCTGTTGATTGCTATGCCTTTCGAGATGCATGTGATTGTTACTTGCATGATGTTTTATTTAGTCACCAAGTCTCATGTAACGCAATAGGGTATTACAGCAATTTTCAAAAAGTATTTTTAATGAATCCTAGAGTGATAATAGACCACTATAACTTTTATATAAATTTTTGAAAACCGAATAGTGTAATAAAAATAATTATAATCTATCGTTTTAAATTTTCGCGTGAAAACGCTAGCCGCCATGCTGTTCAACTCGTGACGTCACTGCCCTAGAATTTTACCGATTTCGCAAAGCAATAAGATACTTTTGGATATTTAATAATGAGTTACCATCTATATCATTATTGTGTTGTGCCAATGCGAAAATATGAGCTTAAGAACGCCGGGGAAGTTCTGGATTCAAGTGCCAACTGATTTAAATAGAATAGAATAGAATAGAATAGAAAAAACATTTATTCAGCACAGGCAGTTCATACACATGAAAGTAAAAGCACATATTGATATATATAAAAAAAAGGTCGCATTGTGCCGAAAAGGGGTTGGCTCAGCATGTGTTGTGTGAGTATGGCCTCACACAGCGCTGATTTTCAGCCAAGAAACCTATTCATTGGCGTCACGAACGTAGCACAGCTGTTACGTGTAGTGTTTAGTCCTTCGATAAAACGAAAAAAGCCTAAACCTTCTATATAATTATAACACAAAATTTAAAATATGAGAAATAATTAGTTAAAACTTGCAAGAAGAGACCCGAAGGCATTGTCTACAAAATCTAAACTATACTTTTGGGAAGATCACTTTGTGTTCTGGGCATATTGTACACTTAACTATGCATATGTTTTTTACCCTCTTAAATTGCACATAGCTTATTGCGTTATCCCAGTAAGATTCCCTTCCGGATCTGAAAACAAGAATTAGGTTATGTGAGATTGTAAGCATAACTATGTATTATCAAAATACACTGTTACCTGTTATTGTATAAATAAAAGTTGGTTATAGGTACTTAGGTTAAAAGTGAGTCCCCATAATAATGTTTTTGGATTAGACTTATGACAACTTTTAGACTATTAGCCTCCAAAGTTGTAACTATTTTAACCTACAAATCTTCCGTCCTAAAATCAATGGTAAGTGAGCAAGATCCCATAGCTGACACCAGAACTGAACAAATGTACCAAATTCGTCCATCACGAGGTTATAATTAAACTGGCCGCGTCCGTCTCGAGCGGCGCTAATGATCGGACATCATGAGCTCTAACTTTGAACATTGCTTGAACAAACAATACCGGTTCCGCGTACCGCTTGACTGTCCCACGGAAATACATGTTTGGTAATGTTTAGCGATATTTGTATTAGATCTTACCGTTCAGCTAGAAATTACTTAGAAATGCCTACCAGAAATTTTCCAAGTAAGCATATTAAAAAAATAGCTATGCCCGCGACTTCGTTCGCATAGCATAATTTTTAGTAATATATTATTATTAATATGTTATTATACTTTCCTATTCCAATTTAAATGTGACTTTGTTAACAATTTCATGAGTTTTAATTTTTTTGCGCGGAACCCTTATTATTTTTCTAAATTAAGAGGAGCTTATGTTACTCCTTATAACATCAGCTATCTGCCGATGAAAGTCCCGTCGAATTCGATCCAAACATTTCGGAGATTAGCCGGAACAAACAGACAGACGGATCGTAAGACAGACAAAATTTTTAAAAATTATTTCGTACTTGCATACGCATTTAGTTAAAAGCTGTTATTTTGACATTACAAACAGACACTTCAATTTTATTTATTTGTATGGATGTAAACGAACTCGTTTAACTTCAATGCAAATCTAGGCACAAGAGAGGACGGTGAGCTGAAAGTAGGAAAATTTGGAATAGGGCAACGGAACCCAAGGGGCCAGCAGCTGGCCGACTTCATGGAGAAAGAGGGACTCTTTATGATGAACTCTTTCTTCCAGAAGCGGCCCCACAGGAAGTGGACCTGGTCGAGCCCCGACGGTTCGACAAATAATGACATTGACTTCATTATGACGACCAGACGACAACTGTTCAGTGATGTCTCCTTGATCGCGAGGGTGAAAACTGGTAGCGATCACCGAATGGTTAGAGGCACACTGAACCTAAACGTTAAGTTGAAGAGATCTTGTCTAATGAAGTCAACGCTCCGTCCCCCTCGTGCTCTGTTCCAAAGTCCCGAAACCTTTCAGCTCGAGTTACAAAACCGTTTTCAATGCCTAGAAGACTGCAATGAAGTGGACGATATGAATGACAAGCTCGTGGAAACTGTCCATGCGCTCGGAGCTAAGTTTTGCAAGACCCGCCGCAGAAGAACACAAAAACTCTCCGATCACACTCTTAATCTCATGGCTGTTAGACGAGAGATGATGCTACATTCTTCAACAGATTTGACAGCATACAGGCAACTGAATAGGCAGATCTCCAAATGCATGCGGCGGGACTTACGCAACTTCAATACAGCTTGTATTGAAGAAGCGATCGAGCGGAACCAAGGCTCCAAAGTCTTTGCCAGAGATCTGTATGCCAGAAAGAGCCAACTGTCAAAGCTGAAGACCGAATGTGGCAGCATCGTTTCCGGGACACCTGAGATTTTGAGTGAGATTGAGAGGTTCTATGGGCAGCTGTACACGTCATCGTTGGAGCCAGACGCAAGTGTGAGTAACGATCCAAGAGCGAGTCTTATCCGACACTATTCCGAAGATATCCCAGACGTCAGTCTGAGCGAGATTAGAATGGCTCTCCAGCACCTTAAAAACGGCAAGGCCCCAGGCAAGGGTAGAATTACAGCGGAGCTTCTGAAAGCGGATGGAAGACCGGTACTTGAAGTTCTTCAGTAGCTCTTTAATTCCGTCCTCCACGGTGGCATTAAACCGGAGGCGTGGAGTAGAAGTGCGGTGGTCTTGTTCTTCAAGAAAGGTGACAACGCTGTCTTGAAGAACTACAGACCGATTTCCCTTCTGAGTCGCGTCTACGTTCTGTTATCGAGAGTCATTACGAATCGTCTCGCGCGCAGACTTGACGACTTCCAGCCTCCCGAACAAGCCGGTTTCCGAAAGGGCTTTAGCACCATAGACCACATATATACCCTTCGGCAAATTGTCCGAAGAGTATAATTTGCCACTATGTCTGGCGTATGTGGACTATGAGAAAGCCTTTGATTCCGTCGAAATTTGGGCGGTGCTGCAGTCCCTTCAGCGGTGCCAAGTTGACTGTCGGTATATCGAAGTGCTGAAGTGTTTGTACAGTAGAGCTACGATGGCTATCCGAGTACAGAACCAGAGTACGAAACCTATCCAAATGCAGAGAGGTGTAAGACAGGGTGATGTTATATCCCCGAAACTATTCACTCACCTTCGATTTGCCGACGATATAGTCCTTATGGCAGAATCGCTGGAGGACCTAGCACTATGCTCAATGACCTCAATAGTGTCTCCCAACGGATAGGTCTTAAGATGAACATGGACAAGACAAAGATTATGTTTAATGTCCATGTCACACCTATGCCGGTGGTTGTTGGGAGCACTAAGCTCGAAGTTGTTGAAGAGTATGTTTACCTGGGACAAATAGGCCGACTAGATAAGTCCAACTTCGACCGAGAGGTCAATCGACGGTTTCAACTCGGCTGGACAGCGTTCGGGAAGCTACGACACATCTTCTCGTCAGACATACCTCAAAACCTTAAAACGAAATTGTACAACCAGTGCGTGTTGCCAGTGATGACTTACGGAACTGAGACGTGGTCCTTCACTGCTGGCCGTATGAGGAAGCTCAAGGTCGCTCAGTGAGATATGGAGAGGGCTATGCTCGGAGTTTCTCTGCGTGATAAACTTAGGAATGAGGATATCCGCAGTAGAACCAGAATAACCGACATAGCCCAACGGATTAGTAAGCTGAAGTGGTAGAGGGCCGGCCATATAGCTCGAAGAACCGACAACCGATGGGGAAGAAAGGTTCTTGAGTGGTAGCCTGGTACCGGTAGGCGAAGTGTAGGGCAACCGCCCACGAGATGGAGTGACGACCTGGTAAGACATGCAGGAAGTCGATGGATGCAGGTGGCTCAGGGCCGTGCTGTGTGGCATTCCTTGGGGGAGGCCTATGTTCAGCAGTGGACTTATGAAAGGCTGTAATGATGATGATGAAACGAACTCGTGTAAATTTAAGTCATCTTCTCCTTTCCTATCTAGGTGACCTATTGGGTTAGTTTTCTGTTACTCTTACCTATTTTGGACATAAAGTGCTTTTTATAGATAAATACAGGCTGTGAGGCATTCTATATTAGTCCTCAGAAGTGACAACGCCTTTGTAGACTTATTTGTTTGAAGCTTGCTGCAGGTGACTGTAGACTGCAGTAGCTACTTACCATCAGGTGGAACTGTGATCGTTTGTCATAGCAGCTTAATAAAAAATTTCAGAAGTTTGGAAGATTGTTTAGGAACGTAAAGTTCAAAATTAATTTAACCTATAATTGTTTATTTTTCTACCGACTTCAAAAAGGAGACGGTGCTCTATTCGACTGTATGTTTTTCTTTTGGAAAACACTTTTATTGGAAAACACCAAGCAATGTAATGAAACGGTTAATATAGCGATTTTGTACTACTCACATAACAAAACCAACGGAAAACCACGTTTAACAGAATGACAAGTAAACGCCCAAGTACAGTAAGTACCTACTGCAGTTCACAGCGTTGTTTAACACATCTGCCGCCTATGTATAATTAGCGAAAATAAATAAACAGTTCACTGTTTATTGTGTCACAAGCTTATTCTACGTGTGCCAGCATAAACTGAACCGTCATCGCGCTCCCAACCCTATACAGGCAGGGTTAGGAGAGGAAAGTACATTATATTGGATAGTTCGAATTATATTGGTCGGTTAAGACCTTGTCACTGCCTGTCGCGACATGTGGAAACCATTTGTTTGGTTTGTAAATAAAGCTGTATTCACATCAACGCTCATCGGCCACATGCCGCGCTATGTAACTAGGGTCACCATGAAAATTAAATTCCTGGGCAGATTCCCTTGAAAAGGCAAAACTTTAAAAATAATAATCCGTCCACTTACATATAATTTATTTATGTAACACCCTAATGATATTAAGCCCTAGGGACAATATTTTTACATCAATGTCATATCATGAAATCTATGGATGGGTTTAATATTTATGTGTATACGATTAGAGCCTTAAAAATCTATACCCTGATGATGCCTTAAGCCAAATCCAGTCGGTTTTATAATTAATAAATTAAAATGTAAGTAAAAAAAGTGCATGTGTCAATCTAAATCACAAATAAAGATGAAGGTTCACCAAGTGACAACAATCGCAACTATAAATTGTATTTTATAGAATTACTAAATAACTCATATTATGTGTAACGTTCAATGGGCAGTGTCTGTTTTTTTCTTCTTATAAACCTATTATATACACAAATATTTTCAGTCTATATGTGCTTTCAAATCGTATATCTATGCTTTCAAAATTTAAATGATATCTTAACTAATATTTACATAACAAAACGAAACGAAACAGAACATGGTATAGACCAGAGTTTTCTAAGGGATGCGGGATATGCGAGATGCATAAGAGAATTTTTGTTAATTATTACAAATCAAGATTAGGTTCGATAATTCAACGGTCGTTAATAAACTAAACTAAATCAAAGGTTTTTTCTGCCTAAATTTTCTAGCATCACTCTCCAAGACTCTCCTGCAAAAGTCTATATTTATGGTAATTCTTACATAGCTGTCCCTTGACGTATCATTCGTTAAGTAATTATTGTCGGTTACATTTTAAACGTTATGTGACCACATAAGTTGACGATTGGTGACAATTTTACATAGTCATGAAGTAATACAATGTATGAACACGCAGGGACATAATATTATTTGCTGCACTTGAAATTTAGGACTTGGGTATTTCGTTTTAATCTCTGCAATTTGCACGTCCAAGAGATATTTCGTATTATAGGTACTTATGTTATACAGAGTAGCTTAGTCACTGGCTCGCTGGTCTACTGGTCGTAAACGCGGCTGCTGATCATGAGATGTTGGGTTCGGATTTTTGGCCCTAGTCGGGCCAAGAATAGGTATTGCATTTTACTGTCAAGAAATTCTCTGTAGCAGCTCGGAGTCAGGAAGTTGGCGTAGTTTTACCCCCGTACCTCGGAACGCACGTAAAGTCGTTGTTCCATCGCATGATCTTTATCCGGCCGTGTCGGATTGCCGTCCCATCGGACTATGAGTGAGGGAATAGAGAGTGCATTTTCTGCTTGCGCATTCACTCGAGCACTACAATTCTTCACTGTGCAGATGGCTAGTCTTCGTTGTAACCGACCGCCGTGACCGAAATTCGGTCTGGAGGTTATTATTATTACAAAATAAGCACTGCTATACTGAGTGTACTTAGTATAGTACAGGGAGTCTGTAGAGAATCGGAGACCCTTTTTACTGGAAAAGATCATTCCATCTTAGTCCTCACGGGTGACAACGCATCTGCATTTTGATTCGCAAACGAGGATAGATGTAGAATGTCCACACTGGCAACCACTTACCATCAAGTGGACTGTGTGCTCGTTTGTCACCCTATCCTATAAAAATAATAACAGTTCGGTAATGTAGGAACTGTATAAAGAAAGAACACTGAGAACTTGGAAGTTTTAATTAAGTTTTAGATTTTTGAAAGAATATGCTGCTTCTTGACAACAATTAAAAATAAAAGAAAATTGGGATTGCCAAACCGCCTGGCAAGCGTGGCAACTATGGCAAATATCGACTAACTAACTAACTTAATAACGACTTAGGGACCTTCAAGAAAAGAGCCTACTCCTTTTTAAAAGGCAGGCAACGCATTCTTCCAATTCCCCTGGTTCCCCTGGTGTTGCAGTTGTTCATGGGCAGCGGTAGTCACTTACCATCAGGTGAGCAGCATGCTCGTTTACCTCCTCTCCTATAAAAATAAATAAAATAAATATCCCCCAGTGGATGTCAATATTGAAGACCATCATTATTTAAAATATAAAATAATACTTAAAGTGTTGTCAAGTAAAGAAACAACAATTAAAACATGCCGAAATTCATAAATCAAAGTCCAAGATAAATGGACCTTAATTTATACTGGTCAAGGCATAAAATGTAAATTACACTAATTTCACTCACGTAAACCATAAATCTATGCTAATCACAACACGTACTTAAGGTGACATAGAGCCTGAACGCTCCGCTTCCGGTCGAGTTGACCGGACCGGAAGTGGCACGCCGCCGGAAGTTGTATACAAAGTGCGAGCCTTTCGCGTGCCGCAAGCGGATACTATCGGTTCGTTTCGCTGCGGGGCCGACGCGACGGGAAATTCACGAATTATTTATGACTATGAAATTTTGGCTTTAAAAATGTTTTAAATTTTTTGAATTTTTAAAAGTCAACAAAATACCTTCTAAATGTTGGGAGTTTATTTCTTACTATAAGTTGAATTTAAATAACCCATATTTCAACCGACAACCAAAGGGGAAGAAAGTTATTCTCGAGTACCACGTACCGGTAAACGATGTGTGGGGCAGCCCTCCACTAGATGGAGTGAGTGGCTTAGGGCCATGCTTTGTGGCATTACTTGGGAAAGAATTGGCTGTAATTATGATGATGCATGATGATGTTTGATCGGTGTTGACCGTGTAGTAAGAAGATCCACTACCCCATATCATCCTGTGGGTGTCGTAAGAAGTGACAGATAATATCAAACTAACAGACGGGCAGCAGCGTCTTCCTAATAACAAATGAAAAATAAAAACTACTGTTACCAACCCTGGTTGCCTGCCAAGCATAGTAACTATAGTAAATATCCCTTCTATGAGGCAGTCGTGGGGGACTTTTGATAGGGAGTAAGGGTAACGACAACACTAAGTTTGTTGCTGCATGTGATCGTTGCAATGTGAACTTGTTGTGATTGCGCAAAAAATCCATTAGCCTATAATTTTACCAGGGAATCATAAAAAAACAACAACTCTCTAAGTGTTTTTAATGTTTTTGTACATTATTCGGTACAGTAACTTTCTTATTTTCTACTGTAGGTGTTGAGCCATGGTAGCTCAGGGGCTTAGCGCTCGCTGTAAATTTCATAGTAGGTACGCAAGCAACCCGGGTTCGATCCCTGCCGGCAGCAATGAAATTGCTAATTCCAATTTTAAGTGATGATTTACCTCGTGCTCGGCGGTGAAGGGAAACACCGTGAGGAAATCTGTATGTCTGAGAAATAAAAAAAATCGAAGACATGTGCAGTCACTTCCTTGCCCTAAAACCCCCTCAGAGATGAGAGGAGGCCTGTGCCCAGCAGTGGGACGTAAATATATAGACTGTAAATTTACTTTTCTGTAGGTTTTGTATTTACTGAATTTGGTAGCCCATCAATTTCAACCTCATATTTGTGAGGTGTCCCAGTTCAGGGCACTGTTTTTCCTTAATTATCAAGTCTTTTCTGCCGACTTCCAAAAAGGAGACGGTAATCAATTCGACTGTATGTTTTTTTTATGTGTGTTACCTCATAAATTTTTACTGGGTGAACCGATTTCGATGATTCTTTTTTTATATGAAAGCTGATACTTCTCGTGTGGTCCCATATGAATTTGATCAAGGTCAGACTAATAGTTTTTGAGTTATTTGAGTTATTCTTAATAACTTATATTAAAGTCGGGTGTACAAAATTTTTAACTTTAAATTATTATAGAATAAGGGTGACAAACGAGCACACAGTCCACCAGATGGTAAGTGGTTGCTGTGGCCCATAGTCATTTACATCTATCTTCGATTACGAATCAAAATGCAGATGTGTTATCACCCGTGAGGACTAAGATGGAATGCCTGGTTTCCAGTAAAAAAGGGTCTCCGGTTCTCTACACTCACCACACGAAACACAGCAGCGTTAAGCTGCTATTTTAAGCTGGTATTCTGTGAGAGCGTGGTCCTTCCTCGGTCAAGTCAACCCATTCGTGCTACAAATATACTAAAAGTCACGTAAAAAGTCATATTATATTATTATCTACTCTTCGCTCCCGGAAAAATTGGGTAAATAATTACTGGATTACCACAATATAATCTGATATATTACGACGAAGTAATTCACGAGCCCACCCCCAAGTTTACGGCACTTAGCGACACGCAACCGCTTCGCTTCTCGTCCAAGGGACAGAGCGATAGCGATCGTGCCGCCCAACTAAACGCTTGTGTAAAATTAACCAACAGTGTCGCGTGAACCAACCGCGATAGCTATCTTTGGGCTGGAAAATTGCACCGAAATTTCGCTGGAAAATGCCTATTTTAGTGCGATCAAGATAAAGAGCTTTGTGCAAGAATACGAATTCATGAATACATGTTTAGATATAGTCTAGATTTTAGGCTTTGTTTTTAAATATTCCCTACATAACGGTGTAATGGAACCCACTACCCTATATCACCTGCGAGTGCTGTAAGAAACGGCAGATGGCAATAAAACGATAGATTGGCAGCAGCCTTTTCCTGATAACGATTCAATATAATAAATAAATGCAATTGCCAACCCGCCTGCCAAATTTGGCACCAATCAAAATAACCCCAATATGCGGTGCCCCCCAATCTATCGAGGCGACCTTTCCTCAGCAGTGGACCTTTGATATGCCCTGATGATTATAATGATAATGATTAGATAGAAATGGGATGATCGTCCACCCGTCACAGTATTCAATCCGTCCACAAAGCAACCAACGCTAGAAACCAAGCGGCAAATGGAGATTATGGAGTACAGGCGTTAAACCAACAACTTCAGGTGCTTTCCAAGGCACGGGAGTTCACCGGGGAACACCGCCAACTTCATTAATCCAGGCTGCTACTGAGGAATTCTTGACAAACAATTATTGACTATGAGCTGACCCGGGATTCGAACTCGGGACCTCAATATCAGCAGTGCTTATGGCCACCAGACCAACGTAGTCATTTTAAGTATATTATGTGACTGAACATCGCTCAGATATCTTTTACTTTTTTACCAACGGATAACGCCACGGTCAATATGAGTTGTAAGGTTATCATTTTTACCGTAAATCTCTAATATCCGCCGCGAGATAGCATCGTAGCAGAATCAATAAAGGTTTTTACGTGGTAGAGCCATGCTGTAGCTATATTATGGTTGTAGCACGAATAGGTCGGTTCAACCGCGGTAGAACCTCGCTCTCACAAAATATCAACGTAAAATTGCTATTTTCCATTCTTTTGTGTTTCGTATGATGGGTGTAAAGAAACGGAAATCCTTTATACTGGAATCGAAGCATTCCATCAGTCCTCAGTGGTGACAACGGCTTTGCATTTTAATTCTTAATCGAGGATAGATGTAGAATGTGGCCCATACCGCGGCATCCACTTACCGTCAGGTGTTGTACTCGTTTGTCATCCCTGTATTATATAAAAAAAAAACTTTCATCCCATTTTGTCTCATAGATTTTGTAGAAGACGCCCACTCGTATTCACATGTAAAATATCCAGACCAGAGATGGCCTTAGACTTGACATTATCTGCTTGTAAAACGTGACGTTTACGGTGAAACCTTCTTAATATAAAGCAAAAGGTCCAACAGGTAGCGTTTACGCGCTTTGATACATTTTTAATAACATTACTGAGACATTACAGGCGAGTAGTTTTCTCACAATACATGACATTCATTTTACTAGTGTCATTGGCCCCTATTCAAAACAACGATGTCCTCACGTCGATATATGAAAACAATTCAGCCGTTGCCAAAACAAATCTCAAACGATTTTACACCTTATATCTTTAAAGTTAGGAATAATATTCAAAGATCCTTATTTCACAAGTATTTCTGACTGTTGTGACAGCCATGTTTATAATATAAACAAATGTCGATCGAGAATAGGATAATGTCGTTGTCACTGTAAGGCCTTAAACAAACGAACGATTTCCGACCGCAAGTGTCAAGAGCTCTTGATAACTTATAGCGTAAATTGCAATAGCTATAATGGTTCTTGCATTATGCCCATCGCTAGTCGTCTATTTTAAAATAATAATCAGAAACAATAACATCATTTTGTAAAAAATATACTTTAATTCTTATGAAATTTGTTTTTTGTTTTAAGATTTTATTGTTGCCGCTTGAAGCTGCTGCAGCCTAAAATGCCACTCCTATTCCTAATGAAGACATTTTCGCAAGTACATATTTTAAAAAGTGTGTGTCCGGGGCTATGAAACCTTAGCCCACCATCCCCTGCTAAGTCAGTGATCTACAGTAATCCTTCAAGATGCTTTACTTTAAATAATATTACACAGTCACATTTTAGATTTAATATTTTGGCTATATCCTGCTATCTAGTGGAGGTGTACGGAAGACATTCCCCTAGTAACATACTAAATACCTAACCCATTTTGTCTCTTGATTTGCAGACGACTTTCTTTAGGAATGAAGATTTGCTGAAGACCACAAAACTTTCCAACGGTACGATCATACAGCTAGGTGAAGAGGTTCAGTCAGTTGCAATAACAACTAGAAAAACGTACACGTGTATACAGCCTTACGCCTACAACAAAAGTAGGCTTTAATTAGATGCTTATCACACAAGCGGCCACCCACGGTGCGCCGACGCAGCGACTCGCGGCGACCGTGTTGCGACACCACGTGTGACTCAGCCGCACTTTCGTCTGACAAACCCCACGTGGGCGCACACTATTTTTACAATTGTTACCGATGTTTGGATAATGTATCTGCGTACAATTACAAATCGTAGACTAACCTACACGCTTGATTAGTGCTTCTAAAGCAAACTTTTCAGTTATGGAAAAGTGACATTGCAAGAGAACTAGTTTTAGATGAATGACAATGATAGAGTGGTAGATAATGGATCGACCGAAAAAGGATCACATTCTCGCAGAAATCATTCATTGATTCATTATAGCCTATTAAAAATCTCATTTATTTGTCTCAACTACTTGCCATCGTCACACTACAGAATTCATTCATTAATTCATTACAGCTATCAAAGGTCCACTGATAAGCAAAGGTCTCATCCATAAATTGTCTGAACTATTTGCCATCGACACACTACAGAATTCATTAATTAATTCATGATTGCTATTAAAAACCCACTGCTAAGCAAGGGTCTCATCCATAAATTGTGTCAACTATTTGCCATCGATACACTACAGAGTTCATTCATTAATTCATCATAGCTATCAAAAGTCCACTGATAAGCAAAGGTCATAAATTGTCTCCAATACTTGCCATCGACACACTACAGAGTTCATTCACTAATTCATAATAGCTATCAAAAGTCTCATCCACAAATTGTCTGAACTATACACACTACAGAATTCATTCATTACTTCATTACAGCTTATCAAAAGTCCAATTCACTGTTTAAAAACGCCTCTTCCATCGATTGCTTCATCTATTTGGCAATGCCATGCTTCAGAATTCATTAATTAATTCTTTACAGTCTATCAAAAGTCCACTGCTGAAGAAATGCCTCTCCCATAGTTTGCCTCAACTATTTGCGATGCCATGTTTCAGAATTCATTAATTGATTCACTACAGTCTATCAAAAGTCCACTGCTGAAGAAATGCCTCTCCCATAGTTTGCCTCAACTATTTGGCGATGCCATGCTTAAGGATTAATTAATTAATTCACTACAGTCTATCAAAAGTCCACTGCTGAAGAAATGCCTCTCCCATAGATTGCCTCAACTACTTGCGATGCCATGCTTCAGAATTCATTAGTTAATTCACTACAGTCTATCAAAAGTCCACTGCTGAATAAAGGCCTATCCCATAGATTGCCTCAACTATTTGGTGATGCCATGCTTAAGGATTAATTATTTAATTCACTACAGTCTATCAAAAGTCCACTGCTGAAGAAATGCCTCCCCCATAGATTGCCTCAACTACTTGCGATGCCATGCTTCAGAATTCATTAATTAATTCACTACAGTCTATCAAAAGTCCACTGCTGAAGAAATGCCTCTCCCATTGATTGCCTCAACTACTTGCGATGCCATGCTTCAGAATTCATTAATTAATTCACTACAGTCTATCAAAAGTCCACTGCTGGAAAAAAGCCTCTCCCATAGATTGCCTCAACTATTTGGCGATGCCATGCTTAAGGATTAATTAATTAATTCACTACAGTCTATCAAAATTCCACTGCTGAAGAAATGCCTCTCCAATAGATTGCCTCAACTACTTGCGATGCCATGCTTCAGAATTTATTAATTAATTCACTAGAGTCTATTAAAAGTCCACTGCTGAAAAGGGCCTCTCCCATAGATTGCCTCAACTATTTGGCGATGCCATGCTTAAGGATTAATTAATTAATTCACTACAGTCTATCAAAAGTCCACTGCTGAAAAAATGCCTCTCCCATAGATTGCCACAACTACTTGCGATGTCATGCTTCAGAATTCATTAATTAATTCACTACAGTCTATCAAAAGTCCACTGCTGAAAAAAAGCCTCTCCCATAGATTGCCACAACTATTTGGCGATGCCATGCTTAAGGATTAATTAATTAATTCACTACAGTCTATCAAAATTCCACTGCTGAAGAAATGCCTCTCCAATAGATTTCCTCAACTTCTTGCGATGCCATGCTTCAGAATTCATTAATTAATTCACTACAGTCTATCAAAAGTCCACTGCTGAAGAAATGCCTCTCCCATAGATTGCCTCAACTACTTGCGATGCCATGCTTCAGAATTCATTAGTTAATTCACTACAGTCTATCAAAAGTCCACTGCTGAATAAAGGCCTATCCCATAGATTGCCTCAACTATTTGGTGATGCCATGCTTAAGGATTAATTATTTAATTCACTACAGTCTATCAAAAGTCCACTGCTGAAGAAATGCCTCCCCCATAGATTGCCTCAACTACTTGCGATGCCATGCTTCAGAATTCATTAATTAATTCACTACAGTCTATCAAAAGTCCACTGCTGAAGAAATGCCTCTCCCATTGATTGCCTCAACTACTTGCGATGCCATGCTTCAGAATTCATTAATTAATTCACTACAGTCTATCAAAAGTCCACTGCTGGAAAAAAGCCTCTCCCATAGATTGCCTCAACTATTTGGCGATGCCATGCTTAAGGATTAATTAATTAATTCACTACAGTCTATCAAAATTCCACTGCTGAAGAAATGCCTCTCCAATAGATTGCCTCAACTACTTGCGATGCCATGCTTCAGAATTTATTAATTAATTCACTAGAGTCTATTAAAAGTCCACTGCTGAAAAGGGCCTCTCCCATAGATTGCCTCAACTATTTGGCGATGCCATGCTTAAGGATTAATTAATTAATTCACTACAGTCTATCAAAAGTCCACTGCTGAAAAAATGCCTCTCCCATAGATTGCCACAACTACTTGCGATGTCATGCTTCAGAATTCATTAATTAATTCACTACAGTCTATCAAAAGTCCACTGCTGAAAAAAAGCCTCTCCCATAGATTGCCACAACTATTTGGCGATGCCATGCTTAAGGATTAATTAATTAATTCACTACAGTCTATCAAAATTCCACTGCTGAAGAAATGCCTCTCCAATAGATTTCCTCAACTTCTTGCGATGCCATGCTTCAGAATTCATTAATTAATTCACTACAGTCTATCAAAAGTCCACTGCTGAAGAAACGCCTCTCCCATAGATTGCCTCAACTACTTGCGATGCCATGCTTCAGAATTCATTAATTAATTCACTACAGTCTATCAAAAGTCCACTGCTGGAAAAAAGCCTCTCCCATAGATTGCCTCAACTATTTGGCGATGCCATGCTTAAGGATTAATTAATTAATTCACTACAGTCTATCAAAATTCCACTGCTGAAAAAATGCCTCTCCAATAGATTGCCTCAACTACTTGCGATGCCATGCTTCAGAATTTATTAATTAATTCACTAGAGTCTATTAAAAGTCCACTGCTGAAAAGGGCCTCTCCCATAGATTGCCTCAACTATTTGGCGATGCCATGCTAAAGGATTAATTAATAATTCACTACAGTCTATCAAAAGTCCACTGCTGAAAAAATGCCTCTCCCATAGATTGCCACAACTACTTGCGATGCCATGCATCAGAATTCATTAATTAATTCACTACAGTCTATCAAAAGTCCACTGCTGAAAAAAAGCCTCTCCCATAGATTGCCACAACTATTTGGCGATGCCATGCTTAAGGATTAATTAATTAATTCACTACAGTCTATCAAAATTCCACTGCTGAAGAAATGCCTCTCCAATAGATTTCCTCAACTTCTTGCGATGCCATGCTTCAGAATTCATTAATTAATTCACTACAGTCTATCAAAAGTCCACTGCTGAAGAAACGCCTCTCCCATAGATTGCCTCAACTACTTGCGATGCCATGCTTCAGAATTCATTAATTAATTCACTACAGTCTATCAAAAGTCCACTGCTGGAAAAAAGCCTCTCCCATAGATTGCCTCAACTATTTGGCGATGCCATGCTTAAGGATTAATTAATTAATTCACTACAGTCTATCAAAATTCCACTGCTGAAAAAATGCCTCTCCAATAGATTGCCTCAACTACTTGCGATGCCATGCTTCAGAATTTATTAATTAATTCACTAGAGTCTATTAAAAGTCCACTGCTGAAAAGGGCCTCTCCCATAGATTGCCTCAACTATTTGGCGATGCCATGCTAAAGGATTAATTAATAATTCACTACAGTCTATCAAAAGTCCACTGCTGAAAAAATGCCTCTCCCATAGATTGCCACAACTACTTGCGATGCCATGCATCAGAATTCATTAATTAATTCACTACAGTCTATCAAAAGTCCACTGCTGAAAAAAAGCCTCTCCCATAGATTGCCTCAACTATTTGGCGATGCCATGCTTAAGGATTAATTAATTAATTCACTACAGTCTTTCAAAAGTCCACTGCAGAAAAAAGGCCTCTCCCATAGATTGCCTCAATGATTTGGCGATGCCATGCTTAAGGATTAATTAATTAATTCACTACAGTCTATGAAAAGTCCACTGCTGAAGAAATGCCTCTCCCATAGATTGCCTCAATTATTTGACGATGCCATGCTTCAGAATTCATTAATTAATTCACAACAGTCTATGAAAAGTCCACTGCTGAAAAAAGCCTCTCCCATAGATTGCCTCAACTATTTGACGATGCCATGCTTCAGAAATCATTAATTAATTCACAACAGTCTATGAAAAGTCCACTGCTGAATAAAGGCCTCTCCCATAGATTTTCTCAACTATTTGACGATGCCATGCTTCAGAATTCATTAATTAATTCACTACAGTCTATCAAAAATCCACTGCTGAAAAAAAGCCTCTCCCATAGATTGCCTCAACTATTTGCCATCGCCACGCTTGGGAGCGGGTGGGTTGGTAATTAAAGTTTTTATTATTTTGATTTGTTATATAGTCTCCTGTTTCATTACACTCTGTCGCCTCTTACAACACCCACGGGATGATATGGGGCAAAATACGACTTTATTTTGTATGACAAATAACGAGAACCTTTTAACTTGTTACGAGAAATTCCATCATAAAACGGGAAAAACCACAATCGTCACTGAATTCACATCAGTTATAGTGAAGAACAGTGTCATCCAGGCAGCAAAAACGTTCAATAAACAACATCCTGATCAGCGTCTCAATAGTGCTATGATAGGATTCAAAGAACAAGTAAGACCAATTTATGTATCTGAAGCTTTAACAAACAAAGGGCGAAGATTATTTTTCTTAGCAAGAAGCTACGCAAAAACTGAAGGCTACAAATTTTGTTGGACTAGCCATGGAAAAGTATATCTTCGTAAAACGGCTGAGTCACCTCATATTGAAGTCAAGGATGAGACTCAACTACTAGATCTGAAGAAACAGAACTGACTAGGCAAACCTCTAAATTCTTTATATTTACTTGATACATTATATAAATATTTCATGTGTTCCTTTGTTGTCTATATTTACGTTATATTTCATTTTGGCATATCATACAGGTATACTCTCATTGCTGTTAAAACCAAAACTCAAACCATTTGCATCGGCTGTAATCGTATCAAGACTTGCAAAGTCAGGTTAGTTAAAAATAAGACATCACTTTTTATCTCTTCTTCTTACATAAACACTATGCTAACTATGTCCCAAGTTCCTTTAAGTTATATACGATATTATAAACAATAATAACTTAACGAAAAACATAGACCAAATTAGAGCGGGTGCGTCTTTCTTGTGTAGTCCAGAATCTTGCAACTCTCTTTTAAAATCGCAACCAGCAACGAACAATAATTTACTAATACTAACGCAAAATATCAGAAGAATCTCCAAAAATTTTACTGAATTTGAAATACTACTAACAAGACTAGATATAGCATGTGACATATATATATTAACTGAAACTTGGAATTCTAAAAGCGTACATTTTCCATCTCTTAAAAACTACAATACTCACTTTACAAAAAATAACAAAAATCAAAACGATGGTATCGTAGCGTACACTAAACAAAGTTATTGCTGTACTGTTGAAGAAAAATTCTTAAATGATGCCACCTGTTTAGCTATAGAATTTAACAAGGACACGGTTGTGATAGGCATCTATAGATCTCCATCAAAAAGAAACATCGATAATTTTATAATCTCATTAAATAAATTACTTACAATTTACGCGAATTTTAGTAAGATAACTTTAATAGGTGACCTTAACATAGATGTAAAACTCAATAATGAAGATCGTAACTCCTCAGACTACCTAAACTTACTAGCGATTCACGGTATTTTAAGTGGTCATACTTACCCAACTAGAGCTCATAATTGCATAGATCATGCGATGATTAAAGCTAAACTCCCATCAATAACAATCGTTTTAGAGAGCCCTTTGACCGATCACTCAGCGGTTATAACGTGTATAAACTTAAATTACAAAACTAGCGTATTAAAAAATAATGCTCACAGTAAAATTAACTATAAAGGAATTACTGAGGAACTTAAAACTAAAAATTTTGATGATTTATTAAATCCTAATGATGTAAGTTGGTCAGCCGAACAGTTGGTCAAAGTTTTAAATACTTCGATTTTAAATAACACACTTAAAATCTTACCACCTAGAAGAGTACGCTGTATAAAGCCATGGATCACACCTGGCCTTGTCCGTTGTATAAGGAATCGAGATAGAATGCATCTTAAATGTAAAACTGACCCTAATAACATAATACTTAAAATTACTTACTCAAGGTACAAAAATTATTGTAATAATATACTAAAACGCTTAAAAAGAAACTTCGAAAGAAATGAATTAAATAAATATGCTAAAGATCCAAAACTGAAATGGAAAATAATTGATAAAATAACTAATAGAAACATTCAGAAAGTACCACCTATTGATCTACTTAAAATAGAAAATACACCAGACGCTGCCTTAGACAAAATCAATAACTATTTTGTTAATGTTGCAAAAGAGTTATCTGATAAAATTACACTTGAATCCAACTCAAATATTCCCAAATGTAAACCAGTACACACACCTGGTAACTCGATGGTTTTGTTAGAAACAACAGAGCAAGAGGTTGAATCTACATTAATGAGTTTGAGATCAGATAGTGCAGTAGGTTGGGATGGTATTTCTTCAAAATTATTAAAAATTATCAAAAACATTATTGTCCCACCTCTAACACGTATCTTGAACTTGTGTATTAAAGCAGGTACTTTTCCGGACGTATTTAAAATATCAATAATTCATCCTATCTACAAGGGAGGAAACAGAGAATGCGTTAATAATTACCGCCCTATTTCAGTACTCCCCTCCCTATCCAAAATCTTTGAAAAGATTTTGAACAAAAGACTAATATTGTATTTAGAAAAAAATAATATCTTATCCAACAATCAGTATGGTTTTAGAGCTGGTAGTTCAACAGCTGATGCAGTTTCTGATCTTACCGACTTTGTAGTTAGTCAAATAGATAGTAAAGTTAAATGTATTGGAGTGTTTTTAGATTTGGCAAAGGCCTTCGACACAGTATCTATTCCAATTTTGTTGAGTAAAATGGAAAAAGTAGGTATCAGAGGGATGGCACTTGCTTTATTCGAGGACTACTTAAAAAACAGGATCCAGAGGGTAACTATTAACGGCTATTTTAGTAATAATGCTCCTATTAACTATGGTGTACCTCAGGGTAGTGTACTCGGACCAACATTATTTTTAATTTATTTTAACGATTTATGTAAACTTAAATTAGTTAGTTGCAAAATTTTTACTTACGCTGATGATACTGCACTAATCTTCTATGGAAAAAGTTGGGATGAAGTAAAGACTCATGCTGAATTAGGAATGCAAGCAACGTTACAATGGCTCAGTCAAAACTTACTTACTCTGAATATCTCTAAAACAAAATTTATGTTGTTTGCGAATAATAAACGAGCACTTACTACTGAAAATACATTTAAAATCAAAATACACACCTGCAAAAACAAAAGCTCAATTCAATGCAATTGCACATCTTTAGACCGAAGTGACGCAGTAAAATATTTAGGCGTAGTGTTGGATGAAAATCTGACATGGTGCCCTCATATCAATCAGTTAGCAGGGAAAACAAGAAGCTTGGTATACATATTCAAAAAACTAAGACACGTGACTGACTATTCTTTACTGAAGACTGTTTACTTATCATTGGCACAGTCTATCTTGTCTTACTGTATTACCTCATGGGGTGGAGCTCGTAAAACTCATCTCATAAAATTAGAAAGAGCGCAGCGTATATTACTCAAAGTAATGACATTTAAACCATTTAGCTATTCCACAGACAAACTATATTCAGAATGTGACGTATTGACAGTTAGACAATTATATATTAAAGACGCTGTTATGTTCCAACATGAAAAACTTACATATAATCACGAATTAACAATTAATCGCGGGAAAGATAAGGTTTGTCCTACCGGCCATTTTAAAACATATTTTATAACTAAATTTCAATGCTACTTAGGTCCTATGCTTTACAATAAAATAAATAAAATACTACAAATTTACCCGCTTAACAAATATCAATGTAAAAAACTACTATTATCTTGGTTAAAAACTCTAAATACAGAAGAAACTGAAAATTTTTTGGTCACTTTAAAATAATATTACACCAAAACAATATATATCTACTAAAACTACTCTAATTATAATAATTAAATATTATTACACTTGTATAGCTACTAATAATACTATATTTAATTAAGTGAAAGTATAATTTAAAACAAAAAATAAAAAACCTTTGCAAAAACCATGAATTAAATAATTATATAATATGTGTATGTCTGTTAACTGTACATTGCATAACTTTTGTTAAATACCTGTAGAATTGCTAAAGTTATACATCGTGCCTCGTGACAACAATAATCATTTATTGCATTTAAGTTCGTATAAATAGTAGTCTAACCTTTCATACGCATAATAAGTTAGTTTGACGGTAAACGCAAAAAAGTGGTACCTAATGTATTTGCGAATTTGTAACGTAATAGATTAAGTAAATCATAATATGCCGTATACTTTTATAACTGCAAATAATGGTGTCATTGGAAGAGACTAGTGTCTAAGATACAGGCTCGGCCTAGTTTAGACGCTAGTGCATAAAATTGTATAGATAAGTTATAACTCATATGTTCAAATGTCTTAAGGATTAATAATGTAAACCTTATTTTGTGCTAATAAATATTATTATTATTATTATCATACTTATCAAGGGACTTACTTATGCGTTTAAATTTAACTGAATGTTTGATGATTAAGAAATCTAAATTTTGAATTCGGCATTAATATCCAAATTATGTCGGAAGCTAGAAGCTGTCAACTGCAAAAGAGATATTAAAGTGCCATAGATGTTCCTAAGCAAATTCAATTTATAGGACAAGCTACCCCGATAGAATTAACAAGACCGCGGCAGTCGCACATGGGTTTGGCCATTACCATCTGCATTTTCTACGAAAAAATGTCAAAATTACGAAACAACAAATAACGATCAGTAACCGTGTCTACGACCACTGGTACATCGACGCAGTTAGCGTATTGTAGGTGAAGTACCTACGAATTGGTTGGCCCGACCGTGGAAAGACCTTGCACGCTTAGTATATTAGTGTAAATTGGCAGCATAATGCTTTAGTACCTACAAGGATTCATATATGAATATGTATTTATACAGTGATAATGCTCTGCGGGCGTGTGTGCGTGCATGCGTGCGTGCGTGTGCGGGTGCTTGCGTGCGTGCGTGCGTGAGTGACTGCGTGCGTGCGTGCGTGCGTGCATACGTATGTGTGCGTGTTAGCGTGCGCGTGCGAGGGTGCGTGCGCGTGCGCGTGTGCGTGTGCGTGTGTATGTGTGTGGGTGCGCGTGTGCGTGTGCATGACACTGCACTGTGGACTATGTGTTTGTTTGTCACACGTTTCATTGATAAATTTTCACAGCTTTACAAAAGTCTACTGCTACACATAGGCATCCCTGATAGATTGCCTCGTAACGGAGATATATGCCATGGGTGCTACGCTCGGCAGGCGGCAACCGTTATTTTTTATAATATTGTGCTGTTTGTTGTATTTCCCTCTGTCACTTTTTATGACACCCACGGATGATATGTAGTAGTAAATTCTCTTACACCGCCACTACACTGCAGTGTACCTAGTGTTGTCACCAGCGTAGTGTTGTCACCAGCGGGTGACAACACAAGGTACACTGCGACACACGTAGCGACGAAATGTTTCTTCTATATTGTCACTCGCTTGTCATACTTAGATCAAATTAAACTAGATTAATCACACATTAAATTACAACTATAATTTTCATTTTTCACCATTAAAAAAACTTAGTATCGTAAGCAAACGCAAATCGCAAACTTGACGGTAAACTAGATCGTGTATGGCATCCGTAACATTAAAAAAGTTTCGTACCGAGATTTTAAGATCAACCACAGCGTATCTAGAAGCTATTTGTATCAGTTGTAGTCTCGTGGTACCTCAGCTTTAATATACCACACTAATATCAGTTTTAAGATGGGTTATTAATTTTTTTATTAAAATTTATTAACCCTAAACTTGAATTTCCATTGTATCGTTGAAGCATTCCACAAATATAAATTGCACGCGGACAATACCGAGATACAAAATAATTATTCCTAGGCCATAAGATACTTGAACGGTCCGGAAATGGGACTTGAGGACCGAATTAATGATTACACATCAGCTCTGAAAATCGCTCAAAATTCTATCGCAATGTTTCCGTTTCCTAGTATTGAACTACTTAAATTACCAGTTCAAATCATTTAATAAAAATTCTAAAGATCTAACTAACCCAAATCACCCATCAGACCTTACGCCAGATACAGTCGGAACATTACCCGCACGCTACTAGGCATGTACAAATATCAACAAAAAATCTGCCCGAGGTCACAATTCCAATCTGCTAACGTGATTAATGGTCCAACTTCTTTGTTCATTTGTCTTGAATCGCTTGTTTTGACATTAATTGGTGTGTAATTACGAAAAGGATGTAACTTGACGTAACGCAAATGTTGTAAGAAGTTACTGGTACATAAGTTATAATCGATATAATTGTAATAGATTGAAATTTCATCGATAACATTATAATATATTGAAATATAAGTATGTAGATACAAATATCGCCGTCCAATCATATACATTTTATTGACCAGTTCTCAAAAAATAATTTATAATTACTGTGTAGTAGTTTAGCAATGAGGTCCAGCGATGAGGGCCACGGGATCGAAGTTTGCTAGGAACAAGTATTTGAATGGCCTACAAAATTGTTTCAGATCTCGACGTGTGTCTTTGTAATTAATAGAATCAGGCGTTACTTTGCGAAAATCCATTATATTAAAGTTTGAAAACCTATCTATCTATCTAAGTATCTAAGGAAATGCTATCGTTCTGCTACACTTTTGATATAGGGCGAAAAGAATAAATGTATGAAGTATAAGAGACGACTAAATAAAAAACGAAATCTATCAATTGCAAGATGTGAGCAAGTAAAAAGTGGCACCGGTCTTCGCTTGCATACGGGACAAGATCGGATGTTGGATAGTATCACCCTGCATACATATTTGTGATTTCTTACAGTAACTAGCTAATAAACAATATTTCAAACTGTAGAAAAATTTAAAGAAACGAGAAAGAAAATATTTAATTAATAAATTAAAAATAATAACAACTTTATTTTTACTCGGCATTTGTGTAAACCTAGCGTCACGCCTGAATCCCTAAAGGATTAGGCAGAGTCCAAAAAGCAGCGAGCTTGGACTCGGAGCTCGGACTACGTTTAGCGAAAAAAATTGGTTGAGATTAAAATTGTAAAATAAGTGTACACACTCACAAACTTAATAACTCATTAGTCGTTTTTTACAACAGGCTAAGTAGCACAGTTGACACATTTTAATTTATTAGTCCCACATCATAATGGAACATAATATACTCTCCCAGACCTGTATGGGTCATTAGAATGACAGGACAAATAAATAAATCTCATCACAGCCAAACTCAAAGTCTAAAATATTTGATACAGTTTGGACTTGTATAAAGCATCATTAAGCATTGCATCATATAAACGTCAAAATCTACCACCAGTTCGAAAAGTACCAAAGGTTGGAAAATTTAGCAAATTTGACAAGAATCCATGGATGTGTAAGCAGCACTCTTATGTTACGCGGTAGTCAGGAATCTAGATTTAATATTCAATAATATTTGATTTATTATTTTTTCACATCGTTGATTCAAATTCCAGGTCAGGACAAAATCAGCCCGGAATCGGGAGATTGACGGTGTTTTCCGTCTCTTTGAAAGCACATAACGTGGTGCTGCGCCTGATCTTCTGCCGGTCGTGTCGAATTGCCACCCTATCGGACTATGAGAGTAAGACAATAGTGAGTGCAGGTGCACAGGTGCACAGGTGTACAGGTGTACTTATGTACATACTCGTGCACTGTCCTGTCCTGTGCAGATAGAATTATTTATAAAGAATAATATAATTTCAGCGACATCCCAACAAAAGAATAAAGAAAAAACTTTAAACAAGTAATAGTGACATTGATTAAATATTCCATATCTCCAAATTCTTGAATGTCAGTCTTGAACCACTTCAATTAAAGTATGTAATAGAACATTATTTGGAATGGAGTATAAGGGAGAACATGCCACCTATGTCCGCTAAAGCCACTTCACCTGTAGACAGTATACCCTGTTAATTGATAAGTCCCTGTAGATCGATAGACAGCGGTAAGCCCATTGAAAAACAATTACCGTCACCGTTACAGCTTATTAAAATCCCCTGCTGCTGGCCTCTCTCATTGATTGCCTCATAAAGATCTCCCCTATGACGCAATCATCTATGGGAGCTCTATAGTTCTAGTATAAATTATTGTTAAGTTTGAAAAATTTCAAACAAGATCATAAGTACCTAACGCAAAAAATATGCGACCTACGAGTATGTGACACAATTATTTAAAAAAAAAGCATTACTTTTACAAAATATGCTTAAAGGATAATAACTAATATTTTAATACAATTAACAAACAAACACTACCAGCTCTGTTAATCAAAAACACTCTCTGTTGGTATCAGAAAATAATTTCTCATGCTCTCCCATATTCATTGTCCAAACAAACTGAAAATAGTTACCCTCGCAGTGTAGGGTTGACAAAACCAGAGACGCGCCGCGACCGCCACTGTAAACACGCGTTTATTATCAACGCCATAAAACGCTGCGTTTATCGGTACGGTGTGGGTGGTCCCTTGCAGTTCATGTGAACAAATATGAGGTGCCAGACAGAAATAGTCGGATATGGGCTTAGTGTTTAAATTTCGTATTTCGATGGTCGCGTATTAAAATCAAACAATGGCTTATTCGCCGTGTATATTGGATAATCCATCACTTTTTTCCATGGATGTGGAAAAAGGCTAGAAAAAGTTATGGCCTAAGGTAGACGGTGGTATATCTTCTCCTGTATACGTCTACAGGCGCTATTTACGTCTCACAACCGAGAACAGTCCTTCTCTCATATCTAAGAGGTTCGAGAGTAAGGTTTTTATTTTACTTATTAATTAATTTATTTTTAATAGAAAAGGGAGCAAATGAGCATGCGGCTTTCCTGATGGTAAATGCCAATCGCCGCCCATGAACAACTGCAACACCGGGGATTCACAGGCGCGTTGCCGGTCTTTTAAAAAGGATTAAGCTCGTTTCTTGAAGGTACATACCCTATGTATATGTAGGTACCATATCAAGTGCGGAAAAATCGTTACTTTAGTTTTAAGTGCAGATTTAACACGTAGATAGTGGTGAAGGACACCTCTGTATAAATATTTCAATGACATAGGTACTCGCATTGATAATGATTACTGCAACAACTCCCGACTGCAGGAGACCTTGTGAAGAGAAGTGTCAAGAAATTCACATGTAAACTATTTTTCTCCCAAAACATACACTTATAGTACCTATATAAAATGCACAAATTAAGAAAAAGTGTTTTAAGGAAGCTTATTGTCTACGCATTCGTATGTCATTAATATAATCATTTAATTTATATAATATATTATAATAAATTAAAAATTTCTATACATGGTAGAGCCATGCTGCAGCTATATTAATAGTATAGTTGTAGCACGAATGGAAGAACCACGGTCTCACAGAATATTAGCGTAAAATGGCAGCTAAACGCTGCTGTGTTTCGTATGGTGAGTGTAGAGAACCGGAGACCCTTTTTACTGGAAAAGACACATTCTATCTTAGTCCTCACGGCTGACAACGCATCTGCATTTTAATTCGCCAACGAAGATAGATGTAGATGTCTATGGGCCACAGCAACCACTTACCATCAATCAGGTGGACTGTGTGCTCGTTTGTCACCCTTATTTTATAAAAAACGTATTTATATTTTACTTTAGCTATAAGGGAGAATGTGTTAGTATATTATCTGATTGATCGAAGAGAATCCACCCAAAGATGGCTAAACCCAAACATAAATTGATGTTGGATAGATGTGGAAAAGCATTAAGATTAGTAGAGTATTTTGTACTCAAACCACCTGCCCAGTGCGATTATGACTAAAGCTTTTAAGTAATATACTTCTAACGCATTTTTGAAAATGGCTAGCCCTGCAGCGTACTTATAAAAGACGTTAATGTTTACTATATTATACTAAACTTATTTATAAACAGCACTGGTCAACATTAAAGGGGAACATTCATGTCTAACTTGACTCCACTTGAGTTTAAGAGCGATATGATTGACATGCGTACATGCAGAAACACTGAAACAATTCAAATCAAATCCCTCAGCCCTAAGGTTCGTTAAGAAAATATGATAAAAAGCGAATGTAATGAATGTACAGCCTATGAAATTCCACAGTTGAAAATAGGCTTCCCCATAGATTGCCTCTAAGGGGAATATTTGTCAAAGTTGACACTGCCACCGCAGTTTTTTTTTAGTTTTCTAGATGTTCTTAGAAAGATGCTGCTGCCATCACCTGGTTTGTATCCCTCTGTCATCTCTTACAACACCCAAGGAACGATATTTTGTGGATTTACTTACACCACCACATCATCATCATAAAAGTACATTTAACCAAACAATTTTACCTAAATTACTGCGTGAAGGAATTTCCTAAATGCGTTACTGGTCTTAGAAGTGTGGCGGCGCTGTCGTTGCGCCACAAGCGAAACACACCGAAGCCTAAATCGCGCTATCAAAGTTCCGAAGTTTACTTATATATAGATAGTATATACCTGTAGAATAGCTCCGAACTACCACTCGGAGTGTTGGCCGCTCCCCGGGCCCGGACAACTCGCCCGGCGGGAGATCTCCCCTTTTCGTAGGTGTTGTAGGGGAATACATGGCTATTAGACGCATCGCACTCTCAAGTACTCCTTGGCACAAACTAAGATGATTTTGGCGATTCATGCCGCTCTTCCTCGTAATTTGCGAAGATCTGTCAGTGGTTTCGAAATCACTTCATAAGTCACCTATCATGTCGATTCATGTCGATGTAGTCCCGAGCCTTGCTTATAGAGTTACCTTTGCTAAAGTTACAGATGTAATGTGTCAGCGATAAGTTCACTCCTTTATAAAAAATAAGAGATATCAAAGCAATAAAAATTCCCTAGCCATAATGATTTCTTATGTTTACGTGAAACATTTAATACTACTATGCTTCTAAATGCTACTAGTAGCTGTCAACAGTGTCAGTTGAGCTTCATGATGGAATACAATAGCCAAAGTCAAGTAAAAGAACTGTGAAGTGGGCACAGATTTTTGTATTACTTGATAAAACTTTAAAAATAGCTTAAAGAAAAGCATAGTATCAAACCTGCTAAAATCAAACATGAGCAGCTTAAAATATCATATTATAGCCACTAGGTTTTGTAAGCAATATTCTTCATTTAACGCCACTCTATCTCAAAATCTACGAAGTAATCATGCAATATACTAGATAAAACAATCGACCTGTCTTCTCCGAGCATTTCTTCGCACATTAGGCATCTCAAATAAGGCACCGGTAGCTGGTAGCTTAGCGCACATCAATCTATAACACTCTGAATCTATTAACATATCGGGAAGTGCTTGATTTCTATTCACCTTAAACTTCGAGATTTCGTCGCACTAACAAGCCGACGCGATCTTTAACAAACTTCACGATTTTTGTTGAAATTCTCGTGTTTATTGCATTATATACTTAATTGTTTGGTAATAAACGTTATTTATAATTACGCAACTCTTTATATAAGTTCGTCGTATATTTATGGTGACAATTAACTCACTTTTACGGTTTTATGGTGTTTTGGCCGAACGCTGTCAACTTCTGAGAAACCCGGAGTTGGTTGAAGACGGACCGGTGTCATTAGAGATTGTAAAATGCGAGGACAGACCCGTAACGAGGGCAATAAGTCGCTTTACGACACTAAACTATTGAAATTGGAATTGATTGCGGACATCGGTATAATGTCTATATTTTCGTTAATTTACTAATATTACAACCTGCCGGGATGTGAATAAGTGAATGATGTCAATTTCACGTTCATTAAAACTGACGAACATATGAACAGTAAATCGATATGTAGTACTTCTTTCTAAAAACCCTTGATTTGAATAACATTTTATTTTCCCCGTTTAAAATTTACATGATATTGTATACCGTATCATTGTAGACGGTGTAGTCTCGGTGTTGGAATATTCATTACCCCATATCGAACCGTGACAACAGAGGAAAACAAACCAGGAAACTATCAGCAGCGTCTTCCAATTAACAATTTAAAATAAAACGTATCTTTAGCTTTCTGTGTTTGAGTTAGCCGCAGTCCATGGACTGCAGTAGCCACTTACGGTGGACTGAAACCTAATTTGTCACTTGCATTTTCTAAAAAATGAGAAACTGAAAAAAGAAGTGCTTATTTAAAGTAACATATATTCGTAATAGATGTTGGCGACATGCTTAAAAAATCATTTAAATAATTTTCCATTTCATAAAAACAAGTATGTTGCATGTATAATTATTTACGAGCAAAAGTTATTATATTCCAAATTATAAAACAATCTATGTTAAAAATAAATAGATTCAATATAATCATAAAAACATTTCATTGTCGAGCGAAAGTTCAGGGTTCGATTCCCCGGTCGAGAGTTAATTCCACAAAAGTTTGTTTATAGACTAACTTAGAGTCATATATTACATAGTAATCGCCTATGTAATACGAATAAAAGTTTTATATTAAATTAGATACTTTTTTTAAATAAAAATATGTTATGTTCGTATGGCTCAGTGCTACCACCGCCAGGCTTTCGCGCATGTATCAGCCAACTGCTTCAGGCCAGTGAAGTGTGATCCCACAGAGTCGCCCCAAAACTGTAGAGATATAGGAAGACGGGTGGGCAACTAGTCCCCCCCCCCCTCCCCAACCGTATCTCAACAAACGTAAAACGGTGGAACCCGCATCGACTAGGGCAACCACCGGGGCGACTCTGCAGCCACTCGCTAATGATGCCACAGAAAGGTAACCCTCTAAAAAGAGGAAGTGGGTGAGAAGGAAGAAGAAGGAGCAGCCTCCTCAGGCTGTCACCTCTATCCCTACCCCAGCGGTAACGATAGCCCAGGTGCAGGTTACCGAAAAACAGGAAATCAACGTGGGTAGAGCCCCAGAAAGGGCTCTATCAGAAAATAGAACCCACTCTACACATAGAGCGAGCTCTACCCATAGGAAGAACGAATCGATGAAACCACACCCGATATCAGTACCTACAATAACCACTAGAACACCAACAGCCGTCCCCAACACAGCAGATGCTATTCAGAGATTGGTGGGCATCGCAATAGAGGTCGGCAGTCAGGTCCTGGCCGATATTAGAGCCGGGACAGATCCAATAAACGCCATAATGAAGGCGCTGGCACAGCTACTGGCTCGGCACTATGGTGGAGTCTAATCCGGGTAACCTGCGCCTCCTATATTGGAATATAGGAGATATTGGAATCTGGACGGAATCCAGCAGAAGCTGCATGAAATCCGCACTGTCGTTCAACAACAAGATATCCATGTGATACTGCTGGGTGAGATAAAACTGAGACCGTCCACGCGCATAAAGCTGCCAAATTACCACATACACAGGAGGGACGCTCAAGGAGCCTCCTATAGAGGCACGGCGGCTCTGGTGAGGAGAGACATTGTCCACCGAGAACTCGAGCTTCCAGAATATCGAACTATGCTCTCAATCTAAGGATCTAAGGAAGTAAGGATCTACGCAGCATACCACCCGCCAGGGACTCCATTTTGCTCCTCAGACATCCGGACGATAATGGAAGGTGAAACATCTACCATCATCGCGGGATACCTAAAGGCCAAACACTTGCCATGGGAATCTAGACTGATCAAAACGCTGAGTCGTGAACTTTACGATAATGCAGAAACAAACAGCTATCACGTTTTAGGTCTTGAAAAACCGACGCACGTTCCAGCTCATCACCGGAGACATCCGGATGTACTGGACATCTTGCTCGCTAGGAACGTCAACTGACCGATAATAGTGCTGTGTGCTTAAGTCGTACAGCACCTCTGTACGACTTGAGCAGACAGCACTTCCCAGGGCGGTGAATTCACCTCCCAGAGCTTTCAAAACTAAGATCAACTGGAGGCTCTACCAACAACATCTACTGGAGAGGCCTCCAGCACCTTAATAAACCCAGCGGAAGACATAAAGGCCGCTGCATCAAGAATTTCAACAAAGGTCACCGAAGCCCTCAACGTGGCCTCTACGATTGTCCCTCTAACAAAAAAGATCGAACAGCTGCCGCAAAACATAAGAGTGCAACTTAAGAGAAAAAGAGTACTGAGAAAGCTCTGGGCGAGCACTCGCTGTTCCAGACTTAAAGCACAGCTTAATAAACTAACGGATGAGCTGTCGGTTACAATCCAGGCACACAGAGGAGAGGCCTGGGAGCGGCGCATCTGGAAAGTGGAAGAGCAAGATGCGTCGCTCTATAAATTGAACCGACAGCTAACAAAAACCAGACTACCCGTTTTGCCGCTGACCAACAACGCGGGCAAACAATGCTATGAGGCCAAAGGTAGAGCGGATATCCTAGCGAGCACTTCAGACAATTTAACCGAACCCAGCAAGTGCAGAGTTCATGGAGCTTCATGCCCAAAAGGAGAGCCTCGTATGGGGGTTCTTGTTGTAGACCGCGCCACCGCTCGCAGGAAAGTGGATCATCTCCCCCACTGAACTGCAGAGAACAGTAACCCGCCTGCAAGCGAAGAAGGCGCCGGGGCACGACCGGATCACAAACGCAGCACTTCGACAGCCGCCCAATAGGACAGTTGTAGAGCTAGGAAGGTTCTACAATGGTATTTTGCGGACTTTCCACTTTCCAGAGGACCTGAAAATCGTCAAGGTTATCGTTCTGCCTAAACCCGGGAAGGACTGGCGTAGAGCACCTAGTTACAGGCCGATTACGCTGTTAACGCACATAGCCAAATTATTCGAGAGAATCGTACTAAGAAGAGTCCGCCCGTGCATACGACTTCGGGCGAAGCAACGATGATTTCGGAGGGGCCACTTTACAGCTACACACCTGATCAAAGTGCTGCACCACCTTGCGGCCGAATACAACTGGGACCGTATATCGTTGGGCGTCTTCTTGGATATCGAGAAGGCGTTCGACAGGGTGTGGCACTCTGGATTACTCTACAAGTTAGAAGAACAGAATAATCGAATGTCCCTCCTGTTATGCTGCGGTTAGTGGCGTCATTTCTAGCTGACCGGAGCTTCTACGTCTGTGTCGGGGATACCGAGTCCGCAGCAAAATCGCCAACTCGTCGAGCCGGTATACCACAGGGCAGCTGTCTTTCGCCGATCTTGTACGCGGCTTATTCTAGTAACATACCTACTCTGGCAGGATACCTACGCGAATGGGAGGGCAATTTATCGCCTAATTTACTTCGTCTAGAAGAGCCCATATTGCCGCCGCAAAGATACAGTGCCTACTGGACCTGCTGCCACCATGGCTGGATGAGTGGAGAATGGCCGTCAATGTTGGAGAAACGACCGCTGTCCTCACCCGCCACTATAGGAACTTACCACCTCCGTTGACGCTAAAAGGTCAGGAGATAGCGTACAAGAAGGCCGAAGAACTTACCTTGTATGCCGGATAGACAGGATGCTAATCAAGACTAAGATAAAAATGTACAAACTGTACATAAGACCGAAGATCACTTACGCTGCTCCGGCCTGGTATACACTCCTGAGCGAACGGCAGAGGCAGTGGCTGCAGGCCCAGCAGAACCTAACATTACGGACCATTGTCCATGCAGGTCACTATGTCCAGAATGACGTCATCACGGCCAACCTTAAGATGGAGAACATGGAGTTTATGGTTTGGTTTTCGCGCGGTATATTTAACCGCACCGACAACGGGCCACACCCACACCTCAACAACATGGCACCTTGACATACCCGACCCCCGGATGGGCGATCTCTACCAAGAGAACTCCTCTTTATAGAGATTAGAGAATCAAGTAACAACCCGCAATGTCGCAGATAAGACCAACTAACACCTTTATTTGATACCAATATGCAGCGACCGAGGAATCGAACCCCCACCGCTGCTTTTTATCTACAACGCCGTAACGCGTTCTAGGACCGGCCTATAATAGTGGGCCGTCAGGAGAACCCGGGCAATTGGGGGGATGCCCCGAGGCCCGAAACCTGCAGTGTGCTACTAAGCACTCAAGCAGATGACAACGTAGTTGGAAATTCGTTCGGGACCAGCTACCAGTTTCCAGTTTAAATCACGATAGAAAATAATAGGGTAATGTGATAGGAAAAAGTAATGAAAGTTTTCAATGTCGCACTCTTAAGAGGAAAATACGAAGTTAAATTAATGTTTTATTTAAGAAGACGAAGCAGCATCAAACCTAATATCCCTATTACAGTCTACTTCTGATGGACGTCAAGACCGGGAACATTCCATAGGGGAGGGGCCCCAAAGAATACGGATTCTTAGTCGTCTAACCTTTCTTTTGAGAAAGCATAGATGGGCTTTGAGTGGCACACCTTCTCAGGGGTCACACCCACTTCGTTGTTCCCGAACCCAACGTGGTGTGCTATTAGTTTCTGTGGATAGAAGGTCACATTTTTTATAGGATAGGGTGACAAACGGGCACAGAGTCAACCTGATGGTAAGTGGTTGCTGTGACCCATAGACATCTACATATGTTCTGGTTTGCGATACAAAACGCAGATGCGTTGTCACCCGTGAGGACTAAGATGGAATGCCTCTTTTCCAGTAAAAAGACCCTTTCGTGCTACAACTATACTACTAATATAGCTGCAGCATGGCTCTACCACGTTTCACAACAACACTTATTGGTTGATCTCTGCTGCAGGGCGGTTCATAGGAGCCGCTGTTGCTTTTCAATAAGATATATTTAATTTAGCTATCTGCAAAGCGAAATGTCACTAGTTTATTTGACTATTTTGCTATAAGTTTTATAAAATTTAGGTGACAAACGGAGTCCGCCCGATGGTAAGTGACTAATAAAATCCATAGATAACGGCAAACAGGTTCAAACAAAGAAGGCTACAGTTGCGTTGTCACCTTCGAGGACCGAGATGGCAATTAAAAGAGGATTGTACCTATCGAGACATACCTCTACAAAGAAAAGCAGGGTCAGCATCTTTTAACCACCTCATTTAATATCTTGTGTTCCCCTGAAAGTGAGGTACCGCGGCTAATATCGAAGACACTGTGGAGTACGCTAACACGTTATAGGGCCACGTGGTGGACCGTTACCCGTTCTAAAATCCTCTCAAAAAATGAAATAAAACTAGTGACAGTGAGACTTGTACTGTTACTATTCTTAACTTTTTTATATTTACGAGTAGCTTTTATTAATTTAATTACTATCACCCTGGTGTTGAACAAAGAAGCAAAATACTGAAATAAATATCTCTCAACGACCATTCAAGTAATGTAGTCTCTCAATGTAAGCGGTATTTTATAGCGTCCATTAGAAATATAAAGCCTAAAGATAACTTACGGTCAACACATCTTTAGCCTTCGCAATACGAACGCCGTCGGCACGATAAAGAACCCACGGCGCCGATACGATCGCGTTACGGATACGTTGACATGCGTAGGCGCATCATTCTTTATTTGCTTATCAACTTATATTATTTACATCATATACGCATCTTATCACTTTGTAATAAAACCTAAAGTCAAGTAAGGAAAATGTAATGCAAACTTTGCTTTTATAAGAACACAATTTGCTAGGTTTTAACTCTATGCGCTGAGAATTAAGTTTATTTTCGTTTGCGAATTATTAATCTATGGAAATCGAGATGCATTTTGCAAACTAAGATATCTTCTTTGAATTATATAAGCTTTAAGTAATTTATAATAAGGTTTATTTTTGCGTAATATGTCCGTATTTTACGCAGATAGTTTCGCTCTCCGCGCACAAGTCTCACGTCGCCAGTAGGCTCACATGTGACGAACGTTGCATAAGCCCTCTTTGTTTTAAATCATTTCATGCAAGTTTCTTTAATATAAAACGGCCGTAATGACCGCCAGTATGATATTGTTGTATGAATATAATAATTTATGATTACTGCGATGTTTTTATTTTACGTTGGCATGAATTTAAGTTGATCAAAACAACGATGTTAAAATTTGTTTACAATCAAATTAATAAAAACTTCTGCTACAAGTCGCTATCCGCAACACCACGCCCATTCACTAAATACGTTGACATCAAAATGGTAGTCACTTTGTAGTGTATTACGTCTTAATATGCTACAGGTATAGCTTTTCTTTGTGACTACTAAGTTTTCTTTATAGAATAAGGATAGCAAACAAGCACACAGTCCATCTGATAGTAGATACACGTGGTGGCCCATAAACATCTACATCTATCCCCGACTAATAATCAAAATGCAGATGCGTTATCATTCCGTTATCACCCCTGAGCACTAAGATAGAATGCCTCGTTCTAGTAAAAAGGGTCTCCGGTTCTTTACACTCACCATACGAAAAACAGCATAAAGCTGGTTTCACGCTGGTATTATGTGAGAGCGCTGTACTTCCCTGATCGAGCCGAACCTTTCGTGCTACAACCATAAGATAGCTGCAGCAAGGCTCTACCACGTATAACGTAGCGAATTGCCATGCATGATTGGCAATCCCATTGCCAGATGTTTCACACCCTTGAAACATCTGGCAATGGGATTCTGCTAGGTGGACTCTGCTCCCCACCAACGCTCGTGATGAAACATGTGATATATACATAAATGCAGGTATGTATCAGCTGGTTATAAAACCTTCCAAAGAGGGCTCACATATGTTACGTCATCCACGAGATGAAACGTAGCGACGGATTTTCTAAAGTTGCCTACAAACGGCAGGAAATTAAAATCATGTCGAGACTAATCTACTTCCGATATTACCGTGTTAGAACTAAGCTGCAGCGCAATAAAACTTCTGTACGACTGGGTCGGCTCGACTGTGGAAGGACCACGCATCCACAGAATAATTAAATAGCGACATATTACTGCTGTGTTTCGTATGGTGAGTCTATGGTAGACAAGATCCCCCCCCCCCCCCCTCCGACTTCGACTAGTGGGTCTTTAGAGGCGACAATAATAAATAAAAGTAAAGACCACATAAACACAGACCTGGAACACAATGATTTCTTATGTTTACGCGAAAACTACACATTTAAATGATACTTAGTTTTACGGATTTTGTGGCGTATATTAACTTATTTTATATTCCCAACGTTTCGAGTACTTCACAGCAAACATGGTAACGGGGGAGAATAAGGTGTTTGTGCTTGTTTCTTAACGTGGTAGAGCCATGCTGCAGCTATATTACAATATAGCTGTTGCACGAATGGGTCGGCTCAACCGGGGAAGGACCACGCTCTCACAGAATACCAGCGTAAAATAGCAGCTTAACACTGCTGTGTTTCATATGGTGAGTGTAGAGAACCATAGACCCTTTTTACTGGCAAAGAGGCATTCCATCTTAGTCCTCATGGGTGACAACGCATCTGCATTTTGATTCGCAAACGAGGATAAATGTAGATAGATGTCTATGGGCCACAACAACCACTCACCATCAGGTGGACTATGTGCTCGTTTGTCACCCTATCCTATAAAAAAAACATTCCAATGTCATATTTAGCCACGGCTACCTTCAATTTAAAATTATTAATTTTGGTCCGATCTACGCAGAATTAGCTCATATAGTATCCTTAAATTTAACAGTTGTATACTTAGGGTTAGGATTTAATTTTATTAATAATAGGATCCCAAGCAGATGATAGCACCCAGTCATCTTCTCTATTGAAATTAGGATGTTTTTGATTTCAATAGCCTCGCAAATCATCCTTGGAAAGAATCGGTATTCTTTAGCGAGGATTTGTGGTCTATCAAATCTGATGTAGTGACGGGGGCGATTGAGGGTTCACATACTGCAGACTTCGCGGAGTGTCGATTCTTCACGTCAGCTATGTATTCTTTTACGCGTCAAAGATCAATTAAAACCAGCGCCTTTGTAGTCTACAAAACATTTATTCTGTGCAGGATTGAAACGGCGGCCCGTAGCACCGTAATCGAAACGCTAAAGTGCAGTGGTTTGGGTTACCGGGCTGTCAAACTGTTGCAGAGTGCTACATAAAGCACCAAGTTCTCTTTTCCTAGTAGAGTTGGCTATAGTATAAATAAATAATTAATTTGTATTATTAATCTCAAGTTTCAAAGTATTACGACGAACAGCAGAATTTCCGCGAATTGTGTGATGACAAAATGCACATTAAAATTTTTATATAGATTAAAGGGGGTGACAAACGAGCACACAGTCCACCTGATGGTAAGTGGTTGCTGTGGCCCATACACATCTACATCTATCTTTGTTTGCGAATTAAAATGCAGATGCGTTGTCACCCGTGAGGACTGAGATGGAATGCCTCGTTTCCAGTAAAAAAGGTCTCCAGTTCTCTACACTCACCATACGAAACACAGCAGCATTAAGCTGCTATTTTACGTAGATATTCTCTGAGATCGTGGTCCTTCCCCGGTCGAGCCGACCCATTCGTGCTACAACTATACTATTAATATAGGTACTACGTATAAAAGTATATTTAAGCTTTAAAAACCTAAACGTACCTATGCAAAATCCCCTTATAATGTCTCCATATTATGTATGTAAGCAAAATGTACGCAATGACGCAGCCGCGGGCGACGTGACGCTTCGGCGTCCCGCGTTTGATACCTGACGTCAAAAGCACGCCTGCAGTGAGCTGATAGCACCCGGGGTGTTTTAGGAGAGGATTAATTATGCACCGTTCGCTAACTACGCTTAGTTTCGCCTGTACTATGAAATTTTGTAGTTATAACTTGTTTTTACATCTGTACAAACATAATAGGTTGGGGAAAAAGTTTCTTCATATTCTGTTTGTATAAAACTGAATCAAAATCTCTTTGGTTCTACTGCTTGTATCTGGCTGGTTTTGATATCAATACATATAGGACATTAAGAAAAATAAAAATAAAAATTAATAAACACTATCCCGCCATTTTTCAATTGTTTTTCTGTCTTCCAAAATCAGTAAATGTAACGAAGAAATTCGACATTTTTAAATTTTATTACAAACAAGGGAAAAATGCGGCTCGAGCAGCGAAAAAAATTGTGAAGTTTATAGAGGTAATGCAGTGTCAGTAAGAGTAACAAAAAGTTGGTTCAAGCATTTTCAGTCCGGGAATTTTGATGTAAAAGATGTAGCTCACCCTCATACGGTCACCCTCATACGAATAAAGTCGATGTCATTTTTGAAAAAGTGAAGCAAGATCGGCATATAAGTAATTACGACATAGCCGATAAATTGAGTGTTGAACACGAAACAGTTTTGACCCATTTGAAATAGTCTGGCTAAACAAAAAAGCATCATAAAAGCATCATATTTGGGTACCACATGAGCTCACTGAAAGACACCTAATGAATCGTGTACTCATTTGCAATACTCTATTGAAACGTAATGAAACTGAACCATTTTTTAATGATCACTGGTGATGAAAACTGGATCACCTACGATAAGAACGTGCGAAAGAGATCATGGTCAAGGTCAAGCTCCACAGATTCTAGCGAAACCCGAATTAACACGCAATAGGGTGATGCTGTGTGTATGGTGGGATTGGATGGGCATCGTTTATTATGAGCTTTTACTGCCTGGCAAAACCATCGATTCGAATCTTTAGTGCCCACAAATAATGAGACTCAAGTAATAAATTGATAAACATCGGCCGGAATAGACCAACATATAATTTAAAATTTAAAATTTAGTACAACCGATTTCAATATAAATTATTAAAAATAACTCAAAAAGTATTGGTCAAACCTTGATCAAATTTATATGGGACCACATGTGAAACACCAGCTTTCAAATAAAAAAAATAATAATCGAAATCGGTTCACCCAGTAAAAAGTTAGGAGGTACTGTGTACACATAAAAAACATACAGTCGAATTGAGTACCGTCTCCTTTTTGAAGTCGGTAGAAAAGGAGTGGTCTTTCATCATGATAACGCCAGACCACACACATTTTTGGCCACTCAGCGAAAATTTAGAAAGCTTGGTTGGGAAGTGTTAATGCATCCACCATATACGGTACTGCTAGTTCTGACCTTGCACCCTCAGATTTTCACTTGTTTCCGTCTCTTCAAAATTCTTCGGGTAGTGTTAGGTTAATATCAAGAGAGGACTGTCAAAACTACTTGTTGCATTTTTTGATCAAAAGTTTCAAAATTTCTACAGCAACGGGATTATGTCACTACCTGCAAGATGGAATAATTTATCTAACAAAATGGCACATATATGTATATGATAATTAAATGTAATTAAACTTTGAGAAAAAATGTCTTGAATTTGTATATGTTACGGCTAAAAGCCGAAGTATTTTTTTTACGAAACGGGGCAAATTAGCATGCGGCTCACCTGATGGTAAGTGATTACCGTCGCCCATGAATAACTGCAACACCAGGGGAACCAGGGAATTGCAGATGCGTTGCCGGCCTTTTAAAAAGAATTAGGCTCTTTTCTTGAAGGTCCCTAATTCGTATCGGTCCAGAAAATCACTGGTGGTAATCGATTTCACAAGGAAGTTGTGTGAGGAAGAAATCATCTTTTAAATCGCACAGTGGTGGACCGCCAATCATCCAGATGATGTGGATGGTATCGGGAGTTCTGTCGCGACATGCGTTCGTGAATTTGGCGGCTGGGATTAATCCGAAATATTTCCTCAAAGCACTCCCCGTGGTAAATGTGAAAGAAAATGCAAAGGGCTGCAACATCGATTCGAGCCGCTCTGCGCTGAATGCGGTCAAGTGGAAGGAGATGGTACTGGCGAGCCCCACCCCAGTGATGGGTACAGTGTTCCATGTGAGGTTGAACCTGCGCCTTGTAAAGTTGCAAGCGGTGTGTGAAATACTGTCCCGCTCTGCTGGGCACGCCAAGCTTTTTGGAGGCCAATTTGGCCTTCTCTTCCAAGTGACCACAAAACTGCACGTCACTCGATATTTCGACGTCGAGGATTCCTATACTGGCTGAGACAACAAGGGGAGTGCCTTGAAACTGAGGAGATACGACAAAGGGATCCTTTTTAACGGTAAACACGCAAACTTGTGTCTTCTGAGAAATAAATTTATGTGTACTGTTAAATTTGTTACAACACGGATATACGTTTCAAGTAATATCAGTGACAGTAGGTCAAGGTGCAGTTGGGGTGGTACATTCGGCTGCATCTAGTTCTAGCCAGCTACAACTAGGTGTAACCGCACTTCGGTTTTTAGCCGTAACATATATAAAATACGAAGCAACATTTTCCCCAACCTTATATGTAAGATGTTAAGAAACAAAAACGATCATGTGAAATAATGTTTCTTATTTTATAGAATAAGGGTGACAAACGAGACACAGTCCACCTGACAGTAATTGGATCGATGTAGATGTCTATGGGCCACAACATCTACTTACTATCATGTGAACTGTATGCTCGTTTGCCACCCGCATTCTATAAAAAATTGTATCAAAATATTATAATTCCATTCAATTATTATTAAAGTGTAATAAAGGGTCGACGTAAAAGTGTACATCCTCTATCATCTCGAGGATGTCGTAAGAGGTTACATAGGGAAATAAATCAGGAGATTGCAATCCCAGCTGCCAAGCGTTGCTACTTTGGCAAATATTCCTACCATGAAGGAAGGCCTATATTCATCAGTGAACTTTACGTTAGCTGTTATGATAATGACGATGAATGATGATTTTAAAAGTAAAACGGAACTATAATTTATAACAAAAAAAAACAAAAAGATATTATAAATCTATAACCCCACATTTCTTGCCGATCCTTTTCACACATCTCTCGATCACTCTGTTGGAATCAGTGTGAGATTTTGGCGTTCATAGAGGCTCTGAATAAAAACCAATTATGTTCAATTATTATAAAGAAAAAATAAACAAAATAAGATCAAAAATAATCAGAGAAAGAACAAAAATAAAAAATGCTTTATCTCAAGCTTTAAAACTAAAATGGCAATGGACCGGCCATATCTCTAGTTTCACAGAAGGTAGATGGATCATAAAAACAACACGTTGGAGAGGATTGTTAAGCAAAATAATGTGGGTTGATGATATCGTTGCAAAAGCAGGGCATGACTGGATGGCCCTAGCAAAGACAGAAAATTATGGAAGGAGAAGGAGGAGGCCTTTACCCAAGGGGGATCCACATTCCAGAAAAATAGCTAATCACACTAACACTAGACTAATAAGTTAAATGTACTAACACAACTAAAAATCATTTAGAATGTAAAATATTTTGAGTTGGAAATAAAAGCCTTATTATTATTATTAGATATATTATAAAGAAAACTTATATTTCTTTCATACCAATAAGATATTATCATCACCATAATCATTACGGCTCAAATAAAGGCCCGCTGAGATGTATAGTGGTCGAATTTCATCCATACAATACGCGAACCAAGGCCATATTGGCCTTGGTTCGCGTATTGTATGGATGAAACACACAGTAAACACAGGGTAAAGCGAAATAGTCTTACTTGAAAAAAGTAAAGAAGCTAGGATGGAGAAATATCATCATCATCATTACAGCCCTTCACAAGTCCACTGCTGAACATAGGCCTCCCCCAAGGAATGCCACAAAGCACGGTCCTGAGCCACCTGCATCCGACTTCCTGTATATCTTACCAGGTCGTCACTCCATCTAGTGGGGGAACACCCTACACTTCGCCTGCCGGTACGAGGCTGCCACTCGAGAACCTTTTTTCCCCATCGGTTGTCGGTTCTTCGAGCTATATGGTCCGCCCATTGCCACTTCAGCTTACTACTCCGTTGGGCTATGTCTGTCACTCTGGTTCTATTGCGGATATCCTCATTTATAAGTTTATCACGCAGAGAAACTCCGAGCATAGCCCTCTCCAAAGCTCGCTGAGCGACCTTGTGCTTCCTCATCCAGCCAGCAGTGAAGGACCACGTCTCAGTTCCATATGTCATCACTAACAACACGCACTGGTTGTACAGTCGGAGAAGTATGCTGATAATAATTGTCAACGTTTTTAAAATATAAAACATTTTTGTAATCGACTAAACCCATCATAACATTAAAGTCATAATTAGTTCTTGACAGACGACGGAAGTGTGAAAAATAAAAGGTAACACCGGATATGAACGGGCGGAAATCGAAAGCTGACAGAGTCCATCGATCAAACTTAAAAAGTCAGTCGTGACTATGTTATCGACATTTTTTATCACTTCATCGCGCTTTACGCCACAGATAAGATAGATAATCGGTTCGTTTCGTTTGGTCTACAGAAAATAAGAAAACATTTATGGTCTTGCTTTAAATATCTGTATGTTATTTAAAGCAATGGTTGTTTTTTTTTTGTTTTTTATCTATAAAAGTAGACGTTGCAATGCATTGACGCCTATATCTAACCTCGATTAAGCCTCATAATTCGGCTTCGTTGTCACCAATAAAAACAAAATTGACCTTTTTACCATTAAAAATAAATCCGGATTTTTGCTCTCACCATACGAAACAGCAGCGTTAAGCTACCATTTAACTCTGGTATTTTAAGAAGGCATGGTTTCTTCGGAACCAACCCCTTCATCATTCAATCATAAAACAGCGGCATCATGGCTCTACCGTTTAAATATCTATGTACATATATACTTTACCATAATATTAACAGTCTGTACAACACTACTATGCTATAACGCAAGTCCACCGCGAGTTCAGGTTTGTAATAGTAGATATCTATTGGCCACAGCATCTAGTTACTATCAAGTGCACTATGTGCTCGTTTGTTACCTTTATTCCATAAACAAAGAAAAACCTTTTTTATTTACAGTATGTAAACCCTGGTGATGTTTAGATAAATTTCATGAATTACCTACTTTGAATAAAAGTGATTATATCCGTAAAACGCCGAGTTAACAAACCTAACTTGTTAGTTCATTTCTGTGAAATAAACCAAAAAAAGTTTCTGTAATAATAATTAGTTATTATTATTTTAAACTAACGAAATACTGTTGAAAACTGTTCGAAGAGTATGTTACTCCAAACTTTACTCCGAGTATAGAGAATGAGTTACTACCCACGTCTCCCAATTACCGTGATGTACAGCTTTAAACAAATAGCACTGTTGTTGGTTAATTGTAGGCAGCCATCATAACCTAGCATCGCAATAAATTGCGACTGGTCGCAATAAATACAGCGCGTAGGCGACATTGGCATATTGCCCACTGTTTGGTAGCTTGATTGGATCGCCAATCACACCTGAGAGTACGAAATAACCCAGAGCTGTTTAATATTCTATTTTTCTATTTGTCTTATTTGCTGATATGGACTTATGTTATTATAAAATTGTAAATCAAGCAGTTGGTATAGTTAGGCAATGGAATCTTTGGTGATTGATAAAAAACACACGTCATACGTGGTAAATTCATGCTGCAGCTATATTAGTAGTAGGTATAGTTGTAGCACGAATGTGTCGGCTCGACCGGGGAAAAACCACGCTCTCACAGAATACCAGCGTAAAACACGCAGCTGTGTTTCGTATAGTGAGTGTAGAGAACTGGAGACTCTTTTTACTGGAAACGTGAAATTCCATCTTAGTCCTCGCAGTTGACAACGCATCTGCATTTTGATTCGTAATCGAGAATCGATGTAGATGTCTATGGGCCACAGCAACCATTTACTATCAGGTGGGGGGCGTGCTCGTTTCTCAACCTTATCTTATAAAAAAAAACTTCTTTCTGATACTTTTGCCCATAGACAACTACATCTATCTCTTAATTAAGAACCAATAGATAGGAATTGCAGAAGCATTATGCTGCAAATAATAAGTAACCGTAAAAACCGTAAATAATAAATAATAGTCTTTTTTTAACACGCTTTTATTAGCTTCCGTATATATATATATATATATATATATATTATATATATATATATATATATATATATATATATATATATATATATATATATATATATATATATATATATCTATGTAACGGAATTTTTAATGTAATTTAAATTATTACGAGTATTTTAATGTGTTATTAAAAATTTGCACTTACTTACTCGTATCAAGGACCGATGATAATACAATAATTCAACAACTTTATCCCAGTATCTTGATCAGGATCGCCAGGATAAAATAAAATAATAATCAGGATTATCACAGCTCATGATCAATGCGTGTTATTTATTTTTTTGAAGTTATACTTCTTTTGGGGCGCTTGGGAAAAATGTTGCGAGTGAATTTTTACGATGTGAATTTTTACCTAAAAGCGACAACTTCAGTGGGTAACTGTCTCTCAAGTTTTCGTGGGAACTGATAACTATATTTAATGTAGTTATTGTCAATTATTTTTGTTTTGTTACGCTAAAGAAGTATAACTTCCTACAAGCGTACATAAGTACACACACACGTTTTTTTAACTCTTATATTATTATTATTATTTTTGGGGTATCTATAAAGTTTTCTCATCTGGTTGGGCAGTATAAATATATAATTGTAAATGAAAATGGTAAACATACATAAATATGACTAAAATAAAATAAATACATAAAAATACATAAATATATAAAAACCTTATTATTATTATTATTATTATTATTATTATTATATCTATTATAGGTAGCTATTCGTTATAAAATATGACAAAATGCAATTTTCAACCGTTAATTCCGTCACGCGACATAAAAAAGTTAATCGCCAACAAATTCATTTTATCGCGTTACAAAACAAAAGTGCCAATGCAAAGGATTCAACGGTCTACATAACAACCAGAGCGGGACAAGTGAATTGCCTTGATCATCTTAATTAGTCCACCAGTTTAGCGAGATACCGTCGTTAGCGGCACTACGAGTATATCAAATATATTCAACACAATAAAGAAATAAACAAGATTCATTAAAAGAATTAAAAAAGTTAAAAGTCAAATTGCCCCGTGGGTTTAGAAAGAGGCTAGGGAAGGCAACAAACCAGGAGATGGGCAGCAGCGTCTTCCTCATAACAACTAAAATCAAAAAAGTTACAGTGGCCAACCCGCCTGCCAAGTGTGACAACTATGCCAATGTCCTCCCAATGAAGCACTCTTTGGGGAGGTCTATTTGTAGTAGTGAACATTTATAGGCTGCAATAGATTTTTTTTATAGAATAAGGGTGACAAGCGAGCACACGGCCCACCTGATGGTAAATGAATACTGTAGCCCATAGAATTCTATATCTATCCTCGATTAAGAATCAAAATGCAGATGCGATTACCACTCCTGAGAACTAAGATGGAATACCTCGTATCCAGTAAAAACGGTTTCCATACGAAACACAACAGTGTTGAGCCGCTATTATACGCTGGTATTCTGTGAGATCGTGGCCCCTCCCCGGTCGAGCCGTTCCATTCATGCTACCATAGTATAGCTGCAGCTTGGCTCTATCAAGTAAGAATATGATGGATGATTATATATGGATGATATATATCTTCATTGTCACTGGTGCAAAGTATACCAGACCTTTTTAAAAATGAGTTTCAATAAGTATTATGTAATAATCAATATTGAATAAAAATCATTCTATTCTATTCTATTCTATTTTGATCTAAATCCTTATTTATCACTTGCATCATTTATAACAAAGGCATAGTAAATAATTTATCTATATTTTACTATAACACTTAAATTCAAACAAATTTTAATATAACATCATATGAATACGGAACGACGGACCAAGTTACGTTGGACATAGTTGCGTAAATTGTTGTATAAGCGCATTTACTACCCGCCGTTTTAAACAGTGTACAAATTGCTTCAAGACATGCAGCAGATAACGGTCCGTGTTCAAATTGCGCAGCAATGTACCCGGTGATTAATGTACTAGTTGTTAATGTTGAATCGGATGATACGCAATGATGTAACATTGAAATATATAGACCCACTTGTGATTGTAATTCAAGTTGTGATAGTGTAGCACAAACGTATACATGCTCCATCTAGACGTTTAGGTGATTATTCATCATGATGTCTTAATGATTCGGTTACGAATGTGCTCTTAAATGCAAATAAATGTAATTGAAATAGATTTGTTTTGCAATATAAAAAATTGTGTGGTAGACATTTTACATTATTAAATTATGCTTCACACTATTCGAATTTGCTATTTTTAATAGTATAAATACATCACGTGCTCATAAAACAAACTAAAAAATGAATGCCTCATACGTACACGAGCTAAGCTAGCATAATACATACTTACACTAGCACTCGCTCTAGAACGCTCTTCTAATGAGGGCTAATAATTTTCTGTTCACCAGATGTCGCTAGTTGACACTGAGGTAAAGTTTTTTGTTTCACAATGTCATTTAATTGAGAAGTTGGTTTTTAATAAAAGTTTATCAGTTTCTAGAGTATTATATTAATACGCAAGACTATGCGTCAGTGGTTTACTCTTTAATTTTTTGCACATTTTTAATTTTTTTAAATTTTTGTACTTTTTTGAATATCTGTGGTTTGGTTTAATTATTTTTAACATTATTAATATAAAATATAGCTAATAGTACACAAAGAGACAATAACCTTTACATTTTCCGAACAAATCTGTCAAATATTATACCTCACTTTCTACTGGCGCCGCCCTGGTGGTAGAAAAAGTCGTGGATGCCGTCAACTTGACGGCATGTTCCATTGTCTCTCATATCTTACAAAAGCTATCAAGAATTGATTGATTCTAATATGCTCACATGATAGATATCCCCAGAGTGTGTTCGCTGTAAATTTCACAGAAGATGAGCAACCCAGATTCGATTCCCACTTGCACTAATTAAATTTCTAACTGCAATTTTAAGTGCTGATTTGCCAAGTGATCAGCGATTCATGAAATTTTCGTGAGGAAAACTGCATGTCTTAGGAATAAATATTTTGAAGACAATGTGATGTCCGCCAACACGCATTGGAGTGCGCAGTGGACAAAGTGCTCTGTAACCCTCTCAGAGATGAAATCCCTGAAATGAACTGTTCCCAACGGTGTATGTACAAAAACTGTAACTTTTGCTTCGTACGTCCACATGATACGGCGGTTTCTACACAATATAAATTCATTTAAACTAAACCTCACGGGAAGAAAGACGTTAAGAAGATTGTCCAACATCACCCAATTTACGTCAAAGATCCTCTCAAGCTCCTTATCCCATAAACGGCGATGACTAACAATATTTCAAACTGCGGGAACAGATAAAAAACCCGGAAAAAAGGCGCTCCTCTTGAGATATCAATTTGGAGGAAATTACGCGCTAATCTGTCACATCTAGATACGCCCGGGGCATAATCCTGTCTCCCCTATTTTTATTTTTCCCGAGAAGAAAAAAATCCCGGGAATTATTTCAACTGCTTGTTTAGGGGGAAAGGCGGGCAGGATCTTGTTAATTTGTCAATTGTTTGGTTAAGTGGATATCAAAACGATAAAAAGAACAGTTAAGGGGAAAATAATGTTACTTGTTCCTGTTCCTTAATGCGACGTCAACGAAATGATTTTCTTTTCAATGTACGTATAGAAGACGTTAAATATTTTGCACTTAAATTTGGACCACACTTAATTTTCAATTTTTAAATTAAAAAAGGCGGTATATAATATATATAGACGGTGCTGTCGAGCCGTTTTAACTCCCCGTGAATTTCATAGGGCACGAAAAACTCGAATTCGATCCGTATCGATACCAATAAAATTATTAATTATATTTTTAATAATTAAATTATTGTATGGCCAATAAACACTTATGACACGTTGTCACCCCTGAGGTCTTAGATGGAATGCCTCGTTACCAATAAAAAAGATCTCCTCTCGTCCCTCTATGGAACACAGCAGCATTATGCTGCTATTTGTATTCTGTGCGATGATATTTTTTGCGAACCTGTTCCGAAGTATGTCTTTGGGCCCTAGCTGAGTAATTTACAGCCCGGTCTACACATCGTAGTGTATTCATATGCACTGCAGTGTGGCACTTACCATGTACAAAGCATGCCTGGCGGTGAAGGAAATTATGTTGAGGAAGTCAGCATGTTTTATTAGGTATAACATGCCCACCAACACACAACAGTGTCCCTTAACTCTCTTAAAATGAGATGAGGTCATTGCTCAGCAGTACACATTATAAGGCTTTTTAACTCTTAACACGATATCTACGCGTAGGTATAGATAATCATTTATTTCCACCTAAAGTATATTCCTATCCGATTATCTTAAAAAATGTCTATTTTTATTTTAAATTTTAAGTTAAAATTAAAGTTCGTGTATTTTTAAGCCTCAACTGTAGTAACTGTACTGGACCCACAAGAAAGATCAGCCAAAGTGCAGACAGAAGGGATGACGTCTTTAGCTCGCTACTCCCTAGGTTAGTGGGTCAGTAGGCAGCATACGCGTGAACCCCATGGGCATACAAGTATCGTTATATAATTAAGTAGTTAATTCTCTTTACCTATTTTATTACAGTGTTAAGTTTCTCGTCAATAACGCACGAATACAATTGATACAATTTAAAAGTCCAAATCCAAAGCCAGCAAGTTGAATGAAATAGCAACGAATTATCAATCACACTAAACAAGCTGAGATTATATTCGGGAAATATTATAATAATTAAAAGTTGAAGGTAGCCTTCGTTAACTACGACATCAGAACGTCAAACACCTCCGTCCCCCTCGTGACCATGGGTTCGGTAATGTGCCCGAAGTGTCGGGAATTAAAAAAGTTTAAATTAAAACGCGCTAAAATTAAATAAAAATTCCATGTGTGGTATTCGCGTAAATATAAGAAATCTTTATGTACAACAAAATTAAATGGCTATCATGATTGGTTTTACTCCCTTAAGCCCCGGTTCTACACCAAAGTCAATTGTTTATTTAGAACAGTATCAGGTTATTATAAAAAACATAATGAAAAACCAAAGTGTAGGTATATTTTGTAGTTTTACGAAGAAAAACGCAAGTTTTTGACATTCGCTTACATAGTTAATTTGTAATTATATTTGTAATAGTTTAGTTAAATAAATTACGATACGAGTAGATATAAGCTAAAATTAAAGATGAAACATCATGTTTCTGTAACTGATTTAGTATAATCTTATAATTAGTAGGTATTAAAAGGACCTATGTTCAGCAGGGGACTTGTAGTAGGCTGTAATGAAAATATGAATGAATTGTTTAAATAGTGATTTTCATAAAAGATAATGGAAACATTAATATCTTGTATTCTGATTACTAATTCAAATTACATGAGTTTACTGGACTCACAAAAATGCAGAGACGCCAGTCACTTTCACAATAGTAAAAGATTACAAGTAGTTTTATTAGTAAGTCAGTAATAAATAGTATTTATTTATTTATTTAAACTCTATTGAACCTTATATATTAAGTATAGGAACAAAAGGCGGACTTAAAGCTAAAAGCATTCTGTGCCAGTCAACCTTAGGGCAGTGATAGAACTACGAAAGCGGTTACAAAGAAATATACATACACACATACATATACATATTATACATATACACATATACATACATACATACATACCCATTTTACTGGAAAAGAGGCAGTCCGTCTTTGTCCTCACGGGTGACAACGCATCTGCATCTTGAGTCTTTATTGAGGATAGATGTAGATGTCTATGGGCCACAGCAACCACTTACCATCAGGTGGACTGTGTGCTCTATTGTCACCCTTATTTTATAAAAAAAAATACATAAAGATCGTAATATACTGATGAAACAAATAGACAGATATTACAACTATAATGATGACAGAACTTAGCAGTTGTAAAGCAATTTTAGAAAATGATCTCGAACATTCTTCTTAAATGTTTGTTTGCAATCATTTTTTTAGTATTTTTTATTAGTAACTGCAGCTATATTATGGTTGTAGCACAACTATTATTTATTCTGTGCTACAACCATATTGTGGTTCCAAATTACAGCTTATATACGTCTCACTGCTAGGCACAGGCCTCTTCTCATTACCTGAGAGGGTTTTAGGCAAAGGAAGTGCCCGCCGCGCTGCCCCAATGCGTATTGGAAAACTTCACATGTCTTCGAAATATTTTTTTTCTTATTTCTCAGACATACAGGTTTTATCACGATGTTTTCCTTCACCGCCGAGCACGTGGTAAATCCGCACTTAAAATTGCAATTAACAAGTTCATTGGTGCCGTCGGGGATCAAACCCCGGTTGCTCGCATACTGTGATATTTACAGCGAGCGCATAGCCCCCGAGTTACTACAGCGCTATTAATAATTTTAAGTAGATATGTATTACCTATAGTATTGTATTCTAAACTATTTCTTTAAAAAAAGTCCTGCTCGCGTTTCATGCTGATTTCTTTTAGAACAAAGGTTTTTCCGAACCAATAAAAAATACTTCAAATAAGTAATATTTATTATATATACGACTTATAAGCTATATAAGTCTATCTTATAAATAAATAATATTCTATTTTTATATCTATCAAAATCCCTACACGGATAAAAAGTTAAAAGAAAACCAACGACACGATCGTTCATCGTCCCGGAGAAAGTGTTTCGAAGAATAAAAAGTATCACACGTAATACCCACTCCCCTCGCCAAAATCTTTTAACATCGGCTCCCGGGGGAGATTGCGCATTTTTATTTCCCGTCCCCTCATTCCCGGGTTCAGTACAGTACTAGAGAACACTAATTGCTTCTTTGTTTTACTTAAACAACCGATTGGCTTTGCCCTCGTCTCTTTATTCAGGCGTTTACTTCTTTGTTCGTTCTTTTGTATTATGACCCTTGATTTTTATCTTTTGTGACTTAAGCCTACATAGTCTCTGATATGCTTGCTATAATTATAGATACTTCTTCTTTGACAAAATTTTATATTTAGATATGCAATATAATCAACATCATGGTAGCCTATCACTAGGTAACATAGACTTTTTAACCGACTTCAAAAAGGAGGACGTTCTCAATTATAGTGTATGTTTTTTTTGTAAGTATGTAACCTACAAAAAACATGTATGTAACCTAGAAAAGAGATTGTGTGAGAGAAAAGTATGTTTTACAAAAAGATGATGTAACCAGGATTATGATAAGGATGTGACAACTGACAACGCATCTACATGTTAATTCTTAATTTATAGATATGTAGATATATATGGGCGGTAACATTCACTTACCATCAGATAGACTGAGTGTTCGCTTGCCACCCTTATTTTATTAAAAATAAGTCAATTATATCAAGAAAACATAAAGCATAAGAAGCCTCATAACTAATAACTTGAAGTATCGTATTTGCGATTTCAAATGTCTTAGGTTAAAATTCGCCTCTCGGGCACAAGCATTATTATTTATTTAACGGGAAGATATATAGAATTACTAGTTTTCCTTTCATAAAATATCAGGTGTCTTCTCTATATATCAATCTAATAGTAATGTAATAGTTATATCCAATCTAATAAGAGCTCTATCAGTAAATATTTATTATTCTTGAGTATAATATAATATTATACATATAATTAATATTACAAATGTTTTTATCATTTTTAGCCCGCACTACCCGGGCTCTGTGACCGAAGATGTAAAAGACGCGATGCCCATCCCCAAACCGAATAAATCTCACCGTCATCCTTATTATCTTTACAGCCTTTCACAAATCCACTGCTGAACAGTGGCCTCCACCAAGGAAAGCCACAAAACCCGGTTCTTAATCACCTACATCCATTAACTTCCTGTATGTCTGAACAGGTCTTCAATCCATCAAGTGGCGGCCGGCTTACACTTCCAGAACCTTTCATCCCTTTTGGTGGTCAATCCTTTGAGCTTCATGGTCGCACAAATTACAATAGGTAACTAAGAACTTGCATAAAAAATCAAAACTTGATATAATATATTCTACCTAAACCATCCTGTATTGAATCGTCTAACGTTTTGCCACCCATTTTATACTTTGCACTAATAATAAAATCTTAAATAGTTTCAAAATAAAAAGACATGTTGAAAACATAAACAGGATTTTATTTATTTTAAATATTTTCATTTCATCATGTTTTCCATCACAGCCAGCATTATCAATACACGTCTGTAACTGAGCTGCATTCCAAATCACCAATTCTAGTTCTTCGTTATGTGTAATTTGTGATTCCAGTAGCAAAAGATACATAGCCTTTGGGATGCTGCTTCTTCGTAACTCTGTCTTCTATAAATGTTTGTCAACCTAAAAAGCCAAGTAATTTGGTTTAATATTTTATTAACAAAAATCCATCCGTCTGTCGAAGGAAAAAATAATTTTAGTAATTCATTATAATCGACGAAATTTATAACGCCGCTACAATACAATGGGACTTAGGTTTCAGACACAACAGTTATCACATTTAAACAAAAACTATTCTTAACATTTAAGATAAACTTTATAATAAATGTCAACACACAAACTCATATACTGAGATCAATTTTAGCAGGCAACTTTAATCACAAGAGGAGCGTTTTTCTTATAGACGTGAAAATTCGACATACACAATCTACCTGATAGTAAGTGATTTTTGTAGCCATAGAGACCTACATCTATCTTTAGTTGTCACCCTATAGAAATAAGAGGGAATGCCTCGTTATCATTAAAATTGTTTCTGGTGCTTGTTATCCACCATATAAAACATATTTGCATTAAGCTGTAATGAATGTTTTATATTAGCGTATTCTGTGAGAGCATATTCCTACCCCAGTATTATCATCACAATGAAGCATAACTTCTTTATCCTTATTTTATAGACATACATGGCGAGATTTTGTTTTTTATTTTATTTTATATAAACATTGCATATCGTTATAAGATATAATTGTTTTAATAAAAATAATTATTTTAAATTTAAAAACCATTATTTTATATAATTATAAAGTAATTATTTTTATTCAAGTAAAGTTACAGCTGGCTGGCGTTGGCCTCCTCTCCCTTCTGAAAGCTGCACAAATATACTATTACATAGTACTAATTGCAAGTCATTATTTTATCTACCAGTCTTTCCATCCCTAATAAGAAAACATTAAATATTTTAATGTAATAAAATAAATAATATCTAATGAAAAATCAGTATAAAAAACATGGTTTCCATTTTTAAAATCACGTAAAATGTACAGTTTAACACTGTTTCTCGATTTATGTTGGTACGTAGATAAAACTATTATGTTGGTACGTTATACTGTTGACAGATATTTTATTTTATTTTTAACTAGCGGGTACCCGGTGCGTAGCTGCCACGGAACAAATAATCATGGAAATATCGTTTTAAGTTTGGAAGATTTATATTGTTTAATTAGGAATGCTAATGACGACGATATGTAACTTCCAAATAAGTTTGTCGGTACGATACGCGCGCTACCTACTATTTGTTAATTGTACTAAGCCTAATAATCTTCACGCAAGTGCATGCAACAAGTTGACAAAGTTTCAGCACGATCTGATAAACGGTATGGCAGTGTGTAAAATACGAACAATCAAACTTTTAATTTTTATTAGATTAAATCTACCAAATTATATAATAGAAACTAGGCGGGCAATAACTAGTAATTCTTCCGCTCCACTCATGGTGATGCCGCAGACTTAGATCCGTAGTAAAGCAGCCCTATGATCGGTCACGCGTATGATCCGCTCAGCTAATATTATTCAGATCGGAGCTCGCAATTGTTTCCGTGCGGTGGCTCGAGGCACGACAGCTTTGACTTTTAATCAGTTAACAAATATTTGCCCCGGCGCTGCATATTGAGGAGGATTGTGCAATTGTATTAGAGGGTTACTGCTCGGTGCTCGCCTCACTGAGCCTGCGATTGGCAACGGATGGCTGATCACGGAATGTCACATGCCGGCTCGCCCATTCGAATGTAACGTGCAAATTCCATTACGGTTAAGTCGCTTGCACTTTAAAAAAGAGTATTCAAATTACATTTTTCACAGAGTTTTCACTTAAGTTTACATGTTATTTGTTTAAAAAATTTTTGATAAAAATATTTATTTTAGGACATATATAAATAATACATAAACGGGCACACAGTCCACTTAATGGTAAGTTGTTGTGGCCCATAGACTTCTACATCTATCCTCGTCTGCGAATCAAAATGCAGATGCGTTGTCACCCGTGAGGACTAAGATGGAATGCCTCTTTTCCAGTAAAAAAGGTCTCCAGTTACTCACCATACGAAACACAGCAGTGTTAAGCTGCTATTTTACGCTTGTATTCTGTGAGAGCGTGGTCCTTACACCATTCGTGCTACAACTATACTACTAATATAGCTATAGGCAGGGCTCTACCACGTATAAAAAATTAATATTATAAGCGATTAAAAAAACTTAAACAACACGCAATGATGATCGGCTGTGACGATCCAGATAATCATTTTATTTTTTCCGGTGGTCCTATTAGTATACTAAGATAAAGTTATTAAATTATTCTATTGTCATCGGTCCTTGATACGAGTGCAAATTTTCAAATCAATCGGCCATCTGCAAGTTGGTGAATATTACATTAAAAGATTCCGTTATATAAAATTGTACACATTAAGTGCTGATTTATCATCAGATCTGCAGCCTAAGAAACCCTGCTTGGCGGAGAGATTAGAAAAATATTTTTGAGTATTTATCGGTCGGTGCACTGCCCCAATGCAATAAATCCGACTGTTTTATGCTTCTGAAACGAAGTATTAGAACGCCTGTGCGACCAATAGTGGGACCCATGTAGGTTTTTGAACTGTTTATACATCATTATCTGAACAAAGGTCTCTCCCAAGGAATGACACAAGGCGCGGTCCTGATCCACCTGCATACATAGAATTTTTACATTCCTTACCAGGTTGTCACTTCATCTAGTGGGGAGGAGCTACCTTACACTTTAGTTACCGGCACGAGGCTGTCCCTTGAGAACCTTTGTTTCCTATTTGTCGGTATTTCAAGCTGGCCCATTGTCACTTTAGTTTACTGATCGCTTGAACTATGTCAGTTACACTGGTACTACCGAGGTTATCCTAATTTATATAAGTATATATACATATATGTAGACACGTATATAAAATACTGGTTCGAACGAACGAAGCATTTGCGATGAATTAATAACGTCACCCGTGGACAAATGCAACACCACGGCAATTGCAGATGCGTATATGTTTAATACATAATTTAATACATAATTTAATACATATATTTAATACATAATTTTTAAAAATTTGCTCTCACCCAAACTTCATCTTAAGCAAACTATTACCATTTCCCTTTTAAATTACAAAACATTATTCAGTTAAATCTCACGCTATATTGACGCGGTGATATTTGCAGTATTATAAATACACCGAGGTCGAGTCGGAGCAGGCGAGGAACATTACTGCAGCGTGTATTTGTCGACGTCGCAGCAGATTGACGCACGTAGCACGGTAATTTGTCATTACTCTGCAAATGGAAGTCACGGATTAGAAGTTGCTGGATACCGAGTGATTTTAATTCCTTTTTGTGAACAGAAATGTGATCGAATGTTCCAGGCTTATCTAAATCCGAAAGCTTAGATATTGCTTAAATATTTAGAAGAGATTTGACAGACAATTTAATTAGGCTTTTTCTGACCTAGTGGGATTTACCTAGAAGTCTTTATCTTAGGATATACTACTTAGAACCAAGGGGCTTATTATGTCATGCTAACTTATTGTTTATTAAAATATTATAAATCTAAATGATATAGAAAACATTAATGTTCAAAAGTACTTTTCGTCTGCGCGTATAATTACTTTAGAAACTAATTATGATATTCCTGTAAAATAACATGCTAAGATGACAAACATCACCTGTTTCTGGAGTCATTCGTTTCATTTTTATATCTTTTCTATATCTAAAGCATGCCGTTGTTGTACCGTACATACGTAACTTCGCAAACCTTTGTTTTAGTACTGATGTTTTTCCCAGCGTCTTAAAGAGGTCTATGGTAACCCCTGTGCATAAGAGTGGGGACAGAGAGGATGTAAGCAATTATAGCCCTATCTCTGTCCTTACCTCCATCTCCAAAATTATTGAAAAGCTGCTTAACAATAGATTAGTTGATTTCCTAAATAAATTTAAATTACTATCAAATTCCCAATATGGTTTTAGAAAGGGCCTTTCAACTCAAGATGCGATTCTTGATCTCACTTCTACTATAGTTGGTGAAGTAGACAATGGCAGCAAATGTCTTACAGTCTTTTTGGACTTAAAAAAGGCCTTCGACACCGTCTCTGTGCCTATCCTTTTACACAGGCTAGAATGCATAGGTATTAGGGATACTCCACTCATGCTTTTTAAAAGTTACCTACAGTACAGAACTCAGCAAGTAAAAATAAATAATTTGCACAGTCATAAAGCCACGCCTAGTTTTGGAGTCCCGCAGGGTAGTGTCCTGGGCCTGACTTTCTTTTTAATATACATGAATGATCTGTGTAATCTACGGGATGTCGGGGGCAGGATACACTCCTACGCGGACGACACTGCTCTTGTTTTTACTGGTAGCACCTGGAATACTGTCAAAGCAGGTACTGAAAGGGTTTAAGCAATGTATCTAATTGGATCAGAGACAACCTACTTACCCTGAACACCCAGAAAACAAAGTACATCTGCTTCACTCCTTCTAACAAATCTCAACCTGACCATAACTTTGCCATAAAAATCCACACTTGCTCTAAACCTGGTAACCTGATTTGCGACTGCCCTACTATTGAGAAAGTCAGCCAAACTAAATACCTAGGTATAATGTTGGATCAACGACTTAGCTGGCACTCACATTTGGAACTCTTAGCAAACCGCACTAGGAAACTCATATTATGGGTATTCAAATCACTACGGCAGGTCATGTGCAACAAACTTAAAAACCGAATCTATGTAGCCTTGGCCCAATCTGTGCTCGCCTACTGTATCTCGATTTGGGGAGGAGCTGACAAAACTCACTTCCTTGCACTCGAAAGAGCTCAGAGATCGCTTATCAAAGTCATCTATTCCAAACCTTATCGTTTTCCCACTGATACACTATATAAAATGAGTGGTCTACTCATAGTACGAAAACTCTATGTTCTGCATCTCATCTTAACGTGCCACAAATCTTGGCCTTATGTCGACCTAAGTCATAAAAGAAAGAAGGATGCTATAGCCCCCGTCACTGCTGTACGTACTGCTTTCGCCAGAAGACAATATAGTGGTCAGTCCGCCTATATATACAACAAACTAAATAAATTACTTAAAATATACCCCATGTTATCTTACACTTGCAAGAAAACTTTAATAGAATGGTTGGACTCACTTAGTTATGACGATATTGAAAAACTTTTCATAAGAATGAATCAAACCCCCGGTTAAACTTAATGTCGGTACCAGTATGCGGAATACCCATACCGATCCCAAGGAACCTCATCCGTAGGGCTTACAGGTAACCGTAAGGGAAGTAGCGAGTTATTCCCAACACAAGTGTCTCACACTGTCACTATGACTACTTAAAGGGAAAACTCGACAAATCTTTGTTATAAGACTTTTGAAAATAAAGGAATTTTTATTTATTTATTATCTATAAAACTATCCCTTACCTTATATTTTCAAAAAGAGGCACTTTCTTTTTATAGGATAAGGGTGACAAACGAGCACACAGTCCACCTGATGGTAAGTGTGTGCTGTGGCCCATAGACATCTACATCTATCTTTGATTACGAATCAAAATGTAGATGCGTTGTCACCCGTGAGGACTAAAATGGAATGCCTTGTATCTAGTAAAAAGGGTCTCCGGTTCTCTACACTCACCATAAGAAAAACAGTAGCGTTAAGCTATTTTACGCTGGTATTCTGTGAGAGCGTGGTCCTTCCCCGGTCGAGCCGACCCATTCGTGCTACAACTATACTACTAAATACTAATATAGCTGCAGCATGGCTCTACCACGTAAAAAGTTTGCCCGAGTTCAAAAACACGCTTTTTTATTACACACATTTGCATCAAATACCGCGTAGTGGCCATATCATTCCTTCTGTATCCGGGGCCTTAATTCTTAGATACACTATGCCTTGGCGCTGACTTTTGAAACTATTATGTGAATTTTTTTATTTTATTTTATGTAGTCAATATTACTTATCATTAAAAAAAATCTTATTCTTCTGTATAGTCCATATCTCATTGCGTATGTACACGTATGCAATTAGTAATAATCATAAGGCAAAGTACAGTCGCGTACAACGGTCGCAGTGGCGCGCAGTGAGCTCGTATTATTTGTGCACGTCCGTCCCGTGTGTTACGTCTCCGCATTGATTGGCACACGTACCGTGTCATTACATTGGATTTATACGCTCGCGGAAAGTACTGTTGCATACACAAGTTATATAATAAGAAAATATAAATAGAAAATGAAATAGCAATACTGAAACATTGCTAATATTTGAAATCTACGTTATAGAGGTTACAAGATGTTATAAAACAATTAATGGTAACAAACGAAAAAAAGTCCACCCGTTGGTAATTGGACACTGAGGTCATTAAGTATCTACGTCTGTTGTCGTTTAAGAATCCAAATACAAATGCGTTGTCATCCCCGGGGACGAGGATGGAACACCTCGCTACCTTACTGGTATTAACTAAACATAAACACCAACCATCACAGTTAGCTAACATAAAACTCTTTGTTTCAGAGATCACAAGAGATCTGTGTCAGTAAACACTTCGCTCCAGTACATCAAGAGAGTATTGGCCGACAACAAATTTCATCTCAATCAGCCTTAGTTGAGCATGTGTCTGTTGTTCCACTATATACATAAGTTACAGACAAGATTGTTTACATCTTTAAGTGGACTTCCATAAAAACATACTACAAGATTAGTTAGTTTTCGCCATTCGTTAAGTGTAATAATAGTTCATATTATAATGCAGGAGTGCACACGCTTGATTGTGAATTTGTTCAGGACGTCTGCACTCTGTAAACCTGTTCAGGGTCGTTCCCGCCATCAAATCAGTGTTATTTATTCATAAAGCCTTGCAAAAGAACAACGAAATTAAGAAATATCTAAGTTTCAATAGAGATGGCTAGAAAAAATGGATACACTTGGAATTCCATATTTAAAAAAAAGAATAATAGGTATATTGGATATATATTTGATAGAGATGTTTGTGCTATTTGCTGTAGAGACTATCGGTCTGTTGGGTCCACGTGCGGTGAAGTTGCTAAAGAATATCCACGCTTGGTCGTCGCTGCTGGTGATAAGAGTGCTGGTTCTTTTGTTGCTCAAAGGCTAAATATAGACATTCAGCGAGGAAATACAGCTAGCGTTCTTGGCACAATACCTCTGAGAATGTAGGATAATTTAAGATTTTAGCTTTATTATTTTAATTATGTTTTTTTTTATATTGTGTATTAATTATGTAGGCTTATTTTAATATACTATTATATCATAATATAATGTACAATAAAACCACTTCAAGATAATGTAAGCTCGTTATGTTGTGTAGATCGGACCAAAATTTAATTTCAAATTCTATTTATATAGCCACACAGATTATTATTCTTAACCCTGCTATAGTTTTGAAAATCACATTATTGTACGAAAAGGAACTGGAAAAAGTTATATTAAATTTATCCATGTAGATAAAAATACTTTGCGTTTCCCCCAACATACGCATAATGAACATTTATCAGACACAAAATGACAAAAAGCACAAACTACTCGCGGGTATTTCAAAATACCACATCTGCAAATTCTCATATATAAATGCTGGTGCCTCCTATAAAAATCAGACGTTATATAAATTAGATAAGAACACGAGAGGAAATCATTAAATAATACTTGAGACCACTAATGAAGTGACTGCGGTTGATAGTTATGTTGTAAAATAAGCAATGAAGTTGTTGACATGTGTCGTAACTCTTGTGTGAGTTTGTTTTGAATCATGGCGAAACTATGACCAAGGAAACATTTAATGGCCGTTTTATTGTAAGTGCGCTGCACACGATAATATAAATACAACTCGTCATTTAACTTCTAATAAGGAACTGGGTACCATCTTTTTTTTTATAAAATTGAAGATACAATAGCCACACAGTTACAGTTCACCTGATGTTAAGTGGCAACTGCAGTCCATTGGTGCCTGTACCCTTTCAGCTTGCAATGATAATAGTTTTCTATACCATTTATAGCAAAACAGCAGTGCACGTACTGCTGCTTGTAGCAGAAAGTATGTTAAAGAGGTGAGACTTACCCGGACGCCTTCCTAGACGGCAAAAGAGTTCTACCACCTAGTAAAATATATAAAATATTTGATTTTTTCTATAACTGGCTTTACGGCTCTGGGTTCTAGCCCTTCTGAGCCTCAAGTTACAATGTAAATGTATAATAATTCTTCATAGTACACTGCTTCACAATATGTTGATGCGTCACATTGTAAAGACCTTGGGAGATTTTGACGGCAACTTGAGTCAGCAGACAGCTGACAGTTGGTGATGGTATCTCAAGACGCCTAAGCAGACAGACTCTTTATGTTGAGAATCACATCTCCATAAGAGCACTTGTTTGACCGTTTCCACTAATAGTTCACATGCGCAGACATTTAATACACAAAATTGCACCACTTTTACATATCAAAATCAACTTCAAACTATTATTTAAACAATAATACAGGAACAGCAATCCGTCGCCGGTCAAGTTCCCGCAGACATTCGGAATGTCGATGGGTGCTGGTAGTTCAGGATAAGCCTATGTCCAGCCAAGCCGTGGTAGCTCAGGGGCTCAGAGCGCGCTGTAACTTTCATTGAAAGCTAACAAACTGGATACGATCCCCGCCGCCACTAATATAAAAATTGTTAATTGCAATTTTAAGTGCTGATTTTAAGTTAAGAACAACATCGCGAGGAAACCTGCACATCTGAAAAATAAGAAAAATATTTTTTTAAAGACATGTAAAGTTCGCCAACACGCCTAGGGGCAGCGCGGCGGACATTTCCTTGCCTTAAAACCCTCTCAAAAATGAGAGGAAGTCTGTGCCCAGCAGTGGGGCGAATATAAGCTGTAACTTTAACTTTATTTGAAGCCGTGAACTTGTGGTGGCTGTAATGATGAATCACGATATTGAAACTAACAACATAATCAATCTGTATGCATACTTTGAAATTTATCTACTGAATACCTGAAATCTAAACTTAAAGCCCTTAAATGTCATAATATAAATGCATTTTTAATTATTTTATTTTGAACGAAGTATATGTTGAAAACGTATCTACTAAATACGTTTTTTTATCTGAAAGCTAGTGCTTTTCATGTAGTTCCATATAAATTGGATCAAGGTCTGATCAGTAGTTTTTGAGTTTTCTTTAATAATTTATATTGATGTCGGTTGTACAAGATTTTTAATTATATCACTTGTTCTTTAGTTTGTTTCAAACGAGGTATATGTTAAATTAGAAAAAAAAAATATTCGGACAAAACTTTCTAAACTTGTCTGAGTGACAGTACTCACGTCTTCCATTGAATCTTATGCAGTCCCTGTATTTTATACGAGATGGGTGATTTGCGATGATCACTGTTTGTCATTGCATTCAGCATTTATTGGGTAAGCTTGTAGAAAACATTTCTAGCACCGTACACATGAAGCAGAAGGCCAGTGGATACCGTACTTGGATAGGTACTTGCGACAGTTGTTTTGATAAACATTAGACCACGAATAAGTAAAGAATAAATTAAATAAAACGTATGTAATTTGCCGTGTGAATAAGACATAAGATAAAATTAAAAATTTTGTACAATCTACTTCAACATAAATTATTAAGAATAACTCAAAAACTATTGGTCAGACCTTGATCAAATCTTATACGGGACCACATGTGAAGCACCAACTTTCAAATAAAAAAAGAATCATCGAAATCGGTTCACCTAGTAAAAAGTTATGAGGTAACACACAAAAAACATACAATCGTTGAGTACCGGCTCCTTTTTGAAGTTGGTAGAAAATACATGACCCCACTTCGTCCTGCGTGGATTACGTAAGAGGCGATTATAAACGTCTATAGCTGCAACATGGCTCTACCACATTTTACACGTGGTAGAGCTATGTTACAGTTATATTAATTGTACAGTTGTAGCACGAATGGGTCGACTCGACCGGGGAAGGACCACGCTCTCGTATCATGACTTCCGATAAATAGCACTCCATCTGTTTACGTATCATCAGACTTTATTTGTATTACCATATACCATGAGTGGGTATAAAATACCTAGACCTCGGACGGGCAACAACATCCGAGGTGAAAGACGTCCTACTGCAAACGTCAATCAATAAAAGAATAGGAAAGTTGTAAGAAGGCATATTTTATTTTTTTATATTATTTATTTATTACGAACATTTACAGCATAATAACATTTCAAGACCAATACGAGCTAGCAGTGCATCCTGCAAATTAACATACGAACTTTTGGGTATGGCGAAAATTCCATTCACAAAAACGCTGAAACTAAATTTCACAAATTTGTGACGGGTAGCAGCATCATCATGTATACGCGAGATTATCAAGGCTTTGCGTTAACTGCGTTAAATTGCCCGCGAGTTAGTATGGGTTATTATTTCTACTAATGGTGGTCACCTGAAGCATTCGTAGAAAGGCTTGTGCCCAGGAGAAGACTTAAAAAGGTTCTCTTGATCAATGGTAATAAAATCCTTTTTGCATTGCACGCAGTACACTACATCACGTTTTTACGTTTTCGAAACAGAATATGAAACAATTAACGAACGACCTACCTACGAACAGACAATTTGCAAGAAATATACCTACCACAAAGGAAGCGCTTCTGGAATCTGCAACAATAACCCTCGGCCGCTAGTGCGGGCAAAATTGACACACGCTTATTTTCTAAAAGTCACGACTGTACTGAACACCAATCACAAGTTTCAATTTACACGTCTACCGAAATCGTCCCTCTCTCACACGGGAAGTAGAAAGGGATGGATTACAATTTCCAAGAACTGTCTGTCTATAATCCAAGAATCAGGACAGATAGAATTCAATTTCGAAATTACCTTGTGAGTTTCTTACATGCTACCAATGTGAATGGTGGAAATTGGTTGGATCTATGATAGGGTGATACAAACAACAAGTAGGTGCATTTAGACGTGTGAAATACTGCTGGCCAGTATCAAAGAGAATATAATCACTACGTTTAGCCAGTATGAAAAGTTTAAAAAAAATTTAGAATCAAATAGAGCCATATTAACTCTGAATTAGGCTCACAAAATTTTTCCATATAACTTATTATATACGTAATAACTGTTTCCATTGCACAGGATTGTTGTAAGTTATTATTGACGGCTCCGTGGTGCAGTGACTTAGCAATGAGTTGCAGCGCCAAGGGTTGCGGGTTCAAATCCCGCACGGAACAAGTATTTGTATGGCCTACAAATGATTGTTCCGGGTCTGGATGTTTGTACTTGTGAAATTTATGCATGAAAACTACCCCCACGATACAGGAGGAAATCCTAGTGTGGAGGTAACGTTTTAAAAAAAAACAGAAAAAACAAAAAATTGCCTTTCATTAACCCCCGACGCAAAAAGAGGAGTGTTATAAGTTTGACCGCTATGTGTGTCTGTTTGTCTATCTGTGTCACCGTAACTCTTAAACGGGTCAAACGATTTTGGTGCGGTTATTATTCTTTAAAAGCAGGTTGTCTAGTGGTTGTTCTTAGAGATTTTTTTTTATCAAAATCGGTTCAGCCGTTTGAAGATCATCAGCTCTTTTCGTTTTGAGGGTTTTTAAAATTTTCAATTTAAGTTATTATATTGTTTAATATTATGACAATCATACATAAATGTATACACCGTGCCGTGGTAGCTCAACAGCTAGACGCTTATTTCATGTTTCAAAGTACGCGAATTCAATCCCCACCGATACCACTGAAATTTGTAAAAGTCCTAATTTTAAATTCCAGATATCAACAACAAAAACGGCTCGGCGGTGAAGGAATAATAAAGAAGCTTAAGAAATAAAAGCTTTCGCTTTCCATTGCCCTCGGAGAAATGAGAAGATAGCTGTCAACCAGACGCAGCACATATGTAGGCTGTCATCTTTTATTAAAAAATGCGTGGTGACTCTACTACTTACTTTTTGTTGTTCGTGCTACAACCATAATATGCTGCAGCTATATTTACCTATAATATGCTACAACTATCCTATGGTTGTAGCACGAATGGGTCGGCTAGACCGAGAACGACCAAGCCCTTACAGAATACCAGCGTAAAATATCATTTTAATACTAATGTGTTTTTCGTATTGTAAGTCAAGAGATCCGTAGACCTTTTTTACTGGAAACCGTTAAAGACTAAGATGGAATACCATCTTAGTCCTTAAGGGTGATATCGCATCTGCATTTCTATTCTTAACTGAGGATATAAAATGAAGGTGTCTCCTATGGGCCACAGCATCCACTTAGTCAAAAATACGGTCTTACTATTTTTTTTAAAATGAATGTTTTAAAGAATACTTACTAAAATATTTATTAATCAGTTATTCTGTTCCATTATTTTCTATTTTATTCGCTATGCACAAAATAATTCGCATCGTTTATCGCAGTGTGTCCACAAGGTGAATCCGCACTTCCAGCGTAGCTCGTGAAATAATATAGCCATATCATCAACTCCCAGTTATTTGCTCTCGAGTCGTGTGAGAAAAACGTTAGCGAACGATCAGACCTGTAATTTGGATCCAATCGGAATGTCAAACGCCAAGAAGCGGTCAACGAGTTTTATAGAACGTCTGTGTTTGCTCTGTCGATTGCAGTGTACTCGATTTCTCTTTACAAAATACATATTGAAACATGAAACCCCTTAGGGCTTTAAATTTTAGGAATTTCGTCACAATTCTAAATACTTTAAATTAATTCATTCAATCCGATCACATTTGTATGCAATACGGTAGGTGAGATCGTACCATGCATCTGCAAATCCCTTCGTGTTGCAGTTGTTCATGGGCGGCGGTAGTCACTTACTATCAGGTGATAAGCATGCTCGTTTTCCCCTTTTATTGACCGACTTCAAAAATGAGGAGGTTCTCAATTCGAGTGTATGTTTATTTTGTGCGTATATTACGCGATGTCTCCGCAAATTGTGAACCAATTTTGGTGATCCGTTTTTTATTAAATAGATTATACCTCGGGTAGCAAATAAATAACTTCTTTTTAACAATTGTAAATCGGTTTCTACTTTTTCTTAAAAGTTATTATTATATATAAAAAAAAAATCTCAGGGGCATTCCATCGTAGTGATCACCGGTGAGAACCAACTTGCAACTTTCTTTGCTTAGAGTTGCTTATAGATTCGTGGACTGGCTGCTTACGATCTAACTTTGCCACGTTAAAGTTGTGATTGATAATGATAATTAACAAACGTGTTACGAGTAGATTCTATATCTATAAAATGAAGGCTCTATATCATTTAGATATTGTTTTATACCTGTGATCAATTGATGGTCTATATTTAACGTTTAATGATGTTTATATTCGTCTATTTTAACGCACCTAAAAGTAGGTAAAGTGTAATCAACTCTATTGTATTTTAATGTGCGTGATGTTTAAAAATCTCATAGTTCGAATTTGGCATTGAAGAGGTAATGTTCAAATGTATAATGAGTAGCCATGTAGTGACGTTTTTAAAACATTAACTACTCCATTTCATCCTGTGAATGTCGTAAGAGGCGACAGAGATAAAATAAAACAGATTACAACACAGAACAGCAACATTTTCCTAATAACAAATTAAAAAATAAAAATGCGGTTACCAACCCACCGCTTAACCTTGACAACTATGGTATGAATCATTCTATGGGTGAGGCCTATGTCCAGCAGTGGACTTTAATAAGTGGTAATGGTGAAGATAATAATGATAAATAATGAAAACTAGCTTACATTTTTACATTATACGAATAACGAGGCATACATCATTATAATAACGCAATGGATTAGGAGGAATTAGTCAAATATGATAAGTAAATAACTCTAGCTAAAAAATTCTGAAAAAACGAGAACTGAACATAATGGTAAATGGTTAATCGGTCCCACAAATATCTACATCTATCCTCCCTTAAGACTCAAAATAGAGATGCTACATCACTTAAAGATTAAGATGGAATGACTGCTTTCCAGTAAAATGGGTCTCCGGATCTCTAAACTTACTATACGAAATACTCTAAACTGCTATTTCATGTTGGTATTTTGTAAGAGCGTGATCTTCCCGTTCGAGGCGATCTATTAAAAACCAAAATGCAGATGAGTTGTCATCCCTGAAGACTAAACTAACCTCGTTATTAGTATAAAGGTTTAGGTCATTACTAACCTTATGCAACACAGCAGGATTACGTTACTATTTCACGCTGGTATTTTGTTAGAGCGTGATGCCTCAATCGTGCTGGAGCCATAACACTGGGTGGCTCTACCATGTTTAAAAAGTGTACACATTATTCTTTTACTCAGTAACCCGCCTGTCAGTAGATGAAATCAAATGTTATCTGTTGAACAAAGAGTAAAGTGTGCGTCATGCCAACATTATCTTGTCACCGACGATGCACAAAATACACTTGCTAACAAGGAGTCATCACACTTGACCGCTTTGAAGCATTTTGACGTTGTCAGTTCGGCGAAGTGCCTCGAAGACCACCTCACGACTGGCAAGGGTTAAACTAGAGGTGCACTCAAAAATGACTTTTATTGCATTCGAATAAAATCTAATAAAAACGCACACTTAATTTGGTAGGTTAGCGGTCTTTTATAAAACGTGTGACGGATAGTCACTTGACGAATTCCTTTGTATAGTACAGCTAGGAATAATAAATTCAAAATGCAGTCCATTTACGTATAACATTAGATCGTTTATTGAATACTTATCAAAACTGTACTTGTACCATTTCGAAATTTAGTTTCACAGTCATGAAGATGTCAGACGTCTCAGTATCGAATGACATATGAGTAGAAATTTGAATATATCGTGCTGGGACTAAATTTCACTATTTTTGACAGGTTTGACATGAGAACTGAGTCTAGCTGACGTCAGTAGACAGTTCAGTACTCAAGTATTTTCTTGGTATTTTCGAAGTGCATACATTAAATTGGTCGAAGTTCCTGTATATGGTGTAGGACATTTATATGTACTAAGATATGCGAAATAAACAAATAAGTATACGTATGGCGTGATCTGATAAAAGGTGAATATGAGAGAAATCAAAATACCCCCATGCTTCTGCAGTCGATATAACTATAGGTGTTTTGTAAGATGGAAGCAGCGTCAAATATACGAAACGTCTAGTACTGCGATAAGTAACCTACCAAGCGTGGTTTTGATGGCAATTAAACATAAGCGAAGACAATTCAAACATACTGCAACTATATCATTGTTGCAGCACTAATGGGTCGGCTCGACCACGGAAAGATCACGCACTCACATAATACCACCGTGAAATATCACCCTAATGCTAGCTGTGTTTCGTATGGTACCTAAGTGTAGAAGATCCGGAGACCCTTTTTAGTGGAAACGAAGCATTCCATCCTAGTCCTCAGGGGTGGCATCACATCTGCATTTTTATTCTTAATCGAGATGTTACGAGCTACAGCGTCTACTTACTATCAGATGGACCAGTATGCTCGTTTGTCACCCATATTCTATAAAAAAAAATCAGAATTTTATAAACTAATCTAATCATGATGATTCATGTGTGTTTTTTTTAGTTGTTTCTCAACCCATAAACATATAATTTTTTGTCAGATTGTTCAAACTCTTTTTGTTTCTCGATTTTTGGTAAAATATTTGGTGAATGTAAAGAATATTCCCTCCTCCATATCGTCTTATATGTGTCGTAAGAGGCGACAGACAGAAATGAACCTGAAGATTGGCAGCATCATCTTTCTAATAACAATTAAAAACATACTGCTATTGCCAATCTGCCCGTCAAGCGTAGCAACTGTGGTAAATCCCCCAGATTAAGCAATCTGCTGGGGAGGCCCATGTTCAGCTATGGATATTTGATATATCTACAGCTGAACATAGGCCGTAACGGTAAGTGTAGAAATTGTAAGAGTGCCGAATAGCTACATAACCAGAAACACAAATTCGTGCTTAATTTACTTCATCGTTTTTTTTTTATAGGATAGGGTGACAAACGAGCACACAGTCCACCTGATGGTAAGTGGTTGCTGTGGCTCATAGACATCTACATCTATCTTCGTTTGCGAATCAAAATGCAGATGCGTTGTCACCCGTGAGGACTAAGATGGAATGCCTCTTTTAGCGTAAAATAGCAGCTAATGCTGATGTGTGTCGTATGGTGAGTGTAGAGAACCGTAGACCCTTTGAACTGGAAACGAGGTATTCCATCTTAGTCCTCAGCGGCAACAACTGCATTTTGATTCTTAATCTAGGATAATTGTAGATGGTTATGGGCCACAGCATCCGCTCACCAAAAAAAGAAACGGAGTAATCGTGGCGTCGTTCTCTAAGACCGCACTTGGACCACGGGCGATGTGCTGAAGTGTGATAATACAGAAAATAATGTATGTGTTTTATGCCACAGTATCCACCTACCATCATCTGGACTGTGTGCTCGTTTCTCAACCTTATTTTTATTAAGAATTGACGTAACAAAACTAATTATTACTGTATGAAATAATACATTTTTCAACCTTAACCGTCGTTTAAAAAATATTTCTCATTTAAACAGCTAATAAATCATACATAATATAATAATTAATCGTTTCTGTCTGCGTTAGTGCAATAAGCGACAAGTCTTCGTGTTAGAGTAAATAGTCCTCGACACGAAGTTCTTTAGTTAGCGACGTGCAAGTGGGTTATTTTTTGCGAGTGATTTTTTTCCTCCGAAGTTCCGAGCTGTCACTGATGTAAAGCAGCAACACACGTCACACATATACACGGGGTTGACTGGCACTAAAAAAGAGAATGCCATATTAAGGTGTTTAGTTCCTCTATCAAAAGATAACATACTATCATGGAAGTATTGGTACTGGTAGTAAAAATTTTGGATCCAGTCGATGCACTGATACTTTGTGATGCGTGCATTCCTCTCAAATTATACCTATAAATGAATTCAAAGTTATTGATTATTTATAATCGTTAATAATAATTTCGTATCAAGCATTCTGACATAGATTATAATAATGTATTTAGATGTCATTTAGATTAATTCAAGTCGTGTGAAAGTAGCTATTTTAATTTAAATTTTAATTAAGTATATTAAAATAAACATAATAAAATTTGCAACATTACTGTTATGCAATGAATAAATGAATGAAAAATATTGTTCATGAGCGTATACTCACCATCAGGCGAGCATGAGGCTCGGTTGCCCCCTCTTTTATAAAAAAAAAAACGTTACACCATACTTTATTTTTCAATATCGTAGTCTGTCACAACACAAATAGTTAATCTACCGTACATCGATACTTCAACGTGTAGTAGCGGTGTAACAATATTCATTACCTCATAATATTATCGTCCCATGTGTGTCGTAAGAGGCGACAAAGTTAAACAAACACAAGTTGGGCAGCAGTGTCTTTTTATAAAAACCAGAAAATAAAAATTGTGGTTTCCAAATAGCATGCCAAGCGTGGCAACTATGGTAAATATTGCCAGGCTTAGTATGATGTTATTAAGCAATTTATGAGGAGGGCTATGTTCAGTAGTGGACTTTGATAAAAATTACATGCTGATAATGATGATGATGATACCGTTACTACGATCTGCCATTTCTCTTATGTCCAGCTTCCACTGAGTCTTTACGACTTTCTCCAAAGGAATATCATATTTTTTTTATTTTTTTAATTTTGTCTTTAATGTTTTTTAGTCTTTTTTTTGTATTTGCGATTTATTATCACATGTAAACCTTGTACGTAGTTTAGTTTTTAAGTATAAGTCAGGTCAATGGGGAGCCTGCAACTTTGGACTCCCGCACAATACCTCGGAGAGGTGGGAGCGGCTGAAAAACAGCTCTATACGAGATGTGTATCTCGTTACAGACAAAGCTGAGCAGTTTCCTTTTGTCTCCAATAATTACAATCTTCTTTATTTAAACTGTATGTAATTGTGTGTTTTCAGAGACGATAAATAATAATTATTATTATTATTATTTGGGGTATCTACATAGTTTACTCGTCTGGTTGGGCTGTATAAATATATAATTGTATAATATATTTATACATTATTATATTATTATCATACTCGAGTAAAATTGCTCTTATTCGTTTTAGTTATTTATCACATAAACCACGGCAAAAAGTTAACTAGATTTTTTCCTGTGTAATTAATAAAACATATAGTCGATACGATCGACAGATACCTATCAGTATTATTAGTGACTAGCGATACGGTCCGGCTTCGCACGGGTGATTTCTAGATCTCGACAACAGCGCCACCTATCGGGTCCAAATTAGAATCTAAACTATCTGCGGACCCATTTAAACACACACAAAAATATCAAAATCGATCGAGCCGTTTTTGAGCTTTAACGAGATTGTTATACATGTGTATTATAATTCAGTCTTTACAATATACACGGGAGAGAAAATAACTATACCAGAGGACCGAAGTGCCAAATACAAACCCTCCACGAATGTTGGTCGTGCAATGATCATCTGTCGTCACTTCGTAGTGAGAACTGCTGACAACTACGTGACTCTCTTGCAGCGATTAAATTATTGTCACAAGTAGACGGGAGCAGCTAGAGATGACAGACGTCCGACGCGGCGATAAGAAATGCCACGATCGTAAATTTTCTAATGCTGCCTTAATATTGTCAACCAGAATCAGTATCTCATTGCTTTTACTTTCGCCAAAAATTATGTGAATCAAATATTATATGGGATTTTTAAGTTTAAACAATTAGAGGTAGAGCCAAGCGGTAGCTTTTGCTGTCGCACGGATGGGCCGGCTCGAACCGGGGTGGTACCACGACCTCACAGAATACCAGCGTGAAGTAGAGGTCTACCTCTGCGTTGCGCTTGGTGAGTGCAGGTTGCCGGAGGCCCAATTCCCCCCCCCCCCCCCCATCAACATGGTAGTGGAATTAAATACAAGACTACCCCAGGAGGGTACCAGCACCCCTGGAGAATCCCTCGCTGAGCATCCACGAACAAACTACTTCACTCCTGAGCGTGGGTGCTCAGGCTGCCCCGCGTATTCTGGGGGGGGGGCAAAATTCCGCTCGTGACTAATGCTGCTCGGGGCAAGCGGAGCAATACAACCAAGGCGACCCCTGTCACGCTATCCGTGAATTTTTGCAACATCAGGGGACTTCATTCCAACCTTAACGCTGTCCATTACCATCTAGAGACGGCGAAGCCGGCCTTGCTCTTTTTAACCGAGACTCAGGTGTCCTCTCCGGCTGATACTTCATATCTCTCCTACCCGGGATACAAATTGGAACACTCCTTTGTGCCCCGGGCTGGAGTTTGTGTATACGTCAGAGAGGACATCTGTTTTCGACGCCTCGGCAGCCTTGAAGGTACGGACCTGTCCATCCTGTGGCTGCGCGTAGACAGCGACGACCATCCCCGCGTCTACGGGTGCCTCTATAGGTCCCATAGCGGTAATGCCGACACAGACCGACTCATCGACCACGTCCAAATGGCTGCAGACTCCGTGCTACTACAGGTCCCATCCGCAGAGATCGTGATACTCGGTGATTTCAACGCCCACCACGCTGAATGGCTTGGTTCTCGTTTAACCGATCATGCGGGTAGATCTGTCTACGACTTTGCTTTGGCATATGGTCTAACACAACTGGTTACTTCGCCTACGCGGATCCCAGATGTGGAAGACTATGTACCTTCCCTGTTGGACCTTCTGCTGACCTCTCATCCGGACGGATATCAGGTCTCCGTCGATGCCCCTCTGGGCTCTTCGGACCATTGTCTGATCCGGAGCACGGTGCCACTCACGCTCCAATCGCAGTTGCGATCTACAGCTTGCCGCCGTGTTTGGCACTATAGGTCAGCTGATTGGGACGGGATGCGGTCTTTTTTTGCATCCTACCCTTGGAGGCGGGTTTGCTTCTCGCCGGAAGATCCCAGCGTTGTTGCCGATTCTGTTGCTGATGTGGTACTTCAGGGTATGGAACTTTTTATTCCATCCTCTGTGGTGCCCATCGGAGGCAGATCCCAGCCATGGTTTGGTCGCTCCTGTAAAATAGCATCACGCTATAAGCAGGAGTGCTACCGGGCCTGGGCTGACGCATCAACGTCTCGGGATTTAAACACCAGCGCACTTAAAAAGAAGTATAATTCCGCCTCCAGGTCCTTCAAAAGCGTCATTGCCAAGGCAAGGTCTGAGCACATCGGCAGAATTGGCGAGAAGCTAGTTCGCCTTCCTTCGGGAACCCGTGCATTCTGGTCTCTCGCTAAGGCTGTCCAAGGGAACTTCTGTCAGCCATCCCTCCCATCTCTGCACAGAGAGGACGACTCACTGGCCCATGCCGCAAAAGAGAAAGCCGATCTGTTGTGCTCTCTTTTTGCGTCTAACTCGACTCTAGATGACGGGGGGAACACACCGCCGACCATCCCGCGATGTGAGTGCTCCATGCCGGATGTGCGATTTACACAGCGCTCGGTTCGCAAAGCACTCTTCTCCCTGGACGTCAGCAAGTCGAGTGGGCCCGATGGAGTCCCTCCCATTGTGCTGAAGACGTGTGCTCCGGAGTTGGCACCGGTTTTAACGCGTCTTTTCCGGTACTCCTACTCCCAAGGCGTAGTCCCGAATTCATGGAAGACAGCTTTGGTCCACCCGATCCCTAAAAAAGGCGACCGCTCTGACCCGTCCAACTACAAACCTATCGCCATCACCTCCTTGTTCTCCAAAATAATGGAATCCATTATAAACTGCCAGCTCATGAGGTACCTTGAGGATCACCAGCTGATCAGTGACCGTCAGTACGGTTTTCGTCGGGGTCGATCAGCAGGTGATCTTCTAATTTACTTAACTCATAGATGGGCGGAGGCAGTAGAGTCCAAGGGGGAGGCATTGGCCGTTAGTTTAGACATAGCGAAGGCCTTCGATCGGGTCTGGCACAAGGCGCTTCTTTCGAAGCTTCCTTCCTATGGGCTTCCCGAGAAATTGTGCAAATGGATCACCAGTTTCCTTGCTGATCGGAGCATCAAGGTCGTAGTAGACGGTGCATGCTCTGATTACAAGCCTATCAACGCTGGTGTTCCACAAGGCTGCGTGCTATCACCAACGCTGTTTCTCCTGCATATCAATGATATGTTGCTAACTGGTAGCATTCATTGCTATGCAGACGACAGCACTGGGGATGCCTTATATACCGGCCGTGCCAATATTTCTCGGGAAAACGTCGCCGAGTACCGGGACAAACTTGTGTCTGAAGTCGAGTCTTTGCTTAACAAAGTCTCGGATTGGGGCCGACTAAATCTAGTCCAGTTCAATCCCCAGAAGACACAAGTTTGCGCGTTTACCGCTAAAAAGAACCCCTTTGTCGTATCTCCTCAGTTTCAAGGCACTCCTCTTGCTACCTCAGCCAGTATCGGAATCCTTGGCGTCGACATATCGAATAGCGTGCAGTTTCGTGGTCACTTGGAAGGGAAGGCCAAATTGGCCTCTAAAAAGCTTGGCGTGCTCAGCAGAGCGAGACAATATTTCATGCCGGCACATCGCTTGCAACTTTACAAAGCGCAAGTTCGGCCCCACATGGAATACTGTTCTCATCTCTGGGCCGGGGCACCCCAGTGCCAGCTCCTTCCACTTGACCGCATCCAGCGCAGAGCGATTCGAATCGTCGACGACCGAGTTCTTTCCGATCGGCTCGATACACTGGCACTGCGTAGAGATGTTGCATCTCTTTGCGTATTTTATCGCATCTATCACGGGGAGTGCTCTGAGGAATTGTTCGGACTAATTCCAGCCGCTCAATTTCACCATCGCACGTCGCGACAAAACTCGCGTTACCATCCATACCATCTGGATAATTGGCGGTCCACCACTGTGCGATTTAGAAGAAGTTTTCTCCCTCGCACAACTTCTTTGTGGAATCAATTACCACCAGCGAATTTTCCGAACCGATACGACTTAGGAACCTTCAAGAAAAGAGCTTACACCTTTTTAAAAGGCCGGCAACGCATCTGCAATTCCCCTGGTGTTGCGGTTGTTCATGGGCGGCGGTAGTCACTTACCATCAGGTGAGCCGCATGCTCGTTTGCCCCCTATTCTATAAAAAAAAAAAAAATTAAACATTTGAAATTCGTGTTCGTGACTAACGTCTCAAATTTTAAAGAAAAAACGACCTTAACCCCTTCATAGCATTTTCTGCCATCTGTATTAGTGAAGCGTTCTACATGAGGTACCTACCAAAAAGCTTATTCGCTAACTCAAATTAATCGTCGCTTTGTCGTACAATGCATATTTATATAGATTTTCTATAAGAGCTACCATCTCTCATAATACGACAAAATGTTATCTACTAGTAGGTACATCAACAAAGTGGATATCATTTCGATGTCAAGTAAGTTATAGAAAAAGCCTACTGGGTATCCGAGTTGGGCTCGGCTTAAGAAAAAAATTATTTTCACAGGGATGACGCATTACAATATATTATTATCTAAGTACACCATTCCATTCGAATACTTAGAGCCGTTTCTTAAAAACCAATTACATAATGTACTAGCGATCCGCCCTGGCTTCGCACGGGTGATTGCTGGATCTCGAAAACAGCGCCACCTACCGGAGCCATGTGTGAAATTAAACCATCCAAGGACCCACTCAAACACACACAAAAAATTTCATCAAAATCTTTCGTCTTATCATTCCGTATTAAACAATATAACGCTTCCAAATTTAAAACGATATTTCGACAATTATTTTATCTTTGATGGCAACGCGCCGTGTACCAGCTAGTATAACATAAAGGTGTATATATGCATACATATGTTATATATTATCGATTTAGCAACCAACAATAATAAAAGAGGTCAAAAAGGAAACTCTGATTTGAAAACTGTATAACCGCGTGTTGGCCGTCACCGTCGCTTATTTACCAAAAACATTGATGACATTTTGATGGGGTCCACGCATTTGCTTTACACTTATTACTTCGCAGCGGGTGATACGAACTCGTTGTTGTCAAAGATGTTCATATAATGCTAGATGAAACAGAAGTGCCTATTTAATCCCCTTTTAATTAAAAAAAATGTTTGATGAGTTCATCACTTCAAACTTTCACAAGTCCACTGCTGAACATAGCAATCCAAGGAATGCCACAAAGCACGGTCCTGAATTTCTGCATATCTAACCAGGTCGTCACTCCATCTAGTAGAGATTTCGCTTATCAGTAGATACGAGACTGCCACTTAAGAGCGTTTGTTCCCCATCAGTTGTCGGTTCTTCGATTTGATTAATATAGATTGTCATAATATTATTTTATTGCCTATGCCTATTAATATGAAATAATATGTGCATGTGTATGACATACATGAAAAATTCACGATTTTCTTTATCTCTTATTTAAAAATTGGCATCTTAAAAAATTATGCCTCATTAATTAAGTTCTTGAGCGTGAAAATCGATAATGTAAAGCATTTTTCGGGACAGCTTGTCATTAGCACTAAATTACAAGCCTAATGTGAATATTTAGCACGTCATTACAATATTTATTTTTATTTATGTTTTCTGTATTAAACATTTCCCCTGTTTCGTGGAGGTAGTTTAAAAACATAAATTGCACGAAGACATACATCCAGACCCGGAACAAAATTATTTGTAGGCCATACAAATACTTGTTCCGTGCGGGATTCGAAACCGCAGGCCCCAGCGCAACTCATTGCTAAGCCACTGCGCCACGGAGCCGTGGATATTCCATCTACAGCCTTCATTAGTCCCTGCTAAACATAGGCATTCCCAAGAATTACCATTTACCAGGTGTTAGGAGTGCGTCTGAGTGTTTTTATTTTTGTTTACTGTTTGTTCCAGGTGTACATGGGCTGCAGTAGCCCCAGCTGTAAGTTTGTTTATCACTTCAGTTTTATAAAAAAGAATATAATATCTGGTATGCATTATGCTGTGAACAGGCGTAGTTCCAGAAATCTCGCACTGGTAACTCTTCTCCACATAACCAGACTGTAAAAGATCAATCCTTTTGGAAGGATCTGCCATCTGTGGAGCGCCTTCACTAAACACCAGAACCACCGCACGTATGTATAGCATTCGTATATCATGTATGTAGGCTCACGTCCGCTGTAAATGTTCATCATCCTCAACATTACAGCTTACCAACAGTCCACTGCTGGTAATAGAATCCACTACCACTTATCATTCCGCAGGTGTCGTAAGAGGCGACAGAAGGAAATAAAACAGAGAATGGGAAGCAGTATATTTCCGATGACAAGGCTTAGCAACTATGGCATAATTTCCACAGATAATTCACGATTTTATTTATCTTATTCGCGATGTAGTTAATGTTTTAATCGTTTCATAATCATAAAGAAAACACTAAACCTATAATATGATGATAGCATAAGAAGCGACTAAGGAAAATGCTCAGATAGTTTTGCTGCCATCGATATAATCCGACAATGACTTCATCTTTTTTTTTATAGGATAAGGGTGACAAACCAGCACACAGTCCACCTGATGGTAAGTGGTTGCTGCGGCCCATAGATGCGTTGTCACCCGTGAGGACTAAGATGGAATGCCTCATTTCCAGTAAAAAGAGTCTTCGGTTCTCTACACTCTCCATACGAAACACAGCGGCGATAAGCTGCTATTTTATGCTAGTATTCTGTGAGAGCGTGGTCCTTTCCCGGTCGAGCCGACCCATTCGTGCCACAACTATACTACGAATATAGCTGCAGCATGACTCTACCACGTGAATATCTAATATCCCAATGACAAAATAAAAAAAACTTTTGACCAGCAAACGGGAAACAAATGGTACTTCGATGACTAATAAGCTTGCGAGGAACCCATATTCAGTAAGAAACCGTTTATGGGCTAATAACAATAATACATATTCATTTAGTAAATAACAAAGATCAAATTTTTCCCAGTACTATACTTTTTATTATGAGTACCTTATCTAGTAATTCTTTAACTCTGTGGCATCGAACTCAATATAAATAGGCAAAAAAATGACGTTCATTGCGCCTCCGATGGCACCGATAATTTTTCAACACACCATCTACTTATTACGATCATAGGCAGAGCATTAACTAACGCAGTCTTCCAGTCGTGACAGTACAACAATGAAAGAAAATAAACTGTAACTTCATAGACTTTAGGTTTAAGTCTCTTGAGCAAGCTTAAAGATTTCTCATTGTTTCAAGTAAATGAAATTAAAACTTAAGCTTTGTTTTTTAAGTTCAAAATTGTTTACGAATAGCGTAGGAATGGTGCTAGCATTTCAGCTAGACATCGGTCAAAGAATCGTGACCGGCCCGTCCCCGGCACCTGACGTCCACTTGTATTTAATGTAACCTCAATGTATCGTACAAAACACGAGTTTCAACATTTGAGACTGTTTCAAATACTCGTTTCCTATTGGAGACTGGAAATTAGTTGCAATATTTTGTTACCATCTCACGACGCAGCATCCTAATTACTCGTACACTGAGACCACTGTTGTCTATGTTCAAAGCGAGCGCAATTATATGCGTGTGTGCATACTGCGGTCACTAAGCCGCCTGTTCAGCGTATGACCTTAAATATAAATAAATATTTTATAACTGGCGCGATGAGCTTCATTTTCACACACACACACACACACACACACACCCTTTTCCATAGATTTATTATACATATACGAATAGCTATATCCTCTTTAGAACTAATAGAACCATCAGCAGCCATAATGACAATAAACTAACTAACGAAAGCGATAAAAACTTAAACACGGTCATTTACCGATTACATACAAAATTTTAAGGAATTTCGTTCGGTAGTTTTTGCGTGAATCGTCAACATACAATTTTTCTACTGATTTATTGTATGTATAGATATAGATATACATAATAATAACTTGTCATTTGGGAGATTCTTAAAACGCCTTTATTCAGCAGTGGATGCAAGTGACTAATTAAAAAAATAAAAAGTGAATATTCAGTTACCGTTACAGCCGTTTAAAGTCCACTACTGAACATAAGGCTCCCCCATAGACTGCCTCATAGAGAGTATATTTGCCATAGTTCCCAATCTTAGCAAGCGGGTTAGTAACCGGTTAACTAACATGAAAATGAATACACTCGACAGCAATCCGCTCGTGTACTTCAACCATTCTGCGTAATGGTCATAAATTAGTACTTTAATGGCATTAAAAGTTAACTAGGCATTTCTAAAAAGCCATATCATATACCGTCGAATCTCGATAATTTGACACTCGTTTATTTGAATCTCTCGATAATTTGAAATTTTTTGTCTTGAAACCCTAAATCAATATTAATTGGTCTCCTTGGTAATTTGAAGTTGAAGGAATAGGATCTTGCCCCTCAACATGCAATAATTTGAAGTCAGGGCTTCCCTACTCTCGATATTTTGAAGCGTTTATCATGCACAGACCTGTCGATTGTTTACATAAATAAGAGAGACTTATTTTCAAAATGAACATTTGTGAATAATCGTGCTAATGTTTAAAATAATAAATCACGAATTTTGATCAAACTCTTGTTTACTTGATTGTTTCCTCCCTCCCTCTTCGTTATCTGAACTCCTATTATTTTGAACTCTTGGTAATTTGAAATTTTCCTCTGGTCCTTTAAGTTTCAAATTATCGACAGTCAACTGTAGATACAGTATCTTACATACATTTTATGTAAACTGACTTATTGATATAAAAATATAGCTGCGTCAATAAAAAAATCTCATTGTCCACACATCACAAAGAAGTCTCCCACGAGCACGTAATGGCACACATCTGAAACTGGACAATCAACATAAGTTATATCATACAATTTTAATCAGTATTATTTAATAAATAAGATTCAAATTCCCTTGAATGCTTAACGCGGACAGTACACCACATTTTTCCTTCATAGCGCACGGCTCGCTCGTGACTACCCTGACAGCTACTTTTTACCTTCCCCTTGTTCGTTTTGCGTGCATTGCTCTCTTTGTCTACTCTTATTTACGTCCCGACTCCACATTCGCGAGCATGAGACCCGCATAATGACCCGCAATGAACTGTTTGCAGATGTGAAAATAGGTTATAAACGATTACAAATTAATAATTATTGTATTGCCATTATTTATCGGATTATTATCACAATAAGTTATTAGGCATATATCAAGACCAAATTTTTCATTTTACTTGTTGCTCGATTTTGTTAAATTTATGAAGTTACATACGCTTAAAATTAATTATATTTTATACTTTAATGCCCTATGGCTTGGGAAATTAATTAAAATTGTTCCAAATATGGTATCTATAATTAAACATAAGTTTTCTTCCATTAATTTTGATTTTAGGAACTCTGAAATCAGCAGAAAATACCATCTTCAATTTTATCAAATCTTACAATTTTAGTTAGTGAAGGCCACACTTCTATAATTATTATTGATGACGTTATAATAGTATGTTCTCCAGACTGAATTTCAGTAAAGGCGGCCGGTCCCATGAAGACCAGCCATCTGTGCAAAACAGAATTATAGTGCACGAGTATTTGCGCAAATATGCAACATTCTATATTTCCTCCTTTAAAATAAAAATAAAAATATTTATTATAATTGACGTAGGGTACCTACTGGGGTAACATAATCCAACAATTTTTCGTCCCGTATTGGTATTACGTGTACACGAGTGAAATACCCATAGCGGCGATGGAATTCAGCGAGAAAGGCGAAATTTCAGGTACTGCGTTTGTCAAGCATACTGCCAAGCGTGACGGTTAAGGTTACTCTTTTCTACAAGAGGCCTGAAGAAGAAGAAGAAACATTAATTGAGGTAGAAACACCACATGCAGTATTTAATACAGGTGCCTGTGGTATTTATTATAAGATATCTCATGTTCAACAGCGACTAATTAACTATGTAATATTTTATACATTATTGAGATATATTATGATTAATTATTAATTAAACGATAAATTTACTTAACACAATAAATTAGATATATTTATTATTTAATAAACTGTTTGTTTTCATTTCTATAAATCTAACATAATATAGAGCGTATGAAAACATAACACTTTTCTGCCCACACGCACCGTTTGTTAGTCGCTTAAGCTGTGACAATAATAAGCTCTTGTCTTTGGTCCCCGACGCGGAATGCCATGGGAACGGGTGCGTTCCGACGCGGCACTATCATGGCCTGTACATGTCACGAAATTATTAACCTACGAGTTACTATTACTCCATTACGTACACTGAACGTCTGTGTTTAGTTGGGGAATGTTAAACGCACAGTAGGATAACATATACCAAGGAATACCTCTACTTAAAATTACTCTCGCATTTTGACGCATGGTAATGCTGTATGAAATATTGTTTAAAAGTAATGTACTTCTAAACAATATTTCATGTCACTAACAAATTATAATAGTGAAAACATACATTCTGAAATATAAAATAGAAAGAGCATAGAAAGAGATTAGTAGCATCAGGCGTTACTTTGAGGAAATCCATTATATTAAAGTTGTTAAAAATTACCTCGCATACATCCGCTCGATAAAATGAAATGATGTGTCTCACCTAGTTTGAAGAGCACCTCCCGCCCTCCCTCAATTACGTGCACTATCCCCGTCACCACTTATCCCAGTACCACTACTCCTGGAGGCGTATAGGCAAAACACGTGTCGTATATTGTCGTCAGTGGTGTGTCTTTCCTAGTGTAGTGGTGTTATTTATCACATAATATTGTCACGTAGAATACAATTTTTCATAAATAATATATATATATATATAGCGATAGCGATAGCGAGTAGCAGCCTCGTATCGAAAAGGGAATTGGAGTCAAGTGCCCTACTGGATGGACACGCCCTGGTAAGAGATGCAGGAAGTCGACGCGACGCATACGCGTGGCCCAGGACTGACCTTTGAGGCATTCCTTGGTAGAGACTTATATCAGCAGTTACGGCTATGAGTTTTATAAATTATTCTTTAATTTAAAGTTAATTTATTTACCCTTTCAAATAGACTAAAAAATATTAGAAGCCCAATGTCGTATAAAAATTTTATATTTAGAAGTACATTTCGAATTTCACCAGCCTTAGGGTTGAAATTTTTTCTCCATTCAATTTAAATGGACCCCTAAAGTGTAACCTATTTAATAAAAAAGATTCATCAAAAGCTATTAACAATTAACGAAGATTTCGCGTGACGTACTACAAAAGAAACCTACAGTCGAATTTAGAACCTCCTACTTTTGAAGTCGGGTAATAGAAACAAGACTAAAGTCGAATAATTTGTTTTACGATCCATATTATTAAATTTTTTATCATTTACCAATGAGGATGAACACTGTCATTCTATAAGCTGCCATCAGATAGCGTGAGGAAGTGCAGGGTGCATGAACACATTACCAAGGGACAGTATCACGTGAAAGTGATTAGCGGGTACAGTGCCGCCTTGTCGCGCACAAGAGACCCTTGTATTGCGTTTGGGGACATCAAGCTAAAATAGATCACTGCTATTTGAAAAATAATTTAATTTTTAACTACTATATCTTTCGCTCAAATATCGGTTAAAATGTTTTGAAGTCAAACGAAGAATATCTTCATTTAAAAAAAAATTACATATACAAAGAGCAGCAAACTACTAGTATTACGTGTAGCCAAAAAGTATGGACTTTAATGGAAAGTTGTGAACGAAGTGATTGGTGGTTAGTCCATCGCCTATTAAATCACAAAACCAGTATCCGATTTATTGCCTTTTACGACATGCTATAAAAATTAGGTAACGTAGTTGACAAATTCTTATTATTATAAATTCCACATAAACATGGAACTTGTAAGTTCCAAAGAAATACAGGTCACTAAAAATAAACAACATATTATAATCTTTACATACATAATCAAAAAATGTAAATGTGTAATAATGAGGAAATAAAATCTTTCTGATTATATCGATTCTCCAAGATCTAAAGAAATCATGCATTTAAGTGTTAAAATGTTGTCTTGGAAGTTCCCGCCGATCAAAGCTTGGTCAATACATGCGAAACCTTTGTGTTGTTATGAAAAACACCAGATTATCTAATGACCACTGATAAATGGCGTTGGGACCATTTAGTTTACGCCAGACGTAGAAAACCCAGACTGATGACAGGGAGCGGCGTCAAAAGTGCAATACGTCTGGTACTGCCAAGCGTGGCGATTTTAGCATCTCCACATCTCTACTACTTCTTCTTTTGCCTCTTGCTATTCCTTCTAAATCGAATGTGATCATCACAGATCACCACCATCGATTCCGTGCTCTGTGGTGTTGATGTAAAATACATTTTTAGGGTTCCGTACCTCAAAAGGAAAATACGGAACCCCTATAGGATCACTTTGTTGTCCGTCTGTCTGTCTGTCAAGACCATTTTTCTCAGGAACGCGTGGAGGTATCAAGTTGAAATTCATATCAAATACTCAAGTCTACTGTCTCTTGGATCTGTAAAAAATCAAACTTTTAAGCCAACGCAATCAAAAGATACAGCCGTTTATGCCGCAAATGTTGGACATTCGCAAGGGAATCAAAACCTACAGGGTACTTCCCGTGAACTCAGAATCTTAAAATTTGGTACGAAGCAACGTATTATAGCACAGATAAAGGAAAAATTGCGAAAAGCATAAATTTTTAGTTACATCATATAATAAAAATATTTTTAATAATTTTAAATTTATATACCTACGGATTTGTTCGGAACACTCGGTGCGCGAGTCCGACTCGCACTTGGCCGGTTTTTATTTTACTAGATTGAATTAGGATTGGTGGTGGGATTTTTTTACTGCCTAGAATTCCTATTGGGTAGATATAATCACTCTCTTACGTATTTTTGCCGCATAATAGAAGTCCCTGCACTGATGTGTGCTGGTGTGAAGGGTATAGAGTGCCAGCATAATTATAGGCTATGAGGTATCCCATCTTAGTCCTCGAAAGGGACAACGCATTCCTATCTTTCTTTATTTGAAATTGGCTACAGGAATACATGGAATGCATTTAAATTTCACCATCAGGTGGTATTATAAAAAAATTAAAGCATAAAAATGAAGTTCCTATCCTTACTTACTTTTATAGATAGTTAATAATGATATTATTTGTATATTTGTATAGTTCATCAATATATAAGTTTAAAAGTCTTGATGTATGTTGTAGTTGTAGTACAACTTGAAGCGTGATCAGTATTTCATTATTTACGAGTATATTAATAGGGAATAGTTATATCTGCAACAGTTATAATATGAATACGCCGAAAATTAGCTTCTTAATACATTTTCAAGCATTTTCAAATAAGTTATCTATTCTGGAATAATTTCATTATAAAATAATTATGTTTTGTTAAATATCCCCATCCTCCTCAAAGGGAGCGGCGATGTCGCGTGCGATCGAATTTCACCTCAACAACGAACCCTTTGTACGCTACACCAGAGCTAAGAACAAAAAAACACAATGTATTAGCGGCACTTCGCGATGCAATTCCGACCGGCACCGGCGTCTAATTAAAAGAACCAATACGTCAGACCCTCGTTTAATTGTAAATCTGTGTGAATTAACGGCAGTAGCTACGCAACAGCAGCTCTGCGCTGGCTGGTCACAGAGCAGTGCCAAATTTTGTGAAACCTCCGGTAATTGCAAGACAATGCGATGCGAGTCATGAACGTTTGGCGCGGTATTGTGAAGGGACACAACGAGGTCAACGGAGTCATTCCGATTAGAGAAGTGGTACGAGTTTGTTCACACTTCACATTAGTAACGCCATCTTTGAGTCATCGGCTATCTTTGCGTTTGATATTACTGAGCCGACTTGTTATTCTTATCGATATGTTTAGCATAAATTATATTTGTTACACATTTACATTTTGCGCGGAAAAATTATAAGGATTTAATATATTTTTTATCAGCCAATAAAGCCTCAGTCACACATAGCGTATACTCGCAGCGAGAATTCGCTATGTGTGACAGACTATTCGCCGCGAGTTGAATTCGCAGCGAATTGAATTGAACATGTTCAATTTTACTCTCTGCGAATGAGCACTCGCTACGAGAATTCGGTGTGTGTGACATGGTACTCGCTGCGAGTAGCCATTCCGCTCTTGAGTTAGACTGCACGCCTGTGCATAGGTCGTTTCGTTGCTGCATGATACGTGTGTGTAGGTCAATCAAATGAGTTAACCGATAAACGATTCTCTAAAATGGGGAAATTACGATATAATTCCTTTCTTGGGTGTGTATAGAAAAAATGAGGACCTGTTTGATACAAATAACTGTAATTAATGAAAAACGCAAAGGCAGACGTCTTCATTGTTTCACAAATTAATTGAGTTGGGATGCGAAATAGCAACCCAGGAGCAATTAAAAAGAAAATTTCAGAATATAAAACATACATATTATAGATAATTCTCGTGTAGTAGTTGCTGTGTGTGACACGCAGGCAACTAATTGTCGCTGCGAGTAATATTCGCAACGAACACACTCGCAGCAAATATTCGCTGTGTGTGACCGAAGCTTAACAGACATGGGGGGCCTAATCTGCAGTAGGAACGATTTGGTGTAATCGCTACAATTAGTAGGCGGATATGCGATCGTATTACATATTCTTAGTACTTTTTTTTAATCGGTCATATACAAAATGATATAGGCCTCTAACGACACCCACGGATCGAAATCACGTGATAAATTCCTTACACCGTTTACACACGGCAAGGAATTTAAATTTATAGAACACATTGTTCGGTTTTATTTATAATCATTGATTACTTATTTAAAATTAATATGAATCGTTTTTTCTTTTTTTTTTCTTTAAAAAACGTTACCTCCCAGTTAACTCTATACATGTCTCTTTCTATTGTCTTTTAGTGAAAAGAGAGAGAGTACCTTTAAGCACTTCTTAAACTAACGCGTATTTTATGAGTACTTAAGACCTTAAATGTTTAAAGATCTTTTATTATAATTTCCTACCTCACAATGCTTAGCTAACTCTAAATTTATTTTTAATTACAATGTCAATTTAAATGCAGATTTAAATTGACATTGAAATTTAGTACAAATATTTTAGTGCAATCGAGGTTCAAACTTAAGAAATCATCAAGTAATCAATCATCAAAAGAGAATCCACGGCGATTTAATTGTTAATTTCAGTTTTAAGTGCTGATTAACCTGCTTGCATGCTCGGCGGTGAAGGAAAACATCGTAAGGAAACCTAAAAAGTTTGAGAAATTAAGAAATATTTCGGAGACACGTGTCTATCAACTGGGGCAGCGTGGTGAATTTCCTTGCTCTAAAACCTTCTCAGAAATAAGAGGAGGCCTATGCTAAGAGTAGGTCGTATATATACTGTAACTTACCTTTTTTTTTTTAAACAACTAACAATGTGCACTATAAAAACATTTTTTGTCATAAGTAAGTAAGTACCTAAGTACTCGACGAAACACACGCACGAATTTCTCAAATATTACAATATTGAAGTACTAACTATGACAAAACATAATTAAACAGACAAGCAGGAAATGAATTCTCCTAAATATTTGTGCAAGCAATGGATTCGAGTATCGACATACGATTGTAGGGCATAATTGAACTCGACAATAACCGACAATTTCCCAAACAGCCCTCGAAAGAAAAAGGTTCAACAAAAAAACTTGGGCTGCGCGAACGGAGCGTGAAATATGGACGAGTAAAAAAACGGCACTGCGCAAGTGAACAACAGGCCTATTCAATGCCGTCATAAAAATATGATTGACATATTCCTTAATATGACATCTCTTCGAGCGGTGATATTTTTTTGTCGCCTATCGCAACTCCTGTATCGAAGTCCTAACAATATTTATTGTCCATGAAAGTTATACTTTATATCAATAGAAATAAAGTTCATATTGCAATTTATTTAAAAAATATCGAAGGTTTAAATTTTAAACCATATCATCAGAAAGGAGATATTAAGTGCTCTGTAATCCAATTACATGTTCTTTGTCAAATTTCGGATGTGGATTATGTTTCTATAGAACCACCATGTTTTCCTCTACTATGTGATTATGTACAAGGGATATCTATTCACATTTTGTCCTTTGTCCCTTGCATGCGCCTCATCTAATGACACGGCCAACAGATAACGCTTTTGTTATCTATTGTGGACTGTAGATACATATCTTTTCGTCTATTAGACCAAAATAAGAAATATGTACATAAAACCTTCAGTAATATTGGATAAACTGATTTAAAAAAGAAAGATATAACAAAGAAAACTTCATCTTTACAAGATTTCATAAATAAGTAACTAACCATGTTTTAAAATGTTTTTCGAACTACATTGATATACAAATTTTGTATATCAATGCCGAAATATAAATATGTATATGTCGCATACAACTAGCTTAATAAGCCTTTCAGTTAACAGCCTAGTCTTTTGAGAAAACGGCGCCGTTCAACTAGCGGCCTGAATGATGTTCAGCCGATGCGTCTAATACAACATTGCACCTATCTTGTAATATCAGCGACAGTAGACTATGGTGCGGCTGGGGTGGCCCTTGGGCCATCCTACAGCCACGTACATTTATGTAATACTAGTGATCTGCCACGGCTTCACACTGGTCATTTCTGGATCTCGACCACAGCGCCACCTACGGGGTTCACTTGTGAAACGTTTAGATCGTCCAAGGGCTCACTCAAACACACACGCAAAAATTCATCAAAATCACTCCGGCCATTTTTGAGTTTTTGCGAGACTAACATAGCGCATTATTAGGTACCTACTGGCCACCATATTAATTTTATTCAACGAGACAGTAGTTAGTCTTTGTGTTAAGCGACGCCATTTAGTAAAAAAGACTAGGCTATTAACGAAAGGTCTAATTAAGCTAGTTGGCTGCGGCATTTAAGTAGCCCAAACTGAATAAAATATTTCTATGACCTATATTCTTAATGAGTATTTTAATTACTTTATTTTGAAAGAAATATTTACTAGTGGTAATTTTTATTCCATCGTTGTTTACAGCCTATCAAACATGGCCTCCCACATAGCTTGCCTCATAGGGGTGATGTTGCCATAGTTTCTACGCTTGGCATTGGCAGGCGAGTAGGTTTATCACAAGATAGTTATCACAAGGCGCTGCTGCCCATCTCCTGTTTTATTTGCCTCTGTTGCCTCGTACGACACCCACGAGATGTGGGCTTGTGGATTTCCTTATACCGCTACTAAGCGAAGTGTTAATAACATTTTCATTATTAACACTGTTATTTACAGTAGTAGTTACATTATTAAAATTTCAAACCAATCATTCTCAGATTAAATTTTTGATACAAATGTGGTATTCTTTTATGATATTACCCATTAAATTAAATACTAAACGTATTAATAACCAGGAACTTTTAATACTTATATCTCGAAAACTATAGTTAATTTTAATAATAAAACGGAAAAGAAAAAAAAACGCGTGTGTGTGTGTGTAGGTACTTATGTACACACGAAGGAAGTTCTTCTTTAGCGTAACAAAACAAAAAAGTTGAGACACAATTACCCACTGAAATTGTCGCTTTTAGTTGTCAGTCACTGTGCGCGCGCATCGTAACAACTTCATGGTGTCGTTTTTAGGTGTCGATGTGAGTGCGCCGTAAAAAATTCACTCTCATAATTTTTCTGAAGTGCGCCAAAAGAAGTATACCTTCAAAAATTCAAAGTAATTTCAGAACATTGGGTAGATTATTCAATAATGCTAAACGCGTTTATTACTAATACGAAAAAAAGTAATTAGTCAGTAGTTGTTTTGTTTCTCATAAATTAATAACAATAAATTAGTTTGAGCGCATACAACAAAGAAATTTGTAACAAGCAAAACTGACGCAAATACGTCACTTCGCTGTCTAGTTCACTAATTCCAAGAAATGGTGCCACTCGCCCGTTACTATTCCAAGATAAAGCGTCCGGAGCACAATCATAATATGACAAGTCGGTGTCTCTGTGTCTGTGGGCCAACATATTCAGACCACTGTCCCGGGGTTATCGCCCACAGCTGTCATGGAAGACATCATGTTCAAATAAGATAGACTTTAGCATCTTCTTCCAAACAAAGATCAAAGTTAAGTAACTCCTTTGTAAAATATTGTAAAATATTGAATAAATGTATTTATTTATTTAGTTGAATATTGCAACTATTTTGCTATTATGCTGCAGGTATATTAATTGTATAGTTGTAGCTTATAGCACGAATGGATCAACTCGACCGGGGAAGGACCACGCTCTCACAGAATACCAGCGTAAAAATGCAGCTTAATACTGCTGTGCTTCTTATAGTGAGTGCAGAGAACCGGAGACCCCCTTTTGCTGGAAAAGAGGCATTCCATCTTAGTCCTCATGGCTGACAATGCATCTGCATTTTGATTCGCAAATGGGGATAGATGTAGATGTTTATGGGTCACAGCAACCACTTAACATCAGGTGGACTGTGTGCTCGTTTGTCACCCTTATACTATTTAAAAAAAACAGTTTTTTTATACATAGTAGGGCCATGCTACAGCTATATTAAGATAGTAGCACAAATGGGTCGACTTGACCGAAGGACCACATTCTTACAGAATACCAACGTAAAATAGCAGCTTAATGCTGTAGTGTTTCGTGTAGTGAGTGAAGCGATCCGGAGACCCTTTTTACTGGAAACGAGGCACTCCATCTTAGTTCTCATGGATGACAAAGCATCTGCACTTTGATTCTTAATCGAGAATAGATGTAAATATCTGGGCTATAGCACCCCCTTACGCGAAGGTAAAGGCAAATTTCTGACTCCGGGCTGCAACGGAGAATTTCATGACCAAAAAGCCAGTAATTGATTTTCGCCCTACACGGGAATCTGACCCCGGAACATACGACCAGCAATCACCTTTACGACCATTAGACCTGCGAGACAGTAAAAACCAACTGTACGTCGGCAAACTAGCATACAGTTTGTCAAAATTAAAAAAGTGTAGAACATACACTCTTTGTAAGAATTAATTTAAAAAAAAAACTATTACATACTCATATCTCGTAAAGATTGACTTAAAATATTTATATTTTTTTTTCAAGAATTTATTTTTAAATATAATACTTAATTTTATCTACAATATTAAAAACTATGATAATAAAAAAAAAAACTAAAACTAGAAACTTAATTATCATATAGTCCTACTCCCCGCGGTATCGTGCCAAGAACGCTGGTTGCGTTTCTCCGCTGAATGGCTATACTTAGCCTTTGAGCGAGGAAAGAACCAGCCCTCTTATCACCAGCAGCAACGACCAGCCGCGGATAGAGTTCCTTTAGGAACTTCACCGCACGTGGACCCCACGGACCGATAGTCTCTACAGCAAATGGCACAAATATGTAGTCATCTCTCAGAGACTCATATTTGCGCCACTTACTCAGTTCAGCTGCCTCTGAGGCCGCCCCGGCTTTAAACGAGGTACCCCTGAGATGAGAGGCCGCCAGAGTGTCTACGCAAGTAGCATCCCACACTAGGGCTTTACCTCTCTCCCATATTTATATTAGGTACATTTATCATATGTCGTCTTCCAGGAGTAGCCGATGACAGAATTTTTCCTTAATGCAAACTTTTTGACGTTTTTAATTGTGAAGACCTTCGATGACGCACCTACAACCAAACTTTACCATTGTGAACTATAAAATTGTCATTCGTGCATTCCCATGCCGCAATAACGCAATCAGCTAATTGGTCACAGTTAGCTTTACGACTGCGACTGGGCATCGCTGAAACAAAATTATAATTAGCTATAAATCGGACCGTGGCGACCGTCGATCGATACTTTCGATACCCGCGCGATTACATGTATTGATTTGCTTCCTTTGTATGCGTTCGAATACAATGCGTATGTGTGGGTACTCGCACGGACAACAGATTTATTGTTAATGGTGTCCCGAACATAATTAAAATGGTTGATGTTTCGCCCTGCCCGATGCAACCGTCCTCTCTCGCCCCTCGCATAGAGTAATTATTACTTTTAGAAGCACTTATTCTCTCTATTCATATTTTCCTGTATTAAGTTTCATGAGTTTAAACTGCTCATCATATGTCTCATTTCGATGTAGACCGTGGCTCAGGACCATGTGCTGTGCGGTATTACTTGGGGGAGGCCTATGTTCTGCAGTGGACTTGTAAAAAACTCCAATAATGATTGGTATTAAAGATATCTCTCATAAATTAGTTTAATTAACTTTAAATTAATATTTAGCCATGGAAGGAAAGGGAAAGATCGGCCATTTAGTTCTTATTAGTCAACTTATTTTATAGAATATTTGACAAACGAGCATTCAGTTCATCTGATAGTAAGTGGATGCCGTAGCTAATAGACATCTACATCTATCTTCGATTAAAAAACATAATGCAGATGCGTTGTCACCTCTGAGGACTAAGATAGAATGCCTCGTTTCCAGTAAAAAGGATCTCCGGTTCTCTACACTCACCATACGAGACACAGCAGCATTAAGTTTCTATTTTACGCTGGTATTCTGTGAGTCCTTTCCCGATCGAGTTGACCCATTCGTGCTATCAACATAGTATAGCTGCAGCACGGCTATAGCACTATAAAATAAAATAATAACATACTATACCGACGAAGATAAATCGATTTATTAAGCGACCACCGTTCGCCTATTTCTGTTAGACACTAATAGAAAACCACGTAAATATAAATTAAAATTAAGAACTATACCTACATATCATTTTACTGGGCATAACCCGTCTTTAAAGTGACGTTTGAGTACTTGTTAACTTTTTTGAACTTCTCTAAATCTATAAAATGTAACTATTGCTTAAAAACATAAACATCATTAGATATCACTACAGCCCATCACAAGTCGACAGCTAAACGGGTTCTTTATGTACTATAAAAATTACAGGGAGCCTTTAACCCTTTAATTACCACGGGTCTCAAAGCACATGCAAATAACAAAATTGTTAATCAAGTTTCTCTACTGTATTCATTACTCTGTGTCTACGGTGTTATAGATAAGTTGGAAGGATAAGCCAAACCGGCCGCGGCGCTCTCACCTTGTGCGATATGTTACCAATGGCGCCATCTGCTCATGCCTCGATGCAACTTACAGTCATATTCTTTTCTAGCTATTACATAAGAGTAACATCTGGCAACTCATTATTGTAACTATAATATTTTGAATTGCCCTCTGTGCTAATTAAAGGTAAATTTGCAGTTACTGTGAGAGACGTTTAGCACCGTTGATGCTGCTCTCCATTGCTGGGGAATTCAAGGTCTGGTGGCCTGATGATCATGACCGAAATAATTACGACGATAACATCATCATTACAGCCCTTTATAAGTTCACTGCTAAACATTGTCTCCAAGAAATGTCACAAAACACGGTCCTGAGCTACGTACATCTATCGATTTTTTTCATCTATTATCAGGTCGTCACTCCATCTAGTGGGTGGCCGCCCTACACTTCACTTGCCGGTACAAAACTGCTACTCGGGAACCTTTCTTTCCCATCGGCTATCGATTGTTTTCACTTCAGCTTACTGACACGTTGGGCTGCGTCGTTTACTCTGGTTCTATTGCGAATATCCTCGTCACAAATTTCAAACTCGAGAGACTAAAGATAAGGGCCCTTAGGCTTCCTCATACGGGCAGCAGTATATGACCATATCTCAAATCTATATGTCATTGCTAGCAACACGACTAGGTGTACTTGTTACTCTTGTTTTCATTATTGTAGGAAAATGTGGTACCTATTTAAGTGTTTTCCTTTAGCAATGTCTAAGCCGAGCAAAGGAAAAATTAGGTAATTAAAAATAAAATTGGAGGTAGCACTATAATACCGATGATATAGATCTATACTTTGTCTGACAGACGAGGTAATCACACCGCATTTATAACTCGAAAAACAAGATTTAAGCTTAGACTCCGTCTAGTTTCCGAAACACGAATTTAAAAATCAGGACATGAGAGCTATCCTTCGTAATTTATTATTAAGATCGTTATGATAATAATAACCTAACAACAGACTCTTTATAGCTTGAAAGCCTAAAGCGACGAACAAGACTTTGTCAACTTCTCAGAAAACCTAATCACGGGACGCGTCCCAAACGCGGCACCGTAAGTCGATTAATCAAAACTCCACGTCGCCGAACTTAATTATTAGACACGAGTTTATTTAATTTATTTCAACGTCCAATACGTTATGGGACGTACCGAAATATCGGTTGGTACCACGCCCCGCCATTAGGTACCGAGCGTACGGCCCGCTAGGGTTGTCAACGATCGTAAATATTAAAGATCAAATTGATTTAGTTAATTTTTATAAAAAAATATCCAGACCAGTGAAGGGCAGCAGCGTCATTGGTAGGATACGTCTAGTATTGCAATCGTCAATTCGCCTGTTCTCTCCAAACAGAATTTTGGTCACAGCAGCCAGTATCAACGAAGACTAGCCATCTGAGGAGAACAGGGTTATAGTGCACGAGTGTGTGCACAAGCCCAGATGAACCAACGTCCTGACTCCATGCAAAAAAAGAAAAACTCGGGGCCACATGATTAGCTAAAATCGATGTAAAAAGACATCGGCTTATGATCTATTACACTGATATTTACTGATACATTAAATTTATAACAAAATATAACAAAACCACCGCGTTTGTCATCAAATGAAGCCAACCGCGGCTCCCATCACACTGCAGTGGTGTCACATGCCAATCGCCTATAAAAGATTTTAAGCGGTAAACGAAAATAGGCTTAAATAAAAATTTATGCCTAAAATATGTCTGTTATAATTTAAAAAATGGTTAAAACCCGTTTGGCATTTATCACATGGGTGGCAACCCTATTCAGACGGAGACGGGTCGTTTGCTAGTCGTATATCATGCGAAGAAGATTACCACGGCACTTATTACGCGTTTAAACAAAAGCAAAGGTTAAACCTTGAGGTCGCCTTGATGTTACCTCCGTATACCAGTTAACGTTCCAACGGTGAAAAATAAAAATATTACAAACGAAGTTTTCGAAAATCTTTTCACATGGAATTATTTGTCATGTTTAATTAAAAAATAAAAATATTAGCCTAATTTGAGAAGATGGATGTATACCTCCTTTTTCTTCTTCATCAGCCTATAGTTCACTTACGGGCATGGAATTATCCTATTTTGGGAATGTTTCCTATAACCGTAGATATATAACGCCTTCACAGAAGGGTAAAGCTAAAATTAAAGTTATAGCCTATATACGTCCCACTGTTGGGCACAGACCTCCTCCCATTTCTGAGAGGGTTTTAGGCCAAGGAAAAATGTCTGCCACGCGTGTTCGCGAACTTCACGTCTTCCAAATATTTATTTTTTCTTATTTCTCAGACATGCTAGTTTCCTCACGATGTTTTCCTTCATTGCCGAGCACGTGGTAAATCAGCACTTAAAATTGCAATTAACAATTTCATTGGTGCCGGCGGGGATCTAACCTGGGCTGCTCATACTGTGAAATTTACAGCGAGCGCTTAACTCCTGAGTTACCACAGCTCAGGTGCTAAGCGCTATAAGCGAGGTGATGAAGAAGGATAAGATATAACTTTAATTAAATTAATTTAATAAGTAGAGAGGAGGCGTATAATTTTTTTTTTATTTTTTCAAACTCAAACTCAATCATTTTATTGCGTTCTTGTGGTTATATAACTAGTTCTTATTTTGGATAATAATATAATAGAGCCAAACATGAGCCCTGATAGGGCACAGCAATATTATATGTAAATTTAATTTAATTAAATTTTATAATTTAGTTAAATGAATTATATAATATATTATGATTATATATATTTAAACACACATACTACAGGGTCCTGATTCAGTGATAGGTACTATTTGTAATTTTGTGATAGGTGAAGCTAATTTATTATTAGGACGTAAAAAATAAAGCTGGGAGTATATTGGAAAAAGGTGCATATTTAATCGACTACGGCCAAGCAAAAAGGAGGGTTATGATTTTGGTATGTAAGTTCATGTTCATTACAATACACCACGTCCACGAACCACGTCATTACATCTACGCTTGGCAGGCGGGTTGACGATCGCAGTAGCAGAGTCTCACGCTTTTGATGCTCCTTCCCGTTACCGGTCTGGTTGGTCAAAAATCTTATGGCTTACGTCATCTGCCTCAGAGCATACATTTTTTTTTATTATCACTACGACATTCTACGTCACCTCTTACGACACCCTCAAAGGAAATGGAGTGATGGGCACTGCCATCATACGATAAGAATGATACAGAGTATGAACTACAATTTGTTTTTAAACATTAGTGTTTACCTATGTGTAGTATGGATGAAACCATCATAACGTAACAAAATTTATTCATAGTGTGGGATTAAATATTAAGAAAAAGAAAAGCTTCGGGCGTTTAAACAAGCATATTCTTAATATAGTCTGTCTTTGATACAATATTTCGAGCATAATATGTGAAGTCTACTGCTGCACTGGACAGTGCAGTTTACGTAGTAACATTATTTAATCTGTGGCGCAGTGGACTAATGCCCAATAATTCTCTGAGAAATTAGGAAATTTTTCTTTTATCGTGTAATTTTTAGCCTTATAAATCGAGCATCATGTCGAAGATGTCAAACATATTAAAATAAGTAATGTTAAAACATTTTCTTATATTTTTTACTGTGAAAAAAAGTATATCTACGTGGCAGGGCCATGCTACAGCTATATTAATAGTATAGCTGTAGCACAAACGGATCGGCTCGACCAGGTAAGGACCACGCTTTCACAGAATACCAGCGTAAAGTAGTAGCTTAATGTGTTTTGTATGGTGAGTGTAGAGAACCGGAGACCATTTTAGGATTCCATCTTGGTCCTCACGGCTGACAACACATATGCATTTTATTCGCAAACGAGGATAGATGTAGATGTCTATGGGATACAGCAACCACTTCAGGTGGACTGTGTGCTCGTTTGTCACCTTTATCGTATAAAAAAATTTCAAATAAAAAGAGTCATTTACGTCAAAGAAACGCGTGAATATATATGGGAATGGGTCTTCAAATTAACGTCATTCTCACTGAATTCACTTATAACTTTAATATTAAGTATATTAAACAAAATAAATCAATTTGCTCAATGGTAATCCTTCGTAATGGTACGTCATACGTCTTTACCTTATACATAGAGCATGATAATAAAACAGGAAGTCCTGTTTATACCAAAAAGTAAATTAATCACTATGTTTCATTTGTCTACAACCGTCTGTGCCTCATTCTCTCTTATATTTTCTCGCTTATACTGTACATATGATCAATGTATCATTCAATTTCTTTGATCGGCTCCGTCTCTACATATATGACTAGACTCTCTAATCGCTAGATACAACGGAGTCATCCATTCAACCATACGCAAGTCCGATCAAAATAAATCAAAATCGATTTTGTAACCGAATTTACAAATCGTATAACAATCATCATTTTTCAATCGGTTTTTATCAGCCCACAATTAATAATTCGTAAAAATCATTAACGGCCGAGACAACGGAACAAAAGTCGCCGTCCTTTGTGGCATGTCGGGAGATTTAAAAAAAGAAGGGGAGAAAAAAAGGTTTAAAAGGAGCGGCGGGAACCCCGCAGGGCGAGGCGCATCAACTCCATGTAGGATAAACCAACATGGGACGTGTCGACACAGGGTATCCGTCTGTTATTTCATTATTATTGTTAATATAACGTTAAAGATGCTAAGTATAAATTATCCAAAGACTTTTGAACCTAAAATGTCTCTAAAACTGATTAAAAAAGAACTCTGTTCTTTAGAGTAGTACAGTGCAGTACCAGGCAAGCATAAGGTACGAGTTAAAGGCTTTAAATGGCTATAGACACAAAAATAGCGCAAAAGCTTTAATTCTTCTCTAGTTCATCTTATTCAAGCCTAAAAGACTTATTATTAAGAATATTTTTATGGCTCCGTGGCACAGTGGCTAAGCATAGCATGCACGGCTATGGGGAGATATGAACAAAATAAATTTATTTTATTATATATAAATATAGTTAGTTATACCAACGAGGACTAATAATTTTCTGCTCACCCGATGTCGCTAGTTGAAAGTTAAAAGTAGAGCTTTTTGTTACACAATGTAATTTAATTGAGAAGTTGTTTTTTTAATACAAGTTTATCAGTTTCTAGAGTTATATTAATACACAAAACAATGCGTTAGTGGTTTGCTCTTTAATTTTCTGCACATTTTTAACTTTTTTTTTAAATTTTCTACTTTTACGAATATCTGTAGTTTAGTTTATTTATTTTTAATGTGATTAATATAAAATATAGCATGTAGTACAAAAAGAAACAATAACTTTTACATTTTCCGAACAAATTAACTTCCCCACTATGAAATCTGTCAAATATTATATTTCACTTTCTAGTGGCGCCGCCCTGGTGGCAGAAAAAGTCGTGGATGCCCTAATTCATTAAGTTTTTTTTTCTAAAAATGTTTGAAGTTTGTTTCATTATTTGACAACTCACGTGGTATTCATACGTTTCGATTTTCGACTTAGACTTTTGCTTAAGACCTACACGTATATAAATTTCATGTACTTACTTTGTAACCGTTCTCTGCTAGGCATGAGATTCTCCCGTAATTTGAAAGTTCGACGTAACCACACTGGGCATAATTGGGAATTGGTATACTAATTATTGACGCCATCTGGTTTTTTAAATATTATGAATTCTTATTTATAACCTAAAGCATATAACCTAGCGCATCTAGCTTGTAGAGAAGTAAATTCTACTTTTACAATGTTGTTGTTTACGATGCTTATCACAAATAATGACAACATTATCTTTAACATTACTAGCCGCAAAGACCGTATTACAGTGCTGTAAAAGTCACACATAAAAGTAAAATGAACTTGTATAGTAATCATACTATCCTACTATGGGATCCTGACTACTTAATTATATATATCGGTTTTTTTTTTTATAGGATAAGGGTGACAAACGAGCACACAGTCCACCTGATGGTAAGTGGTTGCTGCGGCCCATAGACATCTACATCTATCCTCGTTTGCGAATCAAAATGCAGATGCGTTGTCACCCGTGAGGACTAAGATGGAATGCCTCATTTCCAGTAAAAAGGGCCTCCGGCCACCTGCACTCACCAAGCGAAACGCAGAGGTAAACCTCTACTTCACGCTGGTATTCTGTGAGGTCGTGGTACCACCCCGGTTTGAGCCGGCCCATCCGTGCGACAGCAAAAGCTGCCGCGTGGCTCTACCACTCTATAATAAAGATTCAAAACTTATCTTCTCCATGACGCCATGTGAAACATTTTGTATGCTCTGTTAATTCATTTGCCACCTGCGGACTTATTGGTCGTGGTGACATCCTTTGTGGCACAGTATCTTTTCTCATTTCATGTAGGCTGTTTTTGTTTAATTAAAACGATGTTAATCGATTACTTAGGTAATCGACATCGTTTCGTAGGAAAGGCAAAATGGATGAAATTATTTTGATGTCTAAGTTCGGGTACAATTTGGACAAAGAGTTTGATTTATGGTAAGGTTTTTCAGGGTCTAGAATATTTTAAGTTTACTGTTAGTAATGATAATGACGAATTATCATCATCATTAGTAATAATAATTCGTAAAAGTGTGATGACCATAATTTACTTAAAATTGTTATAGCATTGCGAAGTTTGTCATGATATTGCAGTGACAAACGTACCTGGCAAACAAAGGATGCTACAGATGCGTTATCATCTTTGGAAACTAAGATTAAGCCTGCATTCATACTGCTTCTGCGTGCCTGCAAAAAAGGAACGCAGCAGTAAGAGACTAAAATATGTAAAAGGGGGAAAAAGACCTGAAGTAACTATGTACGAAAAATTTAATAGTGATTAATTCTCGCGTCTTATGACATATGGCATATCTCTTGGCATATGGTCTGACACAACTGGTTAATACGCACAGGGACAGATATCAGGTCTCCATCGACGCTCCTCTTGGCTTGTCGGACCATTGTCTAATGCGGTGTATGGTGCCACTCACGCTGAAATCAAATATTACATATAGGATTTTTTAACTTACTTGGCTGAAATCGGAGCACATGCACACAACTTTACAGCTCACCGTTTGGTGGACACTGGTCGTTCTTACATAGTGAGCGATGTCATAAGGGACCAATTGAGTCCAATGCTATGCGTCAAAGAGTTCTAAAATCTCAGTAAAAATACGTGTAACTTTTTACCCCTGCAACAATATGCTCCACTCTCCCCTATTTATATTTAATTTAAATTAATATAAAATATTTTCCAGTCACGTGGAGATTTTGACCGTTAGATAATTTCCCTTGGCTTCATTATAAAAGACACTAGGGTCGTTGTCCGAGAAAACACTTACTACCGCTAACAGGGAAGCACTACGCGAATTGTTATGTGGGAGTAAGTTCTACCTATAAAGTCGTAAACAAGGAGCACCATTTTAAACAACTAACTCTATGTATTATATTATTACCACCATTGATCATAAAAAATATTCACTTTCACTTATTGCGGGTTAGTACAAGGTGCTATTCTAAGCCCTATGCATCTTCTTATCCATAAACACGTCTTCCTTATATTAATGCCCTTTTGTCACGGCAACCACCAATTGGACGTGCTGATAATTTACTGCGACCAGGCGACATTAATACCATGCTAAGGGTAAAGTGATGAAGGGCCATTTAATAATCAACCCGAGAGCGTGCTGCGACATTATATCTAACTTTATTGGGTTTTTATGAATCTTACGCTTAATTAGAGTGAGTTTTTGTTTGTTTCTGTTAATTATGTTTAACTAAGGGAAATTAAATTATTTTATGAGCGCTCGATCGTTTAGAAATCCTATGTGTATATTAATTAACTTAACAAGTATAAAACTAAGAAAATATAATAATTTAGAATGTAGGTATCTATTACAGATTCGATAGTTTTTACTGCGAAGTTTTTCTACTATAAAAATTATATATAAAAATCGTAAATTGTAATTTGATGTTATTTAATATATTAGTATCTGTAATAAAGTTATCCACCATCATCCAGTAATCGATATACTCCAATAAATCAGCAATAATCGTAAGAAGCTATATATCTGGAGTGGCGACTTGCAATGGCATGCCGAAAATCAATAGACGTAGTTCTTTTCAATCGTTAAAAGCGATAGTAGATGTAGATTGTCTATAGACCACAGCATTCAATTACCATCAGCAGGATTGTGTGCTCGTCGTAGTGCACCCATATTTTATAATAAAAAAACAAAAAGAATTCAAGCTGTGGCTTATAGAACTACACCTACCATCGATTAAGAATCAAAATGCAGATGCGTTCTCTCCTTTACAGATTAAAATGGAATAGTTGAGCCCAACTATCAGTGAAAAGGGTATCTGGTTTTCCATACTCGTCATACGAAACACAGCAGCATTATTTTGCTCTTACATGCTGTTATTCTGTGAAAACGTGGTCTTAACCTTGTCAAGCAGACCCATTTCTGCTGCAACCATATAAAGTTGCGTGGCTCGACCACGTAAAAAAGTGACTCATGATCGTATTTTATGGCACTCCTTAGCGAGACCTGTGTTTAGTATTGAACTATTGAAAGATTGTAACAATGATGATGGTCATAACGGAGAACAATCTTAAATACAAAAAGATAAATTCCATTGCTGTTCTTAACGATCTGACAGCGTTTGATGGCTATCAATTGACCCGTCAACCTTGTAGCCTATTACGATTAAGGTAAGAAACCACCAATTGGTAACAGCGATAACAGATAACAATTGAATTGTACCAATGCGACCCACCAATTAAATAACACTTTTCTTAATAACGCCCTAATTGTTTTAAATGCTTTAAGTGGCTGAGATAAAGTAATTAATATATATATTTATTGTGTTAATTAATTCATAAATAGACTCGTAGGAGTTTTGAAACTGCGTTATGACTGCATCGGTTTAGTTCAAAGTATTTGTAATGTAGTTACTAATTACATTATTTTGTGTAGTCATTAGCGACCACACGAGTGATTTCTGGATCTCGAAAACAGTATCAACAACCCACTAGGCCCAATTGTAAATCTAAACCAGCCAACTTAAAAATTCATTAATATCGGTCCAGCCGTTTAGGTGGAGCTCAATGTAATTGGAGTTCTTCTTCTTCACACGACGTCTTGGCTACCTTCAGGGAGCTTTTCTATAATCTTAATTATCGAGTACGCATATTACATTACTTAATACTTATCACGAATAACAGAAAACTATATTCTAGGACTATGTCTGTTTTATTCAGTTGAAAAGGCTCCGTTCGTTGATTAGCAATGTGCACCGTGTGCATTAAAGATTTGCATTGAAAATGAATTTTCAATGTATTTATTTATTATAATTTAACCTTACACTATAGGTATTGTCACATAAGAGTGTATACATATGAAATCAATTAATCATTCATCTATTATGAAAGTGTGAGAAAAATATTCACATAGGTATACATGGTAAAACGTGTAGTGTCGGTGTAAGAATACCCACTACACTACATATCGGCCCTCGGTTGTTGAAAGAGGCGACCGAGGGAAACAAATCAGGAGATGGGCGGCAGATTTCTAATAACGATTAAAAATAAAAAACTGTGTTTGTCAACCCGCTTGCCAAGCGTGGCAATTATGGCAGATATCCCCCCTACATGCCTATGTTCAGCAGTGGACTTTAATAGGCTTTAACGGTAACGATATAGGTACATGGTGTATGTGATTAAAATTGGCATAAAGAAAATCTTAACAGATATAGGTAGGTTCTTTTCGGCTGATTCACATACAATATTAAGGATCTCACCCAACAACCAATCACCATATCGCATTTATATCAGATTCAACTAGTTCTCGAACTTAGAGTCCACCTGACATTAACTGTTGCATTGCAATGCACACAATCGTAAAAAATCTACCGTAGTAAACGTGCTCGATAAATTTTCAAATGTTCACATTTAACAAATTGCCAGTCGTTACTAACAGCAGTCTAAACTAAATTTTTCTCATAAATTCGGAAGGTCTCATCACAGCCAATGGAGGACAAAACCCCATTATTACTTCACAATGCAAAACTATCGCAACAAAAACACAAGTAATGAAGTCGGACCAACGTTTTATATCGGCCATAGTAAAGTATCACGTCGTAAATTCTCGTCAGTCAAAACGATTAATCCAAAAAAATGTCTTTTTGAGAAAATTTAAACAAAACTTTTGCTATCAAGCGAAAATTATTTTTAACTTAAAGATTTTAGAGCCGATATTTAAATAAATTTACTATTTAAAATTTTATTCTGGTTACGAACTAAAAGCATCTCTAACTCGAGGAGTTGTGGCCGTAATTCCTATACAATGATACCCATTGTTTCTAACATAGAGTCCATAGCTAAACTATCGTTAGACTTCGGTCACTTTTCGGCGATACCATTTTTTTTTAATTTCGTGTTTTCTTTGGCGGCTCGTTTATTGGGACCAAATGACACGACAGGTGACGATGTTTTTTTTTCTAATTCAAAAGGCGGGTAGGAGTGTTCTGTTATATAGTTTATTGCGTGTCCGTCTGTATTATGCGATCTCGGAATGATAGCAAGTTAATTTGCTTGGTTACAATTTAACAACGCAGATGTTGCGATGTCTTTATTGTTATTGTAATATTTGGCTTCTGCTAAGGCTAACATTTGCTTCGCGGGCGTAGAAGTTGCAAAAACTGCAAAGAAAGTTAAAATATACGTGGCAGAGCCATGCTGCAGCTTTATTAGTAGTATAGTTGTAGCATGAATGGGTCGGCCCGACCGGGGAAGGACCACGCTCTCACAGAATACCAGCGTAAAATAGTAGCTTAACATTACTGTGTTTCGTATGGTGAGTGTAAAGAACCGGAGAGCTTTTTTACTGGAAAAAAGGAATTCCATCTTAGTCCTCACGGGTGCCAACGCATCTGCATTTTGATTATTTATTGAGGATAGATGTAGATGTCTACGGGTCACAGCAACCACTTACCATCAGGTGGACTGTGCGCTCGTTTGTCACCCTATTTAATGTATACCTATCTAATTTGTGCATATACTCAGGCACTCTCTATTCCCTCACTTTCATAGTTCGATGGGACATGACTGGAGACAGATCAGGCGCGGTGGCAACGGCTTCACAAAATTTCAAATTGCAAATTTCTTAACATAAAACTCAATAACTGATTTTTGTCTGACCCGGGATTTCAATCCGCGACCTCTTGATCAGCAGCCACGCTCACGAACACTAGAACAACGAGGCAGTCATTTTCTAGTAACACAGCTTTCCATCTTAGCCTCAGGGTTCACAACGAAAATGTAGGTTTCTATTGGGCGCAGAATCCATAAATACCATAAAACAGGTTGAGTGCTTATTTGTGACATCTATTTCTGTAAAACGTAATTGAAATACAATTACGGTAATTTATCAGATACTAATAAGCAATTAGAGATACCTATATGTTAAAATAATGGTTCAGATAAATACTAACAAATAAAGATATGTTTCCGTACGGTGGAAACGTTAGAGAATCGACCACCTCATTTTGTCTCGTGGGTGTAGTAAAAAGCGACTGCTAGGAATGCCAGAAAAATCTAACGCAAACCAGTTATAAATTTCCAGACTAACGAGAAAATCTGGTGCAACCAGTCGCTCGGCAACAAACCCTCAACTGAAAGGGTCCAATCAGACAGGGGCTAGTCATGCATTGACGTTCTATACCCCGTAACTAAAATCACACCACGTTAAGTTCATCATCATCATCATTATCATTACAGCCCTTCACAAGTCCACTGCTGAACATAGGCCTCCCCCAAAGAATGCCACAAAGCACGGTCCTGAGCCACCTGCATCCATCGACTTCCTGCATGTCTTACCAGGTCGTCACTCCATCTCGTGGGGGGACGCCCTACACTTCGCCTACCGGTACGAGGCTGCCACTCGAGAACCTTTCTTCCCCATCGGTTGTCGGTTCTTCGAGCTATATGGCCGGACAACTGCCACTTCAGCTTACTAATCCGTTGGGCTATGTCGGTTACTCTGGTTCTACTGCGGATATCCTCATTCCTAATTTTATCACGCAGAGAAACTCCGAGCATAGCCCTCTCCATAGCTCGCTGAGCGACCTTGAGGTTCCTCATACGGCCAGCAGTGAAGGACCACGTCTCAGTTCCGTAAGTCATCACTGGCAACACGCACTGGTTGTATAATTTCGTTTTAAGGTTTTGAGGTATGTCTGACGAGAAGATGTGTCGTAGCTTCCCGAACGCTGCCCAGCCGAGTTGAATCCGTCGATTGACCTCTCGGTCGAAGTTGGACTTACCTAGTCGGACTATTTGTCCCAGGTAAACATACTCGTCAACAACTTCGAGCTTAGTGCTCCCAACAACTACCGGCATAGGTGTGACATGGACATTAAACATGATCTTTGTTTTGTCCATGTTCATCTTAAGACCTATCCGTTGGGAAACACTATTGAGGTCATTGAGCATAGTGCTTAGGTCCTCCAGCGATTCTGCCATAAGGACTATATCGTCGGCAAATCGAAGGTGAGTGATGTACTCGCCATTGATGTTGATACCGTATCCTTTCCAGTCCAGAAGCTTGAAAACGTCTTCCAATGCAGCGGTGAAGAGTTTCGGGGATATGACGTCACCCTGTCTTACACCTCTCTGCAATTGGATAGGTTTCGTACTCTGGTTCTGTACTCGGATAGCCATGGTAGCCCTACTGTACAAGCACTTCAACACTTCAATATACCGACAGTCAACTTGGCACCGCTGAAGGGACTGCAGCACCGCCCAAATTTCGACGGAATCAAAGGCTTTCTCATAGTCCACATACGCCAGACATAGTGGCAAATTGTACTCTTCGGACTTCTGTACAATTTGTCGAAGGGTATGTATGTGGTCTATGGTGCTAAAGCCCTTTCGGAAACCGGCTTGTTCGGGAGGCTGGAAGTCGTCAAGTCTGCGCGCGAGACGATTCGTAATGACTCTCGAAAACAGCACGTAGACGCGGCTCAGAAGGGGAATCGGTCTGTAGTTCTTCAAGAGAGCGTTGTCACCTTTCTTGAAGAATAAGACCACCGCACTTCTGCTCCACGCCTCCGGTGTAATGCCACCATGGAGGACGGAATTAAAGAGCTTCTGAAGGACCTCAAGTACCGGTCTTCCACCCGCTTTCAGAAGCTCCGCTGTAATTCCATCCTCGCCTGGGGCCTTACCGTTTTTAAGGTGCTGGAGAGCCATTCTAATCTCGCTCAGACTGACATCCGGGATATCTTCGGAATAGTGTCGGATGAGACTCGCTCTTGGATCGTTACTCACACTTGCGTGTGGCTCCAACGATGATGTGTACAGCTGCCCATAGAACCTCTCAATCTCACTCAAAATCTCAGGTGTCCCGGAAACGATGCTGCCACATTCTGTCTTCAGCCTTGATAGTTGGCTCTTTCTGGCAGACAGATCTCTGGCAAAGACTTTGGAGCCTTGGTTCAGCTCGATCGCTTCTTCAATACGAGCTGTATTGAAGTTGCGTAAGTCCCGCCGCATGCATTTGGAGATCTGTCTGTTCAGATGCCTGTATGCTGTCAAGTCTGTTGAAGAATGTAGCTTCATCTCCCGTCTAACAGCCATGAGATTAAGAGTGTGATCGGAGAGTTTTTGTGTTCTTCTGCGGCGGGTCTTGCAGAACTTAGCTCCGACCGCATAGACAGTTTCCACGAGCTTGTCATTCATACCGTCCACTTCATTGCAGTCTTGAAGGCACTGAAAACGGTTTTGTAACTCGAGCTGAAAGGTTTCGGGACTTTGGAACAGAGTACGAGGGGGACGGAGCGTTGACTTCATTAGACGAGACCTCTCCAACTTAACGTTTAGGTTCAGTGTGCCTCTAACCATTCGGTGATCGCTACCAGTTTTCACCCTCGCGATCACGGAGACATCACTGAACAGTTGTCGTCTGGTCGTCATAATGAAGTCAGTCTCATTTTTTGTGGAACCGTCGGGGCTCGACCAGGTCCACTTCCTGTGGGGCCGCTTCTGGAAGAAAGAGTTCATCATAAAGAGTCCCTCTTTCTCCATGAAGTCGGCCAGCTGCTGGCCCCTTGGGTTCCGTTGCCCTATTCCGAATTTCCCTACTTTCAGCTCACCGTTCTCTCTTGTGCCTAGTTTTGCATTGAAGTCTCCCATTAACACCGTATATTGGGTTTTGGAGGAATGCATGGCTCTAGAGATATCCTCATACATTTCCTCCACCTCCTCATCGGGGTGTGCCGAGGTTGGTGCGTAAACCTGTATGACCTTCAGCGAATACCGTTTGGTGATTCTGAGTATAAGGTACGCAACCCTCGTCGACACACTCCCGATCTTTACAACGTTGTTAACGAGAGACTTGTGGACGATAAATCCGACACCTCCTTGGGACAGATGGTCGCCCTCCCGGTGATAGAGTAAGTTGCCGGATTCGAGGATTACCGTGTCCTCCCCCTCTCTTCGGACTTCGGATAATCCTATAATATGCCAACGCAACTTGTCTATCTCTTCTTCCAGCTCCACGATCTTCTCGTCAGTCCTCAGGGTGCGTGCGTTGTACGTTGCCAGGTCGAGTCGTCTAAGGTGGCAACCGAACCTCCACCGGAGATTCTTAGCACCCCCTGCCCCGCCGTTACGATGGTCGCCACCGTAGCCAGGAATAGCGGGGCCGCCGGGGACTGGGGGCCGTCTGTTTGTTGCTTTATTCATTGGGGGGTATTTGCCATAGTTGCCACGCTTGGCGAGCGGGTTGGCAACCGCAGTTTTTTATTGTAATTTGGCTATTATCAGGAAGATGCTGCTGCCCATCTCCTGCCTGTTTCCCTTTGTCGCCTTTTACGACACCCACGGGAGGATATGGGGTAGTGGATATTCTTGACCGCCACTACACGGCAAACGAATTTTTTTAACGAAAAAAAACGAATTAGACGTGACCCCCGTGAAGGAGTGTCACATAAGAACGTCTGCTGCCCTTTCTGAAAAGAAAGGTTAGACGACTAAGATTACGAGTCCCTTTGAAGTGGTCCCGGTCTTGACGTCACGTAGTAGACTGTATATTCATCTAATTTGGAAGGTTTAGTAGGAAATAAAACAGTAATTTTATCTTAATATCATAAGAGTGCAACGTTGTAACTTTCATTACTTTTCTATCACTTTCCTATTGCATTCTTTCTTGTTTTAAACTATAAAACTAGTAGCTGGTCCTGAACAAGTTTCCGCTATCTCCCAATATCCTCTGCGTGTGTACTATTTAGCACACAGCAGGCGCAGATTCATCGGGCCATACCCCATTGCCCGGATTCTCCTCGCGGTACACAACTACGTACCGGTCGTGGCAGCCGTCTCGGCATTGTAAGTATTAGGCAGCGGTCGGGGGTTCGATACCCCGGTCGCTACAAATTGGTATCAGAGTAGGTCTAAGTTGGTCTATCAGTGACATTGAGGGTTGTTGTTGTCAGTGACATTGAGGGTTGGTGTGATTCGACTCTCTAATCTCTATAGAGAGGAGTTATCTGTGGTAGAGGTCGCTCGTCCGGGGGCCGGGCATGATAAAGTGCCAAGTTGTTAAGGTGTGGGTGTGGCCCGTTTTCTGCGCGGTCGAACATGCCTGCAACACTGAACATGGTTTCCATTTTCAGGTTGGCCGCAATGACGTCATTCCGGACGTAGCAACCTGCATCGACGATGGTTCGTAGTGATAAATTATGCTGGGGCTGCAGTCGCCTCCTCTGTCGATCGCTCAGGAATGCGTATCAGGCCGGAGCAGCATGTGTTAGTCTGGTTCTTATGTACATCTTGTACAGCTTCAGTTTGGTTTACAGTGGTAGCTTGGACGCCACGACGGGAAGAAGCACCACCCACGCAACTATGGTGTTGCGAACGACGTGATCGACATGCGCGGTCATGCGCAGCATCCAGTCGATCCGGCATCCAAGGTAAGTCACGGCCTTCTCGTACATGATTTCTTGGCCCCTGAGCGTCAATGGTGGTGGTAGGTTTCTGAGACGGCAGGTGAGCAGAGCGGTCGTCTTGCCTACATTGACGGCTATGCTCCACTCGTCCAGCCAAGGTGGCAACAGTTCCAGCAGACGCTGCATCCTGGCAGTATCTATGTGGGCCCTTCTGGATGATGTGAAGTAGGCGCTATCGTCAGCGTATAGAAACAACTTTACATCGTCCTTTCATTCGCACAGATGTCCTGCCAAGGTTGGGATGTCGTTGGTGTAAGCCGCGTACAGGATCGGCGACAGACAGCTGCCCTGTGGCACGCCGGCTCTTATGGGTCTCGCTGCGGACTTGACACCCTCTACACAGACGTAGAACTTCCTATCTGTAAGGAATGACGCCACTAGCCGCAACATAGCAGGAGGTATACTTGTTTGTGCTTCCAATTTATAGAGTAATCCAGATGGCCCTTTCCAACGTCTTCTCTATGTCGAGAAAGATGCCCAACGATATGCGGCCGCGGTTGTGCTCGGCCGCCAGGTAGTGCAGCACCCTGGTCAGATGTGTTACTGTCGAGTGGTACCTCCTGAATCCGTGCTGTTCCATCCGAAGCTGTATGCACGGCTGGACGCTTCTTAGCAGCTAGCTAACTAGCATCTTTCAAACAATTTCGCTATGTGCGGTAGCAGCGTAATCGGCCTATAGCTGGCTGCTCTACGCCTGTTTTTCCCGGGTTCCAGCAGTAAGATCACTTTGCCGATTCTCCAGTCCTCCGGGAAGTGGAATGTCCGCAGTATACCGTTGTACAGTCGACCTACCTCTATAAGTAATCTGTTGGGCAGCTGTCGGAGTGCAGCGTTGGTAATCCCGTCGTGCCCCGGTGCCTTAGTTGCAGGTGGGTTACTGTCCTCAGCAGTTCAGCGGGGGAGAAGAACCACTCTTCTGCAAGCTATGACGCCGGCGATGACAGGAACTCCCGTACGCGGCTCTCCATTGAGCTTGAAGCTCCATGAATTCCGCACTTGCTGGGTTCGGCATAAATTGCTCCTCGAAGTGCTGTACTAGGATATCCGCTCTACCTCTGGCCTTATCACAACGTTCGCTCGCTTTGTTGGTCAGTGGGTAAACGGGGGGTCTACATTTTGTTAACTGCCGGTTCAATTTATAGAGCTCGCTCTTCCGCTTTCGAGACGCTCCCAGGCCTCTCCTCTATGGGCCTATATTGCAACCGATAGTTCATCCGTTAGTGCTTTTAGTTTGGTTTATATTCTGAGGCAGCGAGTGCGTGCCCAGAGTTTCCTCAGTGCTATTTTTATTTGAGCTGCCCGTATATCTCTCGCGGCAGCTCTTCTCTCCTTTCTGTGGGTGCGACGAACGTAGAGGCCGCGTTGAGAGCTTGTTGGATCGTGTTAGTTATTCTTGGTGCAGCGGCCTCTACGGCGTCCGCCGAGTTTATCGGTGTGTAAACTGGAGGCCCCTCCTGCAGACGTTGTTGGTAGAGCCTCCAGTTAATGTTGGTCTTAAAATCTCTGGGCGGCGTAGTTACTGCCTTGAGGCCAAGGGTAATCAGAATAGGGAGATGTTGTGAAGTCAGGTCGTACAAGCACCTCTACCACTATTAAGCAGTTGACGTTCCTAGAGAGTACGATGTGAATACATCAGGACATCAAGAGCACTATGAGAATACATCAGGACATCTCTGGTGGTCCGTAGAGACATGCGTTGGTTCCTTGGGACCTAAAACGTCGTAGTTATTAATCTCAGCGTCTTCATACAGTTCACGACCCGGCGAATTGATCACTCTGGATCTCCAGTCCAGGTGTTACGCGTTTAGGTACCCGCGACGATGGTAGGTGCTACGCCTTCCATTACCGTCCGGATGTCTGAGGAGCAAAATGGAGTCCCAGGCGGGCGGTATGCTGCAAAGATCCTTAGTTCCTCGCCCGCCGCCTCCATTTTTATGCCAATAGAGTGCATCATTTGGTAATCTGGCAAGTCCAGCTCTTGATGGACAATGTCTCTCCTCACTAGAACCACCGTGCCTCTATAGGCGGTCCCTTGAGGATTGACCTCGTCGCGCCTGTAGATGTGGTAATTTGGCAGCTTGAGATGCGTCGATTGTATTAATTTTGTATATCTCAGCAAGATCACCTGGATGTCCCGTTGCTGGGCAACTGTACGGAGTTCATGGATCTTCTGTTGTATGCCGTCCGAGTTCCAGAAGAGTAGGCGCAGGTTACTTGCCCCCATAATGCCTGGCCAGTAGCTGCGCCAACGCTCTCATTATTGTTGTAATTGGATCTGTATCGGCACTTATATGGGCCAAGACTTGCGTGCTGACCTCTATGGCTATGCCTACTAATCTGTGGATAGTATCGGCGTTCTTGAGGCCGGCTGTTGGTGTTATAAATGTTGTAGTTGACTCTGGTCTCGGCTGGGCTTGAGTAATTCTTCTGTGGGTAGAGTGGGCTCTATGTTCTACCAGCGCCCTTTCCGGAGCTCTACTCACTGTGGTTTGCTCCTTGCTCATACTCGGCCACGTTGCTACGCTGGTCCGGTGAGGTGGGGAGAGTTCCTTGGTGATGAGGATTTCGGTGGCGACTTATGAGTTCTAAATCCCGCTGTTGGTTGATTTTTCTAACGCCAGGAGGGCTCCCCCTTCCCCTTACCAGTCATGGTGTTTGCAACAATTTTGTTACAACTGTTAGTGGTAAGCTACTCGTAATACTTGTCTTGTCTAAGTCCCTACCTAAAGAGCCGACAGCGGTACCTCGACACCTCTCGGAGTATGCGGACTCAAAGATTAGCGGAGTATGTCGTACCGGCGGTTGCTTGGGACCACTGCTAATCTACAAAGAACGCACACTTAGGAGATCCTCAAACAAATTTCCAAATTACCAGTTTACTATCCTAGTTGCGAGCCATACGCGAAAGAGAACCGCTTCTATAAAACATATGGTTACACAATTTTATTTACAAGAAACACAAAATCTTATTATTATGATATATACATATACATACAAATAAATAAAATTGAAGTGTCTGTTTCTAATGTCAAAATTACAGCTTTTTACTAAATGCAATATGAAAGTGTATACGGTGCTAATAACAAAAATACAATTTTTAAAGTTTTTGTCTGTCTGTCTGTCCGTCTGTCTGTCTGTCTGTTAGTTCCGGCTAATCTCCGAAACGGCTGGACCGATTTTGACGGGATTTTCACTGGCAGATAGCTGATGTCACAAGGAGTAACTTCGACTACTTTAATTTTAGATAAAGAATTAGGGATCCGCGCAAAAAAATTAAAACCCCAAATAACACGCGGGCGAAGTCACGGGGATCAGCTAGTTATGATATACATTACATCGTTGTCACATAAGAACATATTAACATATTCAACAAAATATACCTATTTCACAGAACATTTTCAAAGTTACAAATCTTAAATATCTAACACACACATTAATAAACATGATTACCTTAAGTAATACCATAGTTTAATTTACAATTTGAAAGTATTTTACACTTTAATTCAACTTTTATTGTCTTATATAACTCACTATTTTAAGCACAAATTTAGACACTCTTAACACAGTACTGTTCTTATTATCACATAATATAGTAAACCTGAAACATTTATTGCTTATTTCTACACATTTTACTGAAATTTTCACAAATTAATAAAGTTTATTTTTCTATTTTTATGGTACATCATTTAGACTCCGTTTAGATCACATACAACATTAGCAACCAATTCCTACACCACTCGTATCATATCAGTAGGAGGCTAGTGCTTTCTTTGTTTAAATTACAACTATCTCTGTTCATTTTGAAACATAATTTGTTTACATATGCTATCCTTATCAGTCATAATGAATGTTATCCCTTATCACAAGAGCAAAATATATTTTCATGTAAAATAAGTATAAGACTTTATTCGTATTGCATAGCCGATTACTACGTAACATATGACTCTAAATTAATCTAAAAATAACTTTCGTACAATTAACTCTCGATCGGGGAATCGAACTCTGCACTTTCGTTCAACATTATATTAAATCTACTTACTTTTAACATAGATTATCTCTTTATTCGAAGTGCCTTATATGATTTAGTAGCAATAACTTCAAAACACAAAATTATTTATTTTTATGGAATGATAAATGATAAACTATTTTCTAAGCGCGTCGCCAACAAGTGTTGATTAAGATAATATTTTCTTTAGAAGGAGGGACTATGCCGACCCCAAGGACTATATACAGGGACTACATACTTTATGGCCCATAGACAACTTTCTCCAAGTGCTACGACTTGAAGGACATAATTTTACGATTTTTCCAGACCGATACGACTAGGGATCTTAAAGAAAAGAGCCTACTCCTTTTTAAAAGGCCGGCTGCGCATCTGTAATTCCCCTAGTGTTGCAGTTAGTCATGGGCGGCGGTAGTCACTTACCAACAGGTGAGCCGCATGCTCGTTTGCCCCCTCTCAAAATCATATGGTGACGCATCATAAACGTAGAGAATCGTCCTCACACTCTTATACCCGAAGTAACACATCTATAGAGATCGGAATATGACATTATATCACATTATTTCCTTACGTCCCTGGTTGACTGATAGAGAATGCCCTTTGCATCTAATCCTTTTTATTAAAGTGCACAATAAAGTATAAAAATATGGGCCGGATGTATGACTATTTTCTATTGAGAACGCAGTGGTGACATCATAATTGTTGATTTTCAACCTTTATTTAAGAAAAATTAAAAAAAAATTCGAGGGTATGTGAAGTAAACTAAGACATATTAGAGCAGCGTAGAGGATTCTTTCTTATATATAAAGTATAAAGAGTATCCTAGGGAGTAACAGGAGGCCTGTACCGTACCTATATAGGCAATTACTTTACAGTATTTTAAGCTAAAGATGAAACAAGTGACAAACGAACATACATTCCACCTGATGGTAAGTGGCAGCTGCAGTCAGTGTCTCTGAGTACAAAGATGGAATGTCTCACAGTCTTTTTTTATAGGATAGTGTGACAAACGTGCACACAGTCCACCTGATGGTAAGTGGTTGCTGTGGTCCATAGACATTTACATCTATCCTCGTTTGCAAATCAAAATGCAGATACATTGTCACCCATGAGGACTAAGATGGAATGCCTCGTTTCCAGTAATAAGGGTCTCCAGTTCTCTACACTCATCATACGAAACACAGCAGCATTAAGCTGCTATTTTACGCTGGTATTCTGTGAGAGCGTGGTCCTTCCCCGGTCGAGTCGATTCATTCGTGCTACAACTATACTACTAATATAGCTGCAGCGTGGCTCTACCACGTGCAAGAGCCTGTAATTATATTAACTGTCTAAGCCCTTTATTCCGGAACACAACAGTGCAAGCACTGATAATTGGAAACAGAAATATATAATATTTTAGTTCCTGTCTAGACAGACTTCTAGGTAGAAAAGACATCTAGTGAAACTGTGATACGAAGAGTCGAAATACAAAGACATAAAAAAGTACTTAAGGGCTTTACTTAATTAATATTTTATAAACAATGGTATTCACAGCATTGTACGCAGGTAGGTACTGGCAAGATTACGCAAAGCTCTAGCCGACACGCAAACGTTTCCGTCTATTAAACTTGCATTAGTGAGAACAAAAACAATATTACACCCGACCTCATTCAAGATATAGTACCTACTAAATTTATGGCATATCAAAAACTAACAGTCGCTTAGAGTCACACGATATTAATGCAAGTAAAGTAACCTATTTACGTCCCACTGCTGTGCTCAAACCTCCTCTCATATCTGAGAGGGTTTTAGAACAAATAAATGTACGTTGCGCTGCCACAACGCATCTTGGTGGACTTCACATGTCTTTGAAGTTTTTTTTTATTTCTCAGAAATGCAGGTTTCCTTACAATTAAAACACCAAGCACGTAGTTAAATTAAGTAAGTTATTAATACATATTATACTATTTTCCATCAACCAGTTGAGTATCTCGCCGATTTATTGGTGAAGCCAATTTAAGTGTGAATTTTATTTCAGTGTGACTGTATTATCCTAATTAAGAGTCAAGTGTCATACACCATGGTAGCTTCCTCAAGAGCTTAGGGTTTCCTTGTTTCATGGTACACGATCAATCCGAGTTAGATTTTTGGACCAAGAGAGAAGCTCGTATGAAGATTCTATTATTTTTAAGACGCGAATGTCCACCAACACGTATTGAGGCAGCGTGGCAGACTCTGCTACAAACCCTCTCAGAGTAGACACAACACCCGATTGTGAATAATATATTAATATTTTTATGAGTAAATATTTACACTTCAATAGTGTTTACATATTTGATATAACATATATAGTACACGTAGACCATAGTATTTTGAGATAGATAGAACTCATGTCTCTCAGCTAGGTTGTAATAACAGGATTACAAGTCTGTATTTAGGAGATACAGTTTTTCCCCTTTTAAGTGTAAAGCACACGATAGCATTGTATTGTTTCGTATAGAGCTGTAGAGTACCTAGAGTAAATCCCATTTTTAAATACAGAAAAGGAAAATAAATTATATCTTAGAAAGAACCGCATATGTTGGTGTATTGAGTAGTGTGCATGTGTGCAAAGTAGATTGTTAAAATAGTAAAAAGGTTTGATATATTATCTACGAATATTTGGTAGTGCGTTACGAATGCATATTATAGTAATCTTACACGGCGCAATAAATTGAATCACCTTCAAATATTTGGAGTCGGCATGTTTGCGCATGTTATTGTGCATGAGAGACCATGCTGCAAGTAAATAGTTGCTGCTATATTATGGTTGAAGTAAGAATGGTCAGGCTCCTCCGTAGAAGCTCTACGCGCACGCTCGCCACTACACTCTCACAGCCTTGTTACTGTGGTCGTATGGAGAGTGCAGGGAACCGTAGATACTTTTAAATAAAAATAAAGCATTCCATCTTAGTTCTCAGAGGTGACAACGCATCTACATTTTGATTTTTAATCAAGGATCGATGTAGATGTTTGTAGGGCACAGTAGGTATCCAATTACCCTTAGGTGGAACTTTCATTAACCTTATTCTGTAATAAAAATGTGTAATTTATATTCATCAAGTTTGTTTAATGGGGCCAATTTTTTGACAACAGAAATATTTTTTGGTATTAATAAAATGTCAAATCGATAAAATAATGAAACCACGGTCTTATACATATTTCTAACTACGCGAATTATTGTCAGTATGAATAACGCGTATGAATTTTATAATCCCAATATATTTATACTGAGAAGTCGGTAGTAGAAACGTAAACAGCAATACATCAAGAAAAAAAATTATATATAAATACTTATATACAAATTTTAAGCACAACAAACACAGCTATATTTAAGCTGCACGAAATTTAAAAACAAATCTGAAGTATTGTCGAAATAAGAAACAAACGGATTACAATAAACTGATATAGATTATAAATACACAAAGTGGCGGGAGGAAAAAGCACCGACAGATAATCCAAAACGTCACTGGACAAATTCACGCTCCCGTCAACGTTGGTGGGCTTGGAAAAAGTAAAAGACATAATAGAAATAAAAGGATTTTACGCTTTAAGTACCAACCGACAATAGGCAATCCCTGTGGCCAGTACAAAAGAAATGGTGACACGGGCCTTTGTCATTTTATTATCAAAATTGCCCGGTGGCGCTAGCGTATTGTGCCCATTTGAAATCACTTGTTAAGTAAAAGTCATTTTGCACCATTTTAAATTTTTCGGTCTACTGGTTGTTGATTATATGACAAAAGAGATTCCAAAATACGATTGCTTTTGAGATAATCAAAATTGGTTTAGATGCAAAAAGTTGCAAACAATACCTACGACTATAGTACCTATCTCTTGTTGACAACGATTTAGGGAAGAAAATGTCGATTCGACCACGGTGACCATTTACTATTGAACTTGGCTACATAGAACATACAATATAAAAAAAAACATACGACATAATATATATCTTTGCAATGTACCTATTCGAATAGCATACAATGAATGAATGAATAAATGAATATATTTTTATTTTCAAATTGAAAATTGAAAGTACATACAGTTTAGCGGCCTTATCGATCTCTTAATATACATATATCCATATCTATATCTCTATATCTATAAATATCTCTTCCAACTCGACGTAACTCAATCAGACGTTAAGAGATGCAGATATAGATAAGGTAGGTGGAGCATCATCAAAATTTACAAACCTACTATCCAAATAAAATATAGTAAATTAATATATACCTATAATATATATCATATCTACACAAAATACATGAATAAATAAATTACCAAATTTCTCAAATAAATAATGCAAAAAATAAATCTGATAAAACAACATAAATATAATAGTAATGTGGTAATCATTAATTGTATACAGTACACATTGTTCATTTGCGGTAGAAGTGTATGCGCAAACACATAAACACTCGCTGCAGCTGTGGATGCGGTGATGTTTATGCTGTTAGCCAGAAGGAGTTTACAACTTTGGGGTACCCGGGGCTCGTCAACTGAGACCAATGATGATGATGATGATGACTTTAAAAAAAGTAATAGCCGACAAAACAAAGAATGACAAATATTCTTTTTAATAATTTCCGCCTCGGAAGTCTATGCTAAGTCTATTTTAGGTCTTTAGAATCGGCTTTTACAATTTATTAAAAGGCAGTTATTTATTTTTCCAAATTTATATGAAACCTATTTATCAAAAAAATATTCATTAAAATCAGTCAACAATGATTCCACTGAATCCACTCCAATGAATCCACGACTTTTTCTGTCACCAGGGCGGGGCCACATAAAATTAACATGTAATATTTGGCAGATTTCATAGCGGGATAGTTAGAAGTTGTTCGAAAAATGTAAAGGTTAATGTTTCTTTCTGTACTATTAGTTATATTTTATGTTAATTAGATTAAAAATAAATAAACCAAACCACAGATATTCACAAACGTAAAAAAAAATTAAGAAATAGAGTAAAAAATGTGCAAAAGATGAAAAATCAAACCGCTGAGGCATTGTTTTGTGTGTTAATTTTGTACTCTAGAAACTAAAAACACTTTTATTTAAAACTAACTTCTCGATTAAATGATATTGTGTAACAAAAAAACTTCACCTCAGTGTCAACTAACGACATCTGGTGAGCGGAAGATTATTAGTTCTCATTGACGTAAATAAAAAAAAACATACACTCGAATTTAGATCCTCCTCCTTTTTAAAAGTCGTCTAAAAATGATGACAATTTTGATGATGATAATAATGATGATGAACAGTAGTGCTTCCGTCTAAAGTCTTTCACAGTCTACACATAGTTAACTAACCGCTTTGCGAGTGAGGTGAACGGACCCCTGCTCTGACGGTCGACTCGTGCCTCTTGATCTGAGTGTCTGGTCATTCGTATATTTTTCAACAGCTGGGTTTTTTCAGCAGAAAATTATTTTTATTTTCCTGGCCGATTATCACAATTGTGACTACTTCGATTGACCTTTGGCACTAGAATTAGGAGTCATCAAGCCGGAAATTTTTACTTATCTAAACATATTCGTCATAATTTTTTACTTGGTAGAGCCAAGCTGCAGCTATATCATGTTGTAGCATGAATGGGTCGGCTCGACCGAGGAAGGGCCACGCTCTCACAGAATACCAGCGTAAAATAACAGTTTAATTATGTTGTGATTCGTATGGTGGATGTAGAGAACTGAACACCCTTTTTACTGGATACGAGGCATTCCATCTTAGTTCTCAGGGGTGGAAACGCATCTCCATTTTGATTCTTAATCGAGGATAGATGTCTATGGGCCACACCATCCATTTACCATCAGGTGGGCTCTGTGGCCGTTTGTCACCTTCTATAAAAGAAATCAAAGTCGAGCGAAGTATTTACAACGACACAATTGTCTGCCGTCCGTGTATGTCACAGTCTATGCCAATGCATAGACTGTGACATACACGGACGGCAGACTTGAACTTCTTCATCGTGTTCATCGTAAGACTTGTTTATTAATTGAAAGACACTATTGAGGTAATTCAAGATAGAGCCAAGTTGTTCAAGTAAGTTAAGTTGTAATGTCGCTAGCTGCAGATGACCACACTGACTGACTGAACGTAATTACGGAACGAAATGGGATATGATTCTCTCACTTTGCTACCCATGACGCAAATAAAAATAGAATTATAAATTTGAAATTGACTTTGAATAGCAATTGAGTTGCAGCGCTTAAGCAATTTATGTTTGTGAACTGCCCCCACGATACAGGAGAAAATCCTAGTATGGAGGTTACGTTTTTAAAAAAAAAAAAAAGAAATAGCTATTCCGCCATCTATTCCATTATATTTATTTTATACCATTTCAAAAGGTAACAAAATAAAATATAAAAATTCTTAAAATCGGGAAGGAAATAAATATTTTTTAATCAAATCAAAAACACTAACTCTCTCTGATTACATAATTAAATCGTTGTCACAAAACTGTAACGTATAAAAAAAATAAAGGAAAAACAAAAATATTTTATTTGCCTTTTTATTTATATGATTAAAAAGAAGAGGCGAAAAAATATTTTTACATTACGCCGTCTTCCACACCTCGTGGGTGTGGCAAGAATTAAGGTAAATATTGGAAAATCTCATAGCATTACATATGTTATTACTGTTATACTTTTATTTATATATACGTTTATTGAGATATATATGTATTAACATGTGTATTTATTTATGTATGTATATGAATTGTATATTTTATATATATATATATATATATATATATATATATATATATATATATATATATAAATATATATATATATTTATATATATATATATATGTATATTTTATGTATGTGTTGCATGTATATATTTGAACTGTGTTATATCATGACAACTTAACTGCTCAAACTCACTCTCTGTTCTATCCAAGGTTAGCTGGTAGAGAATGCCATATAGCATTAAGCTCGCTTTTTGTACTAATATTTCTATTTGGTGTAATAAATAAATAAATAAATAAATACATAGCAGTTTGAAGAACGCCAGGTTTAAAATACAAAAGAAGACAGGAGCAGCGAATCGCAATCAAATCGAAACTAAAAAAGGTAATGTTCATAGAATATTACAAATACGTTCGTATATTAAATAGTGTAGTGGCGGTGTAGGAATATACACTACCCCATATCATCCCGTGGGTGTTGTAAGAGGTGACAGAGGGAAACAAAGCAAGAGATGGCTAGCAGTGTCTTCTTAATAACGAGTGGGAAAATAAAAAACTGCGGTTCCTAACACGCCTAACTAGCGTGGTAACTATGGCAAACAACAAACCATACTGAGGCAATCGATAAGGAGGCATACGCTCAGCAGTGGACTTAGATAGGTTGTAATGTAAAAAAACATGCGTGAGTGTCGTGAAACACTCGGTTGGAACGAAGTTCCTTTCATATTATATTGTTATTGATAAACGTATGATGTTATTGATTAACAAATACAAATAGATGAATTACTAACGTCTATTAAAATGAAGCTTTATTTAAAATAATAATTTTTTGTTCTGGAAGATAAGAAAGAGGGCGAGGGAGATGGATATTATTCCATCTCGCTCGCACTATAGAGAGGAGTCGTGACGGAAAAATCTTACACTTTTTCTCGTCTAGCGCCCATCCGTCAAATTCGTACCGTGCGATAAGGAACTTCGTTTTATAAATATATGTAGGTACTTATATTAAAAAATTAAAACGCTTAATCGAAAAATTTTAACCCAACTCAATTCAATTTATTTGCTATTCTTGTTTTAGATACATTTGATCTTAATTAAAAATAGTTCAAAACAAAAACTCCAAGAGCTCCAAGGGCACTGCAAATATTGACAACTAGCGATCCGCACCGGCTTCGCGCGCTACAAAAACGCCACCTACCGGGTCCAATTGTGAATCTAAACCATTATCTAATCAACTTAATCACACACACAAAATTTCATCAAAATCGATCCAGCCGTTTAGGAGGAGTTCAGTCACACACGAATGGACAGAAGAATTATTTAATAATATGAATGTCTTACACATATAAACTTGCCTCTTAAATTATTATATCTATTAATGAAAATTTTATAAAAATTTGTTGCGTAATTTAAAATATCCAAGCGTACAGACGACGAGAAGCGACTGTTTTATACTATGTAGAGATTTGTAGTATTATTATTACATTTACATTAGGGTATTAATTTTAAAATTGATATCATTATTGGTTCTTAAATAATATTTACAATTTACTTTTTTTATAGGATAGGGTGACAAACGAGCACACAGTCCACTTGATAGTAAGTGGTTGCTGCGGCCCATAGACATCTACATCTATCCTCAGTAAAGAATCAAAATGCAGATGCGTCGTCACGCGTGAGGACTATGATGGAGTGTCTTTTTTCCAGTAAAATGGGTCTTCGGTTCTCTACGCTCACCAAACGAAACACAGCAGTGTCAAGATGCCATTTTACGCTGGTATCTTGTGAGAGCGTGGTCTTTCCCCGGTCGAGCCGACCCATTCGTGCTACAACTATCCTACTAATATAGCTACAGCATGGCGCTACCACGTATAAAATAAGTAATAACGAGATCATAAAACAAATGATTTATTCCTATTTCCTATTTAATGAGAAAAAAATCTTCTGCAACAACACCAAACACTCTACAATTTACATTTTAATTATTTATAACATTATAAGTTAAAAATGTAAAAATATATTGTCGTACTCATCAAAAGAAACGAAGATTTATAAAAGATTAGAATATGATAAATGTAATTTTAATACCTAGTTAGTAGGTACTTCAATTTATCACCACGTTTTAATTATCACATTTATTCATATTCGTTTCAAGAAATAATAACGTTTAATAGAAAGCATAATCCATCTTATTACGAACTATGCATTCTTAATAGTCCAGGGCTTAAAATTCGATTTAAGAAAAGTCCTTCTAACCAAAGCAGTCCTCTAGCCACGGCACTACAATCTTCGCGAAATTTGACATTTTGCTGCCATGCCAATGTATGTAACATTACATACATTTTGGTTCGCTTATATCCGCTGGACTTCTTTCGTGATACAGATTTTAGTTTAAAGCTGAGAATAAATTTAACTACTTTCTGTAATAAAGCCGACTACGTATACGTAAAGTATAGTCTCCATCCATTAACCCGGCGAAGCGTCGCGGAATCCACGCCACCGCACTGCCTATGCTCATCCGAATCCCTAAAAAGCTCTCATGGTGACACCTCCCTTCCCCTCACCCTCCCACTAAGACCACATACTCCCATCCCGCTCGCACATCCGCGCCACTCTTCGAGTAACGACACAATGCGACACAAAATCCTCGACTAAACTAGACACAAGCGACGCTACTCCCACATTCCATACTCGCCTCTACCGCTCTATGTTTTAAAGCGAGCGCTCTAAATTAAGCGACACATTAGAGGACATTTGCAGCGCATACACAAACGTAATAACTGCGTGTTGAAGCTGATTTTTTAAACTTTAACGTCTAAGATGTAAAGGCTAAAATGGAACCAAACGACAAACGATACTGTAAAAGACACAGTTTTTAAATGTCACGCAGTGTAGTCGTCTCTTTTCTTCGGAGTCCTGTCGTTTCTGGCCGGCTCCTTAGCATCCTTCAGCTTGCATGTACCCCCGCGTATCTTTCATCCCGCTCATAGGCGCCTGAAGCCCAGTGTCCGGTCGCGCAGACTGTAAGGCGGTTGTGTAGCGTCGCTGCCAAGCTCATAAAACACGATTATATCAATGTTCCGTACGTACGTACATGTATAGAGGAGATTAGATGTGAAATGTACTGTGAAGTGACGCTCAGTGCCATTTGATGTTTGTTTTTGTGGACTATATAACTAAGCAGCATTCATGATTCAGGTTAGTGCGACTTTATGCACTTTTTCGACGCACCTAAAATTTTGCAATTTAAGGAGTAACACCTATGCCTCGAAAACGTTACTAAATTTTAATAACATTTAAGATGAAATAAAAATACCTCAAACGTTATCAAAAATATTAAATATTTTTATATATATATTTATGAACAAAAAGGACTACGGTAGGTTTGAATATTTAACATGCAACAAAACAAAAGAAGTTTTTCACGGATTCGTATCGAATTTGTTATCAGTAATAGTGCAACGACATTGAATATCTTCTGTAGGTGTATAATGGACATCCACGCAGTATTTATTGTTTAAATTATGAATGCATTCATTAAGGATTGCGAAAAGGTTCACAATGAAATTGTTATTTATCTTAATACACGTCAAAGTTTCTTTTAGACATAAGAATCGTGTGGGACGATACTTTTAGATGTGTGTACAAAGTTATGAAAAAATTTCAGCAAATTAAATTTGAAAAATGTTTTTATATCGCTCGCTGCTCATCTTATATGCATGGAAAATATGAATAGACAGTACTGAATTACCTTTAGCGTTTTGTTGTAAGAAAATAATTTATGACTTAGGTTTAAGTTCATGTAAATTGTCTTTTCAATTTAAGTTCTTAGTAGTTTCTTTTTTATTTAAAAATTATCATTAGGTATACAGATATTATTTTATTTAATCATAAATGTAGAGATGTGTGATGTAATCTGAAATATTGTAATTACTACTAACATTAGAAACAAACAGTTTGTTTAATATTATTATTTAATGTAATTTACTATAAACCTTATATTTTAGTTCATTTTTTTTTAATGCTTCACAAATGAAAACATTCTTCACTAATAAACTAAACATTTTTTTTGACATAAATCACTGTTTACATTACATAATGTTCTTCATTAATCGTTGTTTTTTCGTCGGATTCTCAAAATCTAAAGTTATTCTATAAAAGCTTTTAGAAAAATTTTACTTCGCAAATATCCGCGCTATAAAATAAAATGATAATGAATAACGCGGATATTTGCGAAGTAAATTTTTCTAAAAGCTTTTATATAATGGATTTCCGCAAAGTAACGCCTGGTTCTATTAATTATAAAGATATTCTAATAAGAATGTATTGTTCAGGTAAATGTAACATGTACTTATAACCTTTAAATGTGTTTTAAATACTTTAAAGGAAAGCGACGGCGCCTGTACTTATGATCACAGAATTACACATTATGCTTTTGCCGCAACTCTATCATTGTGTTTTTGAATCGAATCTAGAAACTTTAGTAAAAGACAAATGTAATTTTAATAAAGTCCAAACATTTTTAAGATGCTCAGCTTAATTTGGTGGCTTTATTTGTTTCAATATTACTAGTTATTTCAATCTCCAGTTCTTATTTTAATATGGAGAGACTACTTTACTTGACCCGCCAGTGGGTGTCGTAAATGGTGATAAAGGAAAACAAACTAAAAGTTGGGTAGCAGCATCTTCCCAAAAATTGCGATTGTCAACCCGTCTGTTATGGCAAATGTTACCCTTAAAAGGCAAACTATGTAAAGGTATATGTTCAGCAGCGAATTGTGATACGCTGTGATGACGATTATAATGATGACCACTCCATATTATTCTCTATAATTAAAGATTACAATCGGACATACAGTCTACCTACCTGATAGTATCTATGTGGATGCCGGAGCAGAAATACATCTACATCTGTAATTGATTTAAGAATCTCCGGTTCTCTATTCGAAACTATTTTACTCTAATGTTCTATTAGAGAGCGTTATTTCTCCGGCTGGACCCGACAATTTCTTGCTTTATAGCCAAAATAACTAAACCTTGGCATTGTCGCGTCTAATAATATACGAATTTCTGTATGAATACTGCAGGTTCGCTAATACTTTGTTAAAATATTAATAGTAAATAAGTAAAAACCTTACTACTAAGACATTAATGGGTGGTACAAATGGTAGAGCTACGCTACACCTATATTACGTGTGGAGCACAAATAGGTCGGCTCCACCGAGGTAGGACCACGCTCTTACAGAATACCAGCGTAAAATAATAATAATACGCTCTTATAGAATACCAGCATATAATAATAATAATAATAAACATTTATTCATTACGCACAGAAATAACCAAAATAGTGCAGTAATGAATGGGCTCTAGCTCAGCATAAATATTGCAGTTTCTTATAACATAGCAGCTTAATGTTGCTGTGTTTCGTATGGTAATAATCGGAGACCCATTTTACTGGAAACGAGGCATTCCACCTTAGTACTCGGGGCTGACAACGCATCTGCATTTTGATTCTTAATTGAGGATAAATGTAGATGTTTACGGGCCACAACATCCAGTTACGGTCGACTGTGTACGTCACCCTTTTTCTATAAAAAAAAAAAACATTCTATTTCTATATTCTATAAACATTCTGTGTGTTCTAGTAGATACGAGTATATAATACTTAAACGTTTTCATGAAGCTTTCAATAAATCTTAATCTGCCTTAATGCAGATAAATCTTTTTCTGATTCTGTCTTATAAATATTAAACTACATTTTGATTACCATTCGTATCTACATAGATGTAGCCTAGGGCTCACAGCATCCATTACCATCAGTAGGATTGTGTGTTCGTTGGTCAAACTTGGTCGTTTAAAAAACAACTTGTCAAAAATCCATCACTGAACAGTGGCTTTCTTTATTTTTAATTAAAACGTTACCTCCACACTAGAATTCTCTCGTGTATCGTGGGGGCAGGTTGTATACTTAATTTTCACGTGGACAAACATCAAGACCCGGAACAATTATAGGAATTTATATTTATAGATTATATATGTACTTGTTCCGTGCGGTGTTCGGACCCGCGGGCCTCAGCGGTGGAACTCATTGCTAAGTTACTGCACCACAGAGCTGTTTTGAGTCTATCAACTTTTACGTCTACTAGATCGTTTTACACGTTCCTTTACGTCTTCCAGGTCGTCACTCCAATTAGTGTATGGCCACAGATTACCGATGCGAGGCTACCACTCCAGAATATAATTTCTTCTTCTAGTCGTGCATCATCTTTACGGTTATGATTTGTTTATCATCTTAATGTTTGTGTCCGTTTGTATCTGAACAATTTTATTATTTTGGAAAAGAAAACTTACTACTTTATTATAAGGATTCTAAACCAACAATTTAATTTTTTATCTATTTTTCAGTGTAAATATAATAACGATAAGAAATTTAATATTAAAGAGATGCTGTGACCTTTATAGTTAATCCCATTATAATACTTTTCCTGAAATAACCTCTCCATTATTTTGACAACACCTTCGTTTTGTCGTGGAAGTGTTACTGATTGACGTTGATATAACGAATTAAATAAATAAGCCGTTAATCGTTCATCAATCTTACAACTGTTTTTAAAATTAACCAGTTGAAGGTTTAACCACATTACAAGGCGAAATAAACACTTCTTACAACGAAGAAACGAATTTAAAATAAAGTTATTACGAACCTTGAGGTAAGAAATTAATTGAAGATTCAACATTAATAACAAAATGATACGCGTAAATTGCTTTTATAGCAAGGAACAAAATAAAAATAAAAGTCATTCCCCTTCAAGTTCTACCTAAAAAAAATCAACCTAAAACCTAACCTTTTGTTTCATAATTTAAAATTTTCAACCATCCACCACTAGTAAGAGCCGGCATATGATTTTTCGGATTTGCTTCTCGTCTTAGTAAATGAATTCATCGATGTTGTCTCTACTCATAAGGAACAGAAAAAGAGTACCACCCAACGCTATATTAGTGTAACTTATCCCTATTTTTCCTTCATAGAAAATCCTTCCTTCATAGCAAAATAAAAAGAGAAAGCGTTCGTGTTTCACTGCTATACACAATAGGATTTCTTTCCGAATGTCGTATTAAGCTACAAGTTTTGGTTCGTCAACCTTTTTCACATTCATGTTTTGGTATTAGTGGTTTCCATACTGTTATTAATTACTACTGGCACGATTGATAATGCTTCTATAACTCTAACTGTCTTACTTACGAAGTCGCAAGAATAAATATCAATGCTTGCCTCTTTTCTTTACATTTACTTTACACATCTTTTTAAAGAGTGATGATAGAAAATACAAGTGCGTAAGTTTTCACGGTATCTGAAGCAAAGCAGATTCAGCGGCGAGCAGCGGATTGATTGAATTGTAAACAGGTCGCTTCATGTTTCACGTCTTAAAAACGCGCTTTCGTTTGATTTAGTTCGTCTTGATCAAGGTGTAGTGTAGTCGATGGCGAATTAGGTCGAGAGGTTTCATTTTCAGTTTTCTTTTGACAGTTATGACTGTTTTAATTTTTAACATCTGTATATTGTCCAGTTTAAAATTAGCTTATTCTGATTGCAAGAGATAGTACAATGAATAAGTATTGTACTTCGATTTTAAGTACACATTCATCTTAGTGCTCAAATGTGAGACGTACATTACTCAGCAAAGCATTCCGTTATCATCTCATCATCATCATCATTATTACAGCCCTTCACAAGTTCACTGCTGAACATAGGGCATCCCCAATGAATGTCACAAAACACGGTCCCGAGCCATGGACTTGTTTACACTTAATAAATTTAATGTTTAAGTTTTGGACAATAACAATAAAAAAGTTTCGGTGTTGTTTCTAAATTATATGTATGTAAGTGTAAATTTCATTATATATGTACCTATTATTATTGATGAGACAAAAATAAGCTAGTACCTAAACAAATATTTATAGAAATACATATTCGTAAATTGTAAAAGCAGTTCGCATTTTAACTGTAGATAAATTTGAAAATAAAAACAACCTAATCTCCAATCGGTTGCCAGTGTACGTCGTATATCGGTTTGCACTCCTTACTCCTACATGCAAACGGTCAAACATGTTGAAAAATAAATTGTTATTGTCAGCCAGAAATATCGTGGCGCGTTTTGTTGATTCTCAACGCTGTTCGGAAAATGAAAACACGTTCGACCTTACAATTCATAAAGCTTGTTGAAAAAACTTGTCCAGAGACAAAAATTCGTGGTAATGACCGTGTGTTCTTGTTATCAGATCAGTTATGATTCGTACATCAAAAAAAGTTGTTTGATGATAATGTAAATAAAAATGGGTGCCGATCCGGTTTGTCTTAAATACCAAGTTACCAATTGAATTATTAGTGTAATTGTAAAATCGAAGTTTTTCTTAAAAAAGAAACAACGGGATCGCTTAGAATGTAAATTGAAATATACATTCTGTACATAAACGAAAGTACGTCACACAGGCATTCTGTTATTTTGAAAATGGTGGACTTGGTATCTGTGAATCCCTAATCAAGGAACCGAAAAATTTAAATTTCAAATATGAGAACCATTACAATAACTTTCAAATAGGAAGTTAATTATATCCTCTATCTCACAGATACTAGTAATTTACAATGTATTTTCTTTAATTAAATTGAAGTTACAAACGAACCTGATGGTGACTTATTAAACCGCATGGTCTCAGACATAGGCCCACTCTTATCTTTGTAAGGGTTAAGTATGGAGCAATTGATCCTTGAAGTATCTTATTCCGTAGAAATGCAGGTCTTTTCACGATATCTCCTTTCACCAGTACCCTCACGTACAAAAAGCACGTGGCTTTTTGTACGTGAGGGTACTGGTAATCAACACTTAAAAATACAGATTTCATAGGTACCGGCGGAGATCTTAATGTGCTCGAATTATGAAATTTTAAAGTAAAATTTTTGTCTTGCACCTTGGCATACTTGATCGTTTATCTATAGGTATCCTATTGTAATATCGTCTAACAATTTTTAACTTTAGCGTGCACTTAGAAATTCGTCGAAACAAAATCTTAATTTCAGCTATTTTAATGATACGGTATAAGAGATCTAAGACCAGAGACGTTTAGCTGACATGTTACATGGAAATCCACTAATATTTACTACGATGTCTCATACATAACTAGGTGGCTTGAAAACGAGAAAGTATTCTAGTCAAGACTCATAATTCTCAGCGTACATGTCTAAACATCTTAAGCAGGTTATTCGTTGGGAAGTGGTAAAGCAAGCTCCCTATTTCGCACTCACGCTATCTTTCACAACCGATTCTGGCTGCAGATGGCGCGCGCCGCGAGCGTGACAACATTAGTTCCGTGGATCACCACCGATTGTGGTGCCGCAGGCGACTGGCAAAATACAAGGAAAGTTACCTTACTATAAAATAGTTTTGATGAGGCGATCTATGGGGGATGGGCAATATATTCAGTAGTGACCTTTTTAGGCTATAATGGTGGAAAATAGTTTTCAGTGCTCTGGAGAATATAGCTTAAGATATTAATGCTACAATGGACATAAAGAAAAATATTTTATATTTTTAAAGGCAACGATTTCAGGAAGGTTTTATTGATTATTTCATATCTAATTCCTTAATATTATTTTTTCGCTTCTAAATAGCAAAGTACTTACCTATATATGGAGGATTAAAAAAAGTCTTTCGGAAATAGATTTGCATTAAAAATTTTGTATGCGTTTTAGATTTAGATGTAGATACCTGTTTGTTTTTTTATGTTCACTAAGTACTGATACTAGTTGAAGTAATTTGCTTAAGCTAATTGATGTAATTTTCCCCATCGATTATATTTTTTTTTCCTGGATGAAGTTCGGTCTTATGCTACTTAAGTTTTATTGGCTGATTAATCTCAATTAACACGAAATAAACAACAACTGCTCAATATTACGAGACTTTGAAGTATATATATATATATATATATATATATATATATATATATATATATATATATATATACTTCAAAGTATAAGTATACATATATATACAAATGTTTTTCGTTATATTAAAGAATTTGTTATATTTCTTCAGGATTAATTTTGCTAGCTCTTATTAATATTCTCTTATAAAAAAAGGAATGGGAAAACACATCTTCACATTTGCCTTCTTCTTGCAAGCCTTCTGGGTCAAATACTGTCACTAGATATAACACATTTTTTGTTAGCTAAACCAAAACCCACATATCAAGACCATAAAGTAAGTTTAAAATGGAAATACGTCTCAAAGCCAACATTGTTATGTACGTCATTGCATATAGTTATAGTGGTTTTCGATAATCCATCAATTTATACTGTTAGAGTTAAACGCAAGTCTATCTAAAAGGGTTATACTCGTACTGTTGCTTCCAACAGCATCTATCTTCGATTAAGAATCAAAATACAGATGCGTAGTCAAGCAAACAGACTAAGACGAAATGCCTTGTTACTTACTAATAAAAAGAGTCTCCGGTTTACTTCACTCATATTATATAATAAAATTTCACGCTGGTTTTCGTACGAGCATGGTCATCAACTTATTCGTGCAATCATAATACGCTGCATCAAGACTCTAACAGTAACACTGGTGTACCTCTCCATATTACCCTGGTAATATGTAGGTCCTGACCTACAGCAAAATACGTAGTAACTATTTACAAATCAAATAAATATAATATACAAGGGGATAAATATAGATTTAAGAAAAACGTTCATACTTAGCAGAGATACATAGAGATAGTAAGTGGAAATTAAATTGGATTTCAGAAATAGTTTATATATGTTATCTACATTCTACATTTATATAACATTCGTCGAAGCTCTAGTCAGTACTAACACTTGTACTAATTCGTCGTACGACTCCTTTTTTCGGGTTTGTGTTCGCTGGCGTTATTTTATAATTACTCACCCACATCTACTCATATATAATCATATAATCCGGAGGCCCTTTTTACTGGAAATGAGGCATTTCATCTTAGTCCTCACGGGTGACAACGCATCTACATTTTGATTTGTAATAGAGGATAGATGTAGATGTCTATGGGCCGCAGCAACCACTTACCATCAGGTGGACGGTGTTTGTCACCCTTATCCTATAAAAAAAATCAATCTCGACTTTTCTTGTATGAAAATTAAGTGACAATTGAATTTATAGTCCACCTGATGGTATGTGTACTGCAGCGAATGGATATTTGCAACAGACGTCAAACCAAGAACGCTACACGTGCGTTGTACTAGAGTTGTCTAACCTTTTATATAATATAGTATCCTATTATAGTTGGAGTGTAAATACTATAATATAAAAAGTAGGCGAAGTAACTTTAAATAAATGTTCCAAGCAATATTATATTAACAATTGTACACAGACTTCAGCAAGGCCTTCGACAAAATACCCCACTTACCTCTTATAGACAAACTTGCTGCCTATGGCTTTACAGGAAATTTTTCCAACTGGATTAATTCATATCTAACGAATAGACGTTTCTACGTTGTTGCTAAAGGCTATAAGTCTGAAGCTCACAAGATAACCTCAGGAATTCCTCAAGGATCCCATTCGGGGCCAATTCTTTTTAACGTATATATCAACGATATGCCCAATAGTTTCCTTTCATCGACGCCCTATCTATTCGCAGATGATTTGAAAATTGCCACAACGATTAAGTCCCAAGCTGATGTTCTTATGTTACAACATGATTTAAATAGGTTATACAATTGGTGCTGTACACATGGGATGGAATTAAATATAGATAAATGCTTTTTTATTAAATTTACACGCAAACATAGCTAAAGCTAAGTCCAAATATTATATTGATGGTAAACCATTAAAAGAAGTTGATAGAATTAAGAACCTAGGAATAATTCTAGATAACAAATTAACTTTCGTACCATATATTGAAAGCATTGTTAGGCGCTCATCTAATATGCTGGGTTTTATTATTAGGAACAGTAAAGTGTTCAAAAACTTACAGACACGTATCACTTTGTGCAAAGCACTAGTACGCAGTCTTCTTGAATACTGCCCTGTTGCATGGAAGCCACACTATGCCACGCACATATTAAGAATAGAACGGGTCCAAAAACGCTTTTTATGGCATTTATCTCACATCTCCAAAGTTTCAAAGAAAAAGTTATCCTATCATGAAAACCTCAAACACTTTAAAATGTCCTCGTTGAATAAAAGAAGGAGCCTTTTGGACCTAATATTCATTTATAAAATTTTCAATAATTAAATTGACTGCCCTCAGCTCCTAAACCTTTTTAATTTTAGGATCCCCTTCAGGGCTCCAAGGAAACCCGTTTCTCTATTTTATCCGAGATTCCGCAGGACTGTTTTAGGAAAACATTCACCAGTTCCTCGTCTGTCTAACGCATTAAATACGTGGTTTATTAATGATCCCAAGGATGTTTTCTCTCTTAAACTTAACCAGTTTCGTGTACATTTGTTAAAAAAAAATCCCAGTTTAATTACACCTATATTTTATCTGTTATAACTAGTTTAAAATTAACCTTATATCAATGTAAAAGGTACTTATGTCACATGTTAAAATAGCACGCTGTGTTTACCTGTAACTGATTGTGCATTTAGCTCATAATAGTTTATTACCATGTAACTAAGTTTCTGTAATGTAACAGTCGTTGGTAGACCAAATAAATAAATAAATAAACAATTATCATTTACTTGGGACATACTATGTGCTTCTTTTACACTTTCATACTATAATTTTAGCTGTACTAGCCTCGAAAATACTATATTTGATATAAAAACTGAGCAAACCCAGTTGTCATTTAAGGTCTACGATGTAATGCCTCACGGCCTCTAATAACTGCCTATATATAGGCCTAAGTTCCATATTAAAAGTCAACTGTCCACACACTCACTCTAATGAATGATTAAAAAATGTATACCTTAGTGCGAGTTAGATGGCTTCTCATCATGTCCTTTCACTATAAATGATGAATAAATGAATGATTTTTTTAACTTAGTGCGAGTAAGCGGACATCTTATCGATTTCCTCAAAACATTTTCTTCATTACCAAGCATACAGAAAATTAGCACTAAAAATTGTAAGGAATTTCAATTATATCGGGACTGGAGATTGAAATCCCCTTATTTACGTTTATCACTAATATAAAACAGAATCGCTTATCCGCATCTGCCTACTAAACTATAAAACTACTTAATGGATTTCTTGAGGAAAGTTTTGTTATTATACAAACGAGTTGGCGTTAGTGTTCCCTAATTAAGTAGAAAGATTGAAACAACAACAAATTGAATCGATAGTTACAAAATATAAACAAATGCCCGACGCTCAAGCTACTACGACTAAAATTTCCATTAATAAGATCAAAATAAAAAAAATCATGGCAAAATATTTCCTACAAATACACGAAGCATACTCATCTCGAGCCCAACTCCAGTTCACTATTATGGGCAAGGTGGCTTATTGAAACAAATCGACCGCCATCAGCAAAATGCATAGTTCGCGGGCGCTCCATTAGGCAAATTATTTTTCCTCGCAACATTGTCCGAGCCTCAGTGTTTGTTGTACGGACGTAAACCTGCTATATTAATATTAGAGAGGGATGATACATTTAATAGATTTTGATTTTTTATCGTTTTATCATGTTTTCGTTTATTAGGATTAACATATTTTTTAAGGGAGTTCAAAACAACAAGGGGGTTTTCTGGGAGAGGTATTCGACGCGTTTGTTTATGTTTAATGTATTACGTGCACCGATTTCTCGAATTCGGAAACGGCTAAACGTATTTAAAATAAAATAAAAGTAAAAAAAGCCTTTTATTTCTTCCAGAAATGTTAGTTTACAAAGTTAATTAGTTTTGTTAGTATCAAAAAAATTGTAAAAATAATTTTTGATACGTTAGTATTATAGTGGAATTATTCTGTAAGAACCCCTCTGCAGGTAAAGGCCTTCTCCAAATTGAGCCAGTTTTCTCTGGATTGCGGTGTTTGTATCCAGTTTGGACCCGCAATACGTTTAATTTCACCCTCCCATCTGTTGTGAGGGCTCCCTTTTTTTCTTTTGCCCTATGGCCCCCTCCATTCAGTCACTCTTTCTCTCCACCTTTGATCTTGCAGGCGTGCTATGTGTCAGGCCCACTTCCATTTTGTGAGAGCTAGTGCTAAGCCGTCTGTTGCTTTTGTGATGTTGCGTATTTTTGTATGCCTTATTTTATTTATTCTTTTTATGTTTAGCATACTTCGCTCTATTCCTCGTTGGCACGTTATAATTTTCTTTTTGTTAAACTTCCATGTCTGACAAGGATATGTCAGGCATGGTATAGGGCAAGAATTCCTTAGTCCTCAGTTTGTTTAGCATGTTGCTCTTAAATATTTCTTTAAAGCTCCAAGTACTTATTCTATGGTAGCTGGGCCCTGCGCTCAATCTTGTGGTAGTTGTTTAGTCTATCGAAGCTCATTCGCCTAACTAGTAAATGTGTTTTTCGGTATATTTGATAAGCTCGTTATCGACGTATATTTGTATCTTGGTGCTGTTGGTCATTACCGCAGTCTTAGAGAGGTTCATTTCTAGCCCAACGAGCTTGTTAGCTTTGCTTAGTGACTCTACCATATGCTGTAATTCCTTTCCTTTCTCTGATGGCAGCACCAAGTCGTCGGCAAAACGTAGGTCGCTTAATTGATTCTTTCTTATTATATCAGGGGTAATGTAACATACATTTGACGAAGATTTTAATGACCTTACCTTAAATAAAAGATATTCTAGTTGTTACCTTGAACTTATGATACACTTTAGACACACACACAAAATAAAAGGTAATTATTTCGATATTATCTACAGACAGACACTTCAATTTCATTTATATTTGACTGTTACGGACTAAGAAACAAAAAGAGTAACAAATATGTGATCTAGGCTAAAACCCAGCCGACTTCAGAAGCTATAACTTGAAATTATTTTAATACTTCACCTAAGAATTATCATTATCGACAATAAGCCGATGTATTTTTGTATTAAAAACTTATTTTAAGTTGCAAAACATTATAATATTAAAAAAAAAATTATCAGTGGTAGAGCCACGCGGCAGCTTTTGCTGTCACACGGATGGGCCGGCTCGAACCGGGGTGGTACCACGACCTCACAGAATACCAGCGTGAAGTAGAGGTTTACCTCTGCGTTTCGCTTGGTGAGTGCAGGTGGCCGGAGGCCCTTTTTACTGGACATGAGGCATTCCATCTTAGTCCTCACGGGTGGCAACGCATCTGCATTTTGATTCGCAAACGAGGATAGATGTAGATGTCTATGGGCCACAGCAACCACTTACCATCAGGTGGACTGTGTGCTCGTTTGTAACCCTTATCCTATAAAAAAAATTACAGTTTCAAAATGATTTCTATTGGCAAACGTTATTTATCCGTTATTCGTCCTACCATTTCTGTAAGTCGCCTCTTATGTCACTCACGAGTAAAGATAAAGTAAGTACCTATTCTGATTTTTTTTATAGGATAAGGGTGACAAACGAGCACACAGTCCACCTGATGGTAAGTGGTGGCTGCGGCCCTTAGACATCTACATCTATCCTCGTTTGCGAATCAAAACGCAGATGCGTTGTCACTCGTGAGGACTAAGATGGAATGCCTCATTTCCAGTAAAAAGGGCCTCCGGGCACCTGCACTCACCAAGCGAAACGCAGAGGTAAACCTCTACTTCACGCTGGTATTCTGTGAGGTCGTGGTACCACCCCGGTTCGAGCCGGCTCATCCGTGCGACAGCAAAAGCTGCCGCGTGGCTCTACCACTGTTAAAATTGTAATTGTTGTGATGTCAACATTGTAAATATCAGTACCTACACACAAGATTTGTTTCCAGAATCCCCTATTCAGCAGACATACCCTAACCACTGAGACAGACGTCAAAACATCATAACGTTACCACGAAAACAAGTTAAAAATAACCAAGTGTCGATCTGTTCGTGACCTTGATTGACTTTCCGTGTATTGAACTTGTAAATAAATTGCTTTGAATTTGCGAATGATTTAGCCCGAATTCTATTTAACTTCAGACCATCAGAATTCTTATATTATATTGAGCAGTGGTAACTCAAATTCTAAGCATTCGCAGTAAATTTCACAGTACAACAGGCTCAAATTCCGCTGGCACCAATGACATTGTTAATTGCAGTTATAAATGCTGGTTTACCACGTGAATCGAGCCCGGGTTGTTAGCGTAACTACTACGAAATTTGCAACGAGCACTACCCTTGAGCGGTGCACTATCTTCACTTACCATCAGGTGGTCAGGTCAATAGAAGTCAAGCTTATTAAATTTGTTTTAATGAATTACCTTTATGATTATCACACAGCATTATTTCGGACATGAATATGTTCAAAGTGCTTGCATATGCACGTTTTTTATATTATAAATGGCCAAGAGACATCTATCCTCGATTAAAAATCAAAGTAGGTATAGATGTGTTTTCGCGTCTGATAAAATGCCTCGTAACCAGCGCAGTGCTTTGCTTATCTGTATACCATACGAAACACATCAGTATTGAGCTGCTATTTAACGTTAGTATTCTGTGAAAACGTATTACTTCTCCAGTAATGCCAACCCATTCGTTCTATCTATGCAGCATGGATCCACCACGTTATATCAATACGCTTACACTTACGGCACCGTATATCCTGACAAGTTGACAACTTTACATAAGTTAAGTTTTGCCGCCATATTTTTGACCTCATTTACTATTTTATTGTTGATGGGAGAAGCATTATGGGTAAAACATGAGGTGCTTTAACTTTAAACATATTTTATTGTTTTTTTGGAATAAATATCACATGACCGTAACAAAATAGAAACAGTGCGCGGTTAAACGATAGTATTAATATAATATTGACATTAACGAGGTAACAATAATCGCTTTATACACCCACGCACCTAAAGATTAATAGAAGATACGTGCAGCGCCATCTGTTGAACACTTGTAAACTATTAATAAATAAAACTATATGGTTTTAATGCTTTTATTGCAACATAATATGTATTCTTAATAGATACATTTTTAATTATATTGTAGTGACAAAAGAATTTATAGTCCACCTGTCTGTCGGTAAGCGGCTACTGTATTCCACGAACACCTGCAACTAGGTCCAAAGAAAAGCTTCAGAGCGTTGTCACATTTAAGGTAGAGTTGTTAACTCTACTACATAAATATATATTGTTTCATTCTTTACTTAGCGGTCCGAATGCTTTTAGTAGTCGAAACAATTACTCAAAGTATACCTACTATAATACGTGAAGGTAATATAATCATCCGGTTAATATGGTCACTTAGTTATAACTCAAAAATTACAGCATTGTTTGCATGGATGGTTTTGTGATACGATAGCTCTTCATCAGTCATTATCAGTCAAGCAAATAATAAAGTTTCTAAGGGGCGTTGCTTTATTGACGCCATTTTAACAGTTGACATTTTATTAGTTATATTAAATATTTTAGTCGATTTTAGTATTGTGTAGTGCAGTTAGTTTTTCTTGTGTTAGTTTTTCGAAGTGTTCCTGATTCTTGGCAAAGCTTGTTTGCTAGTTTTTTTCTTAATATATTAGTTATAGTATACGACTTTGTGTTTTTGTCCTTCTCCTAGTTTTGGTTTTATATGTCGACAAAGCTTAAGGTGATCATATTACGCTTACGTACTGTTATTATGAAATGTCTGTACTTAATTGTATATACAATATTAAAAACTATAATAATAATTTAAAAAAAAAACTAAAACTTTATTATCATATATTTAGTCCTACTTCCCGCGGTATCGCGCCAAGAACGCTGGCTGCGTTTACCCGCTGAATGGCTATACTTAGCCTTTGAGAGAGAAAAGAACCAGCCCTCTTATCACCTTATTGTAAATTACATGCATTTAATAGTTTCTAAGATTCTTTCTAGATAGGTACCATTCTTTTTCCTAATACCTATGCCATCAAATAGCAGTAGGTACCTGCACTGATGTGTTCCGGTTTTAAGAGTTAGTATAGAGAGCCAGTATGATTACAGACTTCCTCCATCTTGGTCCTATAGGTGACAACGCATCAGTAGCTTTCTTTGTTTGAACTTCGCTGCAGGTGTCTAAGTACTGCAATAACCACTTACCATCAGGTAGTATTTAAGTTCGTTTAACACTTCATTCTTTAAAAAAAATAGTAGTATATACAACCCCGGAAAATCTGAGAGGTTAGAAAACTCCAAACGTATCAATCACGAAAGCTATCAATCAAAACAAAGTTCGTTCACAATGACACGAGCGCACCGCCCACAGATACAATCGTTACATGAGAAAATTATACATGGCACGCAAAATCGTAGACGCCGGACAAAATTATAAAATTATAATCGCGAGGCAAAATTATAATTGCCTCGTAAAATTATTAGGTGCAAAGTAATATTATTTCGAGCCGCGGGCGTACATTCGCGAACACTATCAGATGTGAACGCGCCGACTTGACAGGTTAAGTGATGACTCGAGTGATAGAAACTTGCTCTCAGTTGCGCCCATATTGAATTATCGTCGCGAAAGTACTAAAATGTACCATGTTTAGTTTATTTATTATCTAAATATACAACATGTAACAAAAACCCTGTGGTTCCCGTTAAGTACGTTATTAGGATCAGTATTGAAACCTATACAAATAACTTTTTTTTAAAAACACCACCACATCTTTTTAAATTTTACTAAAAAAAAATTTAATTTAATGTGATTTTAATACCTCTTACTGACACTAGCCGATGCTAAAGCTAAGTAAAGCAAGGTCTTTGACAATTCTCTTACTCCCCAGACAATGCAGAGGTAATAAAATCACATACAATTTGCATACAATTATTTTTTTTTATAAAATATTAAAAATATTGTTCGAATATAGGTATAGATAGGATATAATTAAAATCCACTAATATAGGCCATGGACATTTTTTTAATAAAATAAGGGTGACAAGCGAGCACACAGTCCACCTGCCAGTAAGTGGATGCTGTGGCCCATAAACATGTAATTTATCCTCGATTAAGAATCAAAATGCAGATGCGTTTGTCACCCCTGAGGACTGAGATGGAATGCCTCGTTTCCAGTAAAAAGGGTCTCCTGTTCTCTACACTCACCACAGCACACTCACACAGCAGCATTAAGCTGCCATTTTACGGTGGTATTCTGTGAGAGCGTGGTCCTACCCCGGTCGAGCCAACCTATTCATGCTACAACCATAATATCGCTGCATCATGGCTCTACCACGTATAAATAATCATAGGGGTGATCCTGTCATCAGTGGCAGGTGGGTTGGCATACGCAATGTTTTCATGATTTTAACTCATTGTTTGGAAAATGCCGCTGACCATCTCCTATTTCCGTTTACACCACCATTTACAACGCCCACGGGATGATATGGGTAGAGATTACGCTGCTACTACACGGTTACAAACGTGACCATCCACAGATGGACATAGTTCATTCCCATTATAGATAAGATTTGCCTTGAACGGCACGCTTGGCATCTTTTCACTCGACATCATAAAAAATATGTGCGTGGTATGTAATATGTAATATCGTACCTGCATGTGGTCATTTTTATTTAAACTATCTTTTATTTTTTTGCCTGCACAAGGAATATTCTTTATATTGTGAAAGCATTTCCGTAAATACATTATACAAGGATAAACATCTAGATCCGGAACATTTAATTTATAAACTCTACCATTTTTATTAAAAAAAAATTTAACTAAAAAAATCTCTAGCAACCATTTATTTACAAAAATATATCAATGCTACCAATCTTAACTTTAAAATTTTTCTTGTATTGTGTTTTACATACATAGATGATATATGAACAAAAATTCAGACACTGATCAATTATTTGTAGACCATGCAACTATGTAAGTAGTTTTACCGCGCGGGAGTCGAAACTGTAGCCCTCAACACCGCAGCCAAACGAATAGCCACTCACTGCACTGCCAAGCGGTTCCTTGATGACCATCATAACTTGTAATAACATTACGTTGCGGCATAAATTATAACGGTCAACAACAATCACTTGTTACATAGACAAATTCAAGAGAAAATACAATGTAGGTAAGATATAAGGAATTTTTTATTGTTATATGGAAATTTTTATGGTACATGTTCGCTTCAAGTTTAAGTGTTCAAGTTTCCAGTGACTAGGTGGAAGGATAGGTTATTATAATTATTAAAAATTGTAACTTAGAGCATAAGCATCACGCACTTGTCATAAATTTTATTGGAAGCAAACGCCTCGGATTCAATTTCCGGCAGCAACAATGAAATTGTCAATTGCAATTTTAAGTGCTGTTTTTTATAGAATAATGGTGCCATAGCTATCTACATCTATTCTCGATTAAGAATCAGAATGCAAATGCGTTGTCAATCTTTAATACTATAATGAAATGTCTCGTTACCATATACGAAACACAGCATTAAGCAGCTATGTTAGCTACTTGGTAGAGCCATGCTGCGGCTATATTAGTGGTATAGTTGTAGCACGAATGGGTCGGCTCGATCGGGGAAGGAGGACCACGCTCTCACAGAATACCAGCGTAAAATGGCAGCTTAATGCTGCTGTGTTTCGTATGGTGAGTGTAGAGAACCGGAGACCCTTTTTACTGGAAACGAGGCATTCCATCTTAGTCCTCACGGGTGACAACGTATCTGCATTTAATTCGTAATCGAGGAGAGATGTAGATGTCTATGGGCCACAGCAACCACTTACCATCAGGTGCTGTGTGCTCGATTGTCACCCTATCATATAAAAAAAAAGCAATTTCACGATAGCATTCTGTGAGAGTGCCTTACACTCTTCGAGCCAACCATTCTTGCCACAACCACAGAATAGATAACAGTACAAGTACTACAACTATAATAAAGCTACAGCGTGGCTCTACCACGTAAAGACATGTTATATGACATGCTCGGCGGTGAAATAAAATATCGTAAGGAAACCAGCCATGGAAGCGTAATTATTGAACATCAGAAATATGTAACTAAACGCTCCTCAACTTTTACAGAACTAATAACAATATTTCGAAATATAAGTATTCTTACGAAGTATAAGACAAAGGAACACATTTGTATTGCAAAAAAAAAAAGGGAACACTGTCACTTGGAGCTACGTGCAAATCATTAAAGGCATTTAACAAACTAAATATACAACAATAAGCCTTATCAGTAAAGTAATAAAGCTCTATTGTAACGCACGCTCACAGGTTATGTAAATGTCTCACATACGGCCAACTTCAAAGACGGCGGCAATTTCCCTAGAAATCTATTTATTACTTGGTCAAAGCTATATACCCTTTGTGTCAGCTTGCGAATAAAGCAAAGGTTATTTTTAAAAGAGTAACAAACTGAAAACAAACAATTATCTATTATCAGTGAAATCATTGTCGGGCGTCTAGCGCCTTGTTTGTCTCGTATGAACCGCGTGACCCTTTTTCTGGAATCTCATTGTAAGGTGTTGTAAAATTATTGTAAAACCCGTCTGGTGTTCTTGCGAAATTATGTAGTATTGTTGTTCGTAATGTACATTTACTTCCGCAAAGTGTATAGTAAAAAAAATAGAAATACTTAAAATTTCTAAACGTTTTATATAAAGCGCCACCCGAAAGAAAATCTACCATATTAATTTTACCACGTGCTCATCGGTTAAGGAAAACATCGTGAGAAAACCGGCAAGTCTGAAAAATCTATACAAAGAAATAAAATTGAAGTGTCTGTTTGTAATGTCAAAATAACAGTGTTTAACGAAATACATATGAAAGTAGGTATATGGCGGTACTTATAACAAAAACACAATTTTTAAAATGTTTGTCTGTCTGTCTGTATGTTCCGGCTAATCTCCGAAACAGCTGTACTGATTTTGACGGGACTTTCACTGGCAGATAGCTGATGTTATAAGTAGCTTAGGCTACTTTTATTTTAGAAAAAGAATTTGAGTTCCGCGCAAAAAAAGCCATGATAATAATAAGTAATAAATAACAAGCGGGCGAAGACGCGGGGAAGAGATAGTAACATGTGAAGACATGTGAAGTCCGCCAACACGCATTGGGGACAGACCGTCAGTCACTTCCTTGCCCTAAAACCTTCTCAGAAATAAGAGGAGGTCTGTGCCCAGCAGTGGGACGTATATAAGCTGTAACTTTAATTTACTTTTATTATTTCAATACAAACCATTACCGTGTAGCCACTTCAGAGAATCAATCTCTCCGTTTTGTCGGGTAGCTAAGATAAACTAGAAAAATCTTATGGATGCTAGTAGAATAACTATCTTTTTAAAAGCCAGCCCTAAAAACATTCTCTTCAGACCAGCGACGGTGAGCAACGTTGAAATAGATACCTGCTTACTTCAATCATCTGTGATCAGAATCTGTCGTTCCTTAAGAAATTAAAAAAAAAACATTTAAATTTTTTTAAATTTAGAATATGTTAACCTTTGAAGAGATTGTCACTTTAAGTAATCGATCTTTCTGTACGTTTTGATTTTAAAACTAAGACATTTATTTTATAGAGTACGTGAGGGTAATATGGCCTTCCGGTTAATATGGTCACTTTCTTATAACTCAAAAACTACAGCCTAATTTGCATAGATGGCTTTGCGATACGATAGCTCTTCATCAGTCATTCAAATAATAAAGGGTCAAAAGGCCGCCGCTTTATCGACGCCATCTTGACAGTTGATATTATAGTAAGTAGGTACGTGAGGGTAATATAGTCACCTAAAGCTAGCATAGAAAAATAGCAAACAAGCTTTGGAAATATTAGGAGCACTTCGAAAAATCTACTTAAAAAAACTAACTACAACAGACAATACAAAAATCGACAAAAATATTTGCAATAATATCAACTATCAAAATAGCGTCGATAAAGGAGCGCCTTTTTGACCCTTTATTATTTGATAGACTGATCAAGAGCTATCGTATCACAGAGCGTTCTATGCAAACGACGCTGTAGTTTTTGAGTTATAAGAAAGTGACCATATTAACCGGATGACCATATCACCCTCACGTACTATAGTTCGTTTTTTTTATGTTGATTTTTCGAAATGTTGCTAATTATGGTCAAGGCTTGTTTGTTAGTTTTTTCTATATTAGTTATGGTATACGACATTGTGTATTTGTCTCTGTCCTCCTCCTAGTTTTGGTTTTATAAGGCGGCAAAGCTTAAGGTGACTATATTACCCTCACGTACCTTATAGATTATTTTTTATAATATTGTATGGATATTACTATGCTACGATAAGTTTTAACTACATTGAAACAAAATTATCTCGACCATAATAAATATTTAGGTAATTATATAGTATATGAATATACTCCACAAGTTAGGCACTTTTTTGTTAAAATATGTATTAATTGTGTGATAAAGATATCAGTAAATAAAATGTCTATAGGTAGTATGATTAGACAATATTCAAAATTGTTTCTAAAGCAATAACGACAAAAATGTCTTTCAGAACCGAAAATTGTACACTTGCGCGGACGCCATCTTTGAAGACAGGTAGATTTTTCTATTGTCCACTTTACGGATAAAGAAGTCAAGGGTCAGTTACCCCCAGTTAAGTCGCCCCCACCCCTAATCGGACACCTTATGTACGCAGATTACTGTCACCACAGTTGTCGTTTGAACTTACCCCGGATTAGGTGGGATACTTGACCTCGTGGAAATTATCTCTTAAAACAAAATTCACAAGTGAAAACTTTCTTATAATTTATGTCAATTTGATTTTTAAACATTTCAATATTAAATTTAATATATCTGTTGTTGATAGTGTTTAGTACCTAATTAACTGCTTGAATTTAGTTATAAGTGCTAAGTTTTGTGATGAAAATGACGGATGACGTTGATGACAGTCTGTGGAAACTGACGCAGTTCGTGAAGCGCTGGTGGGAAGATGACTATGGAAAGGTTTGTTAGGAAATATCTGTTAAAATGTAACAAGTTTTTAAATACAAAATATGTTAACTTTGATATACCTACTAAGGCTTTTTAAACCGTCTAATTTAACGATATCTTCACAAGCAGGTTACTTGTAAGTTTTGTTTCATTATAAATTCTTAGCAATAGAGAGATGTTACCTTTTCAAAAGTATTAAAAAGTATGTTTACTTAATATACTGCTTTCCTTTTCAAAGCAGTCCTCCGTTAAAGCGTATAAGTCATGGATAATCAGATTTATAGGTAATTTTCTCGCTCACTAAACATTTTAATACCATTAGATAACTTGCGAAAAATAAGCTAAAATTATATGTAGATATGATTTGTTCTGTCCTCGTTGACCACTCGCTCATTTGGTGACTTTTTTTATAGTATAAGGGTGACAAACGGGCACACAGTCCACCTGATGGTTAGTGGTTGCTGCGGCCCATAGATATCTACATTTATCCTCGATTACGAATCAAAATACAGATGCGTTGTCACCCGTGAGGACTAAGATGGAATGCCTCGTTTCCAGTAAAAAGAGTCTCGTGTAAGTGTACGTGAGTGCACCATACGAAACACAGCAGCATTAAGCTGCTATTTTACGTTGGTATTCTGTGAGAGCGTGGTCCTTCCCCGGTCGAGCCGACCCATTCGTGTTACAATTATACCATAAATATAGCTGCAGCATGGCTCTACCACGTATAATATGATAAACATAACTTTTTTACCTTCATCTTTATTTAATAAAATACAAAATTGATCTTATTAAGAACTAGATTATATTTTTATTTTTATTTTAGATTATATTAACATATTTAGTAAGTAGGTACCTAATTACAGGCGTCGAATTTAATTAGCTCAGAGTCGATATCGTAATTTATTCTTGAGATATTTGACGACTCCGAGGTGCAGTGGCTTAGCATTTCGCTGCAGCGTGGGTTCAAATACCACACGAAACTTTGTGTAACCTACAAATAATTTTTCCGGGTTTGGGTGCTTGCCCTGGAACAAATGGCACATTTATGAATTAAAAATGTATGTATGTAAGCCACCTCCACGATGCAGGAGAAAATCCTTATGTGGAGCAACGTTTTTTTAATAACAAATGATGACAAAGTTCATCCACGTATGTTTTTTTTATAGGATAAGGGTGACAAACGAGCACACAGTCCACCTGATGATAAGTGGTTGCTGTGGCCCATATACATCTACATCTATCCTCTATTACAAATCAAAATGCAGATGCGTTGTCACCCGTGAGGACTAAGATGGAATGCCTCATTTCCAGTAAAAAGGGCCTCCGGCCACCTGCACTCACCAAGCGAAACGCAGAGGTAAACCTCTACTTCACGCTGGTATTCTGTGAGGTCGTGGTACCACCCCGGTTCGAGCCGGCCCATCCGTGCGACAGCAAAAGCTGCCGCGTGGCTCTACCACTGTTAATGACTAAACACAAACGCACGAACATACTTACAAGCATGCACAAACACACAGAATCACTAACATCTTATTAATATTAAACAGTAAAATCGAAATATTGCGAACTTAAAATCAGACTCGAATTATGTTGTAATTTTCATTTCCAAAATATAGTTAAATATATATATATATATATATATATATATATATATATATATATATATATATATATATATATATATATATAATGAACATAACATTTGAAGCTGAAAATCAGAGCGTATTATATGCATCATATTATATAGGCAGCTGCCATATCTCACTGTGGTAAAAGTCTTCAATCTTTAAGCTTGTGTACTCATTTAGTATTCCAATAAAGCGTCAACGAATGTACCAAATAAGATCAATACTTGACCTAATCCAGTTATCCAATTATTAATAATACCATGAAGGAACCATGAGGTGCGTTAAGCCGAGATTAAGATAAGTCGCGCGAGAGCCGTACTGTGTCCACACTATATCATTACGGCTATTAAAGTTAAGCGGTCGCTCAGACTGGATAATTTCATGAGGCATCTAAATTGTATCAAAACTGATAATGGGAACTGTAGACAGATTATGGTGTCTCTGTAATAATGGACTAGTGTTTTGATCACTTATTATAAATGAGAGGAACATAAGCTTTCGCCGCCATCTTGTTTCTGGGTTGTTAATTGCGTCAAAAGCAATTGAAATGAATCGTTTGTAATTGAGAACATTTCATTAATTAGATTTAGACTTTCAAAGCTACTTTATCGCGGCAAATGTGCTCCATGATTTCGCAACAACCTTCGTTAGTCTGGAGTTGAGTCTGCACCTGTAGTCTTTTGAGAAACAATAGCTAGCCAGCCAGATATTGTTAATGTAAAAAAAAACTTTACATTTTATAACAATGAGCTGGTGACAAATGAGATAATAGTTTCACCTGATGGTAAGCTATACTGCCCCCCATGGACACTTGTAACCAACCTTAAATAAAACAGTTGCATTGCCGCTTTTGAAGAATGTGAAGCATACCATATTAGTATTCAGGATTGATCCTTAAGAACTAAAATCTCTAATATAGCCTTAGTATTCTCCTTAGAATTAGGGTGACAAACGAGCACACAGTCCACCTGATGGTAAGTGGTTGCTATGGCCGATAGACATCTGCATCTATCTTCGTTTGCGAATTAAAATGTAGATGCGTTTTTAGCCGTGAGGACTAAGATAGAATGCCTCTTTTCCAGTAAAAAGGGTCTCCGGTTCTCTACACTCACCATACGAAACACAGCAGCATTAAGCTGCTATTTTACGCTGGTATTCTGTGAGAGCGGGGTCCTTCCCCGGTCGAGCCGACCCATTCGTGCAACAACTATACTATTAATATAGCTGCAGCGTGGCTCTACCACGTAAAATATTATATACCATTGGAACACAGAAGTGAATGTATGTATTATATTGTGTGCTATTTAGAGAAAGAAATCAGTAAAACTGTCGCGAAGAGATAATTTGAAAATAGAATGTTTAACATGGCGGCATGTTTTCCCCGCGCTGTACCTATAGGTACCTAATGTTATTGTTAGTTTCAGTTACTAAAACCGTATACCGTTTATAATTTCATTCCAAAGACTAACGTCTAGGATTTTTATGTCCCATATTTGTATGGAAATGATAACAAAAAAGAATGTGCCAAAGGTGTTACTTGTCCGACATGTCGTAAATGGCGACAAATGGGATATTGGGCTTATGATTGCATAAGCGATGGCTAGGATTGGCTAGCAACGTATTATCATATTTCCATCTAGTTTCATCTCGCTGCTCCATGAACTTTGGCGTAATAATGTTAAGTTCTAACAAAATTGATGTCTGGCATAGTGCTCGTTTTGTTTTAATACTGTTCCCAGAACGCAAACTAAGCCGCACAACTGATCGTTTAGAACAAGCTATTTCTCTTGCTTAACACTGATTGATAATGTTAATAGCGCAATGTTAATTCAATTAATAGGCACACACAAAACACTGACCACCCACGCTGACATGATCCGCCATTGTTATAGGATTGACAAATACAAACATTGATATTCCCGCGACTTCATGCGCGTTGTTGTTTTTACGTACATTTTACTACCGGGAATAGCACTTTTGCCTCTTGTTTGCTTTTTGAGTTTTATTTTTAAAAAAAATTATTTTTGTTTAACGAAACATTGATTTTTTTTTATGCAACAAATTTACAAAGTTAGTAAGCATTTGTCTACAACACCCACGGAATCAAATGGTAAAGAAGTAAGGCGTGGAGTTTTGGTCATAAAATGACCGCTGGCGTATTGCTGTTCCGATCTAATTCTTACTATTATTCTTCTCGTTTAAATAAAAAAAGTTACCACCACACTAAGATGTTCTAAATATTGGAGTACTGCCAAAGTTACACATGGACATACATCCAGACTTGGAACCATTATTTGTAGGCCATACAACCACTTGTTCTGTGCGGGATTAGAACCCGCTACCCTCACCGCTTCGACTATGTTACCTATCAAATGGAAAACCCATAGAACTATCAAATCTTATTGTTTAAAATTTATTTAAGATCTATATGCACACCATGTAGAAAAAGGCGGCCTTACTCTTACTTAAAAATAATATTATCGTTTAAATAGTCGCTTAAATAGGATTTTCATTGGAAAAGTCGTACTACGACTACAATGAAAAAAAGTGTCCCGATTGCGGTGTACCTAACCCTCAAGTAACAGCCAAGGCGCCTCGAGAACACTTATCAACGTCTAAAATTACCATCATTTAATCCCTTGTAATTGTTTTGCAACAGGAGCTATGCTCTATATATATATATATTTATAAGCGAAATACCACTGACTGACTGACTGACTCATCACGATTAACTGAAAACCACACACCCTATCGACTTGAAATTTATTATAGTTACTCATTTCGCAATGTAGACGCTCATTAAGAACAGATTTTACGGTAGTCCTAAAAAAATTCTTGATATTTTATGTCTAGGTACGTTATTATCGTCTATTATGTTGCGCACAGCGAAGCGAACGAGTATCAGCTACCTAGTATTATCTAAATGCAAAATTTCATTCCGATTCCGATCCTTATTCTGTGATGTTAGTGCTGTTAGCCTATCTGATAGCTGTTTCCGAGAAAATATAATGTCAACTAGACTGATAAGAAAAATATCCAGTCATTTAGTAGAAAAATTTATCGCGTAATTTACAAGTTGAAATAACTCAGTAATAGTGATAGTAGGTACCTAATAACCTTTAGCATTGACGTTTCAATGATATTACGCCTTAGGCTTATACTTAAATGTAGACATTGTATACAGCATATTTTTCTTTTTCTTTTTTTTTTTTGTTGTTGCAAAACTAGAACTTAATATTAGTTTTTAAAGCACAACGTGAACTGGCTGAAGCTGGCAAAAGTTTCCCATAAGAAGCTCACTGCGACTCCCAGGCGCAAGTATAAAGCATTCATTAGGCAAAATGGCAACGCGTTTTTATCCTTCACAGTGTAAGAACCTGTTTACTCCATGTATCATGCACTGAACAATATGGTATGTCACGACAGCGCACCAAAAACGGCGCAACTGAACATTTTTATAAGAAGCTCAAGCGCAACCGAAAATAAACCTTAAATTAAGGGAGCGAAGTTATTTTGAGCTCTAATTGTTTTATTTCAAAGCCTGTGAAATATGTCCAGTTTTACATTACGCCGGTAGGCGTGGGTGAGTTACGTTCGCCGAATTTATTTTCGCGTGGAACATTGCAAACTGGTTCGTCAATGTACGTGATAAGGTAACATTCGTGGCTTTTATTTGTTTGCCGGTCAATCACCTCGATTTACGTCGCATTGGTCGCAGAAATGACCATTTTTTTTCTTTTAAAGTCTGCTACACTGTCTAATTATAATTAAGACAAATTTGTAGTAAAATAAAATTAAAAATTAGTGAAATAAAATCAAGATTTTTTAAAGCCTACTGTAAAATCTAGAAGGTCACCTACCATTAAAACATTTTTTTTTCTAAGCTTCTAAACATAAATCCTCTAATAACAAAATATAATTTAGTCATAAGTTCAAACTAGAGTCTGTTTCGATAAAGAAATCCCGTGGGAAAATTTGGGAACTAAAATGTAAAGTACGGAATTTGACAGCAGATGTCAAATTTTGAAATGACTGACGCCGCGGCTACATAGTGACTTCTTTCGTGAAAGACTCTTCTTTAAAACCATAAATAATAATTCACATTTTGTTATGTATAAATACTTATTTATTATTCACGAAATATACCCGTCTTAATTCCCTGTCATTTGCAACACCTGTTTCAATTTATTTTAAATACGTTTAATTTACGCGGGAAAATTATTTAATGACAGACCACACTGGGTTCGAAAAAACATTAAGCTCACCGGTACATTTTTTAATTATTCATTTATTTAAAAACTATTTATAAAAAAATATTTTTTTTATAAATACATAGTTTTTAAGTGAATGAACAATTTAAATTGAGTTCAAAAGCACGAGTTTAATATGCGATGTGATTTTACACCGATTTCTCATTATTCTTTTTTTTTAATAATTATGTTATTTACTTCAGGGGTGTAGTGTAGTGGCGTAGTGGCGGTCAAGAATATCCACTACCCCATATCCTCCCGTGGGTGTCGTAAAAGGCGACAAAGGGAAACAGGCAGGAGATGGGCAGCAGCATCTTCCTGATAATAGCCAAATTACAATAAAAAAACTGCGGTTGCCAACCCGCTCGCCAAGCGTGGCAACTATGGCAAATACCCCCCCTATGAATGACAGTAACAAAAAAACGGCCCCCAGTCCCCGGCGGCCCCGCTATTCCTGGCTACGGTGGCGACCATGGTAACGGCGGGGCAGGGGGTGCTAAGAATCTCCGGTGGAGGTTCGGTTGCCACCTTAGACGACTCGACCTGGCAACGTACAACGCACGCACCCTGAGGACTGACGAGAAGATCGTGGAGCTGGAAGAAGAGATAGACAAGTTGCGCTGGCATATTATAGGATTATCCGAAGTCCGAAGAGAGGGGGAGGACACGGTAATCCTCGAATCCGGCAACTTGCTCTATCACCGGAAGGGCGACCATCTGTCCCAAGGAGGTGTCGGATTTATCGTCCACAAGTCTCTCGTTAACAACGTTGTAAAGATCGGGAGTGTGTCGACGAGGGTTGCGTACCTTATACTCAGAATCACCAAACGGTATTCGCTGAAGGTCATACAGGTTTACGCACCAACCTCGGCACCCCGATGAGGAGGTGGAGGAAATGTATGAGGATATCTCTAGAGCCATGCATTCCTCCAAAACCCAATATACGGTGTTAATGGGAGACTTCAATGCAAAACTAGGCACAAGAGAGAACGGTGAGCTGAAAGTAGGGAAATTTGGAATAGGGCAACGGAACCCAAGGGGCCAGCAGCTGGCCGACTTCATGGAGAAAGAGGGACTCTTTATGATGAACTCTTTCTTCCAGAAGCGGCCCCACAGGAAGTGGACCTGGTCGAGCCCCGACGGTTCCACAAAAAATGAGATTGACTTCATTATGACGACCAGACGACAACTGTTCAGTGATGTCTCCGTGATCGCGAGGGTGAAAACTGGTAGCGATCACCGAATGGTTAGAGGCACACTGAACCTAAACGTTAAGTTGGAGAGGTCTCGTTTAATGAAGTCAACGCTCCGTCCCCCTCGTGCTCTGTTCCAAAGTCCCGAAACCTTTCAGCTCGAGTTACAAAACCGTTTTCAGTGCCTGGAAGACTGCAATGAAGTGGACGATATGAATGACAAGCTCGTGGAAACTGTCCATGCGGTCGGAGCTAAGTTCTGCAAGACCCGCCGCAGAAGAACACAAAAACTCTCCGATCACACTCTTAATCTCATGGCTGTTAGACGGGAGATGAAGCTACACTCTTCAACAGACTTGACAGCATACAGGCATCTGAACAGACAGATCTCCAAATGCATGCGGCGGGACTTACGCAACTTCAATACAGCTCGTATTGAAGAAGCGATCGAGCGGAACCAAGGCTCCAAAGTCTTTGCCAGAGATCTGTCTGCCAGAAAGAGCCAACTGTCAAAGCTGAAGACAGAGTGTGGCAGCATCGTTTCCGGGACACCTGAGATTTTGAGTGAGATTGAGAGGTTCTATGGGCAGCTGTACACATCATCGTTGGAGCCACACGCAAGTGTGAGTAACGATCCAAGAGCGAGTCTCATCCGACACTATTCCGAAGATATCCCGGATGTCAGTCTGAGCGAGATTAGGATGGCTCTCCAGCACCTTAAAAACGGTAAGGCCCCAGGCGAGGATGGAATTACAGCGGAGCTTCTGAAAGCGGGTGGAAGACCGGTACTTGAAGTCCTTCAGAAGCTCTTTAATTCCGTCCTCCATGGTGGCATTACACCGGAGACGTGGAGCAGAAGTGCGGTGGTCTTGTTCTTCAAGAAAGGTGACAACGCTCTCTTGAAGAACTACAGACCGATTTCCCTTCTGAGCCGCGTCTACGTGCTGTTTTCGAGAGTCATTACGAATCGTCTCGCGCGCAGACTTGACGACTTCCAGCCTCCCGAACAAGCCGGTTTCCGAAAAGGCTTTAGCACCATAGACCACATACATACCCTTCGGCAAGTTGTACAGAAGTCTGAAGAGTACAATTTGCCACTATGTCTGGCGTATGTGGACTATGAGAAAGCCTTTGATTCCGTCGAAATTTGGGCGGTGCTGCAGTCCCTTCAGCGGTGCCAAGTTGACTGTCGGTATATCGAAGTGTTGAAGTGCTTGTACAGTAGGGCTACAATGGCTATCCGAGTACAGAACCAGAGTACGAAACCTATCCAATTGCAGAGAGGTGTAAGACAGGGTGACGTCATATCCCCGAAACTCTTCACCGCTGCATTGGAAGACGTTTTCAAGCTTCTGGACTGGAAAGGATACGGTATCAACATCAATGGCGAGTACATCACTCACCTTCGATTTGCCGACGATATAGTCCTTATGGCAGAATCGCTGGAGGACCTAAGCACTATGCTCAATGACCTCAATAGTGTTTCCCAACGGATAGGTCTTAAGATGAACATGGACAAAACAAAGATCATGTTTAATGTCCATGTCACACCTATGCCGGTAGTTGTTGGGAGCATTAAGCTCGAAGTTGTTGACGAGTATGTTTACCTGGGACAAATAGTCCGACTGGGTAAGTCCAACTTCGACCGAGAGGTCAATCGACGGATTCAACTCGGCTGGGCAGCGTTCGGGAAGCTACGACACATCTTCTCGTCAGACATACCTCAAAACCTTAAAACGAAATTGTACAACCAGTGCGTGTTGCCAGTGATGACTTACGGAACTGAGACGTGGTCCTTCACTGCTGGCCGTATGAGGAAGCTCAAGGTCGCTCAGCGAGCTATGGAGAGGGCTATGCTCGGAGTTTCTCTGCGTGATAAACTTAGGAATGAGGATATCCGCAGTAGAACCAGAGTGACCGACATAGCCCAACGGATTAGTAAGCTGAAGTGGCAGTGGGCCGGCCATATAGCTCGAAGAACCGACAACCGATGGGGAAGAAAGGTTCTCGAGTGGCAGCCTCGTACCGGTAGGCGAAGTGTAGGGCGTCCCCCCACAAGATGGAGTGACGACCTGGTAAGACATGCAGGAAGTCGATGGATGCAGGTGGCTCAGGACCGTGTTTTGTGGCATTCTTTGGGGGAGGCCTATGTTCAGCAGTGGACTTGTGAAGGGCTGTAATGATGATGATGATGACTTCAGGGGTGGCACCATACAATTTTTAAGAAAAATTTTCCACTTTTGATATTCCTTAAACTATAAAGGGTAAAATACTAACTAAATAAAAAAAATAAAGCTGACATCAAAAACATAAAGAAAATAAATAATTTAAATTATTAATTTCAAAAGTTTTTTCAAAATCTTCAAATCTTTACTCGTAATTCTTCGATATGTAGGTACCTATATCTATCGATTTTATGTCTTAGCATCAACTTCATGCCATTACGTAATAATATTTTTTTGAAAACGGTGTGTTTTTTTTTTCACAGTTCAATTTTTACTTCTGTGTCGCCAATATTGACTTTCGGAACCAGAACGTCGTTCTTCATTGCTAGCCTAATCGCTCAGCAATTTAAGAGCGAAGGTCCTATCCTCGGAGTTTACAACATGGAGTAGCGACTTTAAGTAACATACAGGGAATTTCTTCATTTGTGGCAGCTACAATTATTAAGTAACAATTATCACAAATGTACCCGTTATAGAGGGATACGTTTGGGCTCGCGATAATTGCAGTGCCTAATGCATTGATTGCGCCGAGATGATCAATCTAAAAAGGTCGTAAGTACTTCGTTGTGGGTTGCCCAACAATGCGTTTGTTATTAGTAATGTTAATAGTAATATATGGCTTCAGAGAACCTCTCTACCTCATCGGCTGTTAGTTTTTCGAGCTAGATCCGACTATTTTTTCTGATCCGTTGCGTTTGGTCAATTAAGCTTGACCTGCTGCTAATATTCCCGTTACGAATTTTATTTAACGTTAATACCTAGTACATAACCCTTTTAATAGCGCGCTGAGTGAACTACACTACACACTTAAAATAACATAATCATAATATTACCAAGCTAAAACTGAGTATCATCATAAACTCTCAACAATATAAATACCTAGTTTAAAACCAAATTATTAACATTCTAATTTTCTACGTTTCAAAATCTAAAATTACCACAAGAACTATAATTTCGTCATTCCAGACGTACTCTATATTTTACTTAAACGTCACTTTATTATCCTGTGTTTATCCATTTTAAAGAATTAGAGAAAGAATCTTTTTCATTCTAATTGTAAGGTTTGTAAAAAATTGCCCCCGACGCGCCGACGAGGGCAAACGACAATTTAATTTTCCCCAGAAACGGATAATGATATGGCAACCCCGCCGTTTATTCAAGTTACACGCCGTAATCGAGTGACAAACGATTTTAAAAGGCGACATTTAAGTCTGTTTTGACGCGGACTGCTCGGAAGGTTAACGAAAAGTTAAGGGTCGATGATACCATCTCCAAAACTTTTGTTTATTTGTCATTATTATAAATTTGTAATGTTATCGCGATTTTGACAAATTTAAATATTTATAGCAGAATCTTGAAATTAATACAAAATAAAACTAAAATATAATATTATATAGGTATATTAAAATGTAAAGTCTCGTTTAATGTCCCCCTAGACTTAGGAGAATACAGTTACAAATAATTATTCCTAGAAGTACATAATCTTTAAGTGAATGTGCCGCAAGTACCTAGGTACTTAAACATGCAATCGTAGTAAAATGCACTCGTCTTTATCATCCTATATTATTACTAAAAATATTGTCTACAGTAAGGGGGCGTCCATTAATTACGTGAGGTGTTTGAGGGGGAGGGGAATGAGCCGAATCTCACCCAATCTCACGTGGGGGAGAGGGAGGGTCTCGTAATATTTTTTTGCGCAATAAATAGCATAAAATTTCAAGACAATTGGGTTAAATAAAATAAGGCTAAATACTAGGTATACAATCATGTTTATGGCGACTATGCCAACTCCAAAAATTACATAAAAATTATTAAGCAATTGTTTTAATAAATCCAACGCAATCAAGCACAGCTTAACGTATTTAAACTAAAAATACGCATTTTGAAAAATCTCACGTGAGATATGAGAAAGCCGATGGGGTCGAACCATATCTCACGACATCTCACCAGGGGGAGTGAGGGTGTAGAAAAATCGCCAAAATCGCCTCATGTAATTAATTAATCTAAAATTAATAACTTAAAATTTTGTACAGCTGACTTCAATATAAGTTATTAAGAACCATTCAAATAACTCAAAAACTATTGGTCTAACCTTGATGAACTTCATATGACGAGAAGTAGGATCAGCTTTCATATAAAAAAAGAATCATCGAAATCGGTTCACCCAGTAAAAAGTTATGAGGTAACACACATAAAAAAAACATACGCGTCTAATTGAGTACCGTCTCCTTTTTAGAAGTCGGCAGAAAAATAAAAAGACAAATAAGAAGCACGTCTATTTCATAAATATTCTAACTGCAGTCTAGAATTCTAACTGAGGATCCAAAACTTTAAACCTTATAAAAATAAAATATAAAATTGACGAATGAATTTCAAAAAAAATTAAGATGAATTACACACATACTTATTTATTTGTAAACATAACGCAGATTATCTAAAAGGCTAAAGGCTAAAAATAATATTAAGTTTCCCACACCTAAAATCAAATAATTTACCGTATAAAATCATAAAACGATTTTTAAACGTAATTTATTGTCAATCATCGCTGTATACAAGTGCAGGTTAATTTGTCCAAACTTAAGTTAATTTAACTTTGACAACGTGAGCCGGCCCTGAATACTTACCAAATGAATAGTAATTTAGTTTTCGGATTAAATCGTTTCAAACACGCGACACAAACCACTTTTCTATTCCAGAGTCGACTTGAAACCGTCATTTTACACAATTTTACCCAATTGCTCTCCGTTCTGAGAATTAATTTGATATTAGCTTTTGAAAATGCAAGGTGTGGTTTTATGTTGGACCGATTGTTACGATAAAGACTCATTTAAGTTAAGTAATTTTTAAGCTCGCTCTGGACTCGATAATCTAAGCTAAGATTAGGTAGCATTAGTAATTTAATAAATGGAACCCATCTTTAATTATGTATTTTGTTGTAAATGGTTATTATCAATAACATTACTGTAAACCTTGCTAAACGAGTTCCTATACACAAACTAGCTACAATAAATTATGCAGATTATTAATATTTTATAAGTGTTAGATTAAACCACTGACATGGATGCACTATCATAGATTATGAGAATATTATTAAGAAATTGAAATTGAACTGCGATGATGAGTGACTGTTATCCTTAATAACAGTTTTAACGACACAAACATGTTACATTGTTTTTAATTCATTTTCGTAATAGCATTATATGTTTATTGTTACAGGAATCACAGTCAACCAGCAATGAAAGATGGAACGGGCATGGTCCAGAACACAACATGGCTTTGCAACAAATTCTCAAACTTCAAGAAGCGAGGGCGCTCCACAAAACTTCTCTACTTCCTATTTACAAAAAGAACGGACTTCCATCACCACCATCTGCTAACCAGGAATATGAACAGGAAAATAAGAACCAAGACAAATGTACTGAACAGCAAGTGTTCGAGCAGTTGAAAGTGGAAGAGGAATTTAGAAAACTGATGGAGAGATCGAGTACCGACACTCGTAATGAAGAGTCCTTAAAATACTTCGAGCACATGATGGAAGCGAGACAGCATTTTGAATATTTAAAACATATTCAAGAAAGAAATATTAAGAATACCTATTCAGAGGAAGACAACTTAGAAGCAAGGAAAGATGGAATCACACCCAATGATAATAAACTTTCACCAATTCACAAACAGTCACCTCCAAGGACATCGTCTGCGGAAATCTCACCAAACCACAGTGTCCGGTTATCTACCTCATCCAGTCCTCTCTCCACCACTAGTCCAATAAACTCATCCCCATTGAACCACTTGCAAAATATGCAACCATTTGACTTTCGTAAGCAAAAGGTGCCTGAAAATAACACTAAAGTAGAATTATTAAAAAGTAATTACGATATAAATAGTGCCGAAAAAGCAGCAATTGAATTAATGAGAAGCCAACTCTTCAATTTTCAATTGCCTCCTAATTTGCCTATTCCGCCTATGTCTATGCCATCCACATTTTCGCACCCCGCAGCAATGGTTGCTGCTTTGAGTCAAAATCCTATGGGATTAGCGTCTTTACAAGCGCTTTTGCCTCAAATGTCGTCAAAAGTTGTCGAATCTGAAACTAAAATAAGCAACGGCGTCGGAAATGGCAGAGTTGATGACAGAATGGATGAAGAAAATGTTTTAAATTTAAGCAAAGATGCTTACGTAGAAGCAACACATAAGTCTAGAGATTTAATGATAGGTAAATGCTTAAGCCCACCGAAAAGACATTGGGGTGCTTCTCAAATGCCTTTAAACTTAGGTACGCATTTTATTAATCCTGCTACTGGTAAGAAAAGAGTACAATGCAATGTGTGCCTCAAAACCTTTTGTGATAAAGGAGCGCTTAAAATTCATTTCTCAGCTGTACATTTAAGAGAAATGCATAAATGCACTGTCGAAGGTTGCAGTATGATGTTCAGCTCAAGGAGATCAAGAAATAGGCACAGTGCTAACCCCAATCCGAAATTGCATTCACCACATTTGCGACGAAAAATATCTCCTCACGATGGTAGAAGCGCTCAAGCTCATTCTGTTCTCATATCACAACATGGATCGGGCTTAAATATACCGCCTGTAATCAACCCAATACATGCATTTGGATCCTACCCAATTATAAATCCAACACAAAGTATGCGGCCTTTTCCTAATAATGTACCTTTAGATTATAAAAATAATATTAATTTCCCACCTCATTTCGACCATTCACATTTGCGCCGAGAGTCTAATTCGGAAAATAATAAAGAACAGGACGTTCATGGTGAATCCGATGAAGATGACGGTATTGTTGTCGTAGCAGGAGACGAAGATGATGATGAAAATTATCATATGGATAGTGATTATTATTCTAATTTAAATAAGTCAATAGGCTCTTTAGATGATTCCGAAAATGATTTTGATCAGAGAAGTGTTAGTGATAATAATGATAATAAAGAAAAAGATGGCGTAAGCAGTCCGGAAGTAATGAAAAGAAAACGAAAAAGTTTAAACCCTATTCGTTTGCATAGTAACCAAAATATTGAAAGCCAAGAAAAGATTGAAGTTAACAGAGAAAATGGTATTAAAGAGGAGAATTTAATTGATCCCAAAAGGGTCAAATGTGAAGGAAAAGACATCGGTGATAACTGCACACTTCTAAATGAAAAAGTAGAGCCAACAACAATAAAGCAAGAAACCCCTTCAATTAAGGAAGAACCTCAAGAAATAGAATACAATGCACAAGATTTACGTATTAAAGAAGAACCGAAGGAAAAAGATGATTCATATAAAACTGTAGAAAAGTCACAACTAAATAACGAACACTTTTCTTCCGAAAACGCTTTGAAAAGATTGGAGAGTTTATCGAAAGGAAATTTTCCAAACGTAGCAAAAAAGATTGAAAATCATAATCCATTAGCCCCCTACAATTTATCAGTGCATGATACTATGGAATATTCGGATCGATCTCCCTCTTCATCAGTATCAAGTTATGATTACGTAACAGATGATAGCCATTGCCAAATTTACGGTCACTTTGATAATGGTTTCTTTGTAGTTACTGCCGACGTTCCAACTGATCAAGAAAATCCACTAAAATGTACAGTTTGTGATAAACTATTTCAAAATAAATTCATTTTGAAGACCCATTACCAAAACTCGCATTTAAAAGTAATGTATAAATGTAGTAACGAAGGCTGCAGAGCTTCCTTTTCGACAAAACCTAGCAGAGACCGACATAGTTGCAATATTAACTTGCACAGAAAGATATTTTCAATATGCGGGAAAATATCTGATGAGTTTCCGCTGAAAACATTAGAAAAGACTCGCGAACAAATGGAATTAATATCGAAATTCAATGAAGATGAACGAGTCGTACCATACATAGAGTCGCACAAATATTATCAAGCGAAAGAATCTGAGAAGCCAAAAAATCATTTAAGTCCACACATGCCCTTTGGAGTACCTTATCCACCTCTACAACTGCCGGAGGCGTATTTAAACAGTCGTGATATGTTTGGTCAACAACCTTTTCTGTTCACACCATTTGGCATGCTGCCGAATTTCCCCGCCATACCATTTGGCTTCCTCCCCCCTAACTTAAGTCCCTTTGGTTGTGAACGTCAAAATTACTCAACACCTATGTTTCGAAAATTAAACTACTGCATAGAAGATGAAGCGCCTCGACCCAATAAAGACGGATTATATCCATGTAGGGCTTGTCGGGAGTTCTTCAAAGACTTAATGGGTTTAAAACTTCACTGTGAAAACGTCCACGTCCAGTCTTTACACCGATGTTCAGTGAGCGGTTGCAATGCTGCTTTCTTTTCGAGAACTAAGAGGAATATTCACACTGAAGCTCACGTTAATTCACGACGTCAGAACGGTAGAAGTGTCCAACTTGTGAATTCAACGTGACCTGATTAAGAAAACCAGTGCTTATTGACAGTGCAAACCCCAGTGCATTTGTGATGTTTTAGAGTAACCAAAAAGTATTGACATTTCTATGATAAGTAATAATTTATCTGTATAATATTATGACAGTACCTTTAATTCTCATTCAATGAATATTGTTCACATTGGAGACTTACAAAACGTTCTTAATTATTAATGAATACGATAGAAAAATATTAAAATATTGTCACTATACTTTGTTGCTATTTAAGCCTGTACATATAATTTGATATAAATTGCTATGTAGAAAATTAGGTGATATTGTACATAAAATTTCAACATTCCATAGTAATAATTGTGCAATAACTGTATATAATAGATAATAATGTATAAAGTTTCAATTAAATAAATAAAAAACAAATATGAACTTAATAGTTCAATTAAGGACAAAATATGTCATTACCGTTGAAACTATTAAAAATATAACTTATAAAAGTATTTATGACACGATAATTGTATTCCAAAATATGATCATATCTCTTGATTTTTGGTGCTAAACTACATAAACATTACATGTACTTCCTGAGTAGGTACACCTCGTTTGGTCTATATAAATGTAAATGTTATAGTTTGTAAACTGTGTGGTTTTTGTTAAAACATAAATAATACGTAAGAACCAAAAAGTATTATATATACGTAGACAATGGACGTGTAAGATTGTATGAGAATAATGAAGCATGTTATACTTCCTTTTGCCAAACAAAAATTCTAAGTATAAAATAAAAAGTTTGAAAATTATCAATGACTTTTTTATCCCATCGCATACCTACTATATATATTACATACATATGTGTTTTAAAAAACAGACGAATACTTCTTATCAGTTTGGGTACAGCAAGCAGATTGTGTACTTTTTACAACTTTCAATTTTTAATTAAAAAAAATCGCAGACTAGATATAATAAAACAATCCATCCATACATTACAGTTCATAAAAGTCCACTGCTGAGCACTGGCCTCTCCCATAGATTGCCTCAGAGGAAGGATTTTGCCATAGTTGCCACGGTTGGCAGTGAATTGGTAACCCCAGTTTTTTATTATTTTAAGTTGTTATCAGAAAGATGCTGTTGCCCATCTCCTGTTACAGTTTCCCTCTGTCGCCTCTTGCGACACCTACAAGACGATATGTGGTAGTGGATATTCTTACACTAATATTCTTTCAAAACATTTAGAATCAATAACCCTATTTAGTCCCGTGAATGTCGTAAAAATGACTAAGGAAAATGCCAGAAATATCGCATTGTTGGCAATTGATGGCGCTATCCGATAAACTATCCCATTTATGCCAGGTATTAAACACCCTGACCAGCGAAATCCAACATACATACACGCAACATATATATGTGAGGTGTCTATATTCAGCCTTGGACTATTACAGGCTTACCAAGTTGAATAATATAGTGTTCTTAGAAAATAAAATAAATCTTCCGCGACTTGTCTCCTACGCACTAACGTTTTCGTGAAAAAAAATATTATGATCACGAACAAATTATGAAAACGCAACTCCAAATTACATCCACTCATCTACCCATTACAGTTTATAAAAGTCCACTGCTGAACATGAGCCTCCCATAGAGGGAATTGTGCCATAGTTGCCACGCTTGACAAGCGGGTTGGCAACCGCAGTCTTATAATTACGAATTATTGACAGAAAGATGCTGCTGCCTATCTCCTGTTTGAGATTTCCTCTGACGCCTTTTGCGACACCCACGGGACTCATCAATACTACTTAATCCTGCACTATACCAAACCTTTTTCCTAGATCTTTTCAGTCCGATGCATTAAGCAAACAAGCTAATTCTTACATAATGGGGGTGGGGGGGCGTTGTTTGCTTGCCACGTTTGGCAGGCGGGTCGAAAACCGCTTGTAGCTGTGATAAAAATGATGAAGCAAAGTCTGATGCAAAATATTTAAGCCTTACTGCACGAACAGTTGTCGTTTATAATAAAGGCACTTTTTTAAACTTAGGTACGCATTTTATTAATCCTGCTACTGGTAAGAAAAGAGTACAATGCAATGTGTGCCTCAAAACCTTTTGTGATAAAGGAGCGCTTAAAATTCATTTCTCAGCTGTACATTTAAGAGAAATGCATAAATGCACTGTTGAAGGTTGCAGTATGATGTTCAGCTCAAGGAGATCAAGAAATAGGCACAGTGCTAACCCCAATCCGAAATTGCATTCACCACATTTGCGACGAAAAATATCTCCTCACGATGGTAGAAGCGCTCAAGCTCATTCTGTTCTCATTTCACAACATGGATCGGGCTTAAATATGCCGCCTGTAATCAACCCAATACATGCATTTGGATCCTACCCAATTATAAATCCAACACAAAGTCTGCGGCCTTTTCCTAATAATGTACATTTAGATTAACTAACAACTTACAAGCGGCTACTACCGACTGTTGACACCTGTTACCAACTTCGAACAAAGAACGCTACGTAGATATGCGATGTCACCCCGCGGACCGAGATGAAATGCCTCACTGCCTGTAAAAAGCACTCTTACACTTTAAACAGGAACACAGCAGTAAGTAAATAACTGCTGCCTAGTGGCAAGAATAGTCAAAAGATGCTACCAACCCAGAGGTACTTCTAGACTGATGCTATATTAATAGTATAGTTATAGCACGAATGGGTCGGCTCGACCAGGGAAGGACCACGCTCTCACAGAATACCAGAGTGTACAGAGAGAACCCATTTTACTGGAAAGGAGGCATTCCATCTTAGTCCTAACGGCTGACAACGCATCTGCATTTTAATTCGCAAACGAAGATAGATGTAGATGTCTATGGGCCACAGAAACCACTTACCATCAGGTGGACTGTGTACTCGTTTGTCACCCTTATTCTATATAAAAAAAGACTCCGCTTCGTAATCAACTTGAAACAGTCCACAAAACAACATGGATCATAAGAAATGTCCATATTCTTCTGCAGGCTATTTCAAGTAGAGAGAGAGAGAGATACCATATACCGCAAATAACTGTATTAATTGCAGCAACTTTACGCTACTCTACAAGATGATTATACCGTCATCTACCACAGGTCATGATATTTAACTGGAGCTTTCATAGTCGACCCTTACCAAACCCACTGAAAGAAATGGAGTAGTGTACTCTTACACTGCACACGAAACTGTGCTTCACTCTAACAATTTTTAAATCTTACTGGTTTTAGCTCGGTTACAGCCGTTTCCCAATATCATACAAAAGAATGAGGACACTAAATTGGACCCTCTGGTAATTTTGTAATACCTACTATTGTCTGGTGATACATGCTTAAAGTCGCCGAAGTTATGGGCACACACGAAAACAGTTTATAAAATTTTACGTGGTAGAGCCATGCTGCATCTATATTAGTAGTATAGTCGTAGTCTTAGCACGAATAGGTTTGCTGCACCGGGAAAGAACCACACTCTCACAGAATACCAGCGCAAAATAGCGGCTAAACACTGCTGTGTTTCGTATGGTGAGTGTAGAGAGCCGGAGACCCTTTTTACTGAAAAAAAGGTATTCCATCAGTCCTTACGGGTGACAACGCTTCTGCATTTTGATTCGTTATTGAGGAGAGATGTGGATGTCTATGGGTCACAGCAACCACTCACCATCAGGTGGACTGTGTGCTCGCTTGTCACCCTATCCTATAAAAAAGTCACAAACTAACGGAATTACAGTCCAACCGGTAAGTGGCTATAGTAGCCAATGGTCACCTGCAACCAACTTCAAATGAAGGCTACAGATGTGTTGTCACCTCTGAGGACTAAGATTAAATGCCTCACAGCCTGTAATCAAACTGGCTCTCTTTACTTTTAATTTAAATAGGCAAAAGGGTGGTACCTACCCAGACAGACTCCTACTAGGCAGTTTTCTGCCTAGTAGGAGTCTGTCTCGATCTGTCTTATTCAATATAAAAAAGGCTGGATCACCTAACCTTTTTTTATATTGAATAAGGTTAAAAAACGAGCACACAGTGACTACCACAGTATCCACCTAATGGTAAGTGGCTGCTGTGGTGTATAGACATCGACGTTGTCACCCCTGTGAACCAAGATAAAATGCCTTATCTCCAGTAAAAAGGTTTTCCGGTTCTCTACACTCACCGTAGGTACGAAACACAGCAGCATTTAGCTGCTATCTTACTCTAGTATTCTGTGAGAACGTGGTCCTATCCCGGACGAGCCGACTATTCGTGCTACGTCGTCGTATGAGTGGCTCTGTCACGGCGGTTAAAAAAGGAGGTTGCTGGTGATAAGATAATGTTAATATTAGCGCTTGGGAGCACTATTGTCTGCTTTGGTTTGCTGTGCACTTATGAATGATATCTTATGAAAAAGTAAAAGTTATATAGGTATAGCCTACGGTCTCCTCACATTTCTAAGAGTATTATTGAGCAATTAATCCACCGTGTTTCTCCAGTGACTGTTAACGAACTTTACATATCTTCGAAATATTTTTATTCCTCAGACATCCACGTTTCATCACGATGTTTTGCTTCACCGTCGTGTATGTGGTACAATCAGCACTTAAAATTGCAATAAAAAATTTCATTTGTGCGGGAATCGAACCCGGGTTGCTCGAACACTGTGAAATTTTTCGGCGAGCGTTTAGCCTTTGCCACTGCTCTGCACTGCATAACATAGTCAAGATCCAAAATATTTACGAATTTTTTTATAATAGATAAGCTAACATGCTTTATTTACCTACCAGAGTATGTATTTTTTACATTTAAAGCTCCTATTATAGTCCTGTATTTGACTTTGACCTTTTAAAAAATAACAAGAAGTCCAAAGTCCTATTATGATAAAAAGTGGTAGAGATCGTCCAATTTAAATCTGCACGCGCCTCCCTTGCATTTTGGTAGATTTTAGTTAGATTTAATTTGATATTTGAATTGAATGTTAGTAAATGACATTATAATAATGTTAGTAAATGGCGTTATAGTCCTTCCAAAATTAAACTCCATTTTTATGTTTATCTGACACTACTTTTTAAATAAAGAGTTCCCACCAATGAAATTGTTAGTTACAATTTTAAATTAAAATAGTATTAGTACTTGTTGGACGGTCGAGGAAAACATCGTAAAAACCTAAGCATGTCTGCCAAATTAAATCTGACGACATACGTAGTTCCCCAACACACATCTGGGCGGTCGTGGTGGGCTCTTCCATGTCCTTAAAACCCTTTCAATGAAAAGAGATCTAAGGTTCTGTGTCCAGTATGTGTCCAACAGTGACTCTATATTCTGTTACTTTATACACAAAATTTCTATAAATTACATAAAAAGATTAGTATTCAAGCTACTGGACCGGAAAGGATGCGGTATTAACATCAATGGCGAGTACGTCACTCACCTTCAATTTGCCGACGATATAGTCCTTATGGCAGAATCGCTGGACGACCTATGCACTATGCTCACTGACCTCAATAGTGTCTCCCAACGGATAGGTCTTAAGATGAACATGGACAAAACAAAAATCATGTTTAATGTCCATGTCACACCAATGCCGGTAGTTGTTGGGAGCATTAAGCTCGAAGTTGTTGACGAGTATGTTTACCTGGGACAAATAGTCCGACTAGGTAAGTCCAACTTCGACCGAGAGGTCAATCGACGGATTCAACTCTGCTGGACAGCGTTCGGGAAACTACGACACATCTTCTCGTTAGACATACCTCAAAACCTGAAAACAAAATTGTACAACCAGTGTGCGTTGCTAGTGATGACTTACGGATCTGAGACGTGGTCCTTCACTGCTGGCCGTATGAGGAAGCTCGAGGTCGCTCAGCGAGCTATGGAGAGGGCTATGCTCAGGGTTTCTCTGCGTGACAAACTTAGAAATGAGGATATCCGCAGTAGAACCAGAGTAACCGACATAGCTCAACGAATTAGTAAGCTGAAGTGGCATTGGGCCGGCCATATAGCTCGAAGAACCGACAACCGATGGGGAAGAAAGGTTCTCGAGTGGCAGCCTCGTACCGGTAGGTGAAGTGTAGGGCGACCCCCCCCCCCCCCCCACTAGATGGAGTGACGACCTGGTAAGACATGCAGGAAGTCGATGGATGCAGGTGGCTCAGGACCGTGCTTTGGGTAAAAAAAATTCGTACCGTTGATTGTTTATTAACTATTAGATAAATTAAAAAAAACATGTGTGTAAACTAACACTTGTTAGGAGTGAAACCTTCAGAAGAGGAGAACGAGGTAATAAGAAATAAGTACCAGTATACTGTATTCTATCTAATTCTGTCGCAAGCTAAATGTATATGTTTGTCTTTTTTTAGTGTCGCTTTTTCGTTTCATAGAATTTCAAATCACACCGATGCTGAAGAAGTTTTCTAGAAAACATTAGGAATTTATATTTTTTAAACGCTAAAAGCACTAAAAATAACTAAAGATCTTTAGAGAATATGAGTAACTAAGTAAAAAATATTATTGTTTTTCTCTGTCGCTTCCTACCACACTCACGATGGTAAGGGTGGTGGAAGTGGCTGGTTTTCACACAGTCACTACCAGGTGTTTTGTGATATTCTTTCAATTCAGTAGTGAGATTGTAGCTGTGATAAAAATGATGAAGCAAAGTCTGATGCACAATATTTAAGCCTTACTGCACAAATAGTTGGCGTTTACAATAATCAGGCACTTTTTTCAATAACTCTAACAACTAACAAGCGGCTACTACCGACTGGTGACACCTGTTACCAACTTCGAACAAAGAACGCTACGTAGATATGCGATGTCACCCCGTGGACCGAGATGAAGTGCCTCACTGCCTGTAAAAAGCACTCTTACACTTTAAACAGGAACACAGCAGTTAGTAACTGCCTAGTGGCAAGAATAGTCAAGAGATGCTACCAACCCAGAGGTACTTCTAGACTGAAAAGGAAAACCTACTTTTTATACGTGGTAGAGCCATGCTGCAGCTATATTAATAGTGTAGTTGTAGCACGAATGGGTCGGCTCGACCGGGGAAGGACCACGCTCTCACAGAATACCAGAGTAAAATAGCAGCTTAATGCTGCTGTGTTTCGTATGGTGAGTGTAGAGAACCGGAGACCCATTTTCCTGGAAAGGAGGCATTCCATCTTAGCCCTCACGGCTAACAACGCATCTGCATTTTAATTCGCAAACGAAGATAGATGTAGATGTTTATGGGCCACAGAAACCACTCACCATCAGGTGGACTGTGTGCTGGTTTGTCACCCTTATTCTATATAAAAAAACCTACCACCTAATAAACTTGACTCCGCTTCGTAATCAACTTGAAACAGTCCACAAAACAACATGGATCATAAGGAAATGACAATAAACATTTCTTTAATATAAGGTCTAAATTCAATGAACAGGTGCAATTAAAAACCATCACAGCGTGACATTTGTGTCACGTCGGCGTGACGTCACGCGACACGTCCCCGTCACGCGGTGTGACATCGCGTGCGCCGACTCTTGTTAATTTTTAAACGCTCTATTATCGAGCGACATAACGACAATCTATCTGAGGGAGAGCCCTTACAAATTGATTTCGTGTTTATACGACTTCTTGTTAAGGGTTGTTTTCACTTAAATTTGTAATGAGTTTGTAAGGGAGTCAACTTATTTTATTTACAGTTTCGTAATTAGAATAAACTATAGATAATACAACACTAGATGGAGTGACAACCTGGTAAGACATGCAGGAAGTCGATGGATGCATGTGGCTCAGGACTGTGCTTTGTGGCATTCCTTGGGGGAGACCTATGTTCAGCAGTGGACTTGTGAAGAACTGTAATGATGATGATGATGATAAATATAACAATACAGACTCTTTGTTTGATTTTTATTTAATAAACCTGAGGGCATTTTTTATTTAACTTTAGGTACACATGTATTATTGTGGATAATTTTATTGCATATATTTATTGCTTTGAGTGATACAAATACAAAATGAATATAGGTAGGTGTATAGAAGTTGATAATAGATAAAAATAAAAATTTAATGAATGAAATATGAAACAAAATATTACATATAGCTAAATAAACATACATAAACATGCATATTTAATATAATAAATTTATATCCCAGATTTATATTTGAGCTTCGCAAATATCATCACCTTTCACACATTACACAAATTGGTGTAACTGCCTTTGCAGGATACTCTGTATCATTGTTTTATACGGCGTTTTAAACAATTTCTTCGCTCCATATTTCCTAGAAGACTATTTTGTATATATTTCCCTTTCACATGATCAGTAACTCCGGTCGCTTGTAAATAGAGTATGAAGCTGTAAAAGCCAAAAGGCTAACAGTACTAATATCACAGAAACTAGATCTCTTGTTAATTTTTCTCTATATTCTTTTATACATTCTTATTCCTTATTTAAAAAAAATCACATTCTTTATTGTCACGGCCTGTGCGTCTATTGAACTCTTTACCCCTCCACATTCGTCGTGTATATTTTAAAATATATTTTGCTTTTTTTTAAATCCGACATACAGAATACCGTGAAACCTGGCAACTTTACCATTTTTGGAAGGACTTAAAAGCTTAACACCAAGTTTGCAAAAAAAATGTACATTCAGACTGGGCGTTAATGTTAAATGTGACATTATATTCTTCATAGATTTGGTATTTATTAACGATTTATTCAAATACTAACATTAAATATACAAAATATTCAAAAATAGAAAATGGCAAAGTTAACCTCACTTTGTGGCAACTTTACCATCAGGGATTATAATAAAAATAATAGGACTTGACGTCAAGGTTGAAGCAAAGTTTACCTCATAATATAATACACAACAGGTATGATTTGCTTCTTTAATGATGTTGCAAATAGCAAAGTTTACGCCTATGGCAAAGTTGCCCTCCTATTTTTCAATTTTTCATACAAACTTGAAAATATGTGTCAGGGTTGTCAAAAATCCTTGATACTTAATTTCTTTATTTAAATCTTGTCACAATAATTTCTTAAGAAAAAATCTAAAATATATCAAACAAAATTACTCTTGTCTAAAATTAAAAATAAAATGGGTGAAATAATAAGCTCAAATCAATTATAATATTGAATAAAAAAAAGCTTGTCACAATAATTTTTAACAAGTATTCGTTTTTTTATTAGTCATCATCACCATTTTATTGCGGGTTGTAATAAAATGATGTCAGGTCATATTTATTGAAATCAATCTAAATATTGTTTTCCCACAATAACAAAACATTAATATCTAATCATTTAAAATGACAATTAATGTTTTGCTTAATATCAATACACAAAGTTGAAATTATGAAAAATACAGAGTAGTAAGAATATTATTAATGCCCGACAACGCAGTAAAAATAATATAGATTTCTCTTTTCTTTTCCTTCACTTTTAATAAAGATGAATTGATTGACGACTCATTTGGTAAAATCAGTCTAATGGGCTGCTACGGTGAAACATCGATACAAACATACATACAACATGTTCCCATCTCTGGGCAGGAGCTCCCCAGTGCCAGCTCCTTCCACTTGACCGCATCCAGCACAAAGTGGTTCGAATCGCCGACGACCGAGTTCTTTCCGATCGGCTTGACTCACTGGCACTGCGTAGAGATGTTCCATCTCTTTGCGTATTTTATCGTATCTATCACGGGGAGTGCTCTGAGGAATTGTTCGGAATAATTACAGCCGCTTAATTTCACCATCGCACATCGTGACGATACCATCCATACATGCCAATCATCCATCTGGATGATTGACGGTCCACCACTGTGCGATTTAGAAGAAGTTTTCTTCCTCACACAACTTCCTTGTGGAATCGATTACCACCAGCGATTTTTCCAGACTGATACGACTTAGGGACCTTCAAGAAAAGAGCCTATTCCTTTTTAAAAAGCCGGCAGCACATCTGCAACTCTCCGGGTGATGCAGTTGTTCATGGGCGGTGGTAGTCACTTACCATCAGGTGAGCCGCATGCTCGTTTGCCCCAAAAGAAAATACAAACACAGAATGTCAAGTGTATAACACTTTGTTTAAATAGTTGTAATCGGTCAAAAATATAGGTTGAAAGTGACAACCTTTCGTTGTAACAAAACATGGCAAAGTAACCGTCACACCATGGCATCACTAGTATGGTAACTTTGCCAAGTTAGTTTTATAGATAAATGTTAAAACCAACATGTTAAAAACGATATGTTACATTTGATAACCATTAATAGTACGTTACTACAAAGTTATAGATTTAAACATATAGACTTTCGGTACTTATTTCAAACAAAAAAAAACTACAATTCTGGAGCACTGAACAAAGAGGTTATTTCGGCGGCACAATTCCGCGTTAAAATAAAATGCCAAAATTAACTCTCGTGTTGCCATATCGAAAGCAATGCTGTCAATTAGTTATTGTATTTTTATCCAAAACATAGCTTATCTCGAAAAACGTTACGTTGTACGTGTTAATCGTAATTTTGTACCAGTACACTCTTTATGGCAAAGTTAACATCCATTGGTAAAGTTGCCAGACCTGACTGTAATATAAGTCTTGCACACACCTCTCAAAACACCACTGAAAACTAAATAGGCAATTTTGAGCATTTTGTAAGGGTTCTAGTACTTATAAAGATAATGTATCAACAAAAAGGAAAACATAGGAACATAGAAGAGGTTGATGTTTATTTTACTGTAAAAACTCAATGTCATAAACAAGAAAGAAAACAGACGAGAGCGTTTATATGTAGAAAAGACCACCGGCATTTCCTCTTACGTGGTGACTTTAGAAAATGCCAGGAAAATTTTTGGCTTCCGATAGATAACGATATGCCAACTGTTTTACGGCGGACGTAAAACACTCAGACCAGTGTCGAGGAGCAGCTACTGCTAGAACCCGCGACGCAGTAACTAATTACTTTAACTACGCGGTCGTTGAGTGATTGTTCCTGTAATATAAACTCGTCATAAATTTTTCAGACTGTAATATAGTTAAAAATCTCTCTTATTAAATACATATTAAGTACGACTCAGCCTCTTCGTCAGCCGAACAATGCGCACGGCCTCAGTCGTACACAAAGCGCTAGTCCGTTCTCATTTACATAATCAACTCTCATCAGCCACATTTGCATCCGAAACGCACAACGAATTAAATTCTAAATACTCGCTACCAACGCTGGTGGGTCAGTGAAAAACATACTTTATTGAGACGATATAAGATTCTCTTTGAAAATTTAACTTCAATAATAGCAAAATAATAAGCTGCGGTTGCCGTATTCAAAATAAGTATCGAAACGTCTCGCTTGTCAGCAATTTGTTTTGAACAGAGAACACTTCTAATTCGCAAAAAGAACGAGTGTTCTATGTTTAAAAAGTATCGTCACGCGAACACATTAGGAATCGTTCACATTGAGTTGAGCACTCATAGATTGAAAATATTTAAATTGAGACATGTTAACAAAAGCAGGAATCTAAATACATTTCACAGTATTTTTTATAATTTGCAGAATTTGCAAGACATCAATAATATATTGTTGTTGTAATTTTTGGTCTTAGTTGAATATTTGATTCTCCTAAAGTCTTCGAAATCAAACAAATTTGGTTTTAAGTATCTCTGTGTTTTCCTTTATTTAGACTAACTATCGACATATTTTTACTACTGTTAACCATTAAGCCGTTGATATTCTGTTAACAGGGGACACCAACAAAAAAAGTTAAACAATTGAAGTAGTTCTCGCAGTACTTTTACAAATTGTGCGCATTTCCTTGCCTGCTAAAATTTTATACTCCATGCAAAGAAATATAACTTCATTGTGTAGCTAGAAACCGGATTCAACAGTTGCTTTTTTATTTAGACCAACACAGTATTAAAAAAAATTCTTTATTAATATTTATTTTGTCTAGCTATTAGATATTAGCGGTTAGATTTTATGGGTTTTAATTTTTTTGACGCGTAACCCTAATTATTTTTCTAAAATAAAAGTAGCCTAAATTACTCCTTATAACAAACACTATCTGTCAGTGAAAGTGTCGTCAGAATCGGTCCAGCCGTTTCAGAGTTTAACCGGAACAAACAGACAGACACAAAAATTTTAAAAATTGTGTTTTAGTTCTAAGTACCGTATATACTTTTATATTTATTTAGTAAAAAGCTGTTATTTTGACATTACAAACAGACACTTCAATTTTATTTATTTGTATAGATTATAAATTACGAACTCTTAATAAAAACTCGATGTATACGCACCTTTATAGTTCCGAATTTGAATTTGAAAAGTTCGAAATGGGGCTTTCTAGAACGTTTTTATTTTTTAACTGCCATTAATAATAAGAGCGTAGCATCTTAAGGAGCTATAGCCATTATTACGAACAGACAGCCAGATATTTAGTGCCGCCCTAATGTAGCTAACGTTAGTCGTTATACCGTAGGGTTTCTACAAAGGACGTTCTAACAACATAACAAAGTACCTTGCTCAAAATTACTTTCTACATCATTATTTGATCACTCCTGCGGATATTATGTATCTCTATCTATTATATGTAACTCTACATACTAAAAGTCTCAAATAACGCATTTTTCCCTATTTTAAAAATAAGGAAAAAATTACTGAAAATAACTAAAAATATTTTACATAACCGTTACCATGGTCCCTTCCTCCAAACAAAAATAGAAAAAAATGACTTCCTTAGAGCGAGTGCTATATATACGCGCTTATGGACGCCATTCTAGTTCGTTGTCTGCCTGGGTTATAGAACCTCAATATATGTCTGCAATGCAAAATGTATATTATGTCAAATAATATTATCAACAACATATATAAATTGCAATTTTATTGAAATAACGTGAAGTATAAAGAAAAACTTTTACTTGTCAACCTATTTGCCATGGCCTTGAAACCGCCATAGGTGTCTGCCAATGTTAGTTTTCAGTAACTTTTATTGAATATTTCAAGTCTTTTTTTCGTCCATTTTTTTTACACCTTTCACACCTGAGCGTCTCTATACCTATCGACCGCCGGTCAAACTAAAGAGTCCCCAATTCATGTACCTCAGGGATTAACTGACAAAAATCTGAAGCTTATTATTTTCGTGACTATCGTTAATATTTTATAACTTTTATTACGTGTGGCATTAACGTAATTAAATGAAATATCGTAGACAGCTGTAAGTGTTTCTGAGGCAAAATTAAGCTATTTATAAGGGATATATTTTATTTAATACTTTTTTAATAACGTTTCTAATAGTATTTAAATCATTTGAGTAAAACGAGAAAGGGCGTAACCCATCTTGCCCCTACTAAATTTCGATATCAGAGTTAAAATTTTTTATCAAATCAGAATGGTCGGAAACTATAAAAGAAAAACAGATTAAGGGAAATGGTCAGAAGAAGCGATGCGTAACGCGATAACTGCTGTATTGGAAGACAAAATTGGTTGAGACACAGAGTAGCGAGTAGCTAGAAAGAAAAGTGAAAATTTCTCGAAAAAATACTCGTCTCTACATGGAAGTAAGTACTGCGATTATTACTTCCCCGTAAAAAAATCGTCTAAGTAGAAGATAGCATTAAAAAGAAGAAACGGATGGAAGAAGAGAGAAAAAACTGAAGAATGTATAAAGTACAAAACTTAAAGGTAAGATAAATTGCACAGACAAAAAGAAAAGAAACAAAAAAATCAGAAAGAAAGTCTTAATCATAATCAGATGATACGGAAACCGAAAACGGGAATCCTGCTTGTTTGTATTGCGCTGAAATATATTTGGGATCAGTGGAAGGATGGATTTGTCAGGTGTACGGTAAATGGGCTCATTGCTCGTGTGCCGACGTAGAAGATAACGACGATGAAGTCATACATATATGTCTCCACTGTCAAGCCAATAAATAATTAGATATACCTGTATGTTGTTAGGTAACCCCATCTTGCCTTCGGGGGTACCCTGTCTTGCCCCACCCGTGAGACAAGATGGGGAGAAAGGACTTTTTTGGTATTTGTTAATTTATTATTTTTAAAACTTTAAATAAATGTTTAATTCTTTATTAAACTGAAAGACTAATTAACAAAATATAGTTAAAGGATAAAGTGCATTAGTTGATTACAAAAACTACTGTGTTTTATTCATCATCAAACCTTAACCACCGTGTCATGCCCCACATTCCCCCACCAGGAAGCTGTCGCTACACTCACCAGCCCGTAGGAGATGCTTTTATGAAATTCATTGATCTTGCTGGCGATTTCAAAGACCTGTGTTAACAGTAACAGCTATGGACTCCAGTCCTACCAGTTATGTATATATTCTATCAAATTCCCTTAACTTAAACTTGAAAAGTGTTTTTTGACTTACTTTAATAGATTTTTATGAATAAATCAAGTGATAAAATTAAAAATATTGTACAACCGACTTCAATATAAATAAAATGAGAACATCATCAATGTAGTCGAAGTCAGTGAAACACTCACTATTAAGGATAACTCAAAACGTACTGATCAAATCTTGATCAAATGTATACGGGACCACAAGAGAAGCACCAGCATTCAAATAAAAAAAGAATCATCAAAATCGGTTCACCTAGAAAAAAGTTCTGAGGTAACAAACATAAAAAAACAGTCGAATTGAGAACCACCTCCACTTTTTGAAGTCGGCTGACAAAGCTTTGAAATCCGTCCACATATATAAAGTTATCGTATATAGTACATCAACTTATGTAAAGCAGTACATCCAGTTCATTATCGATGTATCGCTATCTTGGAAATGGGAACTTGAGAATTGACATTAATCGATGTTTCATAATTAATACAGTCCACGTTGGCTGTTTCCGCTTATTAGAGCTTGTGAACTGTTTGTTCTTGTCTACTAGAACATATATGTATTTATGTAAAGAGCTGTGGTAGCCAAGAGTCGTAGTAACTCAGGGGCTAAGCGCTCGCTGCAAATTTCACAGTACGCGAGCAGCCCAGGTTCGATCCCCGCCGGCACCAATGAAATTGTTAATTGCCATTTGAAGTGCTGATTTACCATGTGCTCGATGGGGAAGCAAAATATCGTGAGGAAACATGCATGGCTAAGAAATAAGAAAAAAGATATTTCGAGGACATGTGAAGTTCGCCAACATGCATTGGGGCGGCGAGGCGGACATTTCCTTGCCTTAAAACCCCTGCCTCCCTTTTCTTTCCGTAGTTGATTTTGTAGCTAAGCGGCTTCGCGCTCACTGTAAATTTCTTAGTAAGCGAGCACCCCGAGTTCGATCCCCGTCAGTGCCAATGAAATTGTAAATTGCAACTTTACCCATGTAGGTAAGTGAACTAGTGCATCCAATGGACACCTGCACAATTTCAAGCAAAGGAGGCTACAGATGTGATGTCACTTTTGAGGACAAAGATGGAATACCTTACCGCCTGTAATTATACTGTCTGTCTATACACTTCAGAGTGGAACATAACAATGCAAGCAATAACAGTGTTATTTGGCGGTAGAAATAGGTAAGAGGGTAGTACTTACTCAGGCGGATTCATATACAGAAAAGGAGGAGACCACCTAGCAGTAGTTAAACAAAAGAGATTTTGTGAACTATCTTTACCTCGGCATCGCGTAGACTGCTGTACCATCCCTAGGGCTGTCGGAATATTCAAGAGCCTGCCGAAAACTAGGCATAGCTTGCCGAAACTACATCCGTAAGTTTACCGCAGCGTTGTCTCTATAGCTACTATCATTATCATTAAATTCTCAACTACAATGTAACAATATTAATTTATATTACTTTCTACCGACTTCAAAAAGAGACGGTACTCATTTGACTGTATGTTTTTTTATGTGTGTTACCTCATAATCTTTTACTACGTGAACCGATTTCGATGATTCTTTTTTTATTTGAAAGCTGGTGCTTCACGTGTGGTCCCATATAATTGATCAAGATCTGACCAATGGTTTTGAATTATACTTAATAATTTATATTGAAGTCGGTTGTACAAAATTTTTAATTTTTAATTATTCCCCTAAAAGTTAGACAACGCTGCACATTAGAATGCCAAATACCGTTACCGGTTACAGCTCATTAAAACCCACTGCTGAACATAGGTTGCCTCATAAGGGTATATTTGCCATAGTTGCCACGTTTGACAGGCAGGTTGCAACCGGCATTCGTTTTACTTTTTAATTATTTTTAGTAAAACACCGCTGCTCACCTCCTGGCTTGTTCCCTCTGTCGCTTTAACAACACCCACGGGACGATATAAGGTAGTGGATATATACTGACACCGCCATTATACGGTTAATGTACCAAATACAAGATTAATATTATGTTAGTAACAGCATTTACTTTTACTAACATAATATTAATCTTGTATTTGGTACATTAACTTTGGTAAATTTACTGCACCCATAAATTGGATTGGTAATTTAGATTTTTTTTTTAAAAAAATCGTCACATTGTTTTGGGTTATTATTATCTGCAATAACTTCTTGTAGTTTTGTAATAACAGAGGACGATAGTTATGCGAGAGTTATTAAATTGAAGATATACGGGCACATATTAAATGCAAATATTCAATACTCGCATGCGTGGAATAACGAAATTCGTTAAAAATTCGAAACGCGAACATATAGGCACAGTTTGACACTGTGTGAGAACTTTCTTTCGTGATCCGATATTTTAATGTAAAGAATTCCTGTAAGTGATCCGAATTTAAAATGCATATTTGAAATTTAAGTAGTAGCTCAAAGGCATAGGCATTTATTTACATTTTACATTTACAATACGCAAGCAAATTGAGATCAAATGTTTGTCTTAATTTGTAAGTAGGCACTGATTTACTATGTGCTTGGTAGCGTAGAAAACGGTTGTGAGATCACCTGAATCTATATTTATGGTTACCAGTAAATTATATTAACAGATAGCTATTTCATATTATGTTATAAATAATTGTAGCCTAAAAAAGAAATTAAAAACGCTATCGAATATATTTGTAATAAAAACCGGCAAATCTTCTGTTCATAGACCTAAACGAGCAAATATTCGAATTAAATGTACTATTGACAAAAATTAGGCATATGTTAAATTGATGTCTGTTAACTTTAGTTATCTTGAAACATTCATAAAATATTATTTCTTTACAAATATTATACCCACCTATACCTAACTTATTATTAATTTAGCAAACTGCGTCCAATATCTTGTGCATGTAAAATTTCGATATTTATAAAAACCTACAAAGCATGTTAATTACGCTCATTACGTGGTAGAGCCATGCTGTAGCCATATTAATGGTATAGTTGTAGAACGAATGGGTCGGCTCGACCGCGGTAGGACCACGCTCTCACAGACTACCAGTGTAAAACAGCAGCTTAACGCTGCTGCGTTTCGTATCGAGAGTGTAGAGAACCGGAATCCCTTTTTATTCGAAACGAAGCATTCCATCTTAGTCCTCACGGGTGACCACGCATCTGCATTTCGATCCTTAATCGAGGATAGATGTAGATGTCTATGGGCCGCAGCAACCACTTACCATCAGGTGGACTGTATGCTCGTTTGTCACCCTGATCCTTATAAAATACATTTGCCATAAAGTTTTATCAATAGCCACAATGATCATTATAAGTATATACACAAAATTTGTTTGTATTACAAATATTATTAACTGCCTCGACCAAATTCCTTTAAAATTAAAACAACCATAATATTATCGATACCTACCTACTGTCTGGCATAATTGCAATGGACCATAATGCACGTCGTAGTCTGAGTGTTTTTTTAAGTAGGACTAACGTATTATTTTGGCACAAGACGTTCACGCAAGCTCTAGCCCCAAGGAGCACCAATAAATACGTTCAAATTTTGAATTTGGAAGCATCGCCGCGAGCGTCCTTGCCGCCATATTGCACGCAACGTAGCGTCAGTAGTAATCATAAATTTGGTTCACGACTATTTTTTGCTGTTATTATACTAAATCTAAACTCACTAAAAAGACTAGGTTCTGATAGGGCTCAAATTGAGTTAACTTACCTGATCCAAAACAATATTTCTGTAACCACTGCACAAAGAAGACTTATGGTCCTACTTTATTTTGACAATACCCGGATTTTTATACAACTGATTTCAGTTGTATAAAAATCCGGGCCCTAAGAAGTGATAAAGCATTTGCTTTATCACTTCTTAGGGCTACGATGGAATCATTATTATCATCACCATAACCCAATACAAGTCCACTGCTGAACATAGGCCTCGCCCAAGGAGTGCTACAAAGCACGATCCTGAGCCACCAACTTCAATCAAATTCCTGCATCTCTTGTCAGGTCGTCTCTCCATTTAGTGGAAGTCCTGGAATATGCCTCGTTAACAAAAAGAGTAAAATTGAATACCGCAAATTTGATACGCCAATAGCGATAATTAAATTACTGAATCGGTAGATCGAGTATGACACGTGCAAACATCCAAGGCGCGTGCAATCCAAAGAATTCTAATTTCTTAAATATTCCAAATTTGTACCTCCGGGCTGTGACAAACTGTGAGAACTTTCTCTCGTGACACCATATTTAAATGTATCGCATTCCTATTACGTTTTGAATTCGCACAGAAATTTCAGTCGTTATTCAAATTTGTGCGCTACCTTAAATTTTTACGTAGCAATTTTAATTCTTTTTAAAACTGGTAGAGGGGTCCAATTTTATTAACAATTCAAATGCAAATATTTCAAAAATCTGCATGCATTTAGCTACACAACTTTTCTTTCTTTAATTATTGTAATTTGTTTGATATAGGAAGAAATCTTTATATTGAACATAACCTAAATGATGAAAAGGACAACTTTCATATTTTTGAAGTATTAACGGTGACAAACGAGTACACAACATGATGATTGTTGATTGTACAACACCTTTGAGTAAGATGGAATACACGCCATACGAAACAGCAGTGTTATGCTGCAATTTCATGCTGGTATTCTATGGAAGGGATGCCACGAACAAATGACATGTTTTTTAACCGACTGTCAAGGAAGGGTTATGTTTTTCACACGTATCTTGTATGTTTATAAATTTCTTTTTATAGAATAAGGTTGACAAACGAGCACACAGTCTGCCTGATGGTAAGTAGATGCTGTGGCTCATAGATCTATACTCAATTAAGAATCAAAATGCGGAAGCCTTTTCACCGAATAGATAGTTTCCAGTAAAAGAGACTCCGGTTCTCAACCTTCACTTAACGAAACGCAGCTGCATTTAGCTGCTTCCCAAGTCGAGAAAACCCATTTATGCTACAAACATAACATACTCTGCTCTCCACTACTTCCAAAATGTTTTGTGGCATGCCTTGAGGGAGGCCTATGTTTACGGTGAACATGCGCGGGGCTTTAGTGATGATGATGTTGATGATTCTGTGTATATTCCGATCTGTGGTTTAGTCATAAAACTCTGCGGTTTAGCTACCACATAAATATAAGAAAATTTGATGCAATACAGGCTATTTCAATCTAACGTTTAATACATTTAACGATTTCTTTTATTTAGCAGATTACGAAATCACATAAACTACCTATGCATTAAAGTGTTGGTTGAAGTGAAGGAGAATATTATTGAGAAGAAAGCTATCCTAGAAGTAAAATATATTTGATGAAGTAAAAAAAACTTATTTATATAATATTTTAAGCATTTAAGGTGCGAATTCTTATGTGGGGTGTACCTCGAAAATAATGAGGCCTTTGCTCACCGTTTTGCTCAATGAACTGCATAAAAATTGGAATCAATTAAAACGACCGACTTTACAAGAAACACGATTATAAAGAATTTTCCAATGAGTGAATCCGTTACACTGATTCCCCTGATGATTTTAATAGAATTTAATTTAGTTCTATTAAATACAAAAAAAAACATAAGTATGTAGGTAGGTAGATATGTATGCTATGCAAAAATTGACCTAAAAAATATAATGAAATAGTGGAGAAAAAACGTCAAAACTTATGACGAATCTTACATTATATGAGAAACAATGAAAATCGTGCAACACTGTCTGCGATATTGTTCTCTCTTTTATTGAATAACATTCAGTTATTAAATAAAGGAGCGATTCTTCTCTCTGTACTCAAAAGCCCGCGGGTTTTCATGGCATTAAAATAATAAGTATTATTAACGCATCTGTTTACCGCGTAAATTAAAGTTTTTAGCAACAAAATAAATATTTTCAAGTAAATGCCGTCTTTCACACGAGGTTCTATCGACCCAGTTTCCTTTGACACGAAAATTTACTCACGAATTTAAAAAAAAATCAATAACGCCATACGGATACGGTACGGCTTTTATTTATTTGATATTGTTGTAATTAATAGAGTTTAAGCGAAAACTGGACGGTCAATGGATATTTCTCCTCCATTGATTAAATAATGGTTTACAGCGGATTTTGGCAAAGAAAATGTTATGTGATTTTGATGGTAATATATCTAAGCTTTAAATTATTTTGTTCGTTTAGGCATTTAAGATACTATCTTCATCGACTGTGTGCTGTCTCAAACTGCCACCCAATCTCCCTAAAACATCGCCAACAAGGCGAATCAACAAATAAGTTAGATATATGAAAAAAAATTTACTGTATTACAGCGTGGAATGTATTCTTTTTATGCTAAATCCTTTGTAGTCAATGCCACAATAAACTGGGTAAAAACATGCGTGAGTGTCATGGAACACACAGTTGGAACGAAGTTCCTTTCGTAGTACATTATTATTGATAAACGTATTATGTTATTGATAAACAAATACAAATAAATGAATTACTAAGGTCTATTAAAATTAAAATAAAATATATTCTTCATGGCAAGAAAAGAAAAAGTGCGAGGGAGATGGATATTATTCCATCGCGCTTTCTTATAGTCGCCAAGGCCGTCTAACTACGTCAGAAGGGATCGTGGCGGAAAAATCTTACGCTTTTTTCTCGCCTAGCCGCCAAATTCGTACCGTCCGATAAGGAACTTCGTATAAATGCAATATATGTATTTGTGCTGTGACACTGTGATCACTTCCGTTCCAGAACACAACCGGCGGTGTAAGAATATCTACTAGCCGGTATCTTCACGTGAGTCTCCTAAGAGGCGACAGAGGGAAACTGTACCAGGTGATGGGCAACAGATGGGGGGAGACCTATTTTTAGCAGTGAACTTTTATAGGCTGTAGGATGTAGGTGGATGAAACGGATGGATGTAAGAACACAAAGGCACTCCCTGTTCTTAACCTTCCTGAATCCGGTGTAATGATTAGGCGATACAATCACAGGTAGACTCGCGTGCAGTGTAAAAGATAAATCAGTAAGAAAGACAACCACATCACGCGATCATCAAGATCCAGAAATCAGCAATTTGTGTCTATGAATAAAATGTTGATTTTGATTGCGTTTTGAACCCAGTGATAGTAGGCAAATATACCTAGTGGTTCATACACATAGGTATATAATTATAACTGTGGGGTTATTGGTTGTTTCACAACGTATTTAAAACACTATTTGATTTCTTTAACACATACAGAAATTAAAATAACATAAGTTCTACACTTTCATTAAAAGTAAATTTAAAGTAAAATTACATAGAAAGTATGTTTTTCTGCAAGACCTAGTTCTCCCCACATTTGTGCAGAGCAAGAGGTTTTGGAGCAGCTTGTTCAGCAATTCGAAAGCGTGTTACTGATCTAGCGACACATTCATTAAGATATATTAATTAATAAATGCAAGTAAGTATTTTCAATTCATACAATTATTATTATCTATCGCCATGTTGAGGCGGAGTAAGAGAATTTACAAACACTTACCCATATCATCCCGTGCGTGTCGTAAGAGGCGAAGGAAAGAAATGAAACAGAGGCAGAGGATAGGCAGCAGCTATCTATAACTCAAAAACTATATAATAGATATTGATAATGTTGAAAACAATATAATTCTGTTCCGATTCATTATTACAAACTTACCAAAATAATAAAGCAACAATAGGTATATTTTGCGATAAATGAAATTGCCAACATTAAAAACATTTAAATAAAACATGTTAATAATAAAAAGTAAAGTGGCTCCTTGAAATTCCAACACGGAAGCTAAAAGTAAATTTGATCGAATTTGGATTTAAATTTTAAATCGACACAAGTCTATAAACACGTGGAAGCAAAATAATAATTATTCTGATTCCGATCGGATAATTCTTTACGGCACGCTTCAGCACACGCAAATATTTGAAACATCGTTCTGATTCGAATTTCAAATAAGATTCCGTTCGATATTTTTATTATTTTTAAATTGTTGTTGTGGCGCAAGATATTCTTACTGCATGCTTGCACCCTTATCCTATAAAAAAAATGATATTATACCTAGATAGTATTACGAGTAGATATATTTTATATTACTGGTATTATACCTATTAAGTCTGATCGGAAACTGCTCCAAAGATGAATCAAATTTAGTATTTAGATGTTTTTATTTTTCGAAGTTTATCTAGATCAGTGTTCTCTACCCCTAAGAAAATTCTAAAAGAGATTTTAATAAATTTTAATTTTCAATTCTAAAGTATCTTGCCGTCCATCATTAATTATTATCTTAGAGAAGTAGTTTTTATAGTAGTTGCTACACTCGAAAAAAAAATAAGCCTTCCTGTCCAGTGTTGTTAGAAAAGTCAAATATTTATAATGCATAACATGAGAAAACATAATATATCTATCAATATCGAGCTGTGGATTTAAAAAGTAAGGTCAGATGCTCCGTATTTAAAAAAAAATTGACACAATTTTTGTTAGCAAAAATACTATAGAATCAAAAAAATTTAAGTCAACGGATGAGAGTCTACAATCGAATAGGTAAGAGATCAGTGTGATCAAGATGTCCTTATGCAACTTAACGCGCATTATTATAGTAACTGCACAAGTACTATTTAAGAATCGGTAGTCATAGACATCTAGTACTTTGATAACTTAATAAAATAAACATGAAATGATTCCATATTACATCGCAGATAACTATACCTATTTAAACCAAATTAAAACAGGGAAGAGCTTAGGTACAAATAAATTTAAATTTAGAACTGATGTAAAAATATGTCATAGCAAGACACTGTTTATCTCCCTCACGTTCGTAAAAACCGTTATATAACTATCTCGTTTTCATGCGACAAACGACATTCAGTGACATCTAGGCGACGCTGTCGCTTGGCCAATGACAAAAGGCCGTACGCCTATTGGTTGGAAATGTCACCTGACTAACTTTATTTCTTTTATTACTTTGGAACCATGCCTATTGCATACACTAATAAATATATATACCTATATTTTATGTAAGCATGACTTAAAAGCTTCTAAATGTTAATTTTCCATCAGATTTTGTTTCGTAGTTTGTATCGTGAGCAAAATTAATAAATTAAAGAACCTAGGGACCTGTAATCAGATCGAAGATTAAAGGTATCTATAATTATTTCGCAGAACGTTACAGTGGTTTTAAGTTAAGCAAATAGTTTTAGAATATACTGTTTTCTACTTTCGATAAATTCGTAGTAAATAAAACTATTTTTAAATTTATTTTTTTGTAGTTTAGTAGGTAAGTTACTAATAGTTTTATAGAGACGAAACTTTCAAACTCTTAACAACTTTATCAACTTTAAAATTAGAACGTGCGTGGGCGGACTCCTTGCGGGTTGGTTAAAAATGTCACCTCTACCCACGCGACGCGGCCGCTATTGGCGGGAAGTGTCACCGTGTCGCACTGCGTCCCATTAGATACGCCAACGACCACGCCCTTGCACGTGATCTAATTTTTAAAAGTAAATGTTCCATTAGTCTTAGTATTCACGACCGCCATTGATATAATTATAAACATGAAATGTATTTCTAAAGACAAAAATTGATAAATACATAAGTAATATTATATTCCAAATCATTTTTTATTTTATTTTGTCTAATCTCTTATAAATTCAAGAAGTAACAAAACAAAAACAAAAAGTGTTTATCGACCGAATAAAAAAAAAACTTTAAATTAATAAATAGGTCAAATATTAAATTACTGCCAAATTAGTTAATAAATAACAGATAAAACATTTTAGTCATCTGTTAAAATCAAAGAGTAGGTAGGTATGTAATCACGTAACAACTACTAGATAGCACTGGGAAAAAGTATAACATGCTTTGTTTTTCTGCCGACTTCCAAAAAGGAGCCGGTACTCAATTCGACTGTATGTTTTTTTTTTTTAGTTTTTTTTTTTTTTTTTTTATGTGTGTTACCTCAGAACTTTTTTCTGGGTGAACCGATTTCGATGATTCTTTTTTTATTTGAAAGCTGGTACTTCTCGTGTGGTCCCATATGAATTTGATCAAGGTCAGACCAATAGTTTTTAAGTTATTCTTAAATAACTTATATTGAAGTCGGCTGTACAAAATTTTTAATTTTAAATTATTTTTTAAAGCGTCGAAGTCGAAGGAGTTAATCGTGTTAGGCCAGTGCGGCGCGGGCGTGCGCGGAACTATTGATTGAGACGCGGCCGACGCCCGGAGCATCTGCACTTGTCCTGCGATGTCGACTTGGTGACAAATGATAAAAACACCTGTGACGATACTGCATACATAGTATTCATATATTACCTATAATAATATACTCTAAAAAATTACAAGAATAAACTGAATAATGACAAACAATATTAGGTAGATATAATTGAATGCAATTCTATTCAAATAAAAATTCCGTGAATATTAATGTCTTAACGTCGTTGTCGAATATGCTGACTCATTTTAAGCGGCTATGTTATATATAATTATGATATATTGTGTCAACTGTAGGTACTAAAAGCTTAGGTCATTTGTCATTTATGCGGCGTCCCGGGTTCTAGGTAGTTAAGGAAGAATCCCAACCGCATTAAAAATCATTGGTTGTATACATAACAACTGATAAATTTTTACCCTATTTAAATTATCTACATTAGGGGAAGTATGGGCAAAGTGAACACCCCGGGCAAAGTGAATAGTCTCCACTATTACGAAACTATTCGTTTTACATTAACCAGTTGGCCATAGCAACGTTCCGTCATCTTAACTCAGTGAGTGGCAAACACTTAAGCGAGAAGTCGTGTCGCGTGGCGTCCGCAGAACGGCGAATTGTGTTTTCGAAAAATAATTTCCAATATTTCGAGGTAAATTGTAATATGGTGAGGTATTTCTTGCTTGGATGTATTTCTTCGTAGAACATGTACGATCTAGCACCGACAAAAAAGTACTTCTACTCTTGGACAACTATGAGAGCCACAAATATTATCCTGCTTTGGAATATGCTAGTAAGAATAGCGTCATAATTTTATCCTTGGCCCCACATACTACTCATAATTTGTGTAATTAGAAGGTAGTTATTCACTTTGCCCGTACACCATATCCACTTTACCCGGAGGTACGGGCAAAGTGAATACTATCTCACCTTATTGAATTTTATTTTTTGTTACTAGTTGTTTTACTTTTAAAGTTAAATGATTATAATATATGTAAAAGCAATTAATAAAGACTGATTTGAGATATTTGTTTTGTTTCCAGCTCTTATAAATTTTCTGATAAAGCCTTGAATATCTTAAGGTAATTATAATTCACTTTGCCCGGACTTCCCCTACAATAGATCTTCTGATCTTACTTCCAATAGTTACAGGTAGACAAGACTAGTGCGCGCCTCTGTGGGTACCTTATATTAATACACTTTTGTTATTAATATGTCATGTTGTTGACAATGGTTAGAGACAAAGGTGCAAAACATCCTGTGATCACAAATCTGCCTCATAAGTCGGTACAGTGATAGTGAGAGATCTTTCCATCTGTCTTTCTGTATCTATAGCGTAGTAGGTAACTAGCACTTCGAATAAGACTCAAAGAAAGTTCGGACCAAGGAATTATTTTTTTTATAGAAGCTAAGGTGGCCTACGAGCAACCAGTTTATGATAACTGATGATGGTAATTGTGCCCAAAGACAACTTCATATTATTATCGATTAAGAATCAAAATCCAGCACGGCACCCCTGAGAAACTCCAGTACAAAAAAGTTTCTGGTTCTCGTCTCTCATCATACGAAACACAGCAGCATTAAGTTACTATTTTACACTAGTATTTTTGTATATAGAATAAGGGTGACAAATGAGCACACAGTCCACCTGATGGTAAGTGGTTTCTGTGGCCCATAGACATCTACATCTATGCTCTATTAAAAATTAAAATGAGGATGCGTTGTCACCCGTGAGGACTAAGATGGAAAGCCTCGTTTCCAGTAAAAAGGTCCCCCGTTCTCTACACTCACCATACGAAATACTGCAGCATTAAGCGGCTATTTTGCGCTGCTATTATATGAGAGCGTGGTTGAGCCAACCTATTCCTGCTACAACCATAATATAACTGCAGCTTGCGTCTATCACGTTTGACGCAAGCAAAATTGCATTTTTATCAAAACAAAAATTATAGACGAAAACTCAATAGCTCAAAGACTTTGCCCAAATCGCATGGTACATTTTTTTTATACAGCGTAAAAGATGCGTTGTCTCACTTGATGACGAAGATGGAACGCATCATAAACTGTAATTATAAGGTACGTGAGGGTAATATGGTCACCCTAAGCCTTGCCGCCCTATAAAAACAAAACTAGGAGGAGTACTGAGACAAAAACACAAAGGCGTATACTATAACTAATAAGTATATTAAGAAAAAGAAAAGCAAACATGCTTTGGCATTAATTAGCAATACTTCGAAAAAAAAATATAAAAATTAACTACACTACATACACAATACTGAAATCGATTAAAATATTTACTAATATAGTGAATTGTCAAAATGGCGTCGATAAAGCAGCGCCCTTTTGACCATTTATTATTTGATTGACTGATGAAGAGCTATCGTATCACAGAGCCATCTATGCAAATAAGGCTGTAGTTTTTGAGTTATGAGAAAGTGAGCATATCAACCGGATGACCATATTACCCTCACGTACTGTACCTACTAGCTCTCTATAGGCTTTCAGACCGGAACATAGTAGCTATCTATATATCAGGCACAGGAACAAGACCGGGACACAGAAGTGCAAACACTGCTATCTGACGGTAGAAGCAGGTAAGAAACCTACCTATCACCGAGCACGTGGTATATCAGCACTTAAAATTGTAATTAACAATTTCATTGCATCTAGCAGGGATCGAACCCAGGTACGAGGAGCTAACGTACTGTGAAGTTTACAGCGAGCACTTAGCCCCCGAGCTACATCGGCTCTTACCACATAATAACCGACATTGTACTGTAACACGAGCATTAACTACATGTTGCACACTAATGTAGATTAAGCAGGTACTACGAGTATGTTAGATTACGTAAACAAGATAAGAACTATACACTAACTACAAAGTCACATGTGAAGACCAATGTTATTTGTTTTAGACGAAAATTTTCTCCCTGACTGGGTTACTCAAGCTCTGAACAACGCCATGATCTAAGCCACAATATCGCTAATCACTTATCTCATCACTCATTACTAAAGTCTATCGAAAATCCACATAGAGAGGATATTTGCCATAGTTGCCACGTTTGACGGGCGAGGTGGAAACCGCAGTTATTTATTATTTTGTGTTATCACGAAGATAGCTATTTCCTCTATCATTTACTTCTGTCGCTTCTAATGACACACACAGGATGGTGCGTAAGTGTATTCTCATAAGCTACACGGCGAATCTCTTGTCTAATGATTAATTCGTGACAAAGTGAAATATTTCATTCTTCATATGTAGGTTTCCTCGCAATTTTTTCATTCACCGCTGAGATCTTTGTAAATCAGCACTTAAAATTGCTATTAACAATTTTTAATTTATATCTGTATAATTCGAACCCGGGTTGCAATCGCAGATACTGTAAAATATACGGCGAGCACAGAGCTGCCACGGCTCTTAATTATCTATATCTACGAAGATAGTACCTACACCTAAATAAAATAGAAGTGTTTATCTGTAATACCGAAATAACTGGCTTTTTTAGCTTGAGGGTTATTTGTTTGCCATTAAGGCATAAATATGTCTGTCTGTCTGTCCGGGCTAATCTTGTGAATTTCTGAAATATGGTGATGAAAACTCACAAATAGATAGATAACAATGCCAGAAGTGATGTACGAGTAGGTGACACATTTATCCGAAAAGCTTAGTTAAACATTCCTTTTTGTAAAATCGTCTTTGATAAAATAAATGGACGTAGATAGGTGATTATCTGAAACCTAAATGATGACATAAATGACATGAATAGATACCACCCAGCCGAAGCCGGGGCGAGTTGCTAGTCCTGATCAATTTACACTTTACTACACGACGCAGTTAATAGTAAAAAGTTCTTTTATGCCCTTAAACGAATGTTGTACGCATACAAGGCTGATAGAATGTTTAATCAACCTCGCGAACCTCGTAAACACAAGATAATAAAATAAGAACGAAATCGATCCAAATAAAAAGTGTTAAACTCAGCATCATCAACATCAGATGCGCCACGCAAAGATGAGCTTTAGGCATAAAACTTTATGTTAGGACGTTACTGTGAGGTAGCCACAAAAAGGTTATTGACTACCCCTTAAAACTATCTCTAAATCTAGTCTCAAGTTCTGATTATATGGTTATTGCAGTAGGTAAACAGTACTAGATATTTTTCGAATAAAAAAAGTTTTAATAGTTGTTATGCACCACACGCTTAATTTTTTCTAATTTTCACGCAATTTACTACAAAATTATCCAATGATGTAGTTATACCAAAGACAAACCATCACTTGATTTGCTTCCGTGTGTGTGTTTAAGAGGCAACTATATAAAATGCAAATAATAACTCGTATCTTTCAATTTTAAAAACACGCTACCCAAATAAACACGTTACATTAGGAATGTCTCCTGTATCGTGGAGACTGTTTACATATATAAATGTCCAAGGATATACATCTAGACCCGGAACGACCATGTATAGGCTACACAAATACTTGTTCCGGGGTTAAATCCGCTTGCCAAATGTGACGATCAAGGCAAAATTCTCCCTATAGCAGGGTCCTTGTGCAGCAGTGGACTTTTGAACCTTTGGCCTTATAAAGAAAAATAAAGTTTTTTATTAATTATATTAATTATACCAACGCAAATTGAGTTTTATTTATTTTATAATATACAAGCTAAGTACCTGTTTCCCCTGGATAGGATATATTAATGTGGCGTTAATTAGATTATCAAATACCATATAAGTATATCACCAGTTTATATTTATAAAAAAAAACAAGTTTTACGTGGTACGTAGAGCCACGCTGCAGCTATATTATATATAGTATAGTTGTAGCAGGAATGAGTCGGCTCGGCCGGGAAAGACCACGCTCTCACAGAGTACCAGCGTAAAATAGCAGCTTAACACTGCTGTGTTTCGTATGGTGAGTGTAGAGAACCGGAGACCCTTTTTACTGGAAAAGAGGCATTCCATCTAAGTCCTCACGCGTGACGACGCATCTGCATTTTGATTATTTACTGAGGATAGATGTAGATGTCTACGGGCCACCGCAACCACTTACCATCAGGTGGACTGTGTGCTCGTTTGTTACCCTATCCTATAAAAAAAAGTGTTTCGAATAAAATATAGCCTAAATCCCTCCTGGCATTGCTTATAAAATAAACATTTTTTTTATTTCTTTTATTAAGGCATTGCTTAATAGCATACAAATAATTAGCCTAATAAAGGCCACTACAACGGTCTATCTGTAATCATTGAGTTATATGTACTACGTACTAGAGAAGCCATTCCGAACATTGACTATGTTCAACTGAACTGTAGTGCAATCCGTACAAACTAAATATTGCGTAAATTGAAGATTTGTGAATTCCATAAAATAATTATTATTACATATTATTTAGAAATATGTTTGATTAGATTAAAATAAGATATTTTATATTAAATTCTTATATTTATTTTATATTAATATCTTATTTTATTTCAAATTAGTCTTCGCGCATGCGCGACTACTACTCCCGCGCATGCGCGAAGACATAGAGTAGGACACAATTTTTGTTTGGTATGGCTTCTCTAGTACGTAGTACATATAACTCAATGTCTGTAATATACAGTAATATTATAGATAGACCGTTCCCGCTACAGCCTATTAACGTCATAGTCAGAGGGGATATTTGGCAATGTTGCCACGCTTATCAAAGGGGGTGGTAACCGCAGTTTTTTTTAGTCGTTATTAAGAAGACGCTGCTGCCCATCATGTTTACGTCTGTCGCCTCTAACGACACCCACGGGATGATATGGAAGACAGACCCTCCATTTTTATTTATACCTATGTATGGATTTGTGATTGCAATATTCTGATATTCAAGGGGTAAGCACTTTTGACACTGATTTGATCACAAATCCTCAAAACCACATAAAAGTACTAAAGTACAATCACAAAAACTTCATAAAATTTTATGAAACGGTCAGCCAAAGCGTCAAACGAATCCCGTGCCAACCCCAAAACTACTCACAACCCAACCTGTAACAAATAAGCCCAGGTCACAATCTTATTTACTTAACCCGGCACTTACATTTGCATTCCATTTCATTTGGACCCTTTTTACGCCATTTTTATTGTCGTTTTATTTTTATTACAGCGAGGGTTAACTCCGAGGGCCGCTCAGTTTGTTTTTTGGGTTTATGAGCTCGGAGGATAATGGGCACCAGCAAGTGGTTTTAGGGTTGATGGGAACGCGTCGTAAGACTGATTTTTTACGTTTATTCATGTAGGATCGAGAACTAGGTTGAATGTACGTAAATCATTGCGAATTTTTTGTCTGAATTTCAAATGCCTCCGTATTTTCGCTCGTTTCTCTTTATTTTGAAAAGTAACATTTGTGAATAATCTTTTTATAAGTGTAAGTATATAAGATATGTTACCGTTACCGTCACCCCCATAGATTACCTAATGGGGGGGGGGGTTATTTGCCATAGTTGCTACGCTGGAGTAGAAAGACGCTGCTGCCCATCTCCTAATTTGTTTTGTTTCCCTCTATCGCCTCTTACAACACCCACGGGAACTTTCCTGGTATTATAATCAACATCATTACAATCTACCAAATGTCCACACCTGAACATAGGCCTCCCCCATAGATTACCAGATTGGTGAGATGTTTACCACAGTTACCACGCTTTGCATGTGGAGTTTTATTCTCTAGTTATATCTATTTGTAATTAGGAAGACGCTGCTCCCAATCTCCTGGATTATTTCCTCTGTCGTATCTTACGACACCCACGGTACAATATGGGGTGCAGTGATATTGTTACACCCACATATATATGAAAAAATTATGATGTCCCTAAATACCTAATTGAATGTTCACGGTGACATCACATCTACATTTTCATTCTTAATCGAATATAGATGTTGTCTATAGATGTAGGTGTGTCTTCGCACGACAGCATCTATTTAACATCAGATGGACTTTGTGCTCGTTCGTCATCCATACTCCTGTAAATGCTACTTTAAGCAAGCAAAATTATGCTAATCCCTTGCCGTTCATACTACCAATAACCAAATAGAAACCCTTCGTCCAATTGCTAGGCACCCGTAGATAATTTTAGAACGAAACGAGGGGAACCCGCCGTGCGTCTTGAACTCCAATGATAGAAATGATGGGAGAATTAATTCAAGTAAATCTTTGCAAAATTAACTCTATTCTATTCTAGTAAACACTGAAAAATCACCTCAGGTCTGTGCTGTCCAGGCTTAACAGGTTATTTTGAATCAGCGACTTGTAAAAGTCTACAGCTGGACATGGAGCTTTTCCGTTGCAGGGAAGATTTATCTCAATTATCGCACTTGGCAGACGGATAAAGGATCAATAAGATGTCTCACAAAGCAGAGCGCATATGGAAACTATGGAAATATCCCCCTACGAGGCTATGTTCAGCAGTGGATTTTAATAGGCCGTAATGAATGGATGTATAGAAGATAATCTACCAGGATCACATGACCCACTGAGAGGTGAAATTATTAAATCAACAGTAACATTACAGCTATTGCAAATATCTCTCCTATGAGGCAATCTATGGGGGAGGCCTATGTTCAGCAGTGGACTTTTATAGTCTGTAATGGATGAATAAAGATGTCTCATATCTTTAACGCTGCCTATCATCGGTGTGGGTATTGTAGGTTAGCCGTAGACGAGATCTTATTACCGCCAACTGTCGTAAACCATAAGATATTTCTGGTATTTTCTACAGTCATCGTTTACGACATCAAAGACAAGACGAAATCGGTATAATAGCAAATGGAAAAACTTCTAGACCAGGGTAGATTAACATCGCTAGACGCTAAGCCACTGTTCTAAAAATCTGAGAAGAACCTTGAAGTTATACGTATAACTTCAATGGGGAAGTTGAGGATGTTTTTTGTTACGCACGCAAACTTAAGCTACTGTGTTACGAACCGGCGCAATTTTCGGAAAGCGCGTCAAGAGTTGCCATTAGAGCTCAAAGTTTTAGAATTACTCGCCTTGAATCGTGCAATTAGTACATAAACCTCACACCTCATTTCAGTGTGTACCGCATACCTACTGCGAATTTTCAACATCGGTTACAGTCGGGAAGTTGTTCTAATTTTGTTCTCTGTGGCGAGAGTTGTTATATTTATGTTAATATGTTGACAGCCTCGTTGGCTTAATAGTTGTAAACTCGGTTGCTGATCATGAGGTCCTGCGTTCAAATTCCGGGTCAGGCCAAAATTAGTAAAGGGTTTTATTGTCAGTAGCAACCCGGAGTTAAGAAGTTGGCGATGTTTTATCCTCGTTTTTATAACACATAAAGCCGTTCGTCCTTCGTCTGAACTCTTTCCGGGCGTGTTGGTTTGCCGTCCTATCGGACTATGAGAGTGCGGGAGTAGGACTTCATATGTGTCCCAACATACACTGGGGCAAGATAATTCTGTCCTGCGCTGATATAATAACAGGCTGTAAGGCATTACATCTTAGTCCTTCAAGTGGACTCGAAGTTTTTTTTGTGACTTTAATTTTATAAACAACCTATATATTAGGTCCTTACATATCAAATTAGCGATTTGTCGTACTGAGGACTTTGATCTGAAATATCTCCTCATTGGTTAAGAATTCCAAATTCAAATTTATAAATTCATTTAGCTAGTACATTTGAGTTTTTATAACAGTCATTCATTTAGTTTTTCCTCATTATTTTTTTCTTTGGCGTCGCTTATTACCGCACAATGGAAAACAGGAAATATCAGTATATTTACGAGTACGAGTTCTACCGTGGCACCAGTGCTGCAGAAGCAGCTCGAAGGATTAATGATGTCTACGGCGCTAGTGTTGCAAAAGTTGTTTTTGGTTTCAACGTTTTCGTTCTGGAAATTTTGACCTTCAGAACCAACCCCGTGGACGGCCGGAGACCAAAGTGGAAAATGAAGACTTAAAGGCTATTCTGGAAGCAGATCCATCACAAAGCACTTCAGAGATAGCTGCAGGCTTCGGGGTAAGTGATAAAACTGTACTAATCCACTTGAAGCAAATCGGGAAAGTAAAAAAACTTGAACGATGGGTACCTACCTCATGAATTGAGTGAATCGAACTTGCAAACACGCGTCGACTGCTGTGTTACTTTGCTCAACCGACACAATAAAGAAGGGATTTTAAATCGAATCATTACTTGTGTTGAAAAGTGGATACTGTACGATAATCGGAAGCGGTCGTTGCAATGGCTGAACCCTGGAGACCCAGCCAAATCCTGCCCTAACCGAAAATTGACTCAGAAAAAGTTACTTGTGAGTGTTTGGTGGACTAGTGCCGGTGTCGTTTACTACAGCTTTCTAAAATCTGGCCAAACGATTACGGCAGATATTTATTGTCAGCAACTGCAAACCATGAAGGAAGAACTAGCTACTAAACAACCGAGATTGGTCAATCGCTCTAGGCCACTGCTGCTTCACGACAACGCAAGACCAAACACTGCACAACAAGCAACCACTAAGTTAGATGAACTACAATTGGTCTGTCTGTGACATCCACCGTATCTACTCCCCGTACCTTGCTCCAACAGATTACTATTTTTTCGTAAAGGGATCAATGAACTACCTATGAGATGGCAAAAGTACATAGATAGCAACGGCGCATACTTTGATTAATTAAATATATTTTACAAAAAAAAAGTTGACTTTATATTCCTTCCGTACAAAACACCAATTTCATATGTAAGGACCTAATATTATGTTAATTATCAGAAAAGCAAAATTTATCTTACCGTACCGTACTGTAAGGGTGAAAAACGATCACACAGTCCACCTGATGGTAAGCGCAGCAGAGCATTCTGTGGCCCATAGACATCTACCTATATCTATCCTTCATTCATAATCAAAATGCAAACGCGTTGTCATCCCTGAGGACTGAGTAGGAATACATCCTTACCAGTAATAAAAAAATCAAAAACCCAACTGCAAAAAAGACAATTTAAAAGTACCTAATGCACTAAAACGACCGAAACAAGATTGAGAATAGAATACATAATTGAAATAAAGTATTAACAAAGTAAACTCTACTTAGGTTTAACAGACTTTACTATGAGCTGAAAGCCTAAGTTAAATACACAAATTAAGTTTAGTAGTAAGCGGAACCCATCAATTTCTTTCGGTTTATAATTTGCAATTGTCTTAGGCTTAGGCTTTCAGCTTTAGAGTTTACTTTGTTAATACTTTATTTCAATTATGTATTCTATTCTCAATCTTGTTTCGGGCGTTTTAGTGCATTTCTTTTAAATTGTCTTATTTGCAGTCGGGTTTTTGATTTTTTTAATTATTTATTTTATTTTAGACTTTTTAGTGTCCCGACACACTCTTATGAACTAAATTTTATATGATAGCACGATGTCCGACACAAACATGGCCCATTTGACGTTTTTACCATTTTTACAAAAACTTTAAACCAATTGATTATTCCTAATTAAATTTAAACATATAACTTACATAATATATATATCTATATTTGCACTACTCGATAGATTTTGTTAATTTTTTTAATTAACGTATTACTATTTTGCGCCAAAAATTGTCGTGAAGCGACAATTAAGAACAAAAGAACCTAACCTAACAACAACAAAACAACAAAAATAGAACAAAAACAAATAATTTATTTAAAATTTAAAAAGATATTTACAGTTTTATATAACAAAATGGAGTATGAAGATGAAGATGGGTGATGTGAATTACAATTATTTCTAAAAAAAAAGGATAATAAAGATGATGAGTATTGAAGCGGAGCCCGAAGACCCAAGTGGCACACTGCGCTTGGTGGTGGTATTCATTGCTCACAGATTATACACAGGCTGTGCCTGTGGTAGGCGCGCAGCGCCTGGTTTAGGTACACACAACGCCTGGAGAAGGCACACGCAGCGCCTTCGAGTAGGCGCTTTTCAGCGCCTGGAATAAGCGCTCGCAGCGCCTGGAGCGAGCACGCACAGCGTAGGTGAAGGTGTGGGCGTGGCTAGGCGACGACTTCTGCTTGCAGGGTCCCGGCGACCTCAGGTGAAGGCAGAGGCTTACAGGATCCCGGCGTCTTTTGGTGAAGGCAGAGGCAAAGTCTTGCAGGATTCCGGCGACTTCAGGCGAAGGCAGAGGGAGAGACTTGCAATATCCGGCGACTTCAGGCGAAGGCAGAGGCAGAGACTTGCAGGATCCGGCGACTTCAGGCGAAGGCAGAGGCAGAGACTCGCAGGATCCGGCGACTTCAGGCAAGGCAGAGGCAGAGGCAGAGGCTTGCAGGATCCCGGGGCAGTGCGGCCCCGGGATAAGGCCTTTAGGAGATGCTTCGAGTTTGAAAGCTGAAACTAGACTGAGTTTATTGGCCGATTGTTCGTCTTTTATACCTTTTTAGAGAGAACGGAAAATTATTTAAATTAAAAGCAAATTTTTTGTAAATGGCCAAGAGGAAAAGAGTATTTATGTGGAAATAGTGAAGTAGAAACAACAGACCGGTAGCGAATTTGAATAAAAATTGCCATGACAACCAGATAATCAACGATGTCAAAACATGTCAAATTTTGGTTTCAGGCTCGTAATAGAGAAACGGCAAGATTTAAGTGAAAAATGAGATATTATTGATATAGGAAAAAAAGGTAGCGCAACAGCGCACACGAAGCCCGAAATTGCAGAGTTACGGAGAACTAAATAAAAGATCGAAAAAGGTAGACTCCATCGACACCGATTTAAAAAGTGCTGATAGCGTGAAAATACGAAGTGAAAATGATTTGTTATTGTGTTCTTATGGTTTAAAAACGTTACAGGATCCTATGGAAATAAAGGTGATGCAAAATATCCAGTTTTGAGGTGAATACAGAAAATCAAAACAGAATGGAAAAATGAATTTAAAATAGTGTAAAATGATATGTAAGTAGCATAACACTACAAAATCCGCCATTTTGTTTATTTATTTCAAAAACCTATCTAAGAACACTTGGGTTTCTAAGACGAATAAAACGATACCTTAATTGTCGAAATCCATCCAGCTGTATTGGAAGATACGAGGTAATAAAGAAATTTACAAACATACAAGATACGCGCGAAAAACATAACCCTTCCTTGGCAGTCTGGTAAAAAGGGTCTCCGATTCTTTACACTTACCATATGAAACACTGCCGCACTAGGCTGCTATTTCACGCTGTTGAATCGGTCGACACATTCACATTACTACCCCAGCAACGTGGCTCTACCACGTATAACGTGCTATGATTTCGCAGCAGTATCGTGGCCGTTCACAAGAGGATTCTGTAATTTCTATATCAAAACTTCTAACGGAGCACTTATTCGGAAAATTGCAGTAGGATATAGGCTATGTTCCACAATTTGTTAATTCTTGCCATGTTTATATTTTCACACAATTTAATTTTTCTTCCCTTTGTACCTACACTTAAAATTAGTTCAAGCATCATTTAAACAGCACCAAGAGTAAACGAAAATGGTTATTTAGCCCATGCGTGCAAATTTGTAAGTCACTGGCAGGTTCGCAACAACGCTTCCATAAACAATGCCATTAGTAAGAGCGTTACGCGGCAGATTTTAAATTTGGAACGCGCGCGGCCATTCGTCATGTCGCCGCCGCGCCCGCGACACTCCGCCGCCGACGAAGCAAAGCTTTTGTGTGACGCAAATGATTTTGATCGTTTTGCAATAATATTTTTTCCTTTATAAAATTTAAATCTTATAAATCAATGGATGGATTCTAAGAATACAAGGGCTCAAAGATTACACTGTATTTATATTGATTACATTTACACGCATAATTAAAGTCGGACATCTAAATTTAAAATTAATAGGTATGTTAACATCAAAAGTAAAGTAACAGTATATAATAATATATTCTAATACACAACAAAGGAAGTCGATGGATGCAGGTGGCTCAGGACCGTGCTTTGTGGCGTTCTTTGGGGGAGGCCTATGTTCAGCAGTGGACTTGTGAAGGGCTGTAATGATGATGATGATGATGACACAACAAACGCCTCCTTCCAATGCTGTAAAGTTAAAGAAAGGAAGATTCGCTGCTCCAAAAAGTATGGGCCATAATGGTGATAAATTATAACTTAACATTACAAGTCCCAATTTTGTGACATAGGTAACGCAAAATTTTATTTAAAATCCTACTTACTAGTTTACATAAAACACTGAGTGTTGACACATCATATGCTAAGTAACCTATTATGAACAGATATTATTTCCGTGTAGTGGTGGTATAAAAATATCCAACCGATATCATCCCATGGATGTCGTAAGAGACGACAGAGGCAAATTAACACAAGAAATGGGCAGCAGCATCTTTTTGATAACAACTTAAAATTATAATAAACTGCGGTTACCAACCCGACTGCCAAGCGTGGCAACTATGACAACATCCCCCCTATGAGACAATTTATGAACCTATGTGCAGTGGATTTTTATAGGACGTAAGGATGGGTGGAATGGAATGGCTTATTTTATTTATTTAAAGGACTTAAATGCATACACCTTTTTTATGGTAAGTTGTTGCTGCGGCCCATAGACATCTACATCTATCCTCTATTACAAATCAAAATGCAGATGCGTTGTCACCCGTGAGGACTAAGATGGAATGCCTCATTTCCAGTAAAAAGGGCCTCCGGCCACCTGCACTCACCAAGCGAAACACAGTGGTTAACCACTACTTCATGCTAGTATTCTGTGAGGTCGTGGTACCATCCCGGTTCGAGCCGGCCCATCCGTGCGACAGCAAAAGCCGCCACGTGGCTCTACCACTGTTAAAGTGGAGGCTTTTTATCCGTCCGCCAATAAGTTAACAAAGGGCGGACGGATTTAATGCTATTCAGTATTCTCTGTCAGTCAACCCTGCGTGGTAAAAAAAAGTAGTAGACGCCTTGATTTATTTAACATTAACATATAATATGTCAAAATAAATATATTAATTAATATACCTATATTACCTTCTTTTATGTATATTGTGGTTGAAGCACAAACAGATCGGATCGACCAGGGAAGAAACTGCTCTCCACGCAGAATAGCAGAACGAAACAGCAACTTAATGCTGGTATGTTTCGTATGGTGTTTGAAGAGAACCATAGACCTCTTTAACGGGAAATGAGGCCTTCCGTTTTAGTCCTCAGTACCTAAGTACCTTAGTACCACGCATATGCTTTTTGATTCTTAAACAATTATAGAGTCAAGTCTATGAGCAACATCATCTACTAGGTTTTGTAGCTAGTTTGATCAGTTTCAACTATTGAATTATCCTTTTCAACATAATAATATAATGTATTATTGTTGCAGCAGCAATGGTTTGACTAATAATCATTACGATTTTATGTCTTCATCAAAAAATTATGTGTCTTTTAATATCTAATACAAAATACACTATTAAGAGTCATTTACAGACTTGTTTTGTGGTTGAATATAAGTGAAATACGAATCTTCTTCACATAAATTAGCTTATATTCCAACAAGTATCAAGATTTGTGCACAACTTAAACAATTATAGAGTCAAGTCTGTGAGCAACATCATCTACTAGGTTTTGTAGCTAGTTTTATCAGTTTCAACTATTGAATTATCCTTTTCAACATAATAATATAATGTATTATTGTTGCAGCAGCAATGGTTTGACTAATAATCATTACGATTTTATGTCTTCATCAAAAAATTATGTGTCTTTTAATATTCTAATACAAAATAGACTATTAAGAGTCATTTACAGACTTGTTTTGTGGTTGAATATAAGTGAAATACAAATCTTCTTCACATAAATTAGCTTATATTCCAACAAGTATCAAGATTTGTTCACAACTTTACAGCATTCTGACTAATGACGTTATGTGTCCCGCGCAGCGCAATCGCGAACGGCAAATGACTCGCGATGAATTTAAAATTTGAACTTGGAACAGTCAAACGTTAACGAGGGGGGCGGTGTTCGGTAATACACCGTTAGTAATTTGTGAACTGTCGCCAGAAGAATGGCAGTCTTCATGACATGCGAATATCAATGATAAATTATAAAGTATATTGATCAAAGGCCATTCTAAATTTAAAATAAATGAACGTCTTGCCAATATTACCAGAGCTGCACTGCTGATAAATATTTCAACTAATGCCTATTATTTTGCGCATTCTTTTAAAATGAATATCCAGGAGCAGAAATAAAGATTGTCTTTTATAAAATTGTGGACACACACACAACAAAATAAGTTTGCTACAGATACATTGTTACCCATGAGAGATAAAATGATGCCTCATAGAAATTCCCTGCCTCTATTATCCTTTAAACCAGAATACATGGGTTCACTGGTAAACTCCACCACCTTGTAAGCTAGAAGTTTGTATAAGTGTAGGTGGATAGACGGCCTGATGAGAAAAGCGGGGATTCGGTGGATACAGGTGGTGTGGGTCCGTGTAGCAATCTATGTGAGTAATCTAGGTTCAGAAATGAGATTGTGATGGGCTGTAATGATGATTATAATTTGATTTGCACTAGGTGGTGCTCCACTCACTCTCTCTCTCTCTCTCTTTCTCTCTATCTACCTAGAAGTTTGTCTGGATAGGTGTCACCCTACCACTTATTTCTGCAGCCGAATAGCAGTGCTTGCAGGCCGTGTTTTTGTCTGCAGGGTATAGATAGCCAGAATAATTAGAGGTTGTGAGACATTCCAACTACGTCCCCCAAGGTAATAACACATCTGTAAACTTCAATGTTTGAAATTGGTGGCAGATTTCCTTGGTCTACAGTAGCCACTTACCATCAGGTAGGCTGTAAGTTTAACGAACGTTTGTCACTTCAGTTTTAGGTTAAAAAAAAACTTTGGTAAGGTACGTTACCGTATTTTATTTAAAGAATAATAAAGTGTATTTCTTGAGTTCTCAAGTTATTAAAAAGGAAACTAAATCTTTAACGAAATTTGATTTTAAATTCTTTGCAAATTATAACTCGAAATCATCTAATGTATGCTCACGGAAGCAAGTCATAATCAAATAATTAACACAGAACAAAGATCTTCTACGCTTCAAGTCTACGTTCAGAAATTTAAAGATCGGTTACAGGCCACAGATTAAAAATAAACGCGCCGCGGGTGGCCGTCGGGTGGAAATCAATTATTACCAATTAACGCGTGTGGCAGGAAGTGCCGTTGTACACAAGAATTTTGGTATGACTATAACGGAATGGACTAAGACCAACCCCGTTTAAGTGAACACCGTGTGGACACAGAGAAATTAAATTGTTTCAAGGAAATGTAATGTCTGCCCACATGCATTAGGGTAGCGCGAAGAGCTCTTCCCTAAAACACTTAGTATTGAGACCTGTGTCCTTTTCTTTTTGTACCTGGTATATACGTGGTAGAGCCATGCTGCAGCTATATTATAGTTGTACTAGCACGAATCAGTTGGCACGACCGGAGAAGGATCAGCGCAAAACTTCAGGTTAATGCTGTTGTATTTCGGATGTAGAGAACCGGAGACACTTTATATTGAAAACAAGGCATTCCATCTTAGTCCTCAGGGGTGACAACGCAACGTAAAAAATAACTTCGATTTATTTTTATAAAGTTATTTTTTAGAAACAATCAAGAAAGTCTTTTAGAAATAAATTTATTCAGTATTCTAAAGAGGCAGCCTCGAACCGCTAAGTGGAATGTCAGGCGGCATCCCAGCCTATCACTGGATGGAGTGACGATCTGGTATGACATGCAGAAAGTCGATGGATGCAAGTATCTCTATATGTTTGATGATGATGAACATATTTTGTTCTTATTTTATGAGGGAAGCTTATGATCAGCAGTAGACTTGAGGGTCTGCAATGAAAATGAGTATGATGACACACTAAGTCTTTTTTTAACTCGAAAGAGATTACACAAACGTTGTCCATACGTAATTAGAGCACAATATTTTCTGCAACCAAAAAGTTACAAAAATCATTCACATGCCTACCTAAAACAAAAAAAAACACTAATGATTTTTAATTGCGCCTTTGCAATTCCAAATTAACAATTATAAAATGAACTGTGACTTATACAGCACTGTCAAGGCAAGAAATCGGATGCCGAGTCCAAGCTCGATCAGTTATCACTTCTGTCGCTTCGTGAGTCAGTCAGTGTGGCCCGAATTTGGCATTTCCATGCTAATGGCACTCATTGCCCGCCAATCAGTTTAGCAGCCGACATTTACCAAACGTATTATGCCATGTGATGTGCTAACACGGCAACCAGTCCGCCATCTTGGCACGCGTCTAATAATTATGGAAGCGTTACAAATTTTATTATTGGTGGAGGACTTTGATATAATATTTTAAAATTGAATAATATTGCTTGTAGGCTCATTAATATTGAAGATTAAAAAAAACATTAATAATTTATAAATATTGTGATGATTTACGGAATCGAAATGTGGTCCAAAATAAAGGGACGAGCACAAGCAATGAATGCACTACACCACTGGGGCCCTTGGTCAAGTCTTGTGGGTTTAAGCCGAAATCTACTGCTGGTGTATTAAATTATTTCTAGCGATCCTAATGATCCTTCCTTACTTCGAACAGGCAGTAGGTATCTACTAAGCATTTTCATATCATCATCAAAAATATATTAATTATACCATTAGCTGCACGAAATATGTAAAAATTATATGTTTATAAACCTTCTTCGTGAAGTAGTATGTTGATGAAAATAATATAAAAATATTGATGAAAAGCTAATAAAACTTTCAGTTATCCACAGCAGTTTCTAAGATAAGTGCGAACATACATACAGACAAACCAGGTGGGTACTTCAATGTATAATAGCTACAGTTATTGTATAAGTTACAATTTGAAAGCTATCGTGTTCGATATAATTTAATTGGAGAATGTTTGGTTTGTTTTTTTTTTATAGAATGAGGGTGACAAACGAGCTCACAGTCCACCTGATGGTAAGTGGTTGCTGCGGCCCATAGACATCTACATATATCCTCTATTACAAATCAAAATGTAGATGCGTTGTCACCCGTGAGGACTAAGATGGAATGCCTCATTTCCAGTAAAAAGGGCCTGTACTATCTATACAAATAAATAAAATTGAAGTGTCTGTTTGTAATATTAAAATTACAGTTTTTTACTAAATGCATATGAAAGTAAATACGGTACCAATAACTAAAATACAATTTTTAAAATTTTTGTCTGTCTGTCTGTCTGTCTGTTTGTTCCGGGTAATCTCAGAAACGGCTAGACCGATTTTGACGGGACTTTCACTGGCAGATAGCTGATTTCACAAGGAGTAACTTAGGCTACTTTAATTTTAGAAAAAGAATCAGAGTTCCGCGCAAAAACATAAAAACTCTAACACGCGAGCGAAGTAGCGGGGCACAGCTAGTATTTAATATATCTATTAATAATAATGCTTTTAGATTTTTGTTGCATTGCTTTAAAAGTTAATTTCTGTGGTCAAGATATAAGATAGTTATTTTACATAATAATATATAAAATACTATAAAGAACTTTGGTGGCAGATAGGAATTAGGTCAACTACCTTGACCTAACTCTCAGACCAACTCAATTGCAGATTGGCTCAATGAGTGCCATCCACAGCGACTACTCGTAATTAAAAAAAAATCTTTAATTAACACAGCGTAAAGAACAGAACAGAATTCATCGGATGCATGCTGCTAATAAAAAGACGAGGTTCTTGCGGCCGACTCTGAACGCGGCAAGTGCATCTAAAATGCTTAACCCATTTTATCCTTTATCGAGGTACGAGTATTGTTATGTACGTACCTACGTTTTATAAGGTACGTGAGGGTAATATGGTCGCCTTAAGCTTTGCCGCCCTACTAAAACAAAACTAGAATGAAAATAGAGACAAAAACAAAAAAATCAAGTCTAAAAAAATTAACTACTACACTGCACAATATCAAAATCGACTAAAATATTAAATATATCTAAAGTCGACTGTCAAATCGTGTCGATAAAGCAGCGCCCTTTTGACCCTTTATTTTTTTTATAGAAATAGGGTGACAAACGAGTACATAGTCCACCTGATGGTAAGTGGTTGCTGAGGCCCATAGACATCTACATCTATCCTCGATTACGAATCAAAATGCAGATGCGTTGTCACCGTGACGACTAAGATGAAATGCCTCGTTTCCAATAAAAAGTGTCTTCGCTTCTTTACACTCACCATACGAAACACAGCAGCGTTAAGCTGCTATTTTAAGCTGATATTCTATGAGAATGTGATCCTTTCCCGGTCGAGCCGACCCATTCGTGCTACAACTATAGGTACAAGTAATGTAGTTGCAACGTGGCTCTACCACGTAAAAGAGATATATGCTGAGATTTTCAAAAATACCCCTAACGAAAAAAAAACGTGTTTTATAAAAGGATTAATATATTATTGGTACGAAACACTAAAATAAACATCATCATCATCGTCATCATAACAGAAAACAGCCCATCATAAATCTCCTCTAAGAAACGCCACAGTACTATGTGTATCCAAAGTAATAACTTGACTTTAATTAAATCAATAAAATGAATTACCGATATAAATAAATGTACACCTATTTACGCCATAAAAATTGAATGTCAATGCTCGCCAGTAAATCGTTCTAAATACAGTTTCAATTTAAAACGCCTAACCGTACGGCGCCATGTCGTAAACAAGTTGATCGAAATTGGGCCTCTGATCATTTCGGATTAGTTCACTCGGCGCATAATCTTGAAAAGCCAGCTCTACATTGGAAGCTAACGCGAGCAAATATCGCTCTTTTTACCAGCGTGTAAGGTGCATAATACTATTAACATTCTGTACATGAAATAGCATGCAACTCTAGTAATCTCATAATAGTTTGATATAACCGTATTCTTAATTAACTGATTTATATAATAAACAAAATGGCCATCTAGTGGTGACAGAAGGGAATCTACTACCCCATATTATCCCTTAGGTGTCGTAAGAGGCAACAGAGGGAAATCAAACAGGAGATGAGAGGGCAGCCTGAAGCATCTTCCTAATAAAAGTTACAGCCTATATACGTCCCACTGCTGGGCACAGGCCTCCTCTCGTTTCTGAGAGGGTTTTAGGGCAAGGAAATGTCCGCCGCGCTGCCCCAATGCCTGTTGGCAAACTTCACATGTCTTCGAAATATTTTTTTCTTATTTCTTAGACATGCAGGTTTCCTCACGATGTTTTCCTTCACCGCCGAGCACGTGGTAAATCAGCACTTAAAATTGCAATTAACAATTTCATTGGTGCCGGCGGGGATCGAACCCGGGTTGCTCGCGTACTGTTAAACTTACAGCGAGCGCTAACCATCTGAGCTACCACGGCTCTTCCTGATAACAACTCAGATAATAAACACCACGGTAGCCAACCTGCCTGTGAAGCGTGGCATCTATGGCAAAATTTCAGCAGTAAACTCTTAACAGGCTGTGATAAATGAATAAATGAAACAAAAATAACGTAATGATAGTCCAGTAGCATAGTGGCTAAGCTTTTGAATGCGGCGCTGAGGGTCAGGTTTGCATTCCGCAAGTAGGTACCTATGTGTAAAAAAATATGCCATGCGATAGCGGCGTTAGGCCATCATCCTAATCACAAAGTCAATTTAAATAATTTAAAATTAAAAATTTTGTACAACCGATTTCAATACATTTATTTATTTATTATTTATTTAATAAATAAATATATTGAAGAATATATGTAAATTATTAAGAATACTCCAAAAACTACTGGTGAAACCTTGATCAAATTTATATAGTACCATGTAAAAAGCAGTAGCCTTCAAATAAAAAAAAGAATCATCGAATTCGGTTTACTCAGAAAAAAGTTGTGAGATAACAGAATACCAGCGTAAATTGGCAGCTTGACACTGCTGTGTTTCGTATGTAGAGAACCGGATACCCATTTTACTGGAAAAGAGGCATTCCATCTTAGTCCTCACGGGTGACGACGCATCTGCATTATGATTCTTTATTGAGGATATATGTAGATGTGTATGGATCATGTTGTTGTGTTGTGTTGTTAATCACCTTATCCTATAAAAAAACACACACACACACACACACACACACACATAATAAAAAAAGAACATACAGTCGAATTGAGTACCGTCTCCTTTTTGAAGTCGGTAGAAGAGATCAGTTCTTCTATTTCATTAGAAAATGACCACATCACTTAAAGTCAATTCAAACTAATGCAAACGAACATACGACTCACTTGATGGTGACTACCGCCGCCTATGAAGAACTGCAACACCAGGGGAATTGCAGATTATGTACCATGTATCAATAAAATGTACGTAGTGTAATTTTTTGTTCTTTATTTTAATATTTAATGTTATCCTCAGTGTTTTCTAACGAGTAGGTCGTAAGATGAACATCAACAATACAAAAATCATGTCTAACACTCATGTAACATCGATACCCGGAACACTACACTCGAGGTTGTTGACGAGTATGTGTCCCTGGGACCAAATGTCCGATTAGGTAAGGCCAACTTCGACGAAATGGCCCAACGACGGCGATGAAATTTCTCCAAAAAAATCTAATTCGGCTTAGAGGCATCTAGTTCGGAAAATCACGACAAATTTTCTTGGCTGATTTTCCTCAAAATCTTAAGATGAAAATGTATTACCAGTGCGTGTGGCCAGTGATGACTTACGGAACTGAAACATGGTTTAGAGCGACGGAATAAAGTCCGTAACAAGGATATCCGCAGAAAAAAAGAGCAACTGACATAACCCAGTGAATCAATATTATGTTTATTGACGCACTGAGTTATCAGGCGTAGTGTTGGGCGCCCTCCACTAGATAGAGTCCCAACCTGATGAAATACACATACAGTTAATGGATTTAGGTGGCGCAGGACCGACCTTTATGACAATCTATGGTGGAGGCCTACGTTCAGTAGTGGACTTGTGTAGTTATATATCATCATCATCATCATTACAGCCCTTCACAAGTCCACTGCTGAACATAGGCCTCCCCCAAAGAATGCCACAAAGCACGGTCCTGAGCCACCTGCATCCATCGACTTCCTGCATATTTTACCAGGTCGTCACTCCATCTAGTGGGGGGACGCCCTACACTTCGCCTGCCGGTACGAGGCTGCCACTCGAGAAACTTTCTTCCCCATCGGTTGTCGGTTCTTCGAGCTATATGGCCGGCCCATTGCCACTTCAGCTTACTAATCCATTGGGCTATGTCGGTCACTCTGGTTCTACTGCGGATATCCTCATTTCTAAATTTATCACGCAGAGAAACTCCGAGCATAGCCCTCTCCATAGCTCGCTGAGCGACCTTGAGCTTCCTCATCCGGCCAGCAGTGAAGGACCACGTCTCAGTTCCGTATGTCATCACTGGCAACACGCACTGGGTGTAGAGTCTCGTTTTCAAGTTTTGAGGTATACCTGACGAGAAGATGTGTCGTAATTTCCCGAACGCTGCCCAACCGAATTGAATTCGTCGATTGACCTCTCGGTCGAAGTTGGACTTATCTAGTCGGACTATTTGTCCCAGGTAAACATACTCGTCAACAACTTCGAGCTTATATATATTATAGTGTAATTATATTAATATAGTTGAGAGCCATTCAAATGGTTATACTGCCGTCGGGTATTATCCATAGTCACCTCTTACAGCAAGCCGAAATGGGGTTCTGGTGTTATGAAAATTAAAGCTTATCTAAACAGCCATAACATTTAATCCGGAAAAAACTATTACACGAGTGGCAACACTGAACGTCACGCAAACACAAAACGCAGTCATTAAGTTTCCTCAGCGACGGTTATGATTGATGTCCAAAGTGTTCATAAGTACATTAGTAAATAAGGAAGTTTCTAAGATTAATGCCAAGGGCATCGCCGGTGTCAATGCCTTAACTAATGTTAGCGTTCAACGATTTATAATTAACAGTCGTTAGAGAACACTGATATAGAAATAAATAAGTGTGGATAAGATTTCGGTTCGTTTACAATTATGAAATAGTTTATAGAAATGAATAGAGAATAAAATAACTTTTATTTAACATAGATTACAATTATAGCTACTTGCAACTTGCAAGCATAACTACAAGAATAATTTAGATCGATAAAAGAGAGCTAATGATCTTACGCTCACCAGACGTCGCTACTCGTGGTTAAGGTAAACTTATTTGTTACGCAAATGGTAACACAGTATCATTGGCATTGAAAAGTTCCATATCAAATAAAGTTTCCGGTTTCTAGTGTATATAGGTACACCAAAAAATGCCTCAGTGCCTGTATTCTTAAATTTTTTAATTTTTTTTAACCTATTGTTATTCTTCTATTTTCAGGAATATCCTTTGTTTTCTTTTATCCATTTGTAATCTAATTAATATAAAATATAACTACTTAATATTTAAGAAAGAAACTTTAATGTCTACACTTTTCTAACAAATTAACTACCCTCGCTATAAAATCTATCAAATATTTCACCTCATTCCTAAATAGAGCAGTCCTGGTTGCAGAAAAAAACGTGGATGCTCTCATTAGTGGTGTGGCATGGTTTGCTTTTGCTCGAGACGGCTATAGCCAAAAATTTCATGTGTGTGCACATTATCTATTTTTTCAAACCTTTCAATACTACAATGTTCGTTTTATTTTAATCAAAAGTGACACTTGACCATGTAGTGGCGTTGTAAGAGCATCCACTACCCAATTTCATCTCGTGGGTGTCGTAAGAGGCGACAAAGGGCAACAAACCAGGAGATGGCCAGCAGCGTCTTCTTAATAACTGCGGTTGCCAACCCCCCTGCTAAGCGTGGTAATTATGTCAAAATCTATGAGTCCATCTTTGGGAGAAGCCTATGATCAGCAGTGGACTATAAAGGTGCACTTATGGCTCTATTACAAAAATAGCTTTTGTAGCTGATAACTTCCTAAAGATAAGCCAACATATGAAGAGCGAAAGGTCTTATACTTTTGATTGTGTCATCATGGGATATTAACCAGGAAATTACAACATTATGGTGTCAGAAATATTGCGCTTAAACTTATTATTTCATATTTAAATAACAGAACTCAAAAAGTTGTTATCAATGGTAAAGGTTCCTCCGGTTTGGTAGTATCAATGGGCGTTCCTGAGGGCTCGATTTTTGGCCCATTCCTGTTCTTAATCTATATTAATGACTTACCTTATCTTGTAGGGGACAATCACGACACAGTATTATTTGCTGATGATACCTCTTTAATTTTAAAACTCAAACGACAGTCAATTAATTTTGACAATGTAAATAATGCTCTATCAACATTATTACATTGGTTTAACGCCAACAATTTGCTCTAAACAGCAATTAAACGAAATGTATTAAATTTACAATACTTAATGTTAAACATTCAAATACCAATGTGCTCCTAAATGTTGAGACTTGTGGATACCACTGTTTTTCTTGATATTATTATTGCCGCGAAACTTCAATGGGGCCTCCATATATATATATATATAAATTAGCAGGCAAACTTAGTTATGCATCATATGCTGTCAGAAAGATTAGAAGTGTCACCAATGTTGACACAGCTAGATTATTATATTTTAGTTACTTTCATAGCAAATTTCTTATGGAATTTTGCTATGAGGTAATACAACTGACATTGAACCCATATTTGTTTTGCAAAAGAGAGCCATATGAGCGATTTGCAACTTAAATTATAGAGTCCAGAGAGAGAGAGAGAGAGAGAGAGATAGAGTTAGAGAAAAATTTAAAGAAATAATCACGCATCACAATATATTTAACAAATTCACAGAAAATGTACAAAAAGGGTTACTATAATATCAAAGAATACATAAATAAAAATAGCCCCTGGGAATGAGGTGACCACTACCATACTGGTTTTTTTTATAGGAGAGGGGGCAAACGAGCATGCGGCTCCCCTGATGGTAAGTGACTACCGCCGCCCATGGACAGCCGCAACACCAGGGGAATTGCAGATGCGTTGCCGGCCTTTTAAAAAGGAGTAGGCTCTTTTCTTGAAGGTCCCTAAGTCGTATCGGTCCGGAAAAATCGCTGATGGTAAACTATTTCACAAGGAAGTTCTATTAGAATGCATTTAAAAATTGTAAAAATAAAATTATTGTAAAGTGAAATATGTTTAAAAAAAGTCCCGCTGGGTTTCTTGCTGGTTCTCCCCAGGACAGAGATATTTTCCGAACCAGTGGTAAATAAAAAAATACTTTCAACAAGTATTATCTATATTGATTAAAAAGTATTCTACCTATTATAATCTACTGCGAAACCTTAACCAGCATAACGGTTCCTTTTTTTCCTAAGTACCTTTTTTACCATTCCGCGAGCTTTTCTGGATGTATACTTTACGCATAATTGGAAAAGTTTATAAAATGTTTAGAAAAGATATATATATATATATTAAAATTAAATGACATCCATACGTCGTTTTTACATGGTATAGTAACCCTGCAGCTCTATACTGCAGCCTGGATGAGTCGGCTCAATCGACGTCGATGCCACTCGAAAACTTTTCTTCCCAAAAATTTTGTTTAGGATTTGTAAATAGAAATACGAATAAAGAAATACGTTGGTTCTTCAGTGTGATTATACTGCCTATATAGCTTTGCTGTTACTCCTTGTAAAATTTAGAGGTACAGTAGTGATAGAGACACGGTACAACGCAATATTTCTACTTATATCACAAAAGGGTCGACCCGATCAGGGAAGCAATATAATGCTGGTGAGTTTCGTTTGGTAAATGACGAGATCCACAGACCCTCTTTACTGGTAAATTCATCATATTCCTCTGAGTTATTAAAGAGTTAATAATCGAGGATAGATGTAGGTGTCTATGGGTCACAGCATTTACTTACCATCAGGTGGACTGTGTGCTCGTTTAACAGCCTTGTTCTATAAAATATATACTTTAATATTTTGCAAGTTAACATCTGTCATTATAATCGACTTTACCGTATCATAATAATATGAATCCAATCTAATGACATGTCCTAACGCACAAATATCGCGGGAAAAGATCACGAGTTCTTTTTTCAAAACGCAACGCTCAAGTGCCCGCCCTCGTTCGCGATTGGCCGATAGCCGCGTACGTGCCGATGCGCTTACGCTGATAACGCGACTGTTTTGAAATACGAGGCAGAATTCCTTTGTGCCAGCTACAAGTTGTCAGGTATTTTTTTTTCAGACGAATGTGTAGATAGGCGGTACCTAGTTAAGGACGTTATGATGTTGTGTTCGTTGTAAGATTCTCATTTAAAATAGCTTTTGTTTATGTAGCTTTTAATGTTTCTTGTTTAAGCTTAGCTTAAAGCAATATGTTACAAAACAATTTCAAAAATGAGAGGCCAGAGGAAAACTCCTTAAGGTTTTCATTTCTTTTCCTTGCCAACATTTTTTTTAGGTGTATTACTTAAGTAATATATTTATTTAAAGGTTTTTAAGCAATTAATTTAATTTTTGTGACCTTTCGTGATTTTTGAGTGTTTCTTAGATGTGTAAATGAGCATGCAGATCACTAATAATAAGTTACTTATTACTGCCGCCTTTAAACTTTAGTAACAGGTGTATTGAAAAGATGAAAATAATTGAACTCAAGTAGAAAAGAGCTTTTGACAGATAGTGGAATTAACGAATTAAATATGATTTTAAAAGAGCTCGAGCCAGCATCACTGACACTAAGAAAGTGCCTAGATTAGACAGAGAACTCCTTTTTTTCTGCCAGACTTGGCTGTATCCGCAATGAGTATGTCTTCAATCTACAGTTGATACTCGTTGCGTATCAACTGTCCTTTGGAGAAGATTTTCCTTTGCAAACCATTTATGACTCTATTTAAATTGGATAAAGATTTTATTTGTCTGCCAAGTGTGACTATTAGTGTTTTTTTTTCTGTAACTTAATGGAAACCTATATTTAGCGGTCGATGAACAACTTACAATCCGATGATGATGACGATCTACGAAACATAATATATAATAACTCCTCTGTTTAAAAACACAACGATTAATCTCTGTCGGCCGACAAGAGTAAAACGTCGTAGAATTAGTTTTGCTAGAAAAACCGTCGACATTACACGAACGGGCCTAAACGTCAAAGAGACCTTGATATATCTAATTACTTGAATGATTTATGTCGAGCGGAGGGGGCAATTATTGTGGAGAGAGGAGAGATAACACTGGCCACATCGGCAAAGTTTGGTGTGGGAAGACCATAACATTTAATAGTGAGACATTTGAAGCTTTCGTCTTTGTAAATGTTTATTTACTACAACTAATTGTCGCCAAGTGGTCAAAATTTGACCGTAATTGAATAAATTTTTAAGTTTTTATATTAAGCAAGTATATTAAGTAACTTTCGACTGCATATTAATACATAGAACAATATCTAATACACAAATATAAAATAAACGCTTTTTCCTTATAATCTAACTAGCTGACCATGCAGACGTTGTTCTCCCTTTCCGACGACCATTTAATTTCCTAAAAAAAAGCTGCAAAAAATTGAGGGTCACTTATCGGGATAAAAAGTATCCTATCTCTCAAGTTGGACCAAACTGAACACAGTGTGCACAATTTCATTAAAATCAGTTCAGTAGTTTAGAAGTTCACAAGACAAACAACGTGACACGTACTTTTTATATATAAAGATAAAGATAAATGTTTGACATCATTGGTCATAGAGTAATAACATATATATTAAATACCTTTTGTTGGTACTTATTAAAGAGTACAACATCACTACGATTTAATTCTGGTAGAATCTACTAGTTAGTCTGCTTTTTTTTCTGTTTTTCTAGTTTGCTGCTCCTGTATTACAGTTTAAATAATAGTTTGAAGTGGATTTTGATATGTAAAAGTGGTGCGATTTTATGTATTAACTGTCTACGCATGTGAACTATTAGTGGAAAAGGTGAAACAAGTGCTCTGATTGTGATGGATTCTCAAGATAAACTGTTTGTTTGCATAGGCGCCTTGAGATACCATCGCCAACTATCAGCTGTCTGCTGGCTCAAGTTGCCGTCAAAATCTCCCAAGGGCTGCACAATGTGACCCATCAACATATTGTGAAGCAGTGAACTATGAAGGATAGTTATTTATAATAAACCGAATAAAAATACTCAAGACTTGGCCTAAAGGTCTAGATACCAGGCCATAAACTCCTATAAAAAAAACTCTGAAGACATTGACAATATGAACGTAAACAATGTAAGTTTAATTCTATTTTATTTAATAATTTTATAACACATGCCTATTATATATAAATTTAGAATTTTCAAATCTCACACTCATCATCATCACACTCTCTCTCCAGTACACAAAATAGAATAGAATAGAATACAAAGACATTCAAGTAGTAGTAGTAATAGATAGGATATATCTCCGGTTTTTGTCATTTAGTCTTAGTGACATCGTCAAAAAGTCAAGACGCATTGGTTTCATATATTTAAAAATATTTTTAAAGATAATATGCCCGGTTGTGCATTAAGATATTGTAAATCACGATATGGAGCAAAAAAATTAACGTAATTTCGGTTTATTACCGTAAATAAAGCATATATTTACCGAATAATCTTTAAGTTTTATTATTTCTAGTAGATTGTTCTAGAATTTTTTTTATTGTAATAAGCGCCCTCTGTTATCCAGTAAACGTCACTATTTAGTTACCAATGTTAAAGCAAGTGATTGACGACGTTTATCGATTGGGATTATCGATAAAACAATTTTTATTGATCTGGATAGTGTCTTTAAGTACTGCAGCTGATGAAACGTGAAAAATCGTGAAACGGCTAAAATATTTTAGGAAAACACTGAACTTAACAGTGTTTTCCTAAAATATTTTAGATTTAAAGTGTATTTTTGTAATAGAAACGAATTTAAAAACATAGAGTCGCTCTCTTATTGGATTTGGCGTTTCTTGACGTGTCTTTAAGGCCGACCGGTCAATCATATGCTATTATTATAGCAGCTAATGGACCTAGTGACGTCATCCAAGATGCTCTACCAAGGTGGCAACCAAAGTGACTGCTGTTTGAATTGATTCTTAGTTATTGGAAATTAAATATTTTATTTCATGTAAAAAGTTAATATGATTTTTTTTGTGTGATGGAAGTCATGATAAATAGATTTATACAATAAAACAATCATGTATATTCCCTATTATTATATCGAAAAGCATTTCAAGCTTAGTAATCTTCAACAACATTATCGATACTTTGATATCGAAACGGTAACATTCCTAAAACGACGTTATATTTATTAGCGTCACCTACTGGGGAATAGCTAAAATGTTGTCTTAATAAATGCGTAGCGTTGTTTTGCTATTTTTAGCTAGAGAGTGCCACACGCGCATTAGCTCAAAGTTTTTGTATATAAATGTTCCCAATGCCCGCTCTATATATTTAAATCTCTATGATAGAATAGAAGCATTTTTAAGAATACTTATTGAATTTTTAGTTTTACCACTGGTTCGGTAAGAAACATGTCTTGTGAGGAACCAGCAGGACTATATTTATATATATAGTATTTCCTTTCACGTATTAATATATAGATATAGTAATGGAAAAGTACGTGTTGCGTATTGGAACACATGTAGAATTTAGCTCTGCTCACGTGTTGGTACGTGTGCCACGTAAGACGAAGATGTTAATGCGCATTGGCTTTTGCAAGAAAAACCCTTGCCTTGGAGAAACCCACATTTTAAGCGGAGCTGCATGTCGGCAAATTACACTTTCCATTTCTCTTACCTCTTACTCTGTATAGACTAGATTCAGTTAATGTTTCTTTGTATTCGTTATTCATCCATTACAGCTAATCCACTGCTACAGATAGGCATCCAACATAAATTTCTTTATGGACATATTTTGCCATAGTTGCCACGTTTTGCAGGCGAGTTAGCAACCGCAGTTTTTTATATTTTTAAATTGTTTTCAGAATGATACTGGCTGCCTATCTCCTGTTTTCCATTGTCACCTCTTACAATGCCCACGGGACGATATGGGGTAGTAGATATTCTTACACCGCCACTACATGGTTATCATTCGTTATTAATTATGATATAATTAAATGTGAAAAATAAACAACTCATCAATCAGAAATAACTAAATAAACCTATTTTTAACTACTTGCATTATTATCTATTCTGTGGTTCAACGTAAACTACTGTACTTGGAATTACAAAATATAGATAGCGACGAATCCTTTACAAAAGACAAATAGTCCTGAATTGGTTTCGGTATAAATAGTATTCCTACTTAACAGTATTCTAAATTTCAGTACCCTACAATTTTCTTCGGCGTGGCATATGGCGCTGCTACTTTACGACCAAATATGGCCAAAGACCCTAATAACCGATCATTACCAATAAAAAGGATGGTTTATTTTTTATCAGGCTAGAAAAAATGGGCAGCGCGTGCCCCAGTTTCCAGAATGTAAATGGCAAAATTACCAAGCATAAACTGTTATGAGCTCTCCATTTCGAACCGATGGAAATTGCCTTTAATTTTCGGTTTACACAAATGTTTAATGGAGAAACAAAGATACCTTACGACTAAAAAAATCTAAATTGTATAATGACAATAAACGAACATGATTTTTTTTGTTTATAGTTATAGACTCGTACGATTAATAATTTTGCTAGTGTCAGCTGCCAAGTAGGTAATTGGTAGAAATATTTTTGAATGATTTTAACATTGCGTCTCATTGCGAAGTTATTCGGATATTTGATTTAGCCGACAATTGATTATTTCGCTTGGTTTCTCTACTCGCAAAACATACAAAATAACTCGGTATGATACGAAATTAAGATTCTTTAATTTTGAAGAAGAAATCAAAATTTCATTTCATTATATTAAACACCTTGAACTTCATATCAACAATGGAACACATCTTTCATCAATGCCACTAATGTACACATCGTAGACTTAATATGTATAATAAATCACACTACTTTTTTGAGTGTAGATATGTACAAGTCGCGGCACGTAAGTCTAGCGCTGAACGAAACGTGTTGTAGCACGAATTGAATTGCAAGAATGCGACTGGAGAGCCATCAGCGCTTGCGAATGATACGCACAAGCCAATCAGACTAGACTTTCGTGTTATAGGTAGTTATGTATCCAGTCTATTTCTTTGGCTAGCTCTGTAACCTAAAATAGTTCGATGAATTTGAATATATGAGGTGTCGTTAGATTGGTCTTAGTTGTGATAGTGACATATGGTATAAAAATGTTTTCTTTTCAGTAAACTATTTTACACTATCGTGTTTTTAAATTACTGTTTTGACTATTGTGCTTGTATGAAAATTTCTTGTTTTTTTTTCTTCAGATGTCATCTAGGGTGATTGAAAAATGTAACAAAAATAAAAATTATAAGTAGAGCATAAAACCAATAAACATAAACCAACCTCAATCAATCTCACCAGCTTCAAGCACTGGCACAAAGTAGGTTTTCTACAAGATGCGTTTCGGAGAGTGTGCGCAAAAATTGCATAACTTAATTCCTCCCTCTTCCTTCTTTTTTTTCAGTTTACCACGCATTCGAAACAAACAGTCTGCAACATCGTACATCATGCAGACAGTAAAGGAGTGGAATAAGTTGGCAGCATCTGTTTTTTCATCAGATCACAAGTGGTTTTGGTTAAGTCAGTGCGCTTCACCGTCTCAGGTTCACTACTTACCATCAGTTAAGATTGTAGTTAAGTTATTTTATTTAAAAATATTAATTGTATGTGGTTTTATCACCTCGCATTGTCTGGGGAGTAAGAGGATTGTCAAAGACCCCGCTTTACTTAGCTTTAGCATCGGCTACTGTCAATAAGAGGTAATAAAACCACATAAAATTAAAAAAAAATGAATAAAATTTAAAAAGAAATATGGTCGCGTTTTTAAATAAAAGTTATTTCTAAAGGTTTGAATACGTACCTAACGGGAACATATTGTATATATATATAAATTACGTGTTACGTTGTTTGTCCGCGATGAACTCCAAAACCACTCACCCGGTTTTAATGAAATTTGCACACTCTGTGCAGTTTAGTCCAACTTGAGAGATAGGATAGTTTTTATCGCGATAAGTGACCCTCAATTTTTTTATTGCAAATTTAAGGATTTTTATAGTGCCGTGTAGTGGCGGTCAAGAATATCCATAACCCCATATCTTCCCGTGGGTGTCGTAAAAGGCGACAAAGGGAAACAGGCAGAAGATGGGCAGCAGCATCTTCCTGATAGTAGCCGAAATTGCCATAAAAAAAACTGCGGTTGCCAACCCGCTCGCCAAGCGTGGCAACTATGGCAAATACCCCCTATGTAATATGAAGAGAGTAACAAAGAGACGGCCCCCAGTCCCTGGCGGCCCAGGGCAGGGGCAGGGGGTGCTAAGAATCTCCGGTGGAGGTTCGGTTGCCACCTTAGACGACTCGACCTGGCAACGTACAACGCACGCACCCTGAGGACTGACGAAAAGATCGTGAAGCTGGAACAAGAGATAGACAAGTTACGCTGGCATATTATAGGATTATCCGAAGTCCGAAGAGAGGTGGACGACACGGTAATCCTCGAATCCGGCAACTTGCTCTATCACCGGGAGGGCGACCATCTGTCCCAAGGAGGTGTCGGGTTTATCGTCCACAAGTCTCTCGTTAACAACGTTGTAAAGAACGAGAGTGTGTCGACGAGGGTTGCGTACCTTATACTCAGAATCACCAAACGGTATTCGCTGAAGGTCATACAGGTTTACGCACCAAACTCGGCACACCCCGATGAGGAGGTGGAGAAAATGTATGAGGATAACTCTAGAGCCATGCATTCCTCCAAAACCCAATATACGGTGTTAATGGGAGACTTCAATGCAAAACTAGGCACAAGAGAGAACGGTGAGCTGAAAGTAGGGAAATTTGGAAAAGGGCAACGGAACTCAAGGGGCCAGCAGCTGGTAGACTTCATGGAGAATGAGGGACTCTTTATGATGAACTCTTTCTTCCAGAAGCGACCCCACAGGAAGTGGACCTGGTCGAGCCCCGACGGTTCGACAAAAAATGAGATTGACTTCATAATGACGACCAGACGACAATTGTTTAGTGATGTCTCCGTGATCGCGAGGGTGAAAACTGGTAGCGATCACCGAATGGTTAGAGGCACACTGAACCTAAATGTTAAGTTGGAGAGGTCTCGTCTAATGAAGTCAACGCTCCGTCCCCCTCGTGCTCTGTTCCAAAGTCCTGAAACCTGAAGTGGACGATATGAATGACAAGCTCGTGGAAACTGTCCATGCGGTCGGAGCTAAGTTCTGCAAGACCCGCCGCAGAAGAACACAAAAACTCTCCGATCACACTCTTAATCTCATAGCTGTTAGACGGAAGATGAAGCTACATTCTTCAATAGATTTGACAGCATACAGGCAACTGAACAGACAGATCTCCAAATGCATGCGGCGGGACTTACGCAACTTCAATACAGCTTGTATTGAAGAAGCGATCGAGCGGAACCAAGGCTCCAAAGTCTTTGCCAGAGATCTGTCTGCCAGAAAGAGCCAACTGTCAAAGCTGAAGACCGAGTGTGGCAGCATCGTTTCCAGGGCACCTGAGATTTTCAGTGAGATTGAGAGTTTCTATGGGCAGCTGTACACGTCATTGTTGGAGCCACATGTAAGTGTGAGAAACGATCCAAGAGCGAGTCTTATCCGACACTATTCCGAAAATATCCCGGACGTCAGTCTGAGCGAGATTAGAATGGCTTTCCAGCGCCTTAAAAACGGCAAGGCCCCAGGCGAGGATGGAATTACAGCGGAGCTTCTGAAAGCGGGTGGAAAACCGGTACTTGAAGTCCTTCAGAGGCTCTTTAAATCCGTCCTCCATGGTGGCATTACACCGGCGGCGAGGAGCAGAAGTGCGGTGGTCTTGTTCTTCAAGAAAGGCGACAACGCTCTCTTGAAGAACTACAGACCGATTTCCCTTCTGAGCCGCGTCTACGTGCTGTTTTCGAGAGACATTACGAATCGTCTCGCCCGTAGATTTGACAAATTCCAGCCTCCCGAACAAGCCGGTTTCCGAATGGACTTTAGCATTATAAACCACATACATACCCTTCGGCAAGTTGTACAGAAGTCCGAGAAGTACAATTTGCCACTATGCCTGGCGTGTGTGGACTATGAGAAAGCCTTTGATTCCGTCGACATTCGGGCGGTGCTGCAGTCCCTTCAGCGGTGCCAAGTTGACTGTCGGTATATTGAAGTGCTGAAGTGCTTGTACAGTAGGGCTACGATGGCTATCCGAGTACAGAACCAGAGTACGAAATCTATCCAATTGCAGAGAGGTGTAAGACAGGGTGACGTTATATCACCGAAACTCTTCACCGCTGCATTGGAAGACGTTTTCAAGCTTCTGGACTGGAAAGGATACGGTATTAACATCAATGGCGAGTACATCACTCATCTTCGATTTGCCGACGATATAGTCCTTATGGCAGAATCGCTGGAAGATCGAAGCACCATGCTCAATGACCTCAATAGTGTCTCCCAACGGATAGGTCTTAAGATGAACATGGACAAAACAAAGATCATGTTCAATGTCCATGTCACACCTATGCCGGTAGTTGTTGGCAGCACTAAGCTCGAAGTTGTTGACGAGTATGTTTCCCTGGGACAAATAGTCCGACTAGGTAAGTCCAACTTCGACCGAGAGGTCAATCGACGGTTTCAACTCGGCTGGGCAGCGTTCGGGAAACTACGGCACATCTTCTCGTCAGACATTCCTCAAAACCTTAAAACCAAATTGTACAACCTGTGCGTGTTGCGAGTGATGACTTACGGATCTGAGACGTGGTTCTTCACTGCTGGCCGTATGAGGAAGCTCAAGGTCGCTCAGCGAGATATGGAGAGGGCTATGCTTGGAGTTTCTCTGCGTGATAAACTTAGAAATGAGGATATCCGCAGTAGAACCAGAGTGACTGACATAGCCCAACGGATTAGTAAGCTAAAGTGGCAGTGGGCCCGCCATATAGCTCGAAGAACCGACAACCGATGGGGAAGAAAGGTTCTTGAGTGACAGCCTCGTACCGGTAGGTGAAGTGTAGGGCGACCCCCCACGAGATGGAGTGACGACCTGGTAAGACATGCAGGAAGTCGATGGATGCAGGTGGCTCAGGACCATGCTTTGTGGTATTCTTTGGGGGAGGCCTATGTTCAGCAGTGGAATTATGAAAGGCTGTAATGATGATGATGATGATGTTAGTACAAAGGTTCGGCACTAAGAGCCGCCGCCTCGCCAGCTAGTATATATATATATATATATATATAAAAACAAAACAAAAACATATATATATATATATATATATATATATATATATATATATATATATATATATATATATTATAATTTAGTTTTTCTCTTATTTGCTAATTAATGCTGCTCGGGGCAAGCGGAGCAACACAACCAAGGCGACCCCTGTCACGCTATCCGTGAATTTTTGCAACATTAGGGGACTTCATTCCAACCTTAACGCTGTCCATTACCATCTAGAGACGGCGAAGCCGGCCTTGCTCTTTTTAAGCGAGACTCAGGTGTCCTCTCCGGCTGATACTTCATATCTCTCCTACCCGGGGTACAAATTGGAACACTCCTTTGTGCCCCGGGCTGGAGTTTGCGTATACTTCAGAGAGGACATCTGTTTTCGACGTCTCGGCAGTCTTGAAGGTGCGGACCTGTCCATCGTATGGCTGCGCGTAGACAGCGACGACCATCCGCGCGTCTACGGGTGCCTCTATAGGTCCTATAGCGGTAATGCCGACACAGACCTACTTATCGACCACGTCCAAATGGCTGCAGACTCCGTGCTACAACAGGTCCCATCCACAGAGATCGTGATACTCGGTGATTTTAACGCCCACCATGCTGAATGGCTTGGTTCTCGTTTAACCGATCATGCGCGTAGATCTGTCTATGACTTTGCTTTGGCATATGGTCTAACACAACTGGTTACTTTGCCTACGCGGATCCCAGATGTGGAAGATCATGTACCTTCCCTGTTTGACCTTCTGCTGACCTCTCATCCGGACGGATATCAGGTCTCCGTCGATGCCCCTCTGGGCTCTTCGGACCATTGTCTGATCCGGAGTTCGGTGCCACTCACACCCCAATCGCAGTTGCGATCTGCAGCTTGCCGCCGTGTTTGGCACTATAGGTCAGCTGATTGGGACGGGATGCGGTCTTTTGTCGCATCCTACCCTTAGGGGCGGGTTTGCTTCCTGCCGGAAGATCCCAACGTTGTTGCCGATTCTGTTGCTGATGTGGTACTTCAGGGTATGAAACTTTTTATTCCATCCTCTGTGGTGCCCATCGGAGGCAAATCCCAGCCATGGTTTGGTCGCTCCTGTAAAATAGCATCACGCTATAAGCAGGAGTGCTACCGGGCCTGGGCTGACGCATTAACGTCTCGGGATGTAAACACCAGCACACTTAAAAAGAAGTATAATTCCGCCTCCAGATCCTACAAAAGCGTCATTGCCAAGGCAAGGTCTGAGCACATCGGCAGAATTGGCGAGAAGCTAGTTCGCCTTCCTTGCCGAGCAGTCCGTGCATTCTGGTCTTTCGCCAAGACTGTCTAAGGGAACTTCTGTCAGCCATCTCTTCCATCTCTGCACAGAGAGGACGACTCACTGGCCTATGTTGCAAAAGAGAAAGCGGATCTGTTAAGCTCTTTCTTTGCGTCCAACTCAACTCTAGATGACGGGGGGAACACACCGCCGACCATGCCGTGGTGTGAGTGCTTCATGCTGGATGTACGATTTACACAGCGCGCGGTTCGCAAAGCACTCTTCTCTCTGGACGTCAAGAAGTCGAGTGGGCCCGATGGAGTCCCACCCATTGTGTTGAAGACGTGTGCTCTGGAGTTGGCACCGGTTTTAACGCGTCTTTTCCGGTACTGTTACTCCCAAGGCGTAGTCCCGAATTCATGGAAGACAGCTTTGGTCCACCCGATCCCTAAAAAAGGCGACCGCTCAGACCCGTCCAACCACAGGCCTATTGCCATCACCTCCTTGTTCTCCAAAATAATGGAATCCATTATAAACTGCCAGCTCATGAGGTACCTTGAGGATCACCTGCTGATTAGTGACCGCCAGTACGGTTTTCGTCGAGGTCGATCAGCTGGTGATCTTCTAGTCTATCTGACTCATAGACGGGCGGAAGCAGTAGAGTCCAAGGGGGAGGCATTGGCCGTTAGTTTGGACATAGCGAAGGCCTTCGATCGGGTCTGGCACAAAGCGCTTCTTTCGAAGCTTTCTTCCTATGGGCTTCCCGAGAAATTGTGCAAATGGATCACTGATTGATGATTTCCGTGCTGATCGGAGCATCAAGGTCGTAGTAGACGGTGCATGCTCTGATTTCAAGCCTATCAACGCTGGTGTTCCACAAGGCTGCGTGCTATCACCAACGCTGTTTCTCCTGCATATCAATGATATTGATATTTTACGCGTTTACCACTAAAAAGAACCTGTTTGTCGTATCTACTCAGTTTCAAGGTACTCCCCTTGCTGCCTCAGCTAGTATCGGAATCCTTGGCGTCGACATATCGAATAGTGTGCAGTTTCGTGGTAACTTGGAAGGGAAGGCCAAATTGGCCTTTAAAAAGCTTGGCGTGCTCAGCAGAGCTAGACAGTATTTCATGCCGGCACATCGCTTGCAACTTTACAAAGCGCAAGTTCGGCCCCACATGGAATACTGTTCTCATCTCTGGGCCGGGGCACCCCAGTGCCAGCTCCTTCCACTTGACCGCATCCAGCGCAGAGCGGTTCGAATCGTCGACGACCGAGTTCTTTCCGATCGGCTCGATACACTGGCACTGCGTAGAGATGTTGCATCTCTTTGCTTATTTTATCGCATCTATCACGGGGAGTTCTCTGAGGAATTGTTCGGACTAACTCCAGCCGCTCAATTTCACCATCGCACATCACGACAAAACTCGCGTTACCATCCATACCATCTGGATGATTGGCGGTCCACCGCTGTGCGATTTAGAAGAAGTTTTCTCCCTCGCACAACTTCCTTGTGGAATCAATTACCACCAGCGAATTTTCCGGACCGATACGACTTAGGAACCTTCAAGAAAAGAGCTTACACCATTTTAAAAGGCCGGCAACGCATATGCAATTCTCCTGGTGTTGCGGTTGTTCATGGGCGGCGGTAGTCACTTACCAAGGTGAGCCGCATGCTCGTTTGCGCCCTCTTCTATAAAAAAAAGCAGAGTCGAAAGTTTATCAATCAAATTAGCGATATATTGAAAATGGGCCAAATTAAGAATATCCTTAACCGACGAGCATGTATGCGTAGGTATATGGATGTAGAGGAGGAGAGAGAGGTGTGCCAAGATCGTGCCAAGTGGAAGTCTGTAGTCTCTGCCTACCCCTCGGTGGTTGTCTCTTTGTTTATGTATATATGTATATGTTATGTATAATGCTTAACATATTTTTTATAGAATAAGGGTGACAAACGAGCACACAGTTCACCTGATGCTGGTAAGTGGATGCTGTAGCCTATAGACATATATGTATATATTCTTGATTAAGAATCAAAATCCAGATGCGTTGTCACCCCTAAGGACTAATATGAAATGCCTCGTTTACAGTGAAAAGGGTCTGTAGATCTCTACACCCACTATACGAAACACAGCAGCATTTATGGTGGTATTCTGTGCGACCTTAACAGCTTCAGCATGGCTCTACCATTTAATAATATATGTATATTAATACATAACATATCTCTTACCATAGCTCTATTCAATTACTGACACTTAGTAGACAGTGGTCGTGTTCCGATATACACTGCGAGCACTGCTCAGTGCCCTCACTGGTGAAAAATTAGTTCCGTTATGGACTGCCAGTATACTGCCGCAGTACCCTAAGGAAATATATGACATCATAAATCGCCGCCAATTTTGTACTGTGAGCACTGACATTTTCGAGTTAAGGTGCTCTCGGTACTTCGATCACGTGATCAAAAAACATAACAGCGCCTAGAGACTTAACAACTTCCACAAATGATTGTTATTATTATTAATTAATATTGTTTTTCAAATGAACTCGGACATTAAGTTTTAAAAGCAACAACATTCAAATATTTTTTTTGTTGAACAGGAACGTGTACATGATAAACAGTGTTGTAAAATGGGGATATATCCTGGATATGGGAACATATCCAGTATCAATTGGCTATATCGTAAATGTTGGTGACGTAATAATTACACCAGGCGAAGAATTTATGCCGGTTTCTCGAGCGAACATAATACAAAATCATTCGTCGAGGAGCGGGTTGCTCACAATGATCAGCCCGGGGTGTGCACCATTGTTTACGCTTTATCGATAAAAACATGGTATTTGCCTGGGGCCAGTTATCACAATGACATTCACAACTATACAGTTAACTAGCGACACGCCCCGGCTTCGCCTGGATATTATCTATTAATGTGGCGTTATTTTTTACAAAATAAAATCTTAGTTTTTCGGATTTAATATAGCTATAGATCCCACCTGGAATTGCTCTCTATACGTCCGTAAAGTTTAAATCACAATCGGTTCAGCTATTCCGTAGATAAGTTCGGACAAACAGACAGACAGAAAGAAAGATAGATAAAAGTTTTAAAAATTGTTATTTATATCTTAATAGCATGCACATAACCGCCTGAGCATAATAAAAGCCAGTTATTTCCATATTACAGACAGATATTTTAATTTTACTTATAAGTACCTACATATATTAATGATTTTGACTTTCGGAATGTAAGTTTAGGTAGGTAGCTCATAGGCTAGGCGAATGCTTAAATTTAGAGTAGGCGGACAACTGGAGTTCGATCTCGGCTACAAGAGAATTGTTATAGTAATTTTAAGTAACATTTTACTACGTGCTCGGCGTTGAACGAAAACATCACAAGGAAACCTGTAAGTCGGTAAACTTGCATTGGCGCAATGTAGAAGACTCTTCTTTTTTTATAGGATAGGGTGACAAACGAGCACACAGTCCACCTGATGGTAAGTGGTTGCTGATGTCTATGGGTCACAGCACCACATTTATCCTCAATAAATTCTCTACACTCACAATACGAAACACAGCAGTGTCAAGCTAATATTTTACGCTGGTATTCTGTGAGAGCGTGGTCCTTCCCCGGTCGAGCCGACCCATACGTGCTACAACTATACTACTAATATAGCGGCAGCATGACTCCACCACGTATAAAAACTTCTCTACGTCAAACTACTGACTGTTGTACAATTCCCAGTTATACGTACATCCACGTAACTAGAGATAGTTAGGAAAAGCTAGACTTTTAGAAGATAAAAGAATATAAACCGAATAGGTACCAGGTGTTATAACTTCTTTTCTGTCTAAAAGTTCGTTTGGGTCCCCGTGGCACATATGCGGACCCAGCGACACCATGGTGGTCTTTTTTTTTAATAATTAGGGTGACAACCGAGCACACAGTCCACCTGATGGTAAATGGTTGCTGTGGCCCATAGACATCTACATCTATCCTCGATTACGAATCAGAATGCAGATGCGTTGTCACCCGTGAGGAGTAAGATGGAATGCCTCGTTTCCAGTAAAAAAGGGTCTCCGGTTCTCTGCACTCACCATACGAAACACAGCAGAGTTATGCTGCTATTTTACGCTGGTATTCTGTGAGAGCGTGGTCCTTCCCCGGCCGACCCATTCTTGCTACAACTATACCAGTAATATAGCTGCAGCATGGCTCTACCACGTAAAAATGGTCTGGGTGGCAGAATACGTAAGAGGATGGTACCACCATCTTCTTACCTATTTCTGCAGCCAAGTGGCATTGCTTAAACTGCTGTTCTCTGGCCGGAAGGGTATGGAGAGTCAATAGTAGTAGTAATCACAGGCTGAGAGGTAGGTATTCCATCTTAGTCGTGACCTGCAACAGCCACTACTGACTGAGGCTGTAATTTCACTTTTACTTTACTATGGACCATATCCAGCTGGGTTTCAAACCCAGGATCCGCAGCAGAGAATCGAGGTAGGTAATTACTGAGCCGCTCAACGCGATGTATCGATAACAGAAGGGAAATCGCATTACTTTAAATCATGGGAACGGAGAGCAGTCGCCTTCCTTTCGAGGGGCACTAATTGTGCGCGGCGGTGTCGGAGCGGGGGAGGCGGTCTTTGTAAACAGCCGCCGGGCAATTTGCGTATTGAATATTACCGCGATTTTGGCGGCACCTGTGTTAACCAGCGGGTACGGACAATTTAACAGGCTTTCCGTCGCATTACCAAGCATATAATGAGTCCGGAACGGTGTCGAATTGATATTGTCAAAAATAGCAGACATTAAATTCCGTTTCCGTTTACTTTTAATACGACTTTCTTTTTTATACGCCCTAACGTCTGCAGCTGACCGTAAGCCTCAGCAAATTCAGGTGTTCACCAAATTTTAAAATAACACTAATGGCACCTTTTATTGTACTCTTGTGAAAGTTTGGCTATTTTTATCAGAACCATTATTGTTTCTACTCTTGATACAGACAATAGGTTTGGCTATTAGATCTTGATTTTTATTCTAAATTAATTAAATATGAAAATAAAGACATAAAGATATAGACATAAAGAAATAAAAAATAATTCGGAGGCACTTTATTCCGATGTAAAAATCCTTATTCTGATGTATTTGGTTTCTAATTCCGAGTGTACAAGACGCAAAGGAAAAAGGTTGGAATAATAATACATGGTGTTCATTATCTTGCAACCAAAATTATTATAATTTAAAAAAATATAAATAATCATCCCCTTGGATGTAGACCTGACAAGTTTAATTTTTATTAATGAAATTAACTAACTGACAGGGTTTTGTTGGCTAATTTTGATTTTCCAGAAGTTTTATCTTTGTACTATTATGTAGGTATGTGAAAATACGATTCCGTACAAAGCTTCCATCCTCATAATGAATATAAACATTTTATACTTATGAAATAAAATCCTATTATTACCTAATATACATTTTGCATACACCTAAACGATTTTATTTATTTTAATACCTACTCGTTGTATTATTACAATAATAATACAAACAATATGTGGTTCTCTATAAAGCAGGATATTGTGTAAAATGATATTAAATTAATGTAGTTGAGAATTATTATTCATGAAATAAATATTTATAAGTACGTACCTAGGTCTGTGTAAGTTTAAAGGAAATTGGAACCTACACGTTATTGAAACTAAAGAAAAGTGTATAGCAAGCTGCGTAAAATTGTGAACACTCTATATTTTGCGCGTATATATGCCGTGGAATAAGGTGCTCATAGAAACCTTATCCCGACGATAATATACATCGGAATATCGTTTGTTTCCCAATTCCGTGTAATAAAAAATACAAGATTTTCGCACAACTTATATATAGATTAATACTTTATTACAAAATCTTCGTAAATATAATAAAATTCTTGCTGAAAATTACATCGAACCTTTCCCATACACTGAGTTGACGAAATACTATATACATATATCACCTTTGACATGCTATAATTAGTGAATGAAACGCAAAAGTATACCTTGGAAATGGATTTTATTATTCACTGTCTTATAAGTAATCGAACCTGAAGCGGAAAGGGCCTAATCATAAAAACAACCCTGGAAAAAAAAATCAAGTATCTGAAATCGCTATTCCGCGGTACACATTGGAATAAGGAACCGGATGAAATATTTGGCACCTAATGCCGCGGTATTTTCAAGATGTATTTTCACCCCGATTTATTTAGAAAAAACATACAAAAGTTAAGCCTTTTTGATTAAAAATATAATCCCTGGAATAGTTTAACAACTCAAATAATTACACACACGGTACAAAAATAACCAAAAAATCACTATTTAAAAAAACATGGTACTCACGTGCACAAGGTCCAAAATGTAAGGAAACATGGTTTCAGACCAGCGGCTGACGTAAAACTAATCAATTAAGAAAAATAAAATTATATGTTTAAAAAAAAATTACATAAAATTTACGTATCAAGTTAGGGCTGCCACAATACAAATATAAGTAATTGTCACATTAATTACTATTAAGTAAGGTACTAGTGCTCTTATCAAAACTAGCAACTAGCAAATAGCTAACTACAATAGCTAACCACAACGCTTTGCAGATGAGTTATTACAGTTTCGAACTTTTCTTTATAAATTAAAAATAGGGTATAAGCCCATTTTGTCTATGCGTCCGTTTTTTTTTATAGGATAAGGGGGACAAACGAGCGCATAGTCCACCTGATGGTAAGTGGTTGTTGCGGTCCATAGATATCTAAATCTATCCTCTATTATAAATCAAAATGCAGATGCGTTATCAGCAGTGAGGACTAAGATGGAATGCCTCATTTCCAGTAAAAAGAATCTCAGGTTCTCTACACTCACCATACGAAACACAGCAGTGTTAAGCTGCTATTTTACTTTGGTATTCTGTGAGAGCGTGGTCCTTCCCTCCATTGCATGACTATATTGATAGACTATAAAACCCTCTCAGAAATGAGAGGCGCCCTGTACCCAGCAGTGGGACTTATATAAGCTGTAACTTTATTTATATAACCACTATCAGCTTATTTTTATGTCGCTATTAACATTTATGGCTAGTTTTTTAAATCTATTCAAATTTTAATATTGCTTTAAGATTTTTCAATTTTCAAAAATAACGACCATTTGGCTTATCTTCATAGCCAGTAAAAATCTAAAGCAGAGCGTAAGCCTCTCACGATGGGAGTGTAAGTGGCACCATAGTCCGGATCAGACAATGGTGAAATGAAGCAAGAGGGGCGTCAATGGAGACCTGATGTCCGTCCGGATGAGAGGTCAGCAGAAGATCCTACAGGGAAGGTACACGATCCTCCACATCTAGAATCCGCGTAGGTGAAGTAACCATTTGTGTCGGACCATATGTCAAGGCAAAGTTATAAACAGATCTTCCCGCATGATCGGTTAAACGAGAACCAAGCCACTCAGCGTGGTGGCCGTTAAAATCACCAAGGATCACGTTCTCTGCAGATGGGACCTGTGGTAGCAGCGTTCAGCAACGTTCGAATGAAATCCCCTGATGTTGCAGAAATTCACGGATATCGTGGCAAGGGTCACCTTTGTCTTGTTGCTCTAATTGCCACGAGCAGTATTAGTCTAGAGCGGAATTTCGCATCCCCCCCCCCGCACACTCCCCAGGATACATGAGGCAGCCTGAGCACCCGCGCTAAGGAAGAGTAGGGTAGCTTGGGCGTGGATGCACCGCCAGGGATTCTCCATTACCAGGGGTGCTGGTACCATCCTGAGATGTATCTTATGTATTTACAATACCATGTTTATGGGAAGAGGGATTAGGCCTCCGACCACCTGCACTTAACAGGCGAAGTAAACTTCTACTTCACGCTGGTTACGCTGTAAGGTCGTGGGTCTCCTCGGTTCAAGCCGGTCCAGCCATTCAGTACATTCATTTATTACAGCTCTTCATTTCATGTATTACCAGGTCGTCAGTCCATCTAGTCTGGCTCACCCGTGCGACAGCAAAAGCTGCCATGTGGCTCTTCCACTGTTATGTTGTCTGCCTATATTATTAACTGTAATCTACTTCGTCATTATTTATACGTTACATATAGTACTTAGTAGTAAGTAGCTTTGCTTTACTATGCCCTGCAGTGGGCGACAAGGAGCTGATGATGAAGTACTTTAGTTTAAATAGGGTCCCAATTTCATTTTTGCCCCGGGGCCCTTGGTTACATACATAGCTACACCACTGAATACCATACCTTATCTTTATTTCAGCCATGAAGGACTTATATAATTTAAAATATTGGCCCATAAACATTAAAAAATGTATGACTTATCTATACAAATAAGTGTCTTTTTGTAATGTCGAAATAACAGCTTTTTAATATATGCATATGAAAGTATATACGGTACTTATAACAAAAACACGATTTTTAAATTTTTTGTTTGTCTGTCTTTTTGTCTGTCTGTCTGTTTGTTCCGGCTAATCTCCGAAACGGCTGGACCGATTTTGACCAGACATTAACTGGCAGATAGCTGATGTTATAAAGAGTAACTTAGACTATTCATATTTTAGAAAAAGAATTAGGGTTCCGCGCAAATAACAGACAGACAATAATTATAAAAATGGTTTTGTAGTTATAAGTAGATACCGTATATACTTTCATATGCATTTAGTGAAACGCTGTTATTTTGACATTACAAACATTCAATTTTATTAATTTGTATAGATATCGATATACTTAGATTGTATAGGTTTAGCTTTCCTTTGCTTTATATTACTTTCCTAAACGGCAACATAATATACGCATCATTTTTCGTCTGCACATTTATGGCACGGTACGTTTCGAATGGTATTTTCCCTTCAACTCCTTGTATAATAAATACTAAAAAATGGTACTACAATTTTCAAAGTAATAATATTGTTAGAAATTATTCTCAAAATTATTTAAATAAAAGAACACTACTCTGTAACAAACCCCCCTTACTATCAGAAACCGTTCTGGAGGCCAATCCCTAAAAATTTCAAAGCGTATGCTTAACTTGTTCTCCTGTTTGTGCAACCAATCATTGCACATGCACTATACATTTAGTATAGAGCAATACAGTTCAACTAACCGTAACATGTTCCCGTCACAATCACACACACCGGTGTAACGTGAAGGACCAACCAACAGCAACACTGTCCATCTCAATGTATCACAGGGCAGCCTCTTCGAAACACGATCTTCCTTGCCTACACTAGTAGAATACCCCTACGGGCGATACGATAATGAGACTCTTAGAATTACCGACTGATCCCTCTTAGTCGCCTGTGCGATACTTTATATTGCTAGAACGGATTCTGTACTGATTTCTTCGTGTTTTCTTTTAATTTTTTACTCTCATTCTTAACAATATAATAATTTTAATTTTCACTGATAACAAGTCATTCCATCGCAGTCCTCGGGAGTGTCATCCCCATCTTTGACTCACTGAGATGCATTTGATTCTCAATCGAAGAGAGATCCTCAAGATTGTGTGCTCTTCTGTCAACCTTACTTTTTTAAATCACTATGTGAAAACACATAGAGCTCTTATGCCATGAGCTCTTATGCTTTTAAAGTTAAATATTATTATTTTGTATGGAAAATAAAATGTACTTAAAAATAAATCCATTAAGAATAAAAAAAAACATAAGATTTGAAAATAATTTTATCTCAACGTAATTAATAGTTGGCAGGACTAATTTTTTTCTAAAAAGAAATTCGTACCATTATCATTACAATTATAACTCGTGTGCAGATGGAAGCACGAACAAGCAATATTCACAATTGCGTGAAATTTCTTTATTATATTACGTCCTTAGCGCCAGTTACCTTTTTTATTGTGTTTTATAGCTGACTGAATCAAAACACAAACATCAAAATAATTTTTATTATAACTAGATTACAGTTCAAAATCGTCCGCGCTGACGAAGGTTCCAAAGTACAGGCTGCTGTCCACGCTGGAGGTCCGATCGTCAAACGTTGTCATATCTTGCATTATATTCATACAAAGAGATTTATTGCTCACTGAATATCGTAAAATTATAATTGCATTACGATTCTAAACAATTCTGTAACAAAAGTGGGTTTATGTTACCAAGTCCTTTCTCCAATTACTTAACGAGCTATACAGTATTACAAATTCATATACCTTCCCGGCCCGTCTTTGCCTAGATTGAACAAATATCTTACTAAAATATTAGGTATAATTTATTCTGAAAATTTCATGGTATACCATGGTTTTTGTTTTAAAAATTAATCTCCGCATTTCCTGGCCAACATATATTATATCGTAGGCGGTCCCATAATGAATTGGCCTAACTATGAACCAATGAAGGAAATGAAACGAAACCAATTTTATTTTTCAATATAATCACCATGAATACTAACACACTTCTGACATCTGTGAATCAACATCTCTAAACCTTTATAAAAATAATCACATTTTTTATCCTCAAAATGACTGAAGACGGCCGCCTGCAACTCTTCATCGCTTGAAAATTTTCTTCCTCTTAAGTCCCGCTTTAAATTTGGAAATAAATAATAGTCGGACGGGGCCATGTCTGGACTGTAAGGTGGATGTTGAACTTCTGTGAACCCGCATTGACGAACTGCATCCTTCGAATCACCAGCGGTATGAACAGGGGCGTTGTCATGGAGCAACAGGACACCTTTAGACAGCTTGCCTCTTCGTTTTTCCTTTATCTTGTCTCGTAATTTATATATTAAAGAAGCATAATATTCGCCGTTCACGACTGTATTACGTTCTTTAAAATCCACCATCAAAATGCCTTGAAAATCCCAAAATATTGTGCACATCAGTTTTTTAGTCGATTGTTGCACCTTTGCCTTTCTAGGGGGCTTTTCACCCTTATAACGCCATTCCATTGACTCGCGCTTGCTTTGTGGATCATAATACAAGATCATAGTTTCATCACCAGTCACTAGCCGCTCGATCACAGTCTTTGGATTTTCGCCACAAAGATCCAAAAACTCCGAAGCGCAGCGCACTCTTTCCTGTCTCTGTACCGCTGAAAGAAGTTTCGGTACCCATCTTGCACTCACTTTTTTCATGTGAAGATGTTCATGGATCGCGCGATGAACGGTACTCTTAGAGAGCCCAAGCCTTGCTGCAATTTCTCTAATCTTCAAACGGCGGTCACTCAGAACCTCCTCTTCGATAAGAGCAATCGTTTCAGGAGTGAGCACTTCCACAGGTCGACCGTCGTGGCCAAAGTCTTCGACGGTTTCTCTCCCGAGGCGAAACTCTTTCACCCAATTTTTCACTGTGCTATAGGAGGGGGCAGATTCCTTATACACGCCATCCAATCGTTCTTTTATTTGGGCAGGGGATAAACCTTCTTTAAACAGAAACTTTATGACACTTCGATACTCAGTTTTCGACATTTTGAAAAAATATGCGACTCTCGTTATTCAAATGCCTGTTAAACTAAGACTAAGCATTTCATGTCGATGCATGTTTCTTATATTAAGTGCACGATAAACGTACTATTTAATGTAACACAACATGTAGCGACATGTCGCGTTGAACTATATCAGGCCAGTTCATTATGGGACCGCCTGGTATATCTTAATTATAAATTATTTTGTCGCGCGATATTTTTTTATATAAAAATATGTAGTAACTGTGATCTTATCCTTAGAAAAAAGACATATTAGGGTGTTACCTCACCAATCTATCGATGGTGGAATGGATTAGTCGACGTCGATCGATAATTTCACCACATCCACACCGATCGTTCGATGGAATCGATCGATGGTAGAATGGATTTGTCGACGTCGATCGAGCTGTTGATTATTAGAGAACCCACCGACCGCATTTTGAAAGACACTAATAATGAGCCCACAACCACATCGATTAATTATCAATCGACGTCGATCGATGATTGAACAACGTTTTATAGATTAGTATCCGTCGAGCAGCTAAAGCTACCACACCAATCGATCGACATTTATCGACGTCGATCAATGGCGTCGATCGACGATCGATCGATTGGTGTGGTAACACCGTTATTCTGTTAGGGACTTTTTTTAAACTTTTCAAGGGGGACAATTCAGCCAAAAAAGCCAGCTATTGACGAGGCGTACGCCGTGGGAGCTTTAAGAGGCACGACGCTTTCCGACTTTGTTGACGAATATCATCATAACTTATCCTACCTTAGCCTATCTCCATCAAGAATACGATGTACCTTTCAAACGGTGAAAGAATTTTTCAAATATGGTTCCAGAGATTAGCCTACCCCATGCACCCAAACTCACAAAATTCCCACTCTCTCTTAATAATATTCATATAGATACTTTTTTTAGTTAGACTCATGTTAGTCTGGGACACACAGGTCTCATGCTTATGTGGGACTTAAAAAAGAATTTACCAACTGTGTTACTTGACTAGCATGTCGTAGAAAACGAAACGAGGAATAATTTGGCTCTGTGATTTGTGTAGGCAATGGGATAATAAGTTTATAGTGCCTGAACTATGTTCAGAGAGCTGCAGTGTTGGCAGTGCTGTGTTCATTCAAGTACTTGACACGAGTGCACTCGCGAAAAAGCCACCAATAACTTTTTTTACAATTTTCCATCTAAACACATTTTTTATTAGATTCATATAAACATCTTACACAGGTTGAGCCACAATGCAGCTATATTATGGTTGTAACGCGAATAGGTTGGCTCGACCAGGGAAAACCACGCTCTCACAGATTATAAAGTAGAGAAAAATGCTGCAGTTTCGTATAGTGTACTGTTAAAAATTTTAGTAAAATTACAAATGTATTACAAAACAAAACAGTGTGTTGCCAAAATAATTCACAATACAATTTGAGTAATTTACCAAACCTACTTAGGTGAGTTATAATTTTACAAACTTCATGTAGTATTCCTACACATATTGAAATTTCACCAACCTGTGGTCAGTTTTCAATAAAAAAAATTGAAATTTACAAACATTCTTTGTTATTTGAATTACTACAGTTTTTTGTCAAATTATAAAAAAAATATCGAAACTGAAATTACTTTAAACTGACTGAAAGTTTGTAATAAAAAATATATTGTAATTTTTCAAAACAATGTTTAATTAAATTTTACAGTAAATTTACAATGCAGCAACATCATGCTAAAATTACAAAACATTTCCAATAGAATTTGTTTGATAAAATTACAAAATTTATATTTTAATATTGCTCAACAATTTTACGGTAGATGTTTAGTAAAAATACAACAAATATATTGAAATTTTTCAAAACAATTTTGAAATAAATTGTATAGCAAAATTTACCATGCTAAAATTACAAAACATTTTCAAAAAAATTTGTTTTATAAATTATAAAATTTATATTGTAATATAATTATAATATAATAAATGTTTTGTCATTTACCTAAACTATTTTGTTGTGCGTCAAAACTTCCAATGCTTTTTTAGTAAAATTACAATAGAAATTTTAACAGTGTAAGTGTGCAGAACCGTAATCTTTTCACTAGAAAGGAGGCATTCCATCTTAGTCCTCAGGGGTAACAACGCATCTGCATTTTGATTCTTAATAGCAGATTGATGAAGATGTCTATAAGCCACATCATCCTCGTACCATCAGGTGGAACTAGTGCGCGAGTATCAGCATTATTCTATAATAAAATGTGTTTCGAGTAGCCCACTGCTGTTTGGACCTTCCTAGGCTCTTAAAATTGGTAACTTTTGTTGAGTTGCAAACAGTTGGAAACATAAACGTTGTCAACAATTTCGGTGGATACGCGGCTTTATGCAACGTAAACAATATCGCGACTTTTGATTCTCGCCGCGTAATACTCAGGTACTATGCTGCACCAATTTCCTAATTAGACGCCAGTTCAGTTGTTTGTCAATTAAGCAAGTTCATGCAAGAAAACTGACATTATCAAATACTATAAAAAAGTTAATAATAATAATTATAAAGACAAATCTTCGGCCTACCGGTAAATATAAGGGGTAAAAAGAAAGGCCATTGTGTAGGGTAGTAGACTAAACGCTTTTGTAAGCACTATTTTCAAATAATTCGAATTTACGACTTACAGGGTTGTGCTATATAAACATATAACCCAAATGAGTATGCTTTAAAATCGTTTGTAAAAATAGGGCTGGTTCTTTTTTTTGCTCAAAGGCTAATTAAATAAAGCTATTCAGAGAGGGAAACGCAGCTAGAGTTCTTGGTACTATAAACACGGGGTGTGAGTACAGAAGTGATAGTTTAAGTTTTTAGTTTAACCTTTTTTATTTTGGATTATATATATTGTATATTTTAATTTCATATAAATAAATGTATTTAACCACAAAAAATATTTTACATTACATTAAATTACTTAAACTCCCACCAACTATTTTAGGTAAGCTTAAAAAGCAAGTCAAATGATCCAGACCCAGAACTTTTGAGTTCCCGGTACGCCAAATACCATTAGGCTACTGTCTCTTAAATAAATTATCAATGAATAAAATATGTATTTTCTAAAATATTATATTTCATTTGAAAGAAGATAGCTCGCATATATTCGAAAATTATAGATAGTAGTTTCTATCATCTACATGATTTTTTTATGATACTGTAATGACAAACGAACTTACAGCCGACATGTAAGTGGATACTGCAGTCCATGGCCACCTGCAGCCAACTTCAGTTAAAGAAGGCTACAGGTGCGTGACCTCTGAATACTAAAATGGAATACTTCACCACCTGTAATTATCTCTCTATACCAGAGATTCCTCAAGTGGGTTCTGTGGAAAAATCACCAGAGTTCCGCGAAATCATTTATTTTGCTTCACACTTTGATAAGTATAAAAATTATTTTCAATGAGGGCTAATAATCTTCCACTCACCAGATGTCGCTAGTTGTAACTGAGGTAAAGTTTTTTGTTACACAATGTCAGTTAATTAAAAAATTACTTTTAAATAATAGTTTATCATTATAATAGAGTATTATATCAGAGTATTATAACCATTTCCCTGTCCCGTGCACTACAAATAGGTCACTGCTATTGTTTTACTATTGTGTCTGAAAACCGGACAGTGAAAGTGTTAATATACAACACAAAGCCTCAGTGGTTTGATTTTAATTTTTTGTATTTTATAACTCGTTTTTTAATTTTTCTACTTTAAATTATATTTATAGTTTGGATTATTCATTTCTAATCTAATTAATTTAAAATGTAATTAATAATACGGAAAGAAAACTTAAAGTTTACATTTTCCTAAGAAATTATCGCCTCCGCTATGAAACCTGTGAAATATTTTACCTCACTGTAAAGTGGCGCCGCCCTGGTGGCAGAAAAAGTCGTGGATGCCCTCAATATGTGATGAGAAAAACCTGTTACTGTTACATAGATACGGAAGTAGTTAGCGAGAATTATATAATATTATTTAAATTACACTGTCTATGATTACAATCATTTAATGTGGGATTCGGTAAAATAAAAGGGATTTGGCGAGTGTTCCGTTACCTCAAAAGTTTGGGGACTCCTGCTCTATAGCATTCAGAATGGAAGAAAGCGGTGCAAGCACTGCTATACAGTGGCAGAAATATGTAAAAGAATGGTACCTAGCCAGGCGGACCCCTAGGCTAAGCTAGATAATAAGTTCTACCACCAATATTTATTTTATATATTATATTTATTTATTTTACAGTGATTGCAATTAAACTCTTCTATAGATTATCAAAATTAAGATAGTTGATTAAATTAAGTTGTTTATATGTGTGCATCGTGCTAAAATTATAATCCAATTCGCGTCGAAACAGTGCAGCTATCAGCGGGCGATCGCGCGTTGGCAAATGATGTTAATTTTCGAGTTTTACAAGGGAACAAAGCGGCGCTATCTCGCGTCGAATCGCTCACGAACGCGCCTCCGCGCCTATCTATTCCTACACCGACCCACCTAAAGTATGTGACATATTGAGAAATGTCTCTGTTTCTACACGATTTAAAAGAAGGGGAAGTTCTCGATTCGACCTTCTTCTTTTAGTATGTATGTTTTTTTTAAACCTTTCAGAAGATTTTAAAACCTTTTTGGACGTGGTAGAGCCATGCTGCAGCTATATTAGTGGTATGGTTGTAGCACGAATGGGTCGGCTCGACCGGGGAAGGAGCACGCTCTCACAGAATACCAGCGTAAAATAGCAGCTTAACGCTGCTGTGTTTCGTATGCTGAGTGTATAGAACCGGAGACCCTTTTTACTGGAACCGAGGCATTCCATCTTAGTCCTCACGGATGACGACGCATCTGCGATGTAGATGTCTATGGGCTACAGCAACCACTTACCATCAGGTGAACTGTATGCTCGTTTGTCACCCTATCCTAAAAAAAAATAAACAGCAGCATCTTTCTGTTAACAACTCATAAGGGAGTACTATATTCAGCAGTGGATATTTATAGGCTGAAATTTATAAAGCAATAATGCAAAGCTTTTCACACTTGCTTTCAAAGCCGAATAACAACCTTTCTAAAAACTTCTACTGTTGATTCAACAACCATAATTCACAATATGGCTGTTAATCAGACAAAGGTATGATTGACCGTTTAGTACTCTCGTCTACTGAGTCGTATTTTCTATAGGTATTGTAATTGCATCCTAGGCTAAATTATTTATGATGTAGTCAAGTAATACGTTTTCTGGAAGGAATTTTACGCGCGTCAAACATGTTTCTGAGGTTATATGTATAGTGAGCGATAGTTCTACGTAATTTTTGGGATTTATAAGCCTAAAACCACATCTTTTTTAAAAGAATACAACTCACTATATGTATTATTTTATAAAAACAAAGGGACAAACCAACTAACAGTTCACCCGATGGTAAGTGGCTACTACAGTCCACTGACACCTGCAACAGACTACAGATGCGTTGTCAATGTCACCATTGCGGGCTAAGATGGAATGGGAGGTATTACTGTAATTATATTGGTTCTCTATTACCTTACAACGGAACATAGCAGTGCACGCACAGCTACTTGGCGGTAGACGTATAAATTAACACAGCGCATAAACAAAATACAGCGCAAAAAAGTAATACTTGCTTTTACGAGCTTAATTGGACGTAGTTATACAAAAATGTTCCAACCCACAAGTCATTCAAAAATGAGTTCTTCTTCTTCTTCATTCCTTTTTGACTTCTCTTAAAAGAATTCTGCAAATGTCAAGTCAGTCATGGGAGTGACAATCAAAATTGAGTTAAATATACAGATCTACTTATTTTGACATCTTCGCGAAGATGTCAAAATAAGTAGATCAATGATATCTATGACTGAATTAGCAGCAGCTTTCGACGTTAGCATCAAAACAATATTGGTCCATTTGCGTCAAATTAGCTCAATTATCGCCAGCGAGAAGTACGCGTCGAGGTGTGCCTAACACTGCTAACAGGCACACAAATGAAGGAATTTTGAACCGCATAAAAATGGATTCTGATTGACAAGTTGGTTGGATCCTGGTTCAGCACCTAAAAAATGCCCTAAACGAAAACTTACCCCTAGAAAAGATGATGGTCACTGTTTGGTAGTCTAGCGCCATTGTGATTCATTACAACTTTTTACCAAAGGGGATGAGCATGCAGATGTATACTGTGAAGAACTAAACACAATGATGGAGAAGCTCGCACGTCTCCAACCAGCTTTCAATCGCTCGTCCCCGCTGCTCCTGCTTAACAGACGGTCTCCAAGTTACAAGAACTGGGATTGAAAGTTCTCCGTCATCCACTGTACTCACCAGACCTTGCGCCTACAAACTTCTACTGTTTCCAGAATTTGGATAACTTTTTGGCGCAAAAATTTCAATACCCGAGAGGCAGTACAAAATGCCTTTGAAGAATTTGTTGCCTCCCGTCCAGTTGATTTCTGCAAGAAAGGCATCAATAAAACTGCCACTGCATTGGCAATGATGCATCGATTGCATGGGTACGATTACTTTGATTAAAATAAATAAAAAATATACAAAAACAAATAAGTTAACTTATTTCATAAAAAAACGACAATTTCATAGGTAAAGACCTAATATTTTATACTGCTGCAGGTTGGCTTTCTTGTATTTGAATTGACAGAAATTGTCAAACGTGTTAATATATTTATTTTATTAAAGATCTGGACTTTTTATTTTTAAAGTACATTATTTTAATTTAACTTATGTTTTTACGAATTGGTTGAAAAAAAACTTATATAAATGATATAAAATATCTGTGTTTATGGTTCTTTTATTGTTCAATTTTTTTTCAAGCTCTACCTCAGGCTCTTCAAACTAGATGTTCGAAGAACCAGCAAGAAATTATATAAAGGAATTAAGGATACTTTAAGAGAGATATAAAAAAGAATAGTATATGTCAATTAATTATATATTATATGTCAGCTCGATATATCACAGCCTAACCGCAGCAACGGCGACCACGACACGCACGGCAGTCGCGGTCAAATTACGTGTCGCGATAGCATCGGCCAGCGACAAATCGCGACTCACTACGCTTTTACCACACACTTATCCAAGTATAATCTGCGCAATTGCGCGGGAACCGCACTTAATTTAACATCAACAAGATCCTTTTTCGATCATTGTGTAAAAATAATCGCATGAGGCACGGATGTTGACCGTTTTAACAAAATAAGAAGAATTAAAAGAAAATAATACTTACATAATTTCTCTTTAAAGTATGTTTAAGGTATTTTTGTCCATTTTGTGGGTTATAAGTGCGATTACTTATCATAAAGTCCTTGCTTCTAACGCAGGGATGGGCCAAATTAGGTATTGGGTATTTATGTCGAGAAATTTTCAGTAGAAGCTCGCAGTCAGGAATATGGCGATGTTGCACCCCCTGTCCAGCGCCTGTGAACTCTCTCCGTGCATATTGGATTGCCGTCCTATCCAGATTATGAAAGTAAGGGAATAGAGAGCGAACCTGTGTTTGCGCACACACTCGTGTGATATAACCCTGTCCTGCACAGTTGGCTAGTCTCCGTTGAAACTGGCAAGCGTGGAATTCAGTCTGGAGGACATTATCCTAAGCTATTTTAACCATTCTGTTTATGTCCTGTTGCACTTTTTCTTTATTTTATTTTAATGTGTGCATGTGATGATTACCTTTGTCTCTAGTAACTTTTAGATTTAAGTCTTGAATTATTTAACTGCATGTGTACAGTTTCAGTCGTGTTAGTAAACCTACAAAAAATTAAAAATCTAGTGCATATTGGTATACATCAAAACATGTCCTCTTATATAAATTAATATTTTATAAATAATTTAATATAAATATATTATATTTATATTTTGTGGCCATTAGGGTTTCCTTATGATGATTTCTCTTAACTACAATTTGTGTTTTCCACTTGTCACCATGTTATTCTTCACCGACAAGCACGTGGTAAATTTGTACCTACTTATATTAAAATAAAACATTTGGTAGTGTTTTTTTATACAAGGGTATATAGCGAGCACACAGTCCACCTAATGTTAGATGGATAATGTAGCCTATCACATCCACATTTATCCTCAGAATTAAAACGCAGATGTATTGTCACTCCTGAGGACTATAATGGAATACCTCGTTTCCGGTAAGAAAGGTCTCCGGTTCTCTACACTCACCATACGAAACACAGCACCCTTTAAGCTGCTAATTTACAAGTATTCTGTGAGATCGTGGTCTTACCCTCGTCGACTCATTCGTGCTACACCAATATACATAGCTACATCGTAGCTCTACTACGTATAAGCACGCAGCACATCTGAACACTCAGATTTCTAGCTGTAAAATTTAATGTGAACTCATTCCCATAAACCATATCAGCTTTATACTTACAGTTAACATAATATCATTGGTGATATTTTCCATTAAACGAACTATAGATTAAAATCTATTTCAGTGCTCTAATCGATACTTTTTGCAAGTTGTAGATAAAATGATACCAATACGATGGGTAGGAAGGCTGCGTTGCGTGCCGCCGCCCTATAAACCGTGTAAGTGTCGGGCGTTATCAGGCAGCCTGCAGATGCCAGGCGTTCAGGCATACACCCTATCGCTAAGCAAAGGTTTCGCGGTGAATAGATAAGTTGTATCTTGGCTGCCTAGATTAATGAGCGGTAAAATGCAATTGCGAGACAGCTGAAGCATTAGCAAAAGGACTATGTCCAACCGTGGTCTTGAAAACTTTTTAGACGTTACTCTACGCTGTAGGGAAACACATTAGACTCAGGAAAAGTAACTGAATAGTGGAAGTGTATTACATACATAAATTACTCATAGAAAGGCACTCGGGCCAATAGTATAGTTATTACTTAGGTACTACATACTACGCCGTGCGGCAATCGAACCCACGGCGTCAACCAATTGAAACTGCGTTAGCAAGCTATCAAAAGGCTGGTGCTGATTTATTAATAATGGAAATTCTTATACAATTTATTGCAAAGAATTTTCATTAATTTACATTCTGTGTACTAAATATCGGGAATTTGTCAATAAAACAAAAAATACAAATTATTCATCTAAATTTATTTTATCGCCTTCAAAGTAGGCCCCATCGCTTGCAATACCACATCTCCAACGCTTCACCCAGTCTTCCATACATTTTTCATAGGCTATTTGCGGTATGGCCTTTAGCTCATTGAGCGAATTTTTTTTATGGCTTCTATCGACTCAAAACGTTTTCCTCGAAGTGGTAATTTTAACTTGGGAAATAAAAAAAGTCAGACGGAGCTATATCAGGTGAATACGGTGCTTGGTCGAGAACTTTTGTTGAATTTTTCGCTAAAAACTCTTTCACTATAATGGCTGTGTGTGATGGTGCATTATCATGGTGCAGCATCCATGAGTTGTGTTGCCACAAATCTGGACGTTTTCGGCGGATACTCTCACGCAAACGCTTGATGACGCCTAAATAATATTCTTTATTCACTGTTTCTCCCTTTGGAAGGAATTCGGAATGAACCACACCACGGTAGTCAAAAAAACTGTCAGCATCACCTTGATTTTGGAGCGACTTTGCCGCGGTTTTTTGGGTTTCGGCTCGTTTTCGAGACGCCATTCTGAAGACTGTTGGCTTGTTTGCATGTCGTACTCATAAACCCATGTCTCGTCGCCAGTTATTATACGTTTCATAAAGGTCGGATCCGTAGAAGCTCGGGAAACCAAGTCTTCAGCGACATGCTTTCGCTGCGCTCTTTGAACAAAATTGAGCTCTTTTGGAACTAGTCGAGCGGCGACGCGTTTCATGCCTAAAATGTGAATGAGAATGTTGTGGACGGACTTAAAAGATATATTCACCTCACTAGCCAACTCTCTCAGACTCATACGTCGATTTTCGAGCACTAGCTTCTTGATTTTGTCGATGTTTTCTTTGGTCGTAGCGGTTGAAGGTCTACCAGAACGAGGCAAGTCTACTACTACTTCTCGGCCTTCTTTAAAAGCCTTATACCATTCATAAGCCCTTGTTTTCGATATACACCATTCGCCGTAGGTATTTCGCAACATTTTTAGTGATTCACCACATGAAATATCATTCGAAACACAAAATTTAAGGCACACTCTTTGTTCAACAATATTTTCCATTGTAAAAATCGCCGAGAACTCAAAACTATGACCAACAAAAAGTGTAGTTTAAAACAAATTAAATGACAGATCCCGCTCAAACTTTGCGCGCTAAATCAGTACAGTGCTACCAACATGCAGTAAAAAAATTAGAACGACCTCTTTTACGCGGGTCTTTTTATTGACATATTCCCGATACTTTTTACACAGAGTTGTATCTTAAGTTTCACTACTTTCTAGAAGTTTTTCTCTATAGAATTAGTTACGGGCGACAAATAATCACAGACCATCCGATGGTGAGTGAATGCTGTGGCATATTCCTCAGTTTAAAAATAAAAATACGGTACGTAATTTCAGGGGCAGCAACGTTAAGGGACGTTGCCTCCCTTTAGAACTAAGATATAATGTGTCACACTAATAAAAAGACTCCGATTCTCGGCATTCACCATCAAAACACAACAGCATTAGCAGTTAGCTGTTATTTCACGCTATTATTTTGTTCTAGGTTAACCTCAACCCAGACGATTTTACGTAGCTGCAGCAATAAACACTAAAGCGTAGCTCTATCACCTAATAAGATTATTCAACTGCACTATGACACTATGAAACGGGAAAATTGTACAAATCAATTTATATTTTACTAAGTGGTACAAAAAAAAGAGCCGTGGTAGCTCAGATGGTTAGCGCTCGCTGTAAGCTTCACAGTACTCGAGCAACCCGGGTTCGATCCCCGCCGGCACCAATAAAATTGTTAATTGCAATTTTAAGTGCTGATTTACCACGTGCTCGGTGGTGAAGGAAAACATCGTGAGGAAACCTACATGTCTGAGAAATAAGAAAAAAATATTTTCGAAGACGTGAAGTTAGCCAACACGGATTGGGGCAGCGCGGCGAACATTTCCTTGCCCTAAAACCCTCTCAGAAATGAGAGGAGGCCTGTGCCCAGCAGTGGGACGTAAATAGGCTACAAATTTACTTTTAGTTTTAAGTGGTACAACTCCTTTTATGCCTAAGAATCCGTCTTGATAGGGAATAGGGGGCTATTACCTATTTCTGTCGCCAATTGAGGGCTAATAATTTTCTGTTCACCAGATGTCGCTAGGGTGACATTGAGATCACAGAGTACTTTTTATATACTGAAAATTGAGATACAGTTTTTTGTTATATAGTGTAGTTTAATTGAGAAGTTGGTTTTTAATAAAAGTTTATCAGTTTCGAGTATTATATTAATACACAAAACAATCTGTCTGTGGTTTGGTCTTTAATTTTTTGCCACTTTTAACTTTTTTTTAATTTTTCTACTTTTATGAATATCTGTGGATTGGTTTATTTATATATATAATATAAAATATAGCTAATAGTACAGAAGGAAACAACAACCTTTACATTTTCCGAACAAATTAACTTCCCCGCTATGAAATCTGTCAAATTATGTCATGTCAATCACAGGGCGCCGCCCTAATGGAAGAAAAAGTCGTGGATGCCTTCATTTCAGTGCTTGCATTGCTATGTTCAAATCTGAAGCGTATAGAGCGCCAGTATAAATACAGATTGTGAGGCATTCCATCTTCTGCGCCCCCTTTTCCCTAAAGGCCACATAAGCCAATGCCAGTCTCACAGGTGGTGTTAGTGGGTAGGCACTTAGGTTAGGTTAGTCGCAGTGAGTCCCACATAATCAGGACAGCCGGCTGTCGTGGTATGCTTAGAGCATTCACCACCTCCCTTCCTCGCTTTCCGGAGGGTAGCCCTTTCCATTGCATCTGGACGCAAAAAAAATCCATCTTAGTCCTCAGAAATAACAATGCATCTGTAGCATCTTTTGTTTGAAGTAGACTGCAAGCGTCCATGAACTACAGCAACCACGAAACAAACAAGTAACCACTTAACATCAGGTGGACTGTGACTATAACTGTAACTATTTGTCACTTCAGTTTTTACGTACATGAAAATACATTTTTTATTTAATTTATTTCTGTATTTTTAATCATCGCATTTTATTTAATATTTAATATTATATTATACATTGTATTACATTATATTGATATTAACCTTCCTATATTTTGTGTTGAATAGCCACAAATAAAAATTCTTAATTCAAGTCACAAACTTGCGCTAGCTGGAGCGTTCGCGACACGATTCCGGACGATATCGCACGATTTATTGCTCTATTGCGCTATTCGTTGCTAATTGTACAGAATACCTTGCAACTTGCGACTGCTGTTTGACTGGAGCAAGTACTTTAAAATGTAAATAATAAGTATTTATGTTATTCCCTAAGAAAAAGAAGAACGGAATAAGAGGCTACGGGTGGACAGTACTTTATTCGAGAAGCTTATTTTATATGTTAATGATGTTACCATAATCGTCTCTGAGAGTAATGTAGTGATGTTCGCAGTATCAAATACTTTCTCTGTCATCATCATCCTTGCCTACTTAATTTCCCTCTGTCACTTATTACGACTCCCACGGGATGATAGTTAGCCGTGCACATATATATTGTGTTAGTGTGCGTAGGCTGCGGGCGCTCGGGAGTAGCGCTCCCGACCGGCTAACAACAACCAAAATCAAAACTTCATCGTGAAATAGAATGACTATACTAGGGCGACACTGAAATTTCTTGGAAAGTCAAAAACTGAACACACTAGCAAGGTATTAGTTTTATTATATCTTTTCAAAATAGTGTCCATTTACATCAATACATCACTGCATCCGATGGAACCACTGAGAAACTTTTTGCCCACTCATCCTTAGGGGTCTCTTCGACGGCATTTTGAAACGCAGCCACTGCTTCCTCGGCATCCATAAAACGTTTTCCTCGAAGTTTTTCTTTTATTTTTCGGAAATAAATAAAAATCCCAAGGTGCGAGGTCGGGGCTATAGGGCGGGTGACCCAGTAATTCCTCGTTTAACGTCGCCAAGTAGTTGATTGTTTGCTTGGCGAAGTGCGACGAGGCGTTGTCGTGGTGAAGGTGGAACTTTTTCCAAGACAAGTGGCAAACAATTATTAGTGTACCACTCTTCAGTAATTGTTTTTCGATCCTCTAAAACAATTGTTACGTAAAGACCCGTCCTTTCGAAGACTACACTATATCTTTTACCACGCTTCAACCTCTCTTCACTTTAGTTGGCAACTCCTCAGAAGGAAACACCCAGATAGCAGACTTTTTCTTAGTTTCAGGATCATAACAATAAATCCAGCTTTCGTCACCCGTAAGTAGGTATGTCGAACACAGCATTTGAGTCACCTCCGTTAAATCTTTGAATCATTTCACGACACCAATCAACGCGACGGAGTTTTTGGGCCTCTGTCAAATTCTGAGGTATCCACCGGGCACAAAGCTTCCTGACCGCTAAATGTTCATGGAGGACTTTGTGCACTTAACTCATACCGATGCCAAAGCAATTTGCCGCCATATCGTAAACAAATGACAAGTTAATAAAATACATACAAAAAAAGTTGGCAAAGAGTTCCATTTTCAAAATTTTTACTTATTTTTTTATTATATCACTTACAAGTGGCCAGTTCTAAAAACTTTCAGTGTCGCCCTCGTAGTAGATTATTTTACGCCGCGACTACATGGCACAGTTTATGTAAGTATGTAAACGCGATAAAGGATAAATTCCTAGTATGGAAGTAACAAAATAGTAGAGATAAAAAAAATAATGTTCATAAATTCCAATAAATCTACAAATATGTTTTCGAAGTCATTTTAATTGATTATTTAATTTAATTATAAATAATATTCAGCTATTTTTTCTTATCTTTAATATTTTTATATTCAAAATTTTTATACAACATATTGTGGTCGCAAGCTCTTACTATGTATTAGATATCTGTGGAAACTTTATTGGTTTTCGGATTACTTTTATATGTTTTAAAATGTAATTATTTATTTTACTGTAAGTTTCCCTTAAAAATCAAATAAATAAATTTTCAAATTAAGCCGGCAGAATGCTAAAATCCTCAATAGTAACAATAATTTGTTCATCACTTGTGCATCAAATGTAACTTACTCAGCTCCACACCAACGTGAGCACCTAGTCTGTGCGTTATTCACAATGTGAACGGCTAAAGATCAGCACTTTGAAAATCGCAAAGCTTCGTGACCGTACGAGTCACGTGACTCGATAGTGGTCATTCACGGGCATTTTAATTGTACAAAGATCTGCGCTAAGATTATCCGGAGCCGTAATAACACCGCCGATACTATGCACTCGTAAGCAAGTTGGTGAATTACTAGGTGTTTGCTATTAAAAATTGCAAGCCCTTAAGCGTCGCATTGTTAGATGAGGCGCTGATCTGCCATACAGGGCTTTCTAGTACAGACACCAGGCTCTCACAAATAATTTAAGCTATTGTAACCTGTTAGGTTGTCTTAGATTAAGTAAGCCATGACTTAGCCTGGATAGAACTTATTAATGTCGCGTGTTTTAAATTAAAGATAATCAAACATCATTTAATTTGGCGCTGTCCATCCGTTGTAACATGGTGGCCCAATGTCACGGCACACCGCTAGCAACTTTACAAAGCGCAGGTTCGGCCTCACATGGAATTTGTTCCCATCTCTGGGCAGGGGCGCCCCAGTGCCAGCTCCTTCCACTTGACCGCATCCAGAGCAGAGCGGTTCGAACCGTCGACGACCGAGTTCCTTCTGATCGGCTTGACTTACTGGCACTGCGTTACTGGCGTTGCATCTTTTTGCGTATTTTATCGCATCTATCACGGAGAGTGCTCTGTGGAATTGTTCGGACTAATTCCAGCCGCTCAATTTCCACCACTGCACGATTTAGAAGAAGCTTTCTCCCTCGCACAACTTCCTTGTGGAATCGATTACCACCAGCGATTTTTCCGGACCGATACGACTTAGGGACCTTCAAGAAAAGAGCCTAGTCCTTTTTAAAAGGCCGGCAACGCATCTGCAATTGCCCTGGCGTTGCAGTTGTTCATGGGCGGTGGTAGTCACTTACCATCAGGTGAGCCGCATGCTCGTATGCCCCCTGTCCTATATAAAAAAATAATTACCAACACTATAATTTAATTTATATTTCACTTCAATTTTATTAACATTCTTGTATGGGGTTCTCTGTTGCCTGAAATAAAGATATTTTATTATTTATTTTGTTAATTTATCAAGTTTTTGTTTTTGCAAAAAAATCTAAAATTTGTTAAAATATAATACCTTGATCACTCCTGGCATTGCTCTCTATCTGTTCGTAAAGTTTCATCACTATCGGTTTAGTTATTCCAAAGACAGATCGATATACCGATAGACAGTTATACGTGGTAGAGCCATGCTGCAGCTATATTTCTGGTATAGTTGTAACACGAATGGGTTGGCTCGACCGGGGAAGGACCACGCTCTCACAGAATACCAGCGTAAAATAGCAGCTTAACACTGCTGTGTTTCGTATGGTGAGTGTAGAGACCAGGAGACCCTTTTTACTGGAAAAGAGGCATTCCATCTTAGTCCTCACGGGTGACAGCGTATCTGCATTTTGATTCGTAATCGAGGATATATGTAGATGTCTATGGGCCGCAGCAACCACTTACCATCAGGTGGACTGTGTGCTCGTTTGTCACCTTCATCTTATAGAAAAAAAAGACAATTATGTCTTAATATCATGTAAATAAACCTCTAAGCTTAATAAAACCAGTTGTTTCAATATTACAGATAAGCACTTTAATCTTATTACAGCCTCTACCTATATATATAAATCAAATGCCGTCCGTTGGTCCCGTACAAACTCGAAAATGGCTGGACCGATTTTGATTAATATTTTTGTGTTTTAGTTTACCCTGGATGATCTAAACGATTCACAATTGGATCCGGTAGGTGGCGCTGTTGTCGAGACCCAGAAATCACTCGTGCAAAGCCGGTGCTGATTGCACTAGATGATATATTATGATACTTTCATATATTCGTACATCGTGAATTTACGCTACAAAAGGAAGTTACTGCTTTGAAAATTAAACTAAACTGAATATGTATTTACGAAATTACCTCGGTGTTTGTCTGTCTGTCACAATGGTTTTTCTCTGAGTATCACACGTAGGTTACTGAAATTTGCCATAGTTATAAAATGCAGCAACCAAATATAATATAACAATATCAAAAACTTAAATAAATGAAAGTATTTTTAAGGGGTTAGTTCTGAAGAGCAATAGAAAATAGAAATGTACCTATACTCACCACGCTGCAGGGAAGGCGGGTTGGTTTTTTTATATAAAGTTGAAGTGAACAAACTTTCAGTCCTCCTGATGGGAAGAGACTGTTGCAGTCCATGGACATCTGCAGCCAACTTTAAACAAATAAATTTCACGTGGTAGAGCCATGCTATAGCTATATTAGTAGTATAGTTGTAGCACCAATGGGTCGGCTCGACTGGGGAAGGAGCACGCTCTCACAGAATACCAGCGTCAAATAGCAGCTCGATACTATCTACTATGTTTCGTATGGTGAGTGTAGAGAACCGGACACCCATTTTACTACAAAAGAGGCATTCCATCTTAGTCCTCATGGGTGACAACGCATCTGCATTTTGATTCTTTATTGAGGATAGATGTAGATGTCTATGGGTCCCATCAACCACTTACCATCAGGTGGACTGTGTGCTCGTTTGTCACCCTATCCTATAAATAAAAAATAAAAATAAGGGTACTGACCAGCTGACCGACACACATCAACACCACTTCAGATTGGGCCGCCAACGACTACGCGCGCTATACCAATGCTCTTCTATTCAGCCCTGTGTACTAACCCTGTGTTTTATTTAAATAATTATTATTCAATACTGTCCACTTCGTTCTTTTATTTATAAAGATCACAAACACTTTTAAAAAAAAAAGTGTACTGTTTCGTTGTCACCTCTGCGGACTAAGATGGAATGCCACACAGTTATTAATTTTACTAGATCTCTAATACTCTTCAGATCGAAACATAACAGTGCACATACTGTTGCATGGCGGCAGAAATAGGTAAAAGTGTGGTACCCACTTAGATAGACTCATAACAGGATAGAAGTCCTACCACCTAGGTGAGTGCAGAGGTGAAACTCTCGCACTGGTAGCGTTGCTTCTCCTTTTTTATATAGGATAGGGTGACAAACAAGCACACAGTCCACCTGATAGAAAGTGGTTACTGTGACCCATAGGCATATACATCTATTCTCAACAAAGAATCAAAATGCAGATGCGTTGTCACTCGTAGATGAAATGCCGATTTTCCAGTAAAATGAGTCTCCAGTTCTCTACACTCACCATGCGAAACACAGCAGTGTGAAGCTGCTATTTCACGCTGGTATTCTGTGACAGCGTGGTCCTTTCCCGGTCAAGCCGACCCGTGCTACAACTATACTTGTAATATAGCTGCAGCATGGTTCTACCACGTATGAACGTCCTTGGTCCTTGCAACTGTATAAAATTTAGGATCAACGTCTTCCTGACCTCCTGCCATTCGTCGATTCTTAGAGTTTGTTAGATAATCAACAGTGTGTATCGCTGTAGTCAAGGTAGAAGTTCACCTGATGGTAAGTGAATGTTACGGCTTAAATCTATATCTACCCTCAATGAATAGTCAAAATGGAGATACATTGTCATTTCTAACGATTAGAACGGAATGCCTCGATACCAATAAAATGCGTTTCTGGTTGTCGTCACTCACTATAAGTATAAATACAGTAAAATAATGCTGCTATTTCACGCGTGCTCCTTCTTCGGTCCAGCCGACCCCATCTTACTGCAACTATAATATAGCTACAGTACAGCGTCTTAAGTAAGTACATTTTTGTACATAAGTAGTATATCTAACAAATTATAGCTTGCGACTTCGTTTAACCCTTCATTCGCTCCTGTCACATTCCAAATTGCTTCCACGAAATAATTTCATTAAACAAGCAACAGATGCTCTATGCTTCCTGCGCGGTGACAGGTTGACGACAGCTTACGTCGATTTATAAACATTCGATTTATACCAAAATGAGCCATGAGTCAATGAAATAAAAGTTATAGGAGGCGTATCAAAATAGTAAAGGATCGAGATGGAGGTCAAGAGTTAACTAGAATCTGCTGAGCAGCAACCTCACGACTTTGTTCATTTTCATATTACGTATTAGACATTTTACCGTTTAAGATTTAAAATAACCTTCTTCTAGTTAAATATCCTTTTCAACACTGACATAATCTAGTAGAAGATTTTACAATTTAAGTAAACTCAGTTATTATAAGTCGTTTTGTTATTATCAGATTTGTCGACCGTGTGGCTTCTTTAGAATGCCAGACGACGGAGATCGGAGACTTATTTGGGCAAAATCTTAAAAAAATCTAGTTGTTTTGGTTGCTCCCTTGTGATATGTAAAAAACACAAAGAATAGTTTGGACAACTCTTATATAGTTTGACTGCCTCTTTGTTCTAATGTTCGTAAACGCGGCCGATGATTTTGAGGTACCGGGTTCGAATCACAGGTCGGGTCAAAATCACTTATTGGGTTTTTCTGGAAAGAAATGCTTAGTAGCAGTCGGGTGTGAGGAAATTCCGAACTTTCCCGGGAAAGCACGTAAAGCCGTTGGTCCTGCGCCTTATCTGAATATGGGAGTGAGAGAATAGAGAGTGCACCTGTGCTTGCGCATACACATGGGCACTATAATCCTGTCCTGCGCAGATAGCTAGTCTCCGTTGGAACTGGCCGCGGTGACCGAAATTCAGTCTGGAGGACATTATTGGTTTGGACAACAGAGCTTCTTATGTTGGCGTATTCAGTTGCTGATAGAGCCATGACGTAACACATCGATCGAAGCGTTGGTGTAGCTTGCTAGCGGTAACCAAAGAGTATGTAATCACTACGTTTTAGCGGTAACAATCGCATGACACGGTTGGCGGAAAGGGAGGAGTGATCATCAATAGAACATCTGCGCGCGGTTTATATTTTAAAGTTATTGGCGTGGAAGAAATTGTTCCGGTGGATGTTATCATCATTATAGAATAAATTCGAAGTTCTGTTAGTAAAATGTAGATAGTACAATAAATGAATGTCTTCGAATAACTTATATGTTCATGGACTTATCCAAATACGACATACGAGTAGATACGTGTTGGAGTCACTTTCCAGTTGTACTATGACTACGGCACAAATGGGGACATGACTTGACTGGGGAAGCACCACACGCATATTTTTCACCGCACATCTATTTTGAGTAATTTTTAGGGCTATGTACCTCAAAGGGAAAAGCGAAATCCTTACAGAATTACTTTGTCGTCCGTACGCCGTTCCGTCTTTTGACTCTTTTTCTCAGGAACGGGTAGAGGTATCAAATTGAATTTAAAATCAAATGTTAAGTTTTTTTTTATAGGATAAGAGTGATAAACGAGCACACAGTTCACCTGATGGTAAGTGGTTGCTGCGGCCCATAGACATTTACATCTATCCTCTATTACAAATCAAAATGCAGATGCGTTGTCACCCGTGAGTACTAAGATGTAATGCCTCATTTCCAGTAAAAAGGGTCTCCGGTTCTCTATACTCACCATACGAGACACAGCAGCGTTGAGCTGCTATTTTACGCTGGTATTCTGCGAGAGCGTGGTCCTTCCCCGATCGAGTCGACCCATTCGTGCTACAACTATACTACTAATATTGCTGCAGCAAGGCTCTACCACGTACAAAACTACTGGACGCTGCTACGAACTATTGGACATGTAAAAATTCTAAAGTTTCTGAAGTCAAAGCAATTAAAAGATACGGCCATTTATGTCATTTATTTTGATAGAAAACATTTAGGGTACTCCCTATTAACCGAGAACCATGTAATTGGTAAGAAACAAGGTCTCACAATTCAAGTAAAGGAAAAGAACTTGAAAATCATTGATTTCTAGTAATATCATATTATATATCTTTTTTTTACATCATATATTAGTAGCTGGCGCATCAACGATGTTGATAACAATGTTATATGAAATAACATTGTTATCAACTGCACGGTTAAGTTCGTCCTTCAATCCAAGCTCTACTTTCGGGCAATGTTCAGTGCGTCTAATCTATAATTTCTGGGGTGGATGAACCAACTATCTAAATACATATTACATAATTAATTTTATTCGGAACCCTTAGAAAGCGAGTCTTACTTGTTCTACTCTACCTTAGTGGTAAGTGGCTACTGCAACCTACCGACACGAGCCTGCCACCAACTTCAAACAAAGAAGGTGATACAGAGAGAATCTCGAACTTAACCGCAAATTCCAAAATGTTACTTTTTTGACTGCATCATTAGTCTTTTTCGCACCGACTAAAACCCCATGGCATTCCACCTTCGCCGCATATTGGCAGGGCCACGAGAACGCTTTCGCACACATCCGCGGCCCCACCAGCGCTGGCCGCCCCATTGCAGGCCCTCCTCGTGGGAGGACCTCACCTTCCCATTCTCCTTCTCAGACAAGGTACACCCGGAACACAAGGCACGCCGCCCTCCACGGCCTCCAACTCCACCTGCGTATCGGATCCCCCGAGTCCGGTACGCGGAGGCAATGGGGCTAGGAAAATCGAGCGCTTAGTGGCGCCCGCTTTCCCGAACGCAGCGGCGCCCGCTTTCCCGAACGCAGCGGCGGATCATGTCTCTGGCTCCGCCGCCATCTAAGCTTCGGCCGCAGAGGGTAGGGAGAGCGGCGCCTTGCAATACCGACACTCCTCTCCCCCTTGCGGCCTCACCACCACCGCATCAACGGTGCGGCCCCGTCCGAGTCGCGGAGGATAGGGTGAGTGGCGTATCACCATACCAACACTCCTCTACCTACGCAACTCCACCTCGACTGCAGCGGTAGGGGGAGAGGACACCTCTCTCACCGCAGCCAACCGACAAATATTTTTTTAGAAGAGGGGGCAAAAGAGCATGCGGCTCACCTGATGATAAGTGACTACCGCCGCCCATGAACAAACGCAACACCAGAGAAATTGCAGATGCGTTGCCGGCCTTTTAGAAAGGTGTAAGCTCTTTTCTTGAAGGTCTCTAAGTCGTATCGATCCGGAAACATCGCCGGTGGTAAACAATTTCACAGAAAAGTTGTACGAGGAAGAAAACTCCTAGTAAAACGCACAGTCGTAGACCGCCAAGCATCCATAGTGAGGAGGGTATCGTGAATGTCGACGCGATGTGCGTTCGTGAAATTTGGCGGCTGGATTAATCCGAACAATTCCTCAGAGCACTCCCCGTGGTAAATTCGATAGAAAATGCAAAGGGATGCAACATCCCTACGCAGTGCAAGTGTATCGAGCCGATCAGAAAGAACTCGGTCGTCGACGATTCGAGTTCTGCGCTGGATACGGTCAAATGGAAGGAGCTGGCACTGGGGTGCCCCGGCCTAGAGATGAGAACAGTATTCCAAGTGAGGCCGGACTTGCGCTTTGTAAAGTTGCAAGCGATGTGCCGGCATGAAATACTGTCTCGCTCTGCTGAGCACGCCAAACTTTTTAGCGGCCAATTTGGCCTTCCCTTCCAAGTTACCACGAAACTGCACACTATTCGATATGTCGACGCCGAGGATTCCGATGCTAGCTGAGGTAGCAAGGGGAGTGCCTTGAAACTGAGGAGATACGAAAAAGGGGTTCTTTTCAGCGGTAAAACTTGTCTCTTCTGGGGATTGAACTGGACTAGATTTAGTCGCTCCCAATCCGAGACTTTGTTCAGCAAAGACTCGACTTCAGACACAAGTTTGTTCTGTTACAAGGTGACGTTTTTCCGAGAAATATTGGCACAGCCGGTATATAACGCATCACCAGTGCTGTCGTCTGTATAGCAATGAATGTTACCAGTTCGCAACGTATCATTGATATGCAGGAGAAACAGCGTTGGTTTTGAAGCCTTGTGAAACACCAGCGTTGATAGGCTAGAAATCATAGCATGCAACGTCTACTACGACCTTGATGCTCCGATCAGCAAGGAAACTAGTGATCCATTTGCACCATTTCTCGGGAAGCCCATAGGAAGGAAGCTTCGAAAGAAGCACTTTGTGCCAGATCCGATCGAAGGCCTTCGCTATGTCCAAACTAACGGCCAATGCCTCCCACTTGGGCTCTACTGCCTCCGCCCATCTATGAGTCAGATAGACTAGAAGATCACCAGCTGATCGACCTCGACGAAAACCGTACTGGCGGTCACTAATCAGCTGGTGATCCTCAAGGTACCTCATGAGCTGGCAGTTTATAATGGATTCCATTATTTTGGAGAACAAGGAGGTGATGGCAATAGGCCTGTAGTTGGACGGGTCTGAGCGGTCGCCTTTTTTAGGGATCCGGTGGACCAAAGCTGTCTTCCATGAATTCGGGTCTACGAGTACCGGAAAAGACGCGTTAAAACCGGTGCCAATTCCGGAGCACACGTCTTCAACACAATGGGAGGGACTCCATCGGGCCCACTCGACTTGCTGACGTCCAGGGAGAAGAGTGCTTTGCGAACCGAACGCTGTGTAAACGGCACATCCAGCATGAAGCACTCACACCGCGGGATGGTCGGCGGTGTGTTCCCCCCGTCATCTAGAGTCGAGTTGGACGCAAAGAGAGAGCTTAACAGATCGGCTTTCTCTTTTGCGACATGGGCCAGTGAGTCGTCCTCTCTGTGCAGAGATGGAAGAGATGGCTGACAGAAGTTCCCTTAGACAGTCTTGGCGAAAGACCAGAATGCACGGGCTGCTCGGCAAGGAAGGCGAACTAGCTTCTCGACAATTCTGACAATGTGCTCAGACCTTGCCTTGGCAATGATGCTTTTGAAGGACCTGGAGGCGGAATTATACTTCTTTTTAAGAGCGCTGGTGTTTACATCCTGAGACGTTGGTGCGTCAGCACAGTCCCGGTAGCACTCCTGTGTATAGCGTGATGCTATTTTACAGGAGCGACCAAACGATGGCTGGAATAAAAAGTTCCATACCCTGAAGTACCACATCAGCAATAGAATCGGCAACAACGCTGGGATCTTCCGGCGAGAAGCAAATCCGCCCCCAAGGGTAGGATGCAAAAAAAAAGACCGCATCCCGTCCCAATCGGCCGACCTATAGTGCCAAACACGGTGGCAAGCTGCAGATCGCAACTGCGATGGGAGTGTGAATGGCACCGTACTCCGGATCAGACAATGGTCCGAACAGCCCAGATGCATCGACGGAGACCTGATATCCGTCCGGATGAGAGGTCAGCAGAAGGTTCAACAGGGAAGGTACATGATCCTCCACATCTGGTATCCGAGAAGGCGAAGTAACTAGTTGTGTTAGACCATATGCCAAAGTCAAAGACAGTTCTACCCGCATGGTTGTTTAAACGGGAATCAAGCCATTCAGCGTGGTGGGCGTTAAAATCACAGAGTATCACGATTTCTGCAGATGGGACCTGTTGTAGCACGGAGTCTGCAGCCATTTGGACGTGATCGATGAGTCGGTCTGTGTCGGCATTACCTCGGCTTGGTCTTATTGCTCCGCTTGCCCCGAGCAGTATTAGTCGCGAGCGGAATTACCCCCCACCCCCACCCCCCCCAGAATACGCGGGGCAGCCTGAGCACCCACGCTCAGGAGTAGAGTAGTTTGGTCGTGGATGCTCAGCCAGGGATTCTTCTGGGGTGCTGGTACCCTCCTGGGGTAGTCTTTTGTTTAATTCCGCTACCATTTTGATGGGGGGGGGAGGGAATTGGGCCTCCAGCCAACTGCACTGCTACCCAGCTGCTCCTAGTTCTATGCAAATGGTTAGTCCTCGATGAGATTGCCTGTCGTGACGGAAATTCGGTCTGGAGAACATTATTATGTTACACAAATATTGACAACGTGGATTTTGTGTTTATGTTCGACCGACTAGCCTAATACTGTACTTATGTCTCTTTATGTTTTTCTTTTTATTCTTTTCCGTTACACTTAAACCGTTGTAAGAAAAATTTACCATAGTCGCTACGCTTGGCAGGCGGACCTGAGATAAGTAGGGTGTTTCTTTCTTTTTTACAAAACGGAACAGTCAAACGAACCTACTGTCCACCTCAAGAGAAGAGACCTCAAGCCTCAGATACGTTATCAAAACTGAGGACTGAGATGGAAAGCCTCACAACGTGTAATTATATTGGCTCTCCATAACCTTCATATCGGAAGACTGTACTGCAAGTAATGCTATTTGACGGTAGACATAGATAAGGACTTCTTTTACGTGGTAGAGCCATGCTGCAGCTATTTTACTAGTATAGTTGTAGCACGAATGGGTCGGCTCGACCGGGGAAGGACCACGCTCTCACAGAATACCAGCGTAAAATGCAGGCTCTCTGTTGCTGTGTTTCATATGGTGAGTGTAGAGAACCGGAGACCCTTTTTACAGGAAAGAAGGCGTAACATCTTAGTCCTCAGGGGTGGCAACACATCTGCATTTTGATTTTTAATTGAGGACGGATGTGAGTGTAGAGAACCGGAGACCCTTTTTACTGGAAACAGGGCACGGTCCCCACTGGTAACGTATCTACATTATGATTCGTAATAAAGGACAGCAACCACTTACGATCAGGTGGACTGTGTGCTCGTTTGTCACCCTTATCCTATAAAAAAAAGGAATCCTATTACCAGTAAATATGGCTAACGCCGAAATAATTTCGAGACTTCGATTAGGTACATGAAGGTTACTATACATACGTTTTAATTGCATTCATATAACAAGGAGTCTCGGTTCCGGTGCTCGACGTCCAAATCGGCCGACATTGCCTCACAGCGAGGTCAGCAAACATCTAATAGCGGATAATTACTCTAATTACACCTCGTGTTGTGTGTTACTACATGTGTTTTGCTCGTAAATGTACGCCTGTCGTTTGAAGTTGCTCTGACTTGTATTTAAATATAGGTGGGTGAAATCGTATTGTTTCTTGTCGATAATGCTACAAAATTGAGGTGTAAGTAATAAATATAATTAGATTCACACAGAATAAGCTAATATTTTTTATAGTATATTAAGCTAATATATTAATATCAAACGTGGTGGAACCATGTCGCAGCTATATTAGTACCTAGTATAGTTGTAGCACGAATGGGTCGGCACGATCGGGAAAGGACCACGCTCTCACAGAATTCCAGCGTAAAATGGCAGATTAACACTGCTGTGTTTCGTATGGTGAGTGTAGAGAACCGGAGACCTTTTTTACTGGAAAAGAGGCATTTCATCTTAGTCCTCACGGGTGACAACGCATCAGCATTTTGATTTGTAATGGAGAATAGATGTAGATGTAGATAACCACTTACCACCAGGTGGACTGTGTGCTCATTTGTGACCCTTATCCTATAAAAAAATTATGATACCCTTTTATAAGATTATCTTTTAAGTGGTAATGGGGTATTCCATCTTAGTTATCAGGGTTGACAACGCAGTAACAGTATAGATGTCTGTAGGTAACAGTACGTATTCACTTCCCACCACTGCACTGTTTGTTCGTATGCTCCTATCCTCCTTGTACAATTTAATAAGCAGTATATGCCGTCCCTTTTTTGTCTACGTATTCGTCTAGATAAGAACTACAATCTTTCCTCTTTCTGTCGCCAAAGAGCAAATGCCTGTCTTAAGTATAATTACAGGATATATAAACATCAAGTAGAATTACAGGTTGTTACGCATTTTAAATTGCCTTTTTATTATTTAAAGATATTTACCGAGTCGAATTATTTACATTACCAACTTTTATATATACATATGAATAAAATGGCACTGTCTGTCTGCAATATTGAAATAACTGTGGTTTCTATTAAGCTAAGGGGGGTATTTGAATGCTATTATTCATAGATGACTATTTTAAAATTTTTGTCTATCTGTCTGTCCGGGCTAATCTTCGAAATTGTTAAACCGATTTAGATGAAACTTTACCGACAGATATAGAGCAATGCCAGAAGGGATCTAAGTAATTTTTATGCGATATTTTTTTTAAAACGAGAATTTGTTAAAATTAGTTCTTTGGTTATCTAAATCTAAATAGCAAAAATAGAAATAGAAAGTATCGAGGCGAAACCGGGACGGGTCGCTAGTTCTCAAACAATAAGCACGCTAGTTGAGGCTATACCTGCCTAAAGCGCGTTTTAACTCAAACCTTCTACTGTGGACGCCTCTCGGTTAAATGTTAACAGTTAAATACTGAAAACTAAACATTGGAGACGTATAACTCAGGCTTAAGATGTAGAAATAATTGAAATAATATTTCGCATACTCTTAAGTCATAGCAAAAAGGAAGTAAGAAAATTCTCTTTAAAGAAATTCTAGTTTACATTTTTACTGTAGCTTTTAATCTTTAATATTCCGACTATGAGTTGTACCTACTCTCAGTCGGAAATTATTCTTGCATCCTTGCATACCTACAGTTACTTCAGTGAAAGAGTAACCTTTTCTTTTTTTTACATTGCGTTCTAAACTCGTCGTCAATTGAATGATTTCCAAACATACGAATATTGTCTAGATGATAGAACTCTTTTTCTGCCCAGGACTCCGACTGGGCAAGTACTACCCTCTTACCCACTTCTTTTTTTTTATTTCTTATTTATTAAAGCATCACTAACATTTGTATACATTGTTAAAATTATAATTTACTTACATACGTAGATAGGGTATTACATTAAATGCTATTAACTATTATAGATGATTACAACATGCACTGAAGTAAACATCAAAAATAATACATACTTAGATAGAGCAAACTAAAAGGTTAAAAAACATCGAAAAACTTAATCTATTTCATTTGCGTTATGTTTGAGAAGTTCTTTTCTGAGCTTGACTAATACCAAGTACCTATATGAAGAGACTTTTGCAAGACAGCAGAAACGAACTGAGTACCATCATCAGAGATAATACGACGGGGTAGTCCATATCGGAGAAAAATGTCCTCAATTATAATTTTGGCGTGAGATTCAGCAGTAGCTTCAACTATAGGAAATATCTCTACCCATTGGCTTGCAACATCTTCAATCAGAAAGATCCATTTCTCACCATTTTTACTCGGTATTAATATCAAATACTTGAGAAAGGTCATTGATCAATTTACTTAACCTAGAGATCGAGATTTCTGCCGCCTATGTAGTTATCTTATTTCCTTCAGATTGAGGCGCTCTTAAGTTACTGAAGAACGTTGAACTTAGTTACGTTTTAAGTAGAACACTAAGTTGGAAATCAAATCTATTAAAAAATATTACTACTTCGTATTAATTCATATTAGTTAAATCGGTATAGAGTTTTCACAAGATGTAGGTATAAATGTTGATATAAAAAAATTATAGTATCTATTATTAAATTCTTACGCAAACATGAATCGAATCTTATAATGTTCACAAACATTTCTTTGGTAGTTTTATTCAATAAATTGTAAAAAGGCCGGTCCCTTACCGCTCGTAACAATCTTAATGTCTCTGAATCTGAACCATTACATATTTTTGAACTAAAGTACGTGAGGGTAATATAGTCCACCTTAAACTTTGTCGCCCTATAAAACTAAAACTAGGAGGAGGACAGAGATAAAAACACAAAAGCGTTTACTATAACTAATATATTAAGAAAAAAATAGCAATAAGCTTTGGAAATAATTAGGAACACTTCGAAAACTCAATTTAAAAAAAACTAACTACACTACATAATACTAAAACCGATTAAAATATTTACGAGTACTACCTATAACATCAAGTGTCAAAATGGCGTCGATAAAGCAGCGCTCTTTTGACCCTTTATTATTTGATTGACTGATGAAGAGCTAGCACGTACTATATTATATATTTATGAAGTATTTATGAACATCATCTTCATCATTAAAACCAAACAAGTCCACTGCGGAACATATGATCATCCATTATATGTTGCATCGTACTAGGTTTTTGTTTTAGTTTTTTAAAGTAATAATATATTAACTATTTTATATACAACTTAAAGACATCTGTTTTCACTGCAGAGCGTACGAATTGTAGTGAAATGGTTATTGAAAACTTCAGCAGCAACTACCGGGTATCGAATTGGTTTGCTCGAGTAGGAGAACTCGTATGAAAGTATAAGGCACTATCTGGTACTAGGCCAGATTTACCGTCCCAATAAAATATAAATTATAATATGCTGAAGCGTTCATTTATTAGCATGTTAAAGACTGCAGAATGGCACCGGTTGGGAACGCCGGTATAATGTCAGGCTAGCCGAGGGCGGGGCGCGCCGCTTCTCTCACGACGACTGCTGGACGCAACGCGGAGTCTCGATTCACACTGCTACATTCTTTCGCTTTAATAAATTGCATTTAGAATCACTTTTTAGGTATACTTTTATACACAGCCTACAAATTAAAAATCCATCACTTAGTATGTAAAACTTCATGATCTTATTCCTAAAAAGTTTAAAGTATTATTTTATTATTAAATGTTATGTATATTTATATATCTAAATTATATTTTAATATTAAATAACACATTCAACATTTCTGAATTCTGTGGGACAGTTTTATAGTGAGAAATTTTACAAATGCTATAACTAATAAAATATTTTTCCGCTAAAATTAGGTACAATACAATAATATTATATTCTTACAAAATCTGCTTCATAGTTTATACGCTATGTTTTGTCTTTTTAGGGTCCCGTACCCAAAGGGTAACCAACCGAACCCTATTACTAAGCCTCCGCTGTACGTCCGTCCGTCCATCTATCTGTCAGCGGGCTCTATCTCATGATCCGTAATAGGTAGACAGTGGAAAATTTTACTAAGTGTGTATTACTTTTGCCGCAATGACAAAAAGTAATAAAAATAAATTAAAGGAGGGGCTCCCCTTCTAGAAACGTGTTTTAAGAAAGTACGGAACCCTTTATGCTCGAGTTCTACTCGCACTTGGGCGGCTTTTTTTTGTAGAATAAGGGTGACAAGCGAGCACACAGTTCATTTGATGATAAGTGAATGCTGTGTTCCATAGACATCTACATCTATCCTCGACTAAGAATCAAAATATAGATCGTTGCCATCCCTGAGGACTAAGATAGAAAGCCTCATTTCCAGCACGAAAACTAAACGAGTACGAAACACAGCAACATCGAGCTACTATTTTACGCTGGTCTTCTGTGAAAGAGTGGTACTTCCTCGATCGAGCCGCCTCATTCGTGCACTTGTTGTACCATATTAAAGCTGCAGCATGGCTCTGCCACGTATAAAAGACACGTAGTTATTTCGTACTAAAATTCGTGGAGAAATTGACGTCATCCAAAATCCCCATCGTGTGCACCCACTCAACGTACGGTGCGTTATTGTGCGAATTAAAAAAGGGCATTGCAATCGGGCGGCCATCAGCGAGCAGCCGGCGGGCGGGTCACGACGCGGCGCGTGTGTGCGCGCTCTAATCATGCTCAGCTCCAGTGTGTATGCGTACTAAATACCAGTTCAACGGGATCGCGTATTGAAAAAAACGTACATGTCTTTTATAATTTACGTACAAAGGCCTGATACAAAAATACAAACAGAGGCATAATCTGGTAATTTGGTAATTTATCAAATCGCGTTATTTCCTACGATATTTTTTTTATTTCAAACTTCCCTTATCCCGATCATCTAAAAAATTGTGACAAGCCTAAATGACTCCAGAATTGCAAAAAAATATGAAACGGAGCTTCGGAACCGACTTTTTTTGTCCGGAGCAACATAAGCATGATCCGGTTGATAAGATAGATACCTATACATTATGTCCCCGACACTTCACCGCTGTATTGGAAAACGTTTTAAAGCTATTGGACTGGAAAAGGTACGGTATCAGCATCAATGGTAAACACATCATTCCTTCGATTTGCAGACGATATAGCCATTATGGCAGAATTACTGGAGGATCTTAGCACTTTGCTCAGCGACATCAATAGTACGCGCAACGGATATCTCTTAGAATGAACATGAACAAGACATAGGTCAGGTCAATTTCCATATCACACGTAACCGATAGTTGTTGGAAGCCCTACGCACTAAGTTGTTGACGAGTATGGTACCTAGGACAAATTGTTACGTGGTAGAGCCATGCTGCAGCTATATTATGGTTGTAGCACGAATGGGTCGGCTCGACCGGGGAAGGACCACGCTCTCACAGAAAACCAGCGTAAAATAGCAACTTAAAGCTGCTGTGTTTCGTATGGTGAGTGTAGAGAACCGGAGACCCTTTTTACTGGCTAAGAGGCATTCCATCTTAGGCCTCACAGGTGACAACGCATCTGCATCTTGAGTCTTTATTGAGGATAGATGTAGATGTCTATGGGTCACAGTAACCACTTACCATCAGGTGGACTGTGTGCTCGTTTGTCACCCGATCCTATAAAAAAAAATTATCCGACTTGGTAAATTCAACTTCGACCGAGAAGTCAATGGACGGATCCAACTCTGCTGGATAGGGTTCGGAAGGTTACGACACATCTTCTCATCACGTATTTTTCCAAACATGAAAACAAAAGTGTACAACCAGTGCGTGTTGCCAATGATGACATGTGGGTTCAATATCACTCAGCGTGCGATAGAAAGGGTTATGCTCAGAATTGCTCTTTGTGATAAAACCCATAACGAGGATATCCACAGAACAGCAACAGACATAGCCCAGAGGATCAGTAGGCTGAAGTGGCAATGGTCCGGCCTCAAAGCTCAAAGAACTGAAAACCGATGGGAAGAAAAGTTCTCGATTAGCAGCCTCGTACCGTTAAGGGAAGTGTAGGATGACCCCCTACACCCCCCGAACATATTCCCGCCTTGTCGAGGTGGAGGGGGGGGCTTGGCTTAGTAGCCGTGGCTTGGTCACAGACCAGATCAGCCGCTGGGGTCAGGAAGCTGGTGCTTCCAAATACTTGTTGCTCCCATAGCCTTTGGATATCAGGGCCGGGGGGGGGGGGGGGGCGAGGGCGTTCGTTGCGTGGTTGAAGTTGGAGGCCGCGAAGGATCGCACGTCTTGTGTTCCTAGTTCGCCTTACCTAAAAAGGAAAAAGGGGGGGTGAAGTACCAAGTCCCGAGGAGGTGCTGCCATCGGGCGGCGGCGCCAACAGGGCTGCCGATGTGTGCGAAAGCGTTCCCGTCGCCCTGCCAATATGCGATTAAGGTGGAACATCATGGTTTTAGTTCGACATAACCCGTCCTTGGCCCCGTGAGGCGAGTATGCGCAGGCATTTCTCCATGTAAAAACTAAACAAAAAAAAAGAATAGCCCCCTACTAGATGGAGTGAAGACCTGGTAAGATATGCAAAAAGTCAATGAATACAGGTGGTACAGGTTTATGTGTGTTCCTTGGGGGAAGACTTTGTTCAACACTGGACTTGTGAAGGGGTGTAATGATGATAGATAGTGATGTAAAATAATCTGAGGTTATTTTTTTTATCAAAATGAATAATAAAAAGTGACAACTTAGTAGAACAGTAGTTAAGCGTTTTATTTTGAACGCTGCGTACCACGGGTTTGAATCCAATAAAGAATAAATAGTATTTGTAAGGTGGATCAATATTTAGCGTTAATTGAGACACAGATTAAAATTAAATAATGTTACTACGTAAGCTGAGAGGCGTTACAAATAAATGATTCGTCTCTCCATGTTTGTCCATGTGTAAGTACGTTTGACACTTGTTTTATAAAAATCCTTACCTTACCTACTTACTAAGAGACTAAGGACTCGGACTATAGCTGTATTATGTGAATGCAGCACGAACGAGTAGGCTCTACCGGGGAACGACCACGTTCTCACAGAATAACAGCGTAAAACAGCAACTCAATGCTGCTGTGTTTCGTGTAGAGAGTGAAGAGAAGAGAGAGTGTTGATTCTTAATCGATGATAGGTGTAGGTAGAAACCTCCCTGCATACATTCGCTTATCATCACCTATACGGTATACTCGTTTGTCACACTTATGCCCAAATATTCAAAAGCTAATCAATTTTAAGATGCCGTTAAATCTCGTGCTGTCTCTATCACTTTGGGTAAGTCAAAGTGACTGTGACACCACTAGACTTAAAGACATCTAAAAATTCAGTAGCGTTTGAGTATTTGGCCATTGTTTCTATAAAAAAAAAAAACGAAAACCATAACTTTTTATGGCGCAGTTAAATAAAAAGATATATATAGATTTTAAACATACATATGTTATAATATATTACCTTGTGCAACCATAAATCACAGATATATTGATACTTTCTTGATACACAATTTCACAGTAGAGTGCAATCGTATACCAGTAAAGTATAGATCAGCAAAAACAATTGAATATCGTTCACGCCATCTTGGCGGTGTTTTCGCGCGCTTATCTTTTCTTTTTAATTTTATTACCGCAATGGCACGGACACTCGTGACTCGGCCGCTCGTTCAGAAGCGCTATTCGATTTCCACGTAATAGTACGTGAGGATATAAATTACTCGCGATTGGATTTTATTAGACATCATTATGTCTACATATACTACATTGTATAGTTCTCTTTTGTTATTTTTAAGATTATGGAAAAATAACATGAAATATCTGATGTAAAGGACCCTAGCCTGTTTCTTAGTCCTAACCTATCCCGTAGGCATCAGAATCAACGGTTACAAAACAGGCACCGTGTCAGAACACACTCACTCCGAAACCGCGTTGTTTTTTCCATAATGTTAACACAGGATAACCTAAATTAGAATATTTTAATATAGGTACTATTATCGATACATTTATCTATCCCAATCCAATGAAATTAAATGTCAAACATCAAAACGAACCCAATCACGATTTCCATCTGAGTTACACAATAGCACTGCATAAATGTATTGTTTACGTAGTACCATTATTTAATCTGTGGTATTGTGATTGTCTGCTTTCTCTGAGACTGCGTCCGAGCCAATCTCTGTCTTGAAATGCGACAATTAGTGTATTTGAACAAATATTGTCATCGACTGGGATTCAAACTCGGGACCCAAAATAATCCGGCTAAATGGATGTCAAACTGTCCCATCTTTAGAGTACCTTGGTAATGGAGATAAAATATTATTATACCTACGAGGAATACCTTCCTTTTATTTTTGAAAAACTACTTTGTATAAATTTGTTAGATTTATTAGGGTATATTAGTAAAACACTTTGAGTTAAATAATATCCATATCTATTTACTTTTACAATTCTTTTTGTGTTTAAGTATTTCAACAGGTGTCATATACAAAATTTCATTACAAATTTCGCATTTATACTCTTTGGCGTTAGGTTTATTCTCTCTTGGCGTTTTAGTAACTTCCACTTTTTTCTCTTCTGTTCGAGAAGAGCACATAAAACTTTTATGCTGAAGCCGTTCCAGCGGTGACAAACACAGCGCCATATCACAATCGGGACAAGTCCAAGCAACACCATATATTTCTTGATAGCTATTGTAACTCCAATCCGTGTCGAGCACACTGTAAAGATAAACTTAATTGAATGTATATATATATATGCGTAAAGGTAGGCTTCCTTTTCAGTCATATTTTTCTGACGGAAGTAACGATCAGCAAAATATATTATGGTCCATTTACACAGATACCGCATCTATAACGACTAACTATAGTATGTAGCAGGTATTTAGTAGTATGTGTTAACGTTAAAAGTAACTCGTAAATTTTTAGCCCTTTTCAAAAATGGTTAAGCTTCCCAATTCGAATGTTTTTTGTATGTGTCGCAGGAAGATAGTTAAAACCGTGATATAACTATATCCCGAGGGATATAGCTACATACCGTAATATAGTTATATGAAATCGGTTTATAACTATCTTACTAGACTTATTAGCGAAATAATTATAATTGTAAACGGAATATACAGGGGGAACAAATTTCGCGACATTGACGTTCCTGTTGTGTAGTTCATATTCCTTTTTTGACAATAGGTTAAGGTGCGGCTGAGGTGGGCCTTGGGCCACAATAAAGCCGCGATTTTTTGATTTTATGTTGAAAGATGCAACGTGGAAACAATGCGTCTCAAACGGCACGCAATATCAATGACGTATACGGACCTAACACTGCTAATTAACGAACTGTGAGTAATTTGTTAAACCGCTTTCGTTTGTGAAATTTTGACCTCACAAATGACCCTCGTGGCCAGAGGAAGAAACTACGGCTGAGCTAGCGTCAGCTTTTGTTGTAAGCGTATACAATATACAAATCGATAGAATAAAGAAGCTTAACAAATTGCGACCTCACGAACTGGGCGACACATAGTTGTCGACAGAGACGATGGCAAACTTAGTTAAGTTAAGCCTAGAGACCCTTCCTTATCCACACCTTGCACCAACAGACTTCTACTTTTTTTTTTTCAGTTTATATAAATTTTGACAGACAAATATTGCAATTTCATAGAAGCAGTAAATAACGCCTTAAGTGTTCATCAATCCTCGTGCAGCAGACTTCTATAGCAATGATATTATAGCAGTAGGAATAGTTTAGGCAAAAGTTTGAAGTACCTAATAAAACACTGTTCCCATACAAAACGGCAATTTCAAAGGTGAAGACCCCAATACATTATAGTTAGTTAAATTTATTTCTATTTTTTTATCGTCCATTACTAACACCCCGTGGTTAAACTACCGCATAACATCTCGTGGGTTTAGAAGAGTCGACATAGGGCAAAGAAACAGGAGATAGACAGCATCATCTTCCTGATAACAAATTATGTTCGATAGAAATATCAGTATTGCATGTCTACTGACTCCAAGAATTTTTATAAATATGCTGATAGCTAACCTAACACCAACACTGAAAACCTTTTAATTAATATTAAATAGAAGAAAAAAATACAAACCAATTATAAACAATGTTATCGGTTACATAAACACCGCCTTTCTTCTCATGCGCACGGCATTCAAAGCCTTGTTCGAATGGGTTAGGGTCGATATTCGGATGCGCCTCCTCACCACCACAGTAAAGCACTTTCAGATCACCCGGTAATAATCTCTTTATAGTATAATATACGTCGCAATTCATATACGAGCTGATGTCACAAGACAGCTCATGTTGTAGTTGTTCGTAGGAAGTTTTTGTGGTTTGTTTTGATTTCTGTAACTCAGTTTCTACTGATTTATTTGGGTTTGCATCTGTAACAAATATAGCTTTGGTTGGTGTTTAAAATTCTCAGTGATTGTCTCGGTGGTGTAGCAGTCGTAAGCGCACCTAGCAACCCAGAGTCAGGAAGTTGGTGGTGTGTCAGTCCCGTGCCTCGGATAGCACAAAGCAGTTGATCCTGTGCTTGTTCTCTCTCCTTTCGTGTTGTGTCGCCGTCCCACCGGACTATGAGAGTGAATAGACAGTGCATCTGTGATTGGGTACACGCTCGTGCACTATGATCCCGTCCTGCCGTTACATTAGCCTGGACATTATAAATCCTTCGTATGTTACTGACCTTGGCGTGAAGTGATTAAGAATCCAAACCCCCATATCATACCGTGGGTGTTCGTAAGAGGTGACTAAGGAACTGAAACAGGAGATGAGCAGCAATATCTTAATGATAATAATTCAATAATAATAATAATAAAAAACTGCGGTTACCAACGCGCTTATTATGCAGCGCAGAAATTATGTTAAGTTTCCCCCTATAAAGAAATTTATGGGGGAAAATAAATTTCAACACTGGAAGTTGGATGTACTGTAATAAAAGAAAACAATTACAGACTGATTAATAAAAACTCACAAGTTATATCGTTTAAACGAAAATGTTACAATTGTTATGATAAGGAAGGACAAACGTTAATGATTTCCAATAATTTGCATTCGTACCTGCAAGCCTTCGATTAATCAGAGCGTCCCATCTTTGACGAAGCTTCGCCGCTTTCAATAGTAAGTTCAGACCAGTCTCCGGATAGGGAAACTCAAGAAGTAACCACGAATCGCACACTATCCTTTAAAAATAAACGGCAAACTTGTATTATATTTCCTGATAATGCCGTAAGGCGAAACGGTTGGTTTTATTGTAAATAAATCAAAATATAAGTGATCTCTATCTCACCATATGAAACACAGCAGCATTATACTGCTATATTACGCTGGTATTCTGTGATAGAGTGGTCCTTCTCCGATCGAGCTGACCCATTTGTGCTACAACCAAAATATAGCTGCAGCGAGGCTCTACCACGTATAGATTTTATATTTCATTGGTATGGCTACAACGCCATATCGGAAGCCACAAGATTTTTTTGCCTTTTTGCATTGAAGTCTAATGTACTTACGTACTAGAACAGCTATTTCAAACAAAAACTGTGTGCTACTCTATGTCGTTGCGCATGCGCCGTAAACAGTCTTACAGCACATGCGCGGTTTTTTTTTATCATAATAGATTATGCGTAGGTAGAATGATCAGTAGGTATTTAATTATTGTTTATTTAGAGTACATATATTGTTAATTAATTTATTAAAACGAGTTCAATTTTTAATAATTTGTCATTTATTTTGCATGATATGAGGTAAATTAATATGATAATATATAATATTATCGCAATATCATTTTAATTACATTTTTATATAAATATTTTATAAGATAACTATATAAATTGGAAGGAATCGAATCTAATGAAATTTAAATTTATTTAAATCTAGAACTGGGTCCCAAAGAGCCCTAACCTAAGTTCGCGTGAGGCATGGACACAGAGCTGATACTTTTTATATTATGCCTTATGAATTACTGTGAGAAAAGAGTAAAACTTTAAAAACTTCTTTTGTTAATTTTTGCCTTCTCCGTACTATATTTATCCTCTTCCTTAAAATGCAAGGAACAAATGTATGTATGATTTGTTGGTAATCACATCTCTTCTCTACGATTATTTTGGACGAATTTAATCCACTTTTCTCGGTTTTCGTGGTTTGGACGTGCAAACCTAAAAATAAAATAAAAGAATAATCTGCAAATATAAACGTAAGAAATTTAGTCTAATTATAAATACTTCTATTTATTTCTACAAAAAATTGCGCATAATATAATCGTCCTACATTTGCTCACAGAAATGTCGTATCTGAACAAATTAATTTCATAATCTATATTCCATGACACAAGTTGGCGTCAAACAAATAACTTTTTAATTATTAATCTATAATGTTATTTATTATTTAAGTATCTTACTTACCGATGAAAAGTGACATTTCGTGAATTTTCTGTGCAATATCTAAGAACACACGCCGGCAAATTTTATCAAGATATTTTTTTTTAAATCAACACAACACGTGACAACTCTACAAGCGCCTAGCAAGTGAGTGATTAAATTGCGGTGACATTGTCGCAGTTGAAAGGAACAGCGTAACTTAGTGCAGTGTCGCCTCTTAGTACGTAGTACATAATAACTCAATGGCTTTTTGTAAGTAAATAAATGATTTCACTTATGTCGCCACCACAAAACGAAAAGTAAAGTCACAACACTATACCAGAAACATCTGGCGTTTACGCCAAAGTTACCTTAGTATAGCAAAGATCCATATTATCTAGTAGTGGACTGTTTACGAATTATGAGAATTTGGACACCCGCTGGTGGGTTGAGGTTGGTTATCCGCTGGTGGGACCGCAGATGTGTGCGAAAGTGTTCCCGTGGCCCTGCCAATATGCGATAAAGATGGGATATAATGCGACTAATACCCGTCCTTGCCTGGCATTTCCCCATGTTAAAAACCGGAGAGGTCCATATCTAGTAGTAGACTGTTTACGAATTATGAGGATATCCGGGTTAAACCATCATATCCTTTTCCCCTGTCGCCTCCTACAAAACTGATATTGTTTTTTTTTTTCAAGAACAATCTATGAAGGATTTTAATTATATCTGTAAGTTTTTCTTTTATTTTGATGTTCGTTAAATTACATGCAAGTCAAGCTAATAAAAACGCGTTTAAAAGGTAGTTTACCTTGTAAACCCCATGTTGGTGTCAATAGAATGCGACAGAAGCAATAAGGTCTGTGCTGCAGGCATTCGCATTGAGTTAACTATATACGGTTTCGTTGTTTCCAATAGGGATCTGAAAAGACAAAACTTATTTACTGAAACAATAGATCCACTTGAGCTTTTAGTCGACTTAAAAAAAGGAGAAGCTTATAAATTCAACTGTACTTTTTGTATGTATGTTACGTTATACCTTTGTCAATTGTGAACCGATGTTAATTATTATTTTATCATAAATTTTTTTTATTGAATAAGTGTGATAAACGAGAACACAGCGCAACGACATCTACATCTACCCTCGAATGAGTCTAATATGATAAGAATAAGAATGCCTCGTTTCCAGTGAAAAGGGTCTACGATCTTTACACTCACCGTACGAAACACAGCAGCGTTAAGATGCTATTTTATTTTTGTGTCGACCCATTCGTGCTATAAGCTAAATACAGCATGGCTTTACCACGTAAAAAATAAATAATCTTATTAAATAGGTTATTTTCAGGGGCCCGTATAAATCCCGAGAAATATAAATTTATTGAAAAATAAATCCACCCCTAGGATTAGTAAAACAGTTGATGAAAATTTAACGACTTTTCTAGTTGTTATATTGAGATCGTGTATTCCTTAGTCCACTCAAAAGGTTAAGGCTAGGGTTACACAGTGTTTGGGTAAAGTTCAAATAATAATTAATATAATGTTCTGCTAAATTTGAAATAAATGCGGAATCACATTTTTTTTATACAAATTAATTCTTTAAATACTTATAATTATTTATTATTGATATAAATTATATTATCAAGTACACAGTTCAGTCCACCTAATAGTGAGTAAATGCTGGGCCCATAGATTCCTACATCTATCCTCGATTAAGAATCAACATGCAAATGCTTTGTCATCCTTGAGAACTAAGATGGATTGCCTAGTTAGCAGTTGAAAGAGTCTCCGGTTCTCTTCACCCACCATACGAAACACAGCAGCATAATGCTGCTATTTCACGCTGGGATTCATTGCGAGCGTGGTCCTTCCCTAGTCCCATAATACAGCTGCAACTGCACTCTACCGCATATAAAAGTAGGTTTTGTTAACCATCGTCGTAAATCGTATAAACTTACAAATAACAGAGCAATTGATGCCTAGCCGACACTGGGAGCTTGCTCTTATATCCTGGAGGCAGTTCCGTCTGTATGTCCGCTTCGGTCAGCTGCAATGTCTTCGGATGCTTGCCGAAGTGCGACGTCGGGTGGAGGAACACGAACGGTTTGCTCCACGTGTGGTAAAGTTGCTCCGAAACTGACTGAAGATTTAAGTTTAGTGTTCGATATATTCAACTTCATTCATTTCATTATTTCTTCAAAAAATTATTATAAAATCTGTATCAATTACAGCGTCGACAAACAAAAAAAAAACAAATAATATAGAACAACTGAAAGTATGTACTTATATTAAATTTATATTTCATTTGATTTTAAATTTCTTTGTAGAAAATTAGTGTCGTTATGTATAAACGCAAAACGGCCTTTAACTCTATAAATTATTTTTTAATAAAACCGTTGTCAATAAAACTTCCTAAATAAAATAAGAAAGAAGAAAACAAAAAATATCTATGACAGCGTTGTGTGTTATGTCTATAACAAAATATATATAATATAATTATATAATTAAATAGGTTATTTTGAAATAAAAATTTTGCTTTAAATTTATACATCGTTCAAATAAACATTTATTTAACAAATTACCTTGCAATGGTTGAATTCGTCTGCTATTGCCACTTGAGGATACAGTGCTCTGCACAGTACAATCTGAAATATGAAATATCAAGGCAACTTTTGTTGGTAGCGTAAAAGAATCCAACATCCCATTTCGTCCTGTGGGTGTCGTAAGAAGAAAAGCTAAAGAAATCTTATGGCTTCCAATAGATGATGGTAAACTGCTATCGTCCTTAGCCAGAAGTAAAATAAACCAATAGTGCGATAACTCTGATGGTGCGATCGGCAATCTTACCCTACAATGGGGAGGGAAAGAAAAATAAAAGCCTATATCTGATACTCACACACAGTGTCACCATCAGGTGGATTGTGTGCTCGTTTGTCACCTGTACTTGTATAAAAAATTGGCTTAGCTTAACATGAAAAATGAATTTATTATACTAGTTCCTACCTAATAATGTGCATTATTTTTTAATAATTTGATATATCAGTAAATATCGATACATAACAGTGACATCTTTCGGATAATATTGGTAACTATCAACGTCGTATGATATGTGTTGTGTGTGACACTAACATGTGCTAACCGATGTAAGCCTTTATGCAATAATATATAATTTAAAATTTGGTACAACCGACTTCAATATAAATTATTAAAAATAATTCAAAAACTATTGGCCATACCTTGATCAAATGGTTATATGAGACCATATGTGAAGCACTAGCTTTCAAATAAAAAAAGAATCATCAAAATCGGTTCGACCAGTAAAAAGTTATGAGGTAACACACATAAAAAATAGTCGAATTGAGTACCGTCTACTTTTTGAAGTCGGTAGATAAAATCGGAGGTGTTCTTAGTTGCAGTTGAAACACGAGAACAATTAACAATATCCTCTCCATCATAAAAGTCTACTGTCGGACACGGTTTGTACCTACGACGTTGTACCTAATTTGGCGTAAGCGAAATAGTTATATACTTTCTTGTAATTTCCGAAATAGAGCGAGTCACGGAATGGATACATGATTTCAATAAAAATATAACTTTATTGAATAAAACAAAGATACAGTGTTTATCGAGCGAATTCTGAGAACAGATTGACAATAAAAATGCAATATAACTTATCTAAAGTTGGAAACAACAAGGAACAAAACTTTTTCTCATGAACGTCAGCATAATTTTAATTTGTTCCAGGGAATTTTATTATGTATTTTGCAATATTTTATACGCGTGTAAAGTAAATGCTGAGTGAACCTCTTCAACTTAGCTATGCTTTGCTTTGGGCTGACAAAGCATATATCTACAAGGTGAGTATCCTTAACTAGCGCGTACATGCATATTGAGATAGGGTGCGTGTCTGACGTAGCGATCAGTTACGAACGTGCCGTCGCCAAACATACCCGCTTTTGGTCTCACACGTTCGTTTACAGATACGTGTTTACTACAAGTAAGGCCCGCTTGATTTCGTGAATAGCAAGAACTCTACCGCCATCTATCGGAACCTATTAGATTTTTCTGGCATTTCATAGTCACTTTACAACAACCACTAGTCTAAATTGGGTAATTCTCTTACGCCGCCATTACACAACGATAAAATACAATACAACCACTATAATGACGATATAAACAGATCAAAAACTAACAATTTGTGTTTTTGGACAAAAAATTTGAATCGATCGTTGAATAGTCTTTACGTACCTTTAACGTAATAAGATCTCGGCCACTAGACGCACTGGCGCCGGATATCAAGGCCCTAATTCTCTGCGCGTCGTTCGTCATACGGAACTCTATATCCCGAATGTCCAGTACATTGTCCTCGTCTAATTTGTCGTCTACGATCTCCCAGGAGTCGACTTTGAGACGTTTCCTGCGTTTCGACTCCTCGACGGCTTTTTGTTTGTACTGTCTGTGAATAGGAGGGATATATTTATGTCATAAAATTATTGTTCCGTGCGGAATCAGAACTCGAGGCTACGCAGCTGCGCAACCAATCGTTTAAATAAAATACATGTAAATACTGTGCTTAAATTCTGTCCATTATTTTTACAATCTTTTCATTAACTTGCTTTCCTTATGTCTTCTCAAAATTTGTACATTAAAATGTGTGTTTTACGTGGTAGAGTCATGCTGCAGCTATATGATGGTTGTAGCACGAATGGGTCGGCTCGACCGGGAATGGATCACGCTCTCACAGAATACCACCGTAAAATACAGGCTATCTGTTGCTGTGTTTCATATGGTGAGTGTAGAGAACCGGAGACCCTTTTTACTGGAAACAAGGCATAACATCTCAGTCCTCAGGGGTGGCAACACATCTGCATTTTGATTTTTAATTGAGGACGGATGTAGATGGGGCCACAGTATCCATTTACCATTAGCACTGTGTGCTCGTTAGTCAGTCTAATTTTATAAAGATTTTTTTTGAAGCACTTGCTAAATTCTGATTGAGCTGAAATTTGGCCAACTAATGTAGAAAAAGCATGGGGGAGAACCACGGAGCTGATCAGACAATGCACCCAGATAATGACAAATGAGATGGTAACTACTGCAGCAATGGATACCAACAACCAATCAATGCAAACACAAAGACCTAACACGAAATGCTGTTATTATTGGCTCTGTCAGCCTTCACATCACACCGGAACACAGCAGTGGCAGTTTAAGTTGAATGGGTCTCATAACTCATTTGCCACAATTGAATAATACGATTTTCCTTGCAAGTTAAATTAAACGCTGGCATAACCCAAATTTAAGAGCAATTAGTTTTTATGTTCTATAATATCATTAAAAGTAAACCAGGAATAGATAGAGTGACAACCTGGTAAGAGATGCAGGAAGTCGATGGATGGAGTTCTATGTTTAGCAGTGGATTCTGAAGGGCTGTAAAGATGATAATCATCATCGGCGATAGTAATGATAATTAAAGGTAAAGTTACTTAAAGTACCCATGAGGAGAGACATTTTCAATGATAATACAAAAATAAACACAATTCTCACCTTCTCATGTCTTTTAGTTGTTTCATTTGTCCGTGTCGCAGTGCTCGTTCTGCCGATGACATATTTTCCGGTTCCGGGCTTTCCATCAAGTTGTTGTCCTGGTTAGTATGTTATAATACACTTAGTGTGGTTGCTATTAGTAATTCTAGAAAGATGTCAAAGTATTCAATAGATGGCACTTTCACTGTCCTGTTCACGCCAAAGCAAAATATCCAGACCAGCGAAGGGCGGACCAGTACGAGACGTATGGTACTCGATTTCCGTCCGTACTAAACACAGTAAGTTGCTTCCTATTTACAATATGCCATGTAGCGGCGGCGTGAGACATCCCATGTATGTCATAAGAAGTGACAGAGGAAAACTTAAAGAGAATATGGCAGCATATTGCTGATAACAACCCACTTGCCAAATGTGACAACTATGGCGAATATTACCCCTATGAAGCTATATATGGGGACGCCTAAGTCCATAAATAGACCTTTTATAGACTGTAATGAATATTTTTTTATATAGAATAAGTGTGCCAAACAAACGAGCACACAGTCCAGCTGATGGCAATTAGACTAGATTAAGAATTAAAATGCAGATGCATTGTCACTCGTGAGGATTAAAAACAATGCCTCGTTTCCTGTAAAAAGACGTCTCCGGTTCTCTACACTCACCATACGAAACACAGCAGCATTAAGCGGCTATTTTACGCTACTATTCTGTGAGAGCGCGTTCCTACCCCGGTCGTGCTACAAGGATTAATAGCTGCAGCGTGGCTCTATCACGTATAAAATGAATGAAAGTTCCTGTATGAGATTTAGTTGTGGCATTTTTGGATGAACTTTCCGCCATCAGTCAATTCTCAATCCTATGCCGTGTGGTTGCAGGATAACGGAATTCATCACTTCATTTCGTACCGTGGGTATCGTAAGAGGCGTCTATGGAAAATACCAGAACAATCTTAAGGCTACCAACATGGTAGTATATCTTTTACGTCAGACGTATAATACCCATACCTGCTACGGGCAACAATGTCGAAAGTGCGGTTGTTTTATTGTTTCTTTTCTGCTTCTGACTTCAAAAAGGAGACGATACTCAATTCGACTGTATGTTTTTTTTTATGTGTGTTACCTCATTACTTTTTACTGGTTGAAACAATTTAGATGATTCTTTTTTATTTAAAAGCAGGTACTTCACATGTGGTCCCATATGAATTTGATCAAGGTCAGACCAATAGTTTTTGAGTTATTCTTAATAATTTGTATTGAAGTCGGCTGTACAAATTTTAAGTGTCTGTTTGTAATGGCGAAATAACTGCTTTTTATTATATGCATATGAAATTTTATACGGTACTTATAACAAGAACACGATTTTTAAAATTTTTGTCTGTCTGTCTTTCTGTCTGTCTGTCTGTCTGTTTGTTCCGGCTAATCTCCGAAACGGCTGGACCGATTTTGACCAGACTTTCACTGGCAGATAGCTGATGTTATAAGAAGTAACTTGGGCTACTATTATTTTAGAAAAAGAATTATGGTTCCGCGCAAAAAATTAAAACCCATGAAATCCAACCATAATAAATTACGCGCGGGCGATGTCGCGTGGAACAGCTAGTTATTATTAAAATCAAAGTGACAAACGGACTTACAGTCCTGATGATAAGTGACTACTCCAGTCAATAGACACCTGCAGTCAACTTCAAACCAAGGAGACTACAGATGCGTTGTCACCTCTGAGGACTAAGACGGAAATGCCTCACAGCCTGTATATTATACTGGCTCTCTATACCTTTCAAACCGGAATACAGCAGGCTAGATAGATTCTAGGTAGAAAATGAGTCCTACCAGTCCGTTACTGACCTACCTGTAGCAATCCACGCAACTGTGCTGCCAACTTGGTCAACTCATAGAAGCGCTGCTCCTCGATCCCTCTTCGTCGACACCAGTCCCGACCGCCTCTCCCTTCAGCTTTGACGCTCAACCAAGCACAATACAACGACAGAAGCGTCAATGGGTCCCCGTGGTCGGACTCGTCCGGTTTTCTTGCATTCTAATAACAACATAAAGGGCTATATATAATGTTGATGATAATTGAACAGTGTTGTGCAAAAATGTTGCAACCCACAAAAATATAAAGTTATTCAGATTTTAAAGATTTATTGTGGCATAAGCTCTATTATATTATGTTGTGTATATCATTTTAAAGAAGATTTAATATATATATATTGGGATTACTTGTTATTTTTAATTAGTTTTCAAATAAACAGAAAAAAAATTAAGTTGACAATTTAAAAAACCGCCCAAATACAAGAGAAAAAAAAAAGATCATCAGGATCTTCAAACGGCTGAAAATATTTACTTGAATCATAGCTAAGAACACTCTAGATCAAGTCACCTTTCAAACAAACAAAAATCTAAATCCAAATCGGTTCATCTTTTTGGGAGCTACGATGACACAGACAGGCACACAGACAGCCACACAGACAAAAAGATACATATATACACAGGTACACACGTTAAACATATAACACCCCTCTGTTTGCGTCGTGGGTTAAAGAGCCTTTGAATCATTATTATGGGTTGGATTATTTCTGCACAACACTGTCCAATTATGTCCAGTAGAGGACGGACTTAGGTTTATTTTAATTTACCTCACATTCAAAGTCCCTGTGAGCCCTTGTGGTGAAAATCGATCGAATTCCTAGGGCAGCGGTGAGGGCGAGAGCGGAGTCCCGTTTGTGCGGCGGCAGAGTGGCGCTCCCGATCACAAGTGCCTTAGCCAGCGATACTTCAACTGGCAAATTGGCCAAAGCCTTGCCAAGGGATGTGAGCTTCTCGTTTGACGATAACGCTCCCTGGAATGCGGTGATTCATATTTATAACATGTGATTTATTCCCCCTTACACTAAAGATTAATAGACGAACTGAAACATCCTCCCCAATATAATACAACTGTAATCACACAGATTGGTGGTGGATTCACAAAAGGACATTACGAATGGTGTGTTAAAAACCTTGCGTTGGCTAAAGATCTATCGTGACAAAATGAAGTCGTCCCTTGGACGTGGTAAGGGGCGACTATGAAATATACTAGAAAGATCTTATGGCTTTGTTGCAGAAGTATTATAACCCAGAATTGCGACCGGTGGCAGCTTCTAAGGCGTGAGACATCTGGTACTGCGATCGACAATCATCCTGTCAAGCATGACGATCAAGTTAAATACTCCCTACAACAGGAGAAGCGCATACAATGGAAAAAGAAGTGGGATTTAAGCAGTTTACAATACTCACGTGCTGTTTTAGTTCTAAAAGTGCATTTTCAATTGCCTCTTCTGGCGGCGAGTCGAGAAACGGGAACCGACGGACATCGTTCACACCCAAAGAACTCATCAGCAGCAAAAGCGAAGCTAGAGGCACCCTGCTCACTTCCGGTGTGCTAAACGGCTCCATATCAGAGTACTGTTGTTCCGAATAAATACGGTAACATACGCCCGGACCTGGTGATTTTTTAAATTTTCTTTTAAAACTTAGTCGGCAAAATATTTGTTTTGTAAAAGCTTTAGAAAAATTTACTTCGCAAATATCCGCGTTATAAAATAAAATGATGTGTCTTACCTAGTATGAAGAGCACCTCCCGCCCTCCCTCAATTGCGTGCACTATCCCCGTCACCACTAATTCCAGCACCGCTACTCCCAACACCACTACACTAGGCAAGTATATCTATAAAAGGCAGTTGTTTTGGCTCGCCGCTTACTTAGCGGTTAGCCACCGTAGAGTCTATATCACCTGAGGATGCCTCGTGTAGAGGCGAAACACGTGTCGTATTGTCGTCAGTGGTGTGTATTGCCTAGTGTAGTGGTGTTGGGAGTAGCGGTGCTGGGATTAGTGGTGACGGGGATAGTGCACGCAATTGCTCTTCATACTAGGTAAGACACATCATTTTATTTTATAACGCGGATATTTGCGAAGTAAATTTTTCTAAAGCTTTTATATAATGGATTTCCGCAAAGTAACGCCTGATTCTATTAATTATATATTTGTTTTGTGTTCTTGTTAGTTAGTAATAGTGTCAGATATTGTCCGCCTGGATTTTGCTTATAGCTACCTAGTGGTTGGCGTAAAGTTCCAAATGATTATGGCTTAACAAAGTCAATCGATACTCGCCTTTTTTCGAGTTCGTACGTTGTAATCATGAGAGAATGAATTTTTGTCGAGTTATTAATTTAACGTTTAGACGTTGTTATAATGCATCCAATATTTTAAACTATTCAATACTATATACAGTAAAACTCGCTTAAAACGATTTTGTAGGGACCCAGCCAAAATCGCGACTTAAGCGGGAAGCGTATTATGCGGGATATGGAAAATAAAACATAACATCATTAACAATGTTTTTGTAGGTATTTAATTATAGGTATAAAGCTATAATATTATACAGAATATGTATATGTATTTAAATACGTTACATGATAGTTAATTATTATTTATAATGACATCACTTTCCTCGAAAGCAAAAAGTAAGTTGCAACAATAGATACATAGCGCCTTAAACCGTTTACTGCTCATAATGCCTCTGCGTTTGACAGTCGGAATTGACTCTCCTTCATCTTCATCGTCATCACGTAGGACCTCTTTTTGGGTGTTATTCACATCTTCAAAAAGATCTTCGATTGAACAGGTCTCGTACGGTGTAACATTGTCATTAATGGAAGAATATCCAGGAAACCCCTGCAGTATCGCCGGTTCTTCTTCCAACACGACATCAGCTTTGTTACTTCGGAAACCTGTTTTCTTAAAACAATTTTGTATGGTTTCAGGCTTAATTGTTTGCCATGCCGCTGCAATTTTTAGGATCGGAACATTAGGAGTCGTTTGCTATCAGGCTCTTCCATTTCTTTACAATAGCGATGTATCAATCGTGTTCTGTAGCTTTGTTTAAGGACCTTTATAATGCCCTGATCCATCGGTTGCAACTTGCTTGTCGCATTCGGAGGTAAGGAAACAAGCTTGATGTTCTTTAGCCGGGTCAGTTATCAATGAAGAGAACTATGCGTGCTACTCGGCTTGGCTTGGGTGTTGCACAGATGGTGTATTAGACGGGATGACGATCGTATTGAGCGAGTTAAAAATGTATGAAAACATGCCTCAAGTTGCAGGGACTGATATAAAATGGCATATTATGCGAGAAATCGTATTGAACGTGATCGTATTAAGTGAGTTTTACTGTATATATATAATAGAATATAAGTATATATATATCTACACTAATATTATAAAGAGGAAAGATTTGTTGGTTTAAATTGAATAGGCTCAGAAACTACTGGACCGATTTAAAAAATTCTTTCACCATTACAATCCTACATTATCCCTGATGAACATATGCTATATAATATTTTCAAAAATTTAGGGATCTGTATGAAAACTTTGTTAACACTTTCACTGTCCGGTTTGCAGACACAATAGTAAGACAATAGCAATGACCTATATGTAGTGCACGGGACAGCGAAAGGGTTAATGTAACCCAATGTGTGAAAAAAATACCAAAAAGAGTCCTTATATCGCGTACGATGCGGAAACTATTGATAATAGAGCAAAATAATGTACTTCAGTTTTATAGAGGATATCAATATCTACAAAATAGCCTGCGATACTATATGTTAACTATTACAGTTATGTCACAATAACTACTTTTTCATGTTAAAATATGAAATACGAGGGCGGCACTGAAAATTTCGGGAATCAAGGTAGTGACACAACATTACTATTTAAAAATGTATTTATTGCTTTTCGAAGTGTTCTCCGCGAAATTTGACACATTTTTCCATACGATGGAACCAATCATTGAAGCAACCATTCCATTCGGAAGTTGGGGTCTCCAAAATGGCCGTTTTGTAGGCGTCCACAGCTTCTTCAGGTGATGAAAATCTCTGTCCACGCAATTTATTCTTTATTTTAGGGAAAGTATAGAAATCGTTAGGGCTTAGGTCGGGGCTGTACAGCGGATGGTCTAATAATTCTATGTTTTCTTGCTCTAAAAATTCTTTTGTTCTGTGTGCGGTGTGAGAACTCGCATTGTCGTGATGGAGGATGATGCGGCGGTTGCAGTTCTCTTTACGGAGTTCAGAAACGACCTGTGACAAACAAATGCTAGCATACCATTCTGCATTAACCGTTCTTTATATAACGAATAGTCGTAACATTGCCGGTTTTGAAGACAAACGTGGCCACCATTTTTTTTGCAACACTCCGTGAACGAACAATTTTTGTAGGCTTAACTCATTTTCGAAAACCCAAACTCGTAACTGGTTTTTTTGTTTCGGGTTCGTACGCATATATCCAGGATTCGTCACCTGATACGATGTTGTATACAGCATTTGAGGATCCTGCGTGGAATCTTTCGAGAGTTCTGACGCAACAAGTAACGCGAGCCGCTTTTTGCTCTTCACAGAGCGAATGCGGTATCCATCGGGAAAACAACTTTTTTACACCTAATTGTTCATGTAAGATTATTTGTATTTGACTCATGCCAATGTCCTAAGTTGCCTGAATTTCGCGGTATGTCACATGTCGATCTTCCTCAATCAGCTTACGCACAGCATCAACGTTTTCTTGGGTGACTGCAGTTTTTGGACGACCTTGACGGGGATCATTACTGAGCTTGACACGTCCACGTTGAAATTCAGCAAACCAGCGATAAATTGTTGTTTTGGATGGGGCTTCATCACCAAATGCAGAAATCATCCGGTCAACACACTGTTCATGTGTTAAACCACTTCGAAAGTCATAATAAACCATCGATCTTGAATTTTCTCGAGTCAATTTCATTTTCTCAACGACTAAACAAGTTTGACAAAACCTTGTGACAAGACCGAGAATCTTTTTTTAAATAAATAAATGGTATTCGATTTTTAAAACGAAGGAGTTTTCAATTAAAAAGATTTTAATATGACAGGAACAGTGGAAATATTCCATTCCCGATACTTTTAGTGCAGCCTATGTAAAATAATTGAAACAAGTTTATTCATTATGTAACCATTTATATACCAAAATGAACTTAACAAAACATAGATTCTTATGACACTAAAGTTTATTCAAAACGACCTCCGTGATTTTGAATACAGGCCTTCAATCTGCGCGGCCAGTCGTCTATCGCAGCACGAACGAGGTCCATGTCAATATCGGCGGCTGCCTTAATCAAGTATGTCTTAAGTGACTCCAAATTGGGATGAGGCTTTGAGCACGCCTTTTCCTCCAAGTGTTGCCATATCTTGTAATCTAACGGATTCAAATCTGGACTGGAGGAGGGCCAGTCTACGTGCCGGATCTGTGTGTCAGTCTTGTGTGCTCTTCGCTCTATGAGCTCGCGCCGAATCTTGTTGGAATACCCAGTGCCTGTTATTGAACATGGTATGAGAAACAGGTTCCACAAGGTTCGTCAGGACTGTATTTTGATACACAACTGCATTCGTTTTTACACCTTTCTCACAAAAATGTACTTCTGTTAAGCCCCAATAAGAAACTCCCAACCATACCATGAGCGAGGATGGAAAATGACAACATGTGACAATTTCAATGTACCTTAACCAAATGCAAATAAATATTTAATTTCATTTCAAATATACCTTGCTTAAGCCAGACGTAAAAAAATTGGAAAATCCAAAAGTGCACACCTCGAACGGGACGATTTACAAAGGTGAAATTCAAAAAGCTACCTAAGGATTAAAATCTAATTACGCCAGACATAAACATACATAAAGCTAGATAAAATGTTTGAAACAAACGCGTAGTAATACCTACAACGCCCACATGCATAGGTTTGTATACGTGAACGGTGCCGTTGTATGTGTGAGAGAATTTTTAAAGAATGAATGATTTATTCGTCATACACAACATAACGTATAATACAAAGAAATGAAAACTAAAAAGAAAACAAAGAAAATATACACAAATACATCGGGTTGTAGCAACGAAAAGGCATCCGATTCAGCATGATGCTATAGCAATGTTATCACGGTCACAGAGCTGTCGGTGCCTCATATTTACCGAGAAGTTGTCGGACATATTTTTGTTACCATAGATAATTAAATTAAAAAAAATACAAGACGCACATCCATCCCTCCAGTTAGAACAAATGAACTGTCCATTGAAAATGAGGTTAGTGGCCATTCTGTTCGTAGTTTTTTTTTTAATATAAAATTTAAGTGTCAAGCACACGATCAGTCCATTTAGTGGCAAGAGACTACTGCAACCAATGGACAGATGCATTGTCACCATTGGGGACTAAGATGGAATGCTTCTCAGCCTGTAATCATAGTGGCTCCCTATATCTTGCAGACTGAAACACATCAGTGCGCGCACGTCTTGCTTGGTAGCAGAATAGGTAAGGGGATGGTAACTACCCAGCGGGCTTCTACCGTCCTACCCCCTAGTAAATTTTATGATAGAGTTTCGAAGCAAAAGAAACACCCGCTCATGACAAGGCTTTGTAATCACCTGTTCTACCAGCTCGACCCTTTCTTTGATCTGCACTCGCTTTGGATATCCAAAACTCTTTTAGCCTTTGCATTTTTGTAGACGAATCGTAACTCATTTCTTTGACCTGCAAATAAGGAAAATCTATCAAAACAAAATTTATCACTGTCTCCATCATCATGAAATTGGTCTTCCTCTAGTGCTCGTTCAATTTCAAATTTGCAAAAAACATGCAACTATTTGAACAAGCTTTTGAAACAAGAAGTAACTTCTGGAATCTCATAAAATTAGTACCTTAATGTGTCCCACTACTGGATACAAGGCTTTTTTTTTTTATTTCTGCAAGAGTTAGGCCTATAGGATAATTACCTTTGCATCACGATACAGAATAAAATCGAAAATACTACTCAACATCACCACAACTTTCAGTTAAATAAAATAATAATTTATTAGACAATCATTACCTTGCCAGAATCCACTACAAATCTTATTCCGTCGATAGTGACAGAAGTTTCTGCTATATTGGTCGAAACTATGCACTTTCTAACGCCTTCTGGAGGATAATCGAAAACCTGTAAACATGCAATATTTAAAACATTATAATAGACGTAAAATTTTCCAGAGCATATCTTCTATTCTATTTTATTTTAATTTAAAATCAAATAATGTACTAGACAGTTGATAGCTGTGCTTTTCTATTTTATTTCATCTACAGTTTCACAAATACAACAGTATTTAGATATGAGGATATAATCAAAAATGTATGAGTGTCGGAATTGGTCCAAAGGGGTTGGCTGCCTCCATAAGTATGCATGCTTGGTTAGACAAGTTGCTTTCTACAATTGACAAGGCTAGCAGAAATCTATAAAAATGAATGGGAAAGACAAATCTCAATGTTAAGTCACGTGACTTATCATTATTGATTTCATTCACTTTTAAAGTTTTCTAATAACATTAACGATTGTAGAATGTAAACTTGGCTAACCCTGCTGTTACGCCCATGTTATCGTATGTTATGTTAACATACTAAGATTTAGGGGGTGCTAAGAATCTCCGAATCTCTTGAAAACGAGACTGTACACCCAGTGCGTTTTGCCAGTGATGACATACGGAACTGAGACGTGGTCCTTCACTGCTGGCTGGATGAGGAAGCTCAAGGTCGCTCAGCGAGCTATGGAGTGGGCTATGCTCGGAGTTTCTCTGCGTGATAAACTCAGAAATGGGGATATCCGCAGTAGAACCAGAGTAACCGACATAGCCCAACGGATTAGTAAGCTGAAGTGGCAATGGGCCGGCCATATAGCTCGAAGAACCGACAACCGATGGGGAAGAAAGGTTCTCGAGTGGCAGCCTCGTACCGGCTGGCGAAGTGTAGGGCGTCCCCCCACTAGATGGAGTGACGACCTGGTAAGATATGCAGGAAGTCGATGGATGCGGGTGGCTCAGGACCGTGCTTTGTGGCATTCTTTGGGGGAGGCCTATGTTCAGCAGTGGACTTGTGAAGGGCTGTAATGATGATGATGATGATGAAGAATCTTCGGTGGACATTCGGTTGCCTCCTACGACGACTCGACCTGGCAACTTATAACGCACGCACCCTACCTGGAGCTGGAAGAAGAGATAGACAAGTTGCACTGGAATATTATAGGATTATCCGAGGTCCGAAGAGAGGGGGAGGACACGGTAATCCTCGAATCCGGCAACTTGTTCTATCACCGGGAGGGCGACCATCTGTCCCAAGGAGATGTCGGATTTATCGTCCACAAGTCTCTCGTTAACAACGTTGTGAAGATTGGGAGTGTGTCGACGAGGGTTGCGTACCTTATACTCAGAATCTCCAACGGTATTACTACGGTATTCGCTAAAGGTCATACAGGTTTACGCACTGACCTCGACACACCCCGATGAGGATGTGGAGGAAATGTATGAGGATATCTCTAGAGGCATGCATTCCTCCAAAACCCACTATATGGTGTTAATGGGATACTTCGACGCAAAACTAGGCACAAGAGAGAATGATGAGCTGAAAATAGGGAACTTCGGAATAGGGCAACGGAACCCAAGAAGCCAGCAGCTGGCCGACTTCATGGAGAAAGAGGGACTCTTTATGATGTACTCTTTCTTCCAAAAGCGGCCCCACTGGAAGTGGTCCTGGTCGAGCCCCGACGGTTCGACAAAAAATGAGATTGACTTCATTATGACGACTAGACGGCAACTGTTCAGTGATGTCTCAGTGATCGCGAGGGTGAAAACTGGTAGCGATCACCGAATGGTTATAGGCACACTGAACTTAACGTTAAGTTGGAGAGGTATCGTCTAATGAAGTCGCTCCGTCCCCATCCCCCTCGTGCTCTAATCCAAAGTCCCAAAACATTTCAGCTCGAGTTACAAAACCGTTTTCAGTGCCTAAAAGATTGCAATGCAGTGGACGATATAAATGACAAGCCGCGGAAACTGTCCATGCGGTCGGAGCTAAGTTTTGCAAGACTCGCCGCAGAAGAACACAAAAGCTCTCCGATCACACTCTTAATCTCATGGCTGTTAGACGGGAAATGAAGCTGCAGTCTTCAGTAGATTTTATAGCATACAGACAACTGAACAGACAGATCTCCAAATGCATGCGGCGGGACTTACACAACTTTAATACTGCTCGTATTGAAGAAGCGATCGAGCGGAACCAGGGCTCCAAAGTCTTTGACAGAGATCTGTCTGCCAGAAAGAGCGAAGAGCGAAGCTGAAGGCCGAGTGTGGCAGCATGTTTTCCGGGACACCTGAGATTTTGAGTGAGATTGAGAGGTTCTACGGATGAGCCACACGCAAATGTGAGTAAAGATTCAAGAGCAAGTCTTATCCAACACTATTCCGATAATATACCGGACGTCAGTCTGAGCGAGATTAAAATGGCTCTCCAGCACCTTAAAAACGGCAAGTCCCCGGGTGAGGATAGAATCACAGTGGAGCTTTTGAAAGCGGGTGGAAAACATGGTACTTAAAGTCCTTCAGAAGCTTTTTCATTCCGTCCTCTATGGTGGCACTACTCCGGAGGCGTGGAGCAGAAGTGCGGTGGTTTTGTTCTTCAAGAAAGGCGACAACGCTCTCTTGAAGAACTACAGACCGATTTCCCTTCTGAGCCGCGTCTACGTGCTGTTTTCGAGAACCATTACGAATCGTCGCGCATGCAAACTCCCGAACAAGCCGGTTTCCGAAAAGGCTTTAGCACCATAGACCACATACACCCTTCGGCAAATTGTACAGAAGACCGAAGAGTACAATCTGCCACTTTGTCTTGCGTATGTGGACTATAAGAAAGCCTTTGATTCCATCGAAATTTGGGCGGTCCTGCAGTCCTGCCGGCGGTTTCAAGTGGACTTTCGGTATATCGAAGTGGTGAAGTGTTTGTACAGTAGGGCTACGATGGCTATCCGAGTACAGAACCAGAGCACGAAACCTATCCAACTGCAGAGAAGTGGTGACATAGGTGACATAGTGGTGAATAGGGTGACGTAATATTCCCGAAACTCTTCACCGCTGCATTAGAAGACATTTCCAAGCTACTGGACTGGAAAGGATAAAGTATTATCGTCAATGACGAGTACATCACTCACCTTCGATTTGCCGACAATATAGTCCTTATAGCAGAATCGCTGGAGGACCTAAGCACTATGCTCAATTACCTCAATAGTGTACCCCAACGGATAGGTCTTAAGATGAACATGGACAAAACAAAAATCATGTTTAACGTCCATGTCACACCTATGCCGGTAGTTGTTGGTAGCACTAAGCTCGAAGTTGTTGACGAATATGTATACCTGGAACAAATAGTCCGACTAGGTAAGTCCAACTTCGACCGAGAGTTCAATCGACGGATTCAACTTGGCTGGGCAGCGTTCGGGAGATTACAACATATCTTCTCGTCAAACATACCTCAAATCCTCAAAACTAGATTGTACAACCAGTGCATGTTACCAGTGATGACCTACGGATCTGAGACGTGGTCCTTCACTGCTGGCCGTATGAGGACGCTCAAGGTTGCTCAGCGAGCTATTAAGAGGGCTATGCTGGGCATTTCTCTGCGTAATAAACTTATAAATGAGGGTATCCGCAGTAGAACCAGAGTAACCGACATAGCCCAACGGATTAGTAAGCTGAAGTGACAATGAGCCGGCCATATAGCTCGAAGAACCGACAACCGATGGGGAGAGAAGGTTCTCGAGTGGCAGCCTCGTACCGGTAGGCGAAGTGTAGGGCAACCCCCACTAGATGGAGAGACGACCTGGTAAAACATGCAGGAAGTCGATGGATGCAGTTGGCTAAGGACCGTGCTTTGTGGCATTCCTTGGGGGAGACCTATGTTCACCTGTGGACTTGTGAAGGGCTGTAATGATGATGATAATGATGACTAAGTTTTAAAGGAAAATTTTACATTACTTATTATTACACCTTAGGACGCATCGTTTAGAGGCGATACACGTGTCGTGTTATCGACGGTAGCAATGTCGTCGACGTATTTGTCGTTAACGAAACTAGACCGTCCATTTTCGATCATCGAATAGTCGATTAACTAGTTAAATTTGTAAACCAGTTTACGCGTCAACTTAGTTTTGCAGACGTTTTAATTTAAAAACTGCGCGACGTCGTCTATGGATCGACATAGTCGACATACGTAGACCGTAGACTAGTGTAAGACGCCCATTACACGCCTAGGCAAGCGTCAATCAGTTCGATCAATCATGATTAACGTTTGTATGATAGAATAATTTCGACATTACACGCTCATGCTGACTGAGGTCAGTCAAACCCAAATTTTCGGAGTGAAAGGACGTACCTATAAAGTAAGTTCATTTTCGATTCACCATTTAATTATAATTTCATATCTTGAAAAGAAAAAGAAATAAAACGAATAGGAAATATTGTAATATTTAATATCATTTTACCCATTTTAATTTAACGCGCTCAAATGTTAGACCTCTTGGAGTGCATAATCGATACGCGGCTTTATTTGAAACGCATTTATGGAAGAAAAATAAGCTTAACTTTTACATTTATTCGTACAGGGTGGATGCCCCTATTACCAGGCTTTTAGTGTCAATTTCAATTTCCTTTTGTGTATCTAATGCCAGCATAGCATAGGGCTATGCCTTTTGAGTTTTTGGTAGGTACCTATTGTAGGTAAATTTTAGGGGCACTGAAATAAATTCATAACAACTTTTAATTTTAAATCATGCATGTCACAAGTATGGAATATGTATTACGACAACAATTATTTTATTTTAATGTTTTACTTCTTACCTTACAGTGGTTTAGCTTTAAGCAGTTAAATTTTTCTTTTAACACTAAACAATTAATTAAAACAATATTATATTAAAAATTATGTATTATAGTACACCGATTTCTTATAATTTAATCATCCAAGTTTTTGAATCTTTATCATCATTTCAGCCCTTCACAAGTCGACTACAGAACATCATCCTCCATAGACTGCCGCAGAGCATGGTCCTGAACCACTTTCCTTTTTATGACTTTTTCATTTATGTTCTTAAGTTATAATAAAATTAGTATTACTAAGTTGTAGTTAATTACATTTATTGTTTGTTTTTGTCTTTCTCAAAAAATAATTAAATATTGTATGGTGTTCTTAACATATACCAAATGTCTGAAAAGCAAGTACGTTACGTATCATTTGTTAGACTTTTAAATCAAACACCAATTTTAAAATATAGACGAATTGATCATAACTTACTTAACTATAAAATAAGTTATGTTTTTTTTTATATGGGATAGGGTGACAAACGAGCACACAGTCCAACTGATGGTAAGTGGCTACTATGACCCATAGACATCTACATCTATCCTCAATATAGACTCAAGATGCAGATGCGTTGTCACCCGTGAGGACTAAGATGGAATGCCTCTTTGCCAGTAAAAAGGGTCTCCGGTTCTCTACACTCACCATACGAAACACAGCAGCGTTAAGCTGCTATTCTACGTTGGTTTTCTGTGTGAGTTCAAATTAATGGTATTTATTCTAGTTTATGACAGCCCTGATTTATATTACGTGGTTAAAATAAAGTACTTCTTTTTATTTACGTCAAACCAAATAACAGTCGGGCGACTGACAATATGCACTCCATAAATTTCGTATATCTAATTACAGCCCCATTAATTTCCACTAAAAGAAAATGTCTATAGTCACATTCATACAAATCAAAAAGCCTAAAGATGAGCTAATGTAAAATATGCTTATGTCATAAAATTATTACGTAATAATTCTATGGCGTATGTTTTGATTTTTAATTTAACACTGTTAGGTTTAAAACTGTGAGGTAATATTTGAAATATACTTTCCTCTAATTACGAAGAATTTTTAGCCGACCATATTTGTAGTTAAGACTACTAGAAATCTTATTTACGAAGTAAAAAGGCGGAAAGGCTGGAATTAGGGGCGTGGCTGGTATTAGGGGCATCCAACCTACCCAGGGTTTTTCGTGTCCCACAACTCGGGGAGACTGAAAATTTAAAATAAAATCTTTTTCTGGCTTAAACACATTTGGTGGGAGTGGCGACGGGCTGCGCGAGCGCGTAGAAGCAGCCTCTTCAATATATTTTGCGTCCGTCTCCATTGCTGTCTAAGCGTTGACTGACGCGTGATTGACGAAATGCCATTATACGTTCAATCACAATTCGTGACTAATAGTTGATTGACGTAAAAATCAAAATATCCAGATATTTGTCAATCAATTTTATGCAACCGTCAATCACCGCATTACACGATAGGTTATTCGTCAATCACAACCGTGATTGTTGTAAAACTGACAGCAAAACCTACCGTGTAATGGGCGTCTAACGGTACGATGTATTAACTATTACGTCGTCTATTATTAAGTCGCCCTTCTCTTTTGTACACGCGATGATACTATGACGGCATCCTTTTCTCCACTTAAAACAATAACAAACTGCTATTTATACTCTTACGCTGTCTACATTTAGAGTTCTAATTTGTTTGCGCAATTATGACATTTCAACGAACATAATATGAACTAATATTATCCGACCACGTTCTCGCGTGGGTCCTCGCGTTTCTAGTCGAAATTAACGTTATGGCGTTTCAATTTAACCTTCTACAGATTCGACTAGTTCATTGGTTGTTCATAAATCGTCTAACTAGTTCACAGTACGTCGACGTTGAATTAACTAGTTCTTTCATTCAAAACCCATCGATAATCGACGGTAGAGTGTCTTTCCTAGTGTAGTGTTGGGAGTTGTGATTGGGATTAGTGATGACGAGGATAGTACGTCATATTTTCATTACTCAGAACTTAGCGAAATAATTTTTAACATCTTTGATACTTTAAAGAATTTCTGAAAAGTAACGGCTGACTAAATTAATCATGACACTTATAGCTAGAATACTTACTTTATCTTGCTCGATGAGCGATAGACCACTGTGAAGAGGGAGAACTATCCATTTCTTTGTTTTCTCTGCATACTGTTGTGCTGCATCACAAATTGAAGTAATTTCCTGCACACCCGACATAAATATTAACAGGTCGCCTCTTTCATCACCTGAAAAATATTGAAATTTGTAAAAACAATAATAACTTTCTGTTACTACTTACTATACTGTATTTTATATATATATTATATTGTGTGTTATGTTACTGTATTCCAAAAACGCATAAATCAGACTAGGTATTTATAGGAATCTATAATTTCATCACTATAATAAATTCTGTATTTGGCATAAAATGATTCTGTTTAAGAGGATGAAATTTCATCAAAAGCTAAAAATTTACTTCGCAAATATCCGCGTTATAAAATAAAATGATGTGTCTTACCTAGTATGAAGAGCAATTGCGTGCACTATCCCCGTCACCACTGATCCCAGCACCGCTACTCCCAACACCACTACACTAGGCAAGACACACCACTGACGACAATACGATACGTGTTTCGCCTCTACACGAGGCATCCTCAGATGATATAGTCTCTACGGTGGCTAACCGCTCTTCATACTAGGTAAGACACATCATTTTATTTTATAACGCGGATATTTGCGAAGTAAATTTTTCTAAAAGCTTTTATATAATGGATTTCCGCAAAGTAACGCCTGATTCTATTAATGAAATTTCATCATTATACACTTTAGCTGTAAAACTGTAAAAATGCTATAAATAATTTCAAACATATCACATTTTAACGTTATGGACTAATTAAGTGGTGCCAATAGGCGTTATCTACCGAAAAGGTACATATTGATTTATAATATTATCTCAATACCCATCTCCCGTTTCAGTTTCCCTCTGTCGCTTCTTACTACACCCACCGGATAACTTGGGGTACTGAATTCTCTTACGCCGCCGCTACTGGCCCGTCTCATATTCATTTCATTTTCTCTTATAATGTCTATAACAATGAAACTCGTATCATTTTACTAACTTGGATATTTGCTGTCTATTAGCTGCATTATTTGAACATATGGCTGTGGATCAAGCCTGTCGTCTCTTGTTGGTTTGTCTTCTATAAATATCGGTTTATAATGTAAATCTATGGGGTACAGTCTTCCTGGCACCTAAAAATGTAATAATTTAGCTTTAGTTATAACTAAGTTTAAAAATGGAAAGGTATATTTTATATAAATATTTACTTACTCAAAAGATCATTAATGAAGTATTTTTTTATTAAAAGCCAAACAGAGTTTTAAAAAAAATACAAACTTTTCCATGGTACCATCATGCAATTACTATCACCACCACAGAAGTCAAAATAGTGGTTGTTTAGATCTCTATAGATCTCTACGATAACAACAGGGTTCTATCGTCGCCGATACCAGTGAAACTTATATTATTATTAACAACATGTGCGGCCAAATATTTACTGCCACCATCTCAGGAATAAGAGGAGTGGACAAATTTACTTTTTATACTTAATTAGAAGTTAGTAAGCTAGTAAGTAATTAGCTCGGAAGTTAGTAAGAGAATGTGCAGTAAATTCGTAAGAGAATCCACTAACCCATATCATCCCGTGAGTGTCGTGAAAGGCGATAAAGGTTAACAAAACAGGAGATGAACAGAAACATCTTTCTGCACGGCTAGCATGGGCAGGGACAAAAAATTTATCCCCCGATTATATCCACTCGCAAGAGATAAAATTATCTTGTCCTTAAACTAAAGCACGGCAACATTTCACATAACGAGTAGACATATATCCCCCATCCATAGCATGGAGCCAAATGCAAGAAAAAATTATACTTTTTTGACATTTGAAAGAGACAATTTTATCCTAGTTCAATGGACGTGGGTTTAAGTTTATATTCATACAAAAAATCTATCTAAGTCTATCTCTCATTTAATCTACTGTGGATATTATATCCACCAGTGTGCCCATGCTCGAAGGGTGGATAAAACCATGAAGCAAATACTAAGAGGAGACGTTGTCATTAAATTTCACTATGTAACAACGCGTGACAATTTGCGGAGTGAGGGGATGCAAAGCCCCGCCCATTTTACACTATCTACATCTAGCGATAAATAGTAAAACTATTCGAATCGTTCCATATCCATGTTGCAATGTAGTTTAGCTACCTTGACGGTAGATGGCGGCCTGTCCACAAAATATATTCATCATCATCATTACAGCCCTTCACAAGTCCACTGCTGAACATAGGCCTCCCCCAAAGAATGCCACAAAGCACGGTCCTGAGCCACCTGCATCCATCGACTTCCTGCAAATCTTACCAGGTCGTCACTCCATCTAGTGGGGGGACGCCCTACACTTCGCCTGCCGGTACGAGGCTGCCACTCGAGAACCTTTCTTCCCCATCGGTTGTCGGTTCTTCGAGCCATATGGCCGGCCCATTGCCACTTCAGCTTACTAATCCGTTGGGCTATGTCGGTCACTCTGGTTCTACTGCGGATATCCTCATTTCTGAGTTTATCACGCAGAGAAACTCCGAGCATAGCCCTCTCCATAGCTCGCTGAGCGACCTTGAGCTTCCTCATCCGGCCAGCAGTGAAGGACCACGTCTCAGTTCCGTATGTCATCACTGGCAACACGCACTGGGTGTACAGTCTCGTTTTCAAGTTTTGAGGTATACCTGACGAGAAGATGTGCCGTAATTTCCCGAACGCTGCCCAACCGAGTTGAATCCGTCGATTGACCTCTCGGTCGAAGTTGGACTTACCTAGTCGGACTATTTGTCCCAGGTAAACATACTCGTCAACAACTTCGAGCTTAGTGTTCCCAACAACTACCGGCATAGGTGTGACATGGACATTAAACATGATCTTTGTTTTGTCCATGTTCATCTTAAGACCTATCCGTTGGGAAACACTATTGAGGTCATTGAGCATAGTGCTTAGGTCCTCCAGCGATTCTGCCATAAGGACTATATCGTCGGCAAATCGAAGGTGAGTGATGTACTCGCCATTGATGTTGATACCGTATCCTTTCCAGTCCAGAAGCTTGAAAACGTCTTCCAATGCAGCGGTGAAGAGTTTCGGGGATATGACGTCACCCTGTCTTACACCTCTCTGCAATTGGATAGGTTTCGTACTCTGGTTCTGTACTCGGATAGCCATCGTAGCCCTACTGTACAAGCACTTCAACACTTCGATATACCGACAGTCAACTTGGCATCGCTGAAGGGACTGCAGCACCGCCCAAATTTCGACGGAATCAAAGGCTTTCTCATAGTCCACATACGCCAGACATAGTGGCAAATTGTACTCCTCGGACTTCTGTACAATTTGCCGAAGGGTATGTATGTGGTCTATGGTGCTAAAGCCTTTTCGGAAACCGGCTTGTTCGGGAGGCTGGAAGTCGTCAAGTCTGCGCGCGAGACGATTCGTAATGACTCTCGAAAACAGCACGTAGACGCGGCTCAGAAGGGAAATCGGTCTGTAGTTCTTCAAGAGAGCGTTGTCGCCTTTCTTGAAGAACAAGACCACCGCACTTCTGCTCCACGCCTCCGGTGTAATGCCACCATGGAGGACGGAATTAAAGAGCTTCTGAAGGACTTCAAGTACCGGTTTTCCACCCGCTTTCAGAAGCTCCGCTGTAATTCCATCCTGGCCTGGGGCCTTGCCGTTTTTAAGGTGCTGGAGAGCCATTCTAATCTCGCTCAGACTGACGTCCGGGATATCATCGGAATAATGTCGGATAAGACTCGCTCTTGGATCGTTACTCACACTTGCGTGTGGCTCCAACGATGACGTGTACAGCTGCCCATAGAACCTCTCAATCTCACTCAAAATCTCAGGTGCCCCGGAAACGATGCTGCCACATTCGGTCTTCAGCTTTGACAGTTGGCTCTTTCTGGCAGACAGATCTCTGGCAAAGACTTTGGAGCCTTGGTTCCGCTCGATCGCTTCTTCAATACGAGCTGTATTGAAGTTGCGTAAGTCCCGCCGCATGCATTTGGAGATCTGTCTGTTCAGTTGCCTGTATGCTGTCAAATCTGTTGAAGAATGTAGCTTCATCTCCCGTCTAACAGCCATGAGATTAAGAGTGTGATCGGAGAGTTTTTGTGTTCTTCTGCGGCGGGTCTTGCAGAACTTAGCTCCGACCGCATGGACAGTTTCCACGAGCTTGTCATTCAAATCGTCCACTTCATTGCAGTCTTCTAGGCACTGAAAACGGTTTTGCAACTCGAGCTGAAAGGTTTCGGGACTTTGGATTAGAGCACGAGGGGGACGGAGCGTTGACTTCATTAGACGAGACCTCTCCAACTTAACGTTTAGGTTCAGTGTGCCTCTAACCATTCGGTGATCGCTGCCGGTTTTCACCCTCGCGATCACTGAGACATCACTGAACAGTTGTCGTCTGGTCGTCATAATGAAGTCAATCTCATTTTTTGTCGAACCGTCGGGGCTCGACCAGGTCCACTTCCTGTGGGGCCGCTTCTGGAAGAAAGAGTTCATCATAAAGAGTCCCTCTTTCTCCATGAAGTCGGCCAACTGCTGGCCCCTTGGGTTCCGTTGCCCTATTCCAAATTTCCCCACTTTCAGCTCACCGTTCTCTCTTGTGCCTAGTTTTGCATTGAAGTCTCCCATTAACACCGTATATTGGGTTTTGGAGGAATGCATGGCTCTAGAGATATCCTCATACATTTCCTCCACCTCCTGATCGGGGTGTGCCGAGGTTGGTGCGTAAACCTGTATGACCTTCAGCGAATACCGTTTGGTGATTCTGAGTATAAGGTACGCAACCCTCGTCGACACACTCTCAATCTTTACAACGTTGTTAACGAGAGACTTGTGGACGATAAATCCGACACCTCCTTGGGACAGATGGTCGCCCTCCCGGTGATAGAGCAAGTTGCCGGATTCGAGGATTACCGTGTCCTCCCCCTCTCTTCGGACTTCGGATAATCCTATAATATGCCAGCGTAACTTGTCTATCTCTTCTTCCAGCTCCACAATCTTCTCGTCAGTCCTCAGGGTGCGTGCGTTGTATGTTGCCAGGTCGAGTCGTTGTAGGTGGCAACCGAACCTCCAACGGAGATTCTTAGCACCCCCTGCCCCGCCGTTACCATGGTCGCCACCGTAGCCAGGAATAGCGGGGCCACCGGGGACTGGGGGCCGTCTCTTCGTAACTTTCATTATGGGGGGTATATTGCCATAGTTGCCACGCTTGGCGAGCGGGTTGGCAACCGCAGTTTTTTATTGTATTTTGTCGTTACCAGGAAGATGCTGCTGCCCATCTCCTGCCTGTTTCCCTTTGTCGCCTTTTACGACACCCACGGGAAGATATGGGGTAGTGGATATTCTTAACCGCCACTACACGGCAAAATATATTAAACTATAAAAATAATATTTTGGCGATTAAAATTTCTTTGTCTGAATGCAAAACAAATTTCAGCACCTTCGTATGATTATTTTATCATTACTGAGCTCTACGTACCTTTATATTTTTAGTTCACATGACACAAAGTGTCGCCATCTAGTGTCGAATATATTTAATTATATTTGAAAGGCGATGCAAAGAGATTATTCTAGAACTATTTAAATAAATTAGGTGTAAAATTACTTACAAATGAAATGTGATGCCATCCATAGCATCGGAGTGTCTATCTCGTGAAGCAAATACATTCAGACAAAAAAATTTTAATCGCCAAAATATTATTTTTTTAGTTTTCATAATGATTTTGTGAACAGGCCGCCATCTATCGTCAAGTAAACCTCATAAAAATAACAAAAGGACAAGTCCGTAATTACAATTCAATTATTTTACCCAGTAACCCAACATTCAATATGAAATGAAGGAAATTGTACTTGGTTGATTTTTACGAAATGTTTAAGTTATATTTAAGTGACATTATATATCCAAAGAATCACTTAAATACAATTTAAATATGTTTATCATATTGTGAAAGTCAACCTTCAGGAAATATTTATTTTATCCTTAGTAAAATAAAGTCTTTTTGAAACTAAATATCCTACTTATCTCACTAATATTATAAAAGGGAAAGTTTGATGTTCTTTCTGTCTCCTTGAGCTTATTCCACACTAAGTATGTACTGTGTATGTGTAATTTTTTCACGCAGAAACGGATGGACTATTATTTATGTGTGAGTTATACTACTTAATATCTCTGAGGGAGAACAAATTGTAGACAAATTATTATAATTTTATTTACAAATCAATTAAAATATAAATATTTTATTCCAAATTAGGCATCCGAATGCACTGTTTGAATACCAAACTAAGAACATTCAATTGTATCTAAGTGATTCTTTGCATATAGAATGTCACTTAAATATAACTTAAACATTTCGTAAAAATCAGCCCAAGTACAATTTCCTTCATTTTAATATTGAAAGTTGGATTGCTGGGTAAAATAATTGAATTCTAATTACGGCCCTGTCTTTTTGTTATTTTTTATGAGGTTTACTTGACGAGAATACGGCCTGTTCTCAAAATGATTATAAACTATAAAAATAATATTTTGCGATTAAAATTTCTTTATGTCTGAATGCAAAACAAATTTCAGCACCTTCGTATGATTATTTTACCAATACTGAGTTCTACAGACCTTTATATTTTTAGTTCACATGACACAAAGTTGCGCCATCTAGTGTCAAATATATTTAATTATATTTGAAAGCTGACACAAAGAGATTTTTCTAGAACTATTATAATAAATTTGGTGTAAAATTATTTACAAATGAAATGTGATGCCATCCATAACATCAGAGCGTCTATCTGAGTAGTATTTACACGATAAAACACAACACTTCATCCTTTTCTTTTTAATACTACAAAAATACACCGATTTGCAATGTTTTCAACACATAAGCGCACAGGACAAATGCTGTCAGTATACTAACTAAAGCCACGCCCACTATGATGACGTCAGGACCTACTTAGAATCACAGTGCATAGTTGCTTATGCCGTCTCCTCTTTATATTTGCTTCATGGATAAAACTAAGCGAGGAGATAAACATATTCTCCTTTCCCCGGGGATAAAATTGTCTCCTGCCCATGTTAGCCCTGCTGATAACAACTAATAATAATAAAAAAAAACTGCGGTTGCCCGCCATGTGTATCAACTATGGTAAATATAATGAGACAGTCTATGGGGAGGCCCAAATTTAGCATTAAACTTTGATAAGCTGTAATAAATGAACAATTAAATAAAACTCATCATGTAACCTTTAAAAGCAGTAACATCACATTCTTTATTTTTAGGTACAGTTTATTGACCCTTCGCCTAATAAAAAAGTTCGATAAATAACAAAAACTTTGTTGTGCTTAAAATAATTGCTACAAAACATAATGCCACAAACATAATGCCAAAATAGCATTCTCTGTCAGCTAATCTTTGGTAGTGTGGTGAGAGCTAAGGGTAGTGACATGAAAAACCAATAATAGCTTATTTTAATGTTATATTTAAAATGTAGTATAAAATATAAAGTTAGTGTTTCTAGTTAGTGTTTTTAGTTATCTAGGTCATGTGTACTTAAATATAACAAATATTAAAATAAAATAAAATTCCATATAAAAATTTATTTCAATATTGATTTTTGTATAAGAAATGAAAATACTGTATAAAGTTATCATTTATTTTATGAAACCAGACTCTATGCTGTATATAGGTACAGTCGAAACCGAATATAACGACATCGTTTATAACGACGAATCGGTTATTACGACCGAATAATAATAATAATAATAATATAATAATATTCCACAACTATCAAACAACGCCATCTTGTCCCAAGCTAAGCAGAGCTTGTGTTATAGATAAATTACACCCAGACACAGAACAAATGATCGTGCTCATCACACAAACATTTGTCCTGGGTGGGAATCGAACCCACGACCTCCGGCGTAGCAGTCAGGGTCACTAACCACTAGACCAACAGGCCAGTCTGAATGGTAAGGTCCCGGCCAAATCCCTAATAAACAGTTAAGTAAACATACCACCTATAACAACATCGGATACAGCGACATATCGCTCAGAACGACGGAACTTTATCGATATTCATCGGCTATAACGACCAACCGTTGTGCTTGTAAAATAAAACAAAACGAACAATTTTCAAACTTATTCTAATCTATGAAGGAATGTTTTGAATTATGCCTACGCACTTTTTTCCACCCCATCCGACGTGTGCGCCGTAGTTACTGAGGAAGAGATTCTTGCAGAAATTGAAAGTAATAATCGTAACACTGATGAAGAAAACGAAGACCCCCAAGAGCAGTTCCAACTAACAACACTATGCGAGGCTATTAATGCTATAATAGTTTTACAAAAATTTGTTGCTTTTAACGAAGAGTTTAATGCTGATGATAATCAAGCAATCTTGACGAGAATGAAACGTAAAATGCAAAACACATTTGAAACTCGGCTTAAAAAAAAACAGACCAAAATTACTGATTACTTTAAAAACTTATTGTAGTCTATAAGCTGTACTGTTGGTCCTGCAAGTTTTTCAGAATAAATATTTTTATGTTTGTATACTTGTGTATATTGCTTATAACAACTATCGGATATAACATCCGAAGTTATATGGTCCCTTCAATGTCGTTATATCCGGTTTTGACTGTATTAAATATAATTACTTACTTGAATAACAACAGCTGATTCTGCAGAAAAGTAATCTTCAAAAAGTTTTATATTGATTGTAGCAGACATAAGCACTAACTTTATATCATTACGGCTATGTATTAGGCACTTGAGTACGCCAAGCAAAAAGTCTCCCATTAAATGTCTTTCATGTATCTCATCTAATATAATAACATCATAGTTTGGCAGATTTTCTGATGACATCTGAAAAAATTCACAAAATTGTTTCACATATTAAAAATAAATTTATTTATATTTTTTATGAAATAATCTTATTTAAATCCCAAAGATATTTCTATCGCTTGCTTTCACTTCTTTGTGGTTGTTACGGCCAACAGCTGCCCTGCCTCAACAGGAGTTGGATCCTTCGCGGCCCATAGACGAAGGAGCCACGGGCAGATGCAGGTCGGGCGTTCCTACGCCGAGGGTCAAAGGTTTCTAATGAACACACGAGGGGAAAGGTCACCAGAATAAATGCACTTACCTGCCCCAGGAGCGCAGACGGTTCTCCTCGACCGGCCCGGCTGATGAAAGTTGTGCTTGGTGTGTTGTGAGTGTAGGTGTAATTGTGTGTGCTGGTATGTTGACGGGAACCGATCTGGATGACTCGACGACGTCCGGGAGAAGGCACGCGCTGGTATCCCCGGAACTTCACCCTTCTGGAGGCACTCGTAAGGGGTTGTCACCAAATGGGACGGCTACTCTGGTAGTCCTTCAGATGTAAATCACTTTGATAGTTGCGCGCGAATTTCACCGAGTTAGTACGTTCTAATAACGATACCGTTATTGCAACGATTTACGCGGATTGTTCCTTTAGCAAGTTTAGGCGCGAAAAAATACGTCCGTATAGTTCGCAAGAAAAATCCTACTACCGCGCGAGAAGAGCCACGCCGACCCATCCGGCGGCCGAGGGGGCGGGGGAGAGGGAAGGTGCCCTTGATATCAAGGCCAAAAGCGCGCGTTAAATACTGCGTTTTTATTGCAAATTTTCCTGCCTAGACAACCCCCCGCCCCGGACATAAGGCATTAAGTCCGCGAGTAGATTGGCAAACGGGACAAGGTCGCGACGGCCCGTTGCAAGACCGAATCTCCGACCAAAACCTCGGCCACTCTAGGCACCCCATCCGTTCCATACGACAATTTAACAATGCGCCCACGGCGCCAATACAAAGGTAGCGCGTTTGGTTCTTTAATCAACACGAGGTCTCCCACCCGAGGAGGCTCCGTCTTGTCAGACCACTTAACGCGCTGCTGCAAAAGATGTAGGTACTCCAGAGACCATCGGTGCCAAAAGCGTTGAGTCATCTGTTGCAGCAGGGCAAACCTGCTAAGCCGTGAAGCACTCGTTTCCCTGAAGGGATACTCGGGCAGAGCGTTAAGAGGCTGGCCAATCAGGAAGTGTCCCGGGGTTAGAACCTCCAAATCATTCGGGTCAGAGGAGAGGGGGCAGAGGGGCCGAGAGTTGAGTACCGCCTCAATTTTACAGAATACAGTGGCGAGCTCCTCAAACGTCAAAATGGCTTCACCAATAACGCGACGGAGATGCGTTTTGGCAACCTTAACCACCGCCTCGAAAATACCGCCCCAGTGGGGACACGCCGGAGGGTCGAATTTCCACTGGATGCCCCTTTTCGACATAGCATTTCCTAAATAAGTCCGGTGGCTGGACAGAAATTCGACAACCTCCTTGAGATACCTATCCGTGCCCTTATAATTCGTCCCGCAGTCAGACCGGATCAAGTCCGGCAAGCCGCGCCGCGACACGAAACGGCCAAGCGTGGCCAAGAAGGCTTCCGTGCTGAGGGCGCTCACCAGTTCCAAGTGAACGGCTTTAGTGGAGAGGCACACGAAGACGCAAAGATAGGCCTTACATGAACGCGCGTTACGAAGGTTAGAGGACTTGACGAGGAAGGGGCCAGCGAAGTCTGTTCCGACCCCAGCGAATGGTCGGATGGCCCTGACGCGGTCGGGCGGCAAGTCACCCATAAGAGGCTGCGATATGGGGGCCTTCAGTTTATAACAGGGGATGCACTTAAAGATGACGCTCCGAATGGTGCGACGACCAGACAAAATCCAAAACTCCCGCTGCAAAATAGCCGACAGGGCGTTACACCCAGCGTGGGCATTCCTAACATGGTGGTGGGTTACCAGCAACCGGACAAGGGCGCCGTCCTTAGGGAGCAGCAACGGGTGTCGAGCCCCGCACGGCAGTTGAGAGTTTTTCAAACGTCCGCCCACGCGCAGCATCCCAGCGTCGTCCAGAAAGAGGTTCAGGCGGGCCAGAGCGCCCTTGATAACGGAGCCACGCTTCAAGTGTTCGATAACGGGCTCAAAATGCTCCGTCTGGACCATACGGATCCAATGCATCAGTGCTTCCCGACGCTCGCTAGGGGACAAAACGCAATCAGAGAGTCGGTTGGACGGATCTCTCGAATTGTGGACAAAGCGGCGCAGCCAAGCAGTCACTCCTAAGAGCTTATCGAGAGAGCTGTACCGTTCCAGAAGGGAGAGATCCCGAGTGGGCTTATCCTTGCCCACTCCTACTCGGGCCCGTAGGCCCGGCAACTCAGTAGGTTCGGAGTAATTACCCTGGGGCCAGAAGGATTGAGGATCAGATAACCAACCGGGACCCCACCACAATGAGTGGGCAACCAGCGCGGGGTCCTCACAGCCGCGGGAAGCGCAGTCGGCGGGATTCAACTCCCCGGGGACATGTCTCCAGTGGAGAGAAGTCTCAGAACTCTGGATTTGAGACACGCGGTTCGCCACAAAGACCTCAAGATTGTGAGGTGCGGCTCGGAGCCAACAAAGTACTATCTCACTGTCCGACCATGCGTAGACGTCCGTAATGTCGATTACAGGCTTCAAGGACGAGTGAACGTGGTTGAGGAGCCGCGTGAGAAGAGCGGCTCCGGACAGTTCCAATTTAGGGATAGTTAAACGGGATCTAATGGGAGCAACCTTGCTTTTGGCGAGTACGAGATGAACTGCAGTATGCCCAGAGGAACTCACAGTCCGCAAATATACGACAGCAGCATAGCCCTTCTCAGAGGCGTCGCAAAACCCATGTAGGGTAGCCCTGCATTTCCCTGGAGGTAGGAAGCACCTTGGCATGGAAACCCGGTTGATGTCCGGAAGGGAGGAGAGCATGGAGAGCCACTCTCGCAAGAGGACCCCGCTAATAGGCTCGTCCCAACCCAACCCGGACATCCAGAGCTTTTGAAGAAAGCACTTAGCCAAAAAGATGACCGGGGTGATCCATCCATTCGGGTCGAAGGTGCGAGCTACTGTAGACAGCACGGAGCGCTTGGTCCATGCTTTGGGAGGTGGGTCAAGTTTTACTCTATACGTGAAGGTGTCCTGAACAGGCTGATATTGAATGCCCAGCACAGTCAGCAAATTAGGATTCTCAGGGTGCTCGAACAGATGAGGGTCTTGTTGATCCTCTCCTGGGAGGTCCCTCAAAATGTGTGGGGAGTTCGACAGCCACTTGCGCAACTCATAGCCTCCAGACTTCAGGATGGCAATTAATTCGCCTCGCAAGACCAGAGCCTCCTCGACGGTGGAAGCGCCCGTACAAATGTCGTCCATGTAGACCGAAGTCTCTAAGATAGAAGCTCCCCGAGCGTATCTCAGGCGCTCTCTCTCAGCGAGTTCAAGGAGGGTTCGCATGGCGATATACGGGCTGGACCGGAGTCCATAAGTGGTGGTGTTCAACTCAAATACCTGTATGGGATCGCTGGGCTTCTCGCGCCACAATATCAGCTGATATCGGCGGTCATCACGATGTACCACCGATTGGCGAAACATCATCCGAATGTCCGCGACAAAAACCACTTGGTGTCGACGGAATTGGGTCAGGATGTCGGATATGTCCTTGATCAGTTTAGGACCCGAGTGAAGACACTGATTCAGGGACACACCGTTTGATGTGGGGGCGGAACCGTCAAAGACTACCCGAATCTTACTCTCAGGGGTCCTCAAGACCGCATGGTGAGGGAGGAAGTAGTGCTCATGTGAACGCCATTCGAAGTTGGACGGTGACATGTGACCCAGCTCCTGATACTCGCGCATGAACTTGACATATTTGTCGCGAAAGGCTGGGTCACGCCGCATGCGGCGCTCCATGGAAAGCAACCTCTTCTCGGCCAGAGCACGGGATTGACCCAAAGAGGGGCGGGAGTCCAGAAAGGGTAAGCGAGTGACGAAACGACCGTCAACCCGCAGGCCGGTATTGTTCTGGTAGAACAACTCACACTCACGGTCCAGAGGGTCGACTCGAGCTGCATGGGGTGGTTCCTCAATGTCCCAGAATCGCTGGACAGCGTCCGATAGGGACACGCCCACGACGGAGAGAGGGTCGGCCATCAGAGAGGGAGGAGACCACATAACCGGTCCAAAAAAGCTGTGCACAAATATCGTGGAAATGGCTGACAGGCCATTGGGCTGCAGAGCTCGTATCTCACCTAACAAGAGGGCACCCAGCGTGTCGGCCCCCAGTAACAAATCTATCGGCCCCGGTTGGGCCCACCGAGGGTCTGCCGGTCTCAAAGCCGACGCACAGCGCACAGCGCTGTCATTTATACGAACGTTAGGGAGGAACCCTACAATGTCGTCGAGGACATTTACCTTGACTAAAATACGAAGGTGTTCGCTGTCAGGGCTGAACACCAACTCCGATTGTCCCCTAGGAGCAGGAGGCTCGGCACCTCCGATACCTACCATCGGACGTGATTCAGAGCTCCAGGGGAGCCCCAGTCTTCCCACCAACCGAGTAGAGGCCACACTACGCTGGGAACCCGAGTCCAATAGAGCTCGAACCGTTAAGTGGTCGCCGCTCGGGTTGTAAACCTTCACTGAGGCTGTCGGCAATAGAACAGTTTGACAGGTGGACTGCTGACGACTTATAGGCTCAGTGGAGGCGGCCATGGCGGGAGCTAGGGCGGCAGCCTCCTATCTGGAGCTGCCTCTGTTAGGCCGGCACCCGAACCGGGGGGCCCGACCGCGGCACTCCGACGACGTCTCGATGACCCCCGACTGGAATTCCCCGAACGGGCCGGCCGAGGGAAACTCGGGGATCCTCGGCTCCAAGGCTCGGGGCCGATACGCAGTCTCCGGAACCCGGTAGTACCGGCACCGGCCAAAGGGGGGCGGGCGGCGTTCCAGTCGCGGCCACTCAGCCAACGGGGGTGAGAAAGGTCTAGCTGACCGCTGAGTGGCCGCGAATCCACTATCAACTCGGGGAGGGGGGGTGAAGACCCCCCCCGCCCCTGGGGGAACGACTCCCCGACCGATCGGGGGAGGGGCTCCCTTCAGAAGGAGGGGCGCTGCGGTCCGCCGGTGAGCGCCGAGCGTCGCCCGACAGTGGGCGTGGCTGGGCGCCCCCGCCCGTGGGAGTCGGGGGGCTGGCAGGGCCCTGCGAGGACGAGCCGCGCGCACCCAGGCACAAGAGGACGTTGTGGTTGCCCTGGCAGTGCGTGCATGGCCGCTGGTGCGGGCAGTCTCGTTGTAAATGCCTCTCCAGGCACGAGAAGCACCAGCGGCGCTCCCTGGCGATGGTTCGCCTCGCCTTAGCCGGCTTGCGCAACAACTTCGGGCACGACGCCGGCCGGTGGTCGGATGCTCGACAATAGGAGCAGGGAGGCGCCTCCCGGGCCGCTAGGCCACTATAGGAGGGTACGGGGGGGCGCCCTCCCGCGGGGGCTCCACTCGGCCTCAGGGGGGTGGGCGCCGCCTTGGCCGGCTGACTCCGCCTTTCCCTGGGCACCGCTCGGGAGGAGGCCGGGGGGCCCTCGACGGCGCCTGCTGCGTTCTCCAGCAGCCTGCACTGCTCTTCCAGGAACCGCAGCAGGTCCCTAAAGGGGGGCATATAAGAGGCGCCATCCCCTCCGAACCTCTCCTCAAAATGGAGCCGAAGGTCGAGAGGCAGGCGGGACAGCACTATATGAAGGAGCAGAAAAGACCACTCGTCCACAGGTAAATCCAGCCGCCGCAACGAGTTGCACGCTACGACGACTGGATTCACTATGTCTTCACGTAGTCTAGTCCGGTCCTTCAGCAGCGGGAGGTTCAGCAGCCTCCGAACATGATCGTCCGCAATCCGCCGGACGTTGGCGTACCTTCCAGCGAGGAGGTCCCTGGCGTTTTGGTAGGCGTCGTCCGACAACTTAAGGTGGCCGACGACGCTCAGGGCCTCCCCCTCTAGTGAAGCCAGGAGGTACCCCATTTTTTGGCAGGGGGTCAGGTCCCTCCGGGCGTCCACCAGGCTGTCAAACAGGCCGACGAAGGTCATCCACTCCGAGAGGACCCCGGAGAACCTTGGCAGGTCCAGCGTCGGAAGTCGTCCTAGCAGCTCTGGCTGAGCAGACGGCTTCCGCGGGGACTCGAGAAGGCTACTCAGCCGAGCTTCGCGCTCCCTCTCCGCATCCTTGGCCCCCGCCTCGATCAGGTCGTCCGTCAGCGCGAGGAACTGCTCGTAGTCCGCGCGGCAAGATTCCAGGACTCCCTTTTCCACCTCCAAGTCCTCGAGCTCAGAGTAAGCCTCCTCCACGGCCGCCCTTCGAGCATCGACCTGCTCAAGCCTCTTCCTCAGATTGTAGACCCTGTCCGGTCGGCCTATCAACGCGTGTGCGCTGGTAGCCCAGCGCAGCTCAGTCCGCAGGCAACGGATTAGCATCTTGGGCGAGGACATCACTACTAAATTCAAATTACGACGCGGCTCGAGCACAATTACAACAATAACAAATAAAAATACAAAAAAATTAACAGCTAACTAATGCAGTTCCTATCAAATCGAGTTGGATAGAATGTACACAAATAAGAACAGCTATTATTAAATCAAACACAAGTTAGTACAAAGGAAAAGGTAAATCAAATCAACAATAACAAATACTAGTACGATCAAATCAGGTTCATTTAAATTACGTAAATACAAATTACCACTCTTTAGTTCAAATACAATTTACAATACGAAAGATATGTAACGAAGATACACATCAACAAAAATGCCTTGCTCGGAAATCAACCCTTCGATAAGTAACACACTACCATCCGACAACGACAATTAACCGATTACGTAAAAATAACCATCTACCTACATGACGCAATCTCCCGCTTGCGCGCGAACCGGCTGTGACCTTTCAATTTTACCCGCTAACAGTAAAGCAAGCTAACAAAGGAAGGAATTTTATTATTACGTATAATAATAAAAAGGTATTTTACGTATTACGGACGGGCGTGATTGTAGCCACAAATCCACCCAACGCTCCTGCCACCAAATTATTTAATTTTTATCAAATACTATGGTCGGTGGATCGACCGGGAATCGATCCCAGCACCGCGTTCTGCTACCAAATGTTACGGCCAACAGCTGCCCTGCCTCAACAGGAGTTGGATCCTTCGCGGCCCATAGACGAAGGAGCCACGGGCAGATGCAGGTCGGGCGTTCCTACGCCGAGGGTCAAAGGTTTCTAATGAACACACGAGGGGAAAGGTCACCAGAATAAATGCACTTACCTGCCCCAGGAGCGCAGACGGTTCTCCTCGACCGGCCCGGCTGATGAAAGTTGTGCTTGGTGTGTTGTGAGTGTAGGTGTAATTGTGTGTGCTGGTATGTTGACGGGAACCGATCTGGATGACTCGACGACGTCCGGGAGAAGGCACGCGCTGGTATCCCCGGAACTTCACCCTTCTGGAGGCACTCGTAAGGGGTTGTCACCAAATGGGACGGCTACTCTGGTAGTCCTTCAGATGTAAATCACTTTGATAGTTGCGCGCGAATTTCACCGAGTTAGTACGTTCTAATAACGATACCGTTATTGCAACGATTTACGCGGATTGTTCCTTTAGCAAGTTTAGGCGCTAAAAAATACGTCCGTATAGTTCGCAAGAAAAATCCTACTACCGCGCGAGAAGAGCCACGCCGACCCATCCGGCGGCCGAGGGGGCGGGGGAGAGGGAAGGTGCCCTTGATATCAAGGCCAAAAGCGCGCGTTAAATACTGCGTTTTTATTGCAAATTTTCCTGCCTAGACAGTGGTAGTGATAGTGAAAGTGATTGCAAGAGGGACGGAGTGACCGCTTCTGAGCTATCCTAAGTGGTATTACATATTTTTGCTAGTTTTCTCATATTTAATTTATTGAATTGCCGAATAAGTAAGTCCCTTAATAAAAGCACCCTTATAATTATTTAAATATTAGCAAATTTAACCGTTTTGTATCAATAAGAATTATGAATATACCTGTCGCAACAGCAGCCCTTCAGTAATGAAACATATTTTTGTATCGGCAGATTTGCTCTTCTCAAACCTTATCTGATATCCAACTTTACTTTCAAATTGTGTAAGAGTCTCAAAAGCAACCCGCTTTGATAATGACACACAAGCAATTCTTCTTGGTTGAGTACATGCTGCAATAAATTACAATTAATTATTTTTTATGAAACCTTAGTTTGCAACATGATATTTTCTACAACTTGACATCTAAAGCACCACCTTTACATTTACAAAACTTTTGATTAAATTTCTTAAAAATATAAGTGTAAATATATTTTATTAGACAATAATTACCAATATTTTCGAAACCAGCATCATGCAAATACTGAGGTACCTGTGTTGACTTCCCACAACCTGTATCACCAGCAACAATCACAACTTTTTCATTTTTCACTGCTGCTTGAATTTCACCCCTGTTAAAAATAACCTATTTACTTAACTATATATATATATATATATATATATATATATATAACTCTAACTTTATCATGAAGCAGAGGTAGAAGCGACTTTCCTTCCCCAACCCAGGTACGCTACAACGATTGCCCTACTTCTCCGCGGCAAGAAAACACAGATCACTGAACACGTAGTGCTTATAAAAATTGTTGTTTCTTAAAACTTTAATAACTTTATTTTAAATGAAGGTATCGCAATAATTTTTTGCCAAGTGAGTAAGAAATAAAACATAGGAAACCTAATTGAAATCTATCCAGTAGTTTTCCGTGATGTGCTACTATGAGGAATTAATATTGGAGACAAAATATTAACAAACCTATATTTTGCAACAGGCAAATCTTTTTGAGTTTGCCTCAACTTTTTTAATTTGTCAAGTTTCTCCTTATTTTTAAAATCTAAGTATATAGACACAACATTCAAAATTGCATCGAATATTTTTTTATCAAGTTTCTTTTTAACTCTATTGTCACAAACATTGTCCATGAATTTTATATTAGTGCTAAAATTAATGCAATCAAATTTTGAAAATTTTAACGTATCTGATTCACAATTACTGTTTTCTTCATTTTCAAGACTAAACACAGGTTTCCCTGCTTTCTTCAACATAGATTCATATTTTTTTACAAACACCCAAAAGTCATCAAGACTATTGGTTACAGTGTTGGTATCATTACTATAAGTAAATATTTTATTAATTTCCCTTTTGTAATCTAGAAAACTAAACTCAGTTTCTGGAGATTCTTTCAAAATAGAGGTAGTATTTCCAATTTTATTTCTGTCTTCTGAACTTGTTCTTCTCTTATATGATTTTGCAGGCGAATATTCTGATATTCGTTTCATTATTGATACGTAAAAGCCTAGTAACCTTTATTTGTATTATATTTAATTTTTAATCACAAAAGATAGATTATTATTGTTCTGTAGGTCTTTCAGCGTTAACACTGGTTAAAACTTAAAAATTAAAATGTCGATTATAGGAAATCATAATTGTTTTGTCAATAAAAAACAACAACAACAACCAAATAGACAATAGACTAGACGTGGGCGTTATTTCACGTCACTAGTTACAATAACTGGCTACGCGGCATGTAACCGAATCACTAGTTTCGAGTCATATTACAAGTAGTGATTTTTGTAAATGCGTTATTACTGTGATTGTGGCGAGAGTCGACTGTCGGTCGATCAAACGCAAAGCGCACATGTGGCATACAACAATAAACAAAACAGCGTATGTAACAGTATTATTGTACGTTTAATCTTCATACGTAAGACTATAGATATAGACAATATAAATAGAGTGATCTTTGCTAGTAAATAATTTCAACGGTTTGCAATTCCGGGAAGCGATAGTCACATTGAATTTAAGTAAAATAATTTAGTTTGTTTTAGTTCATCGTTGTACTTGTTTATAATTTTGAATACTATCTTGTAAAAATTTACATTTATATGTTATTTTGGTGTTTTATGTACATTTACTGTAACGTTTTTTTGTTATTATATTATATAATTAGTGTGGATTGTACAAGTTTAAATAAACTGTGAATATCAATAATCATTGTATATACAATCAAATTGACTTGTAAATACATTATATATATGCATTAATAATTTTATGAAAATCTTAGTTTCATAGTAAATACAAAACAATCATAAATACATTTAATGCAGTCAGTTCTAAGCCTGAATAAAGTATGAAGCGAAGTTAATTTATTGATTTAACTGTATAGCTAGAAACACTTAGATAGTGATTAAATTTATTTTCGTTTCGTGTGTAACTGTATAGTTCTTGGTGGTATTTATGCAAACAATCACAGTAACCAAATAAAAATAGCCAGTTACAAAAATCACTAGTTTTGAAACAGGTGACGCAGACCAAGTCACTGGTTTCGTTACGTTTCTTGAAAATGACGTAACGACCCACGTCTACAATAGACATTAGACAACTAATCGTATATACACTCTTATCTATGAACTAATCCATAGATAAATAAATATGTCGATAGCAAGCTACATGAAGTTATAGATAAAGATGGAGGCCACACTTCGAACAACAGCTTGAGTCAAATACCTACGTATCTTTATCTCACTCTCTGTGGTCTGACTTCTCTTTTTAGTGTGGAACACAATATTGCTATGTTTTTATTTGAATCTCCCGGTAAATTCTTAGAAATAATTTCCACACTAACTAAATCAGAAGTTAAGCTTTGTAAAATAATGTACCAATAAATAAATAGTTGACCTACGATTAGTTACATTAAAAATTCCAAAATTGAAGGTCTCGTATGCATTATTGGGTTCACGAATCAGTGAATTACAATCCTATTTCCTAAGAGTTCGGTAATGTGGCAACAGTGATATAAGATTTCACACGTAAGTGTTTAAATAGTGGCTTCTGACATTGAATACTTGTAAACATACTTTTTGTATTTTCACTTAATTTTTTGCTGAAACGTTTTATCAGTGTTTTAAACATATTAGTAAATTATAACTTTGTCAAAATCAAATAGTTTTACATAGAATTTAATTAAGTTTGAACAATTTTATTGTTTTTGTTTAAAAGAAATCGCACTGAAGTAGTGTGACCATATTGACGATGTATCTGAGACTTTCCGTGTGACCTTAACTAATTATATGTACATGTTTCTTATTATGCATGAAATTTAGGAATTATGTACACTTCCTATATATTCTATATAATGACGGATTTCATAGATTTCATAATATTAAATTAAAAATTAGTAACATAATATATTCTTTTGGTAGACAATTTATTTTTATTTAGTTTTTGTTTCTTATTATTCTGATACTTTAATAACGTTTATAATAATTATGTATTTAGAAATGTAGTAGTTTAGATGTATGATATAAAGCAACATTTTGTAAAATATGTTATTATTTGCAGACAACAAGTGCATTACATGAAGAGTCTATTGTGCAATTAGCTGCTCTGGCTGTACCAAGCACTAGTTCTGGCATTTATGAAAGTAGTTCTGCACTTAAGGAAACAGAAGTGAAATGTACTGGCTGTAATATTGAAGACCAAACTAGTAAAAAACAATGTTGAAAAATTCTTGAAAATTTCTTAATGATGAATCTTAACAAATTACCTGTAAGTTTCCTTTTCCTTTATTACTAAATACATACCTTTTATTTCTATTTATTATGACTACGATGTACGATGCTAAAAATACTGATTTCATAAAGTTTTCTTGTTTTCTTAGGTCAGCAGTGAATACGACGATCCCACGAAGATTAATGGGAGCGTGCAAGTGAAAATAAAGTGTATTAAAGAAGAAATACTTGAGACGAAAACTAAGATTCTTAAGCAAAATGTGGCGCGCCAAACTAAAAAATTCAGGATGGGTCTTCTTTAATGGACACTATTAAAAGTATACGGGTCAGTCAGAAATTGAAAATATTATTCAAAGGCGCTTTGCTCATATCTGTAAGGACTTCAAAAAGCCATAGAGTAATCCACATGGTGTGAAAAATTTCAATAAATAATTTTAATATGGAAAGTGTTTTTATTTATTTTTTTAAGGTTTTTAACAAACCATGTAGTGGCGGTGTGAGAATATCCACTACCCCATATCGTTCCGAGGGTATTGTAAGAGGTGTCAGAGGGAAAATAAAACAGGAGATGGGCAGCGGCATCTTCCTGATAACAACTCAAAATAATAATATATTATCGTTCCTATTATAGTACATATGTTACTAGAAATCTATGAAATCCGTTATTACATAGAATTCCTAGGAATTGTAGATAATTCTTAAAATGAACTGGATGTGTGGAATATAGTATTATACACATTTCAGCTCAGAGCAGCCTGACTCGGATGGGTTAGGTCAGAAGGCTAAGGTAGGAGCTCCGCTACGCTGCTTTAGTCCTCGTGATATTTTTTTAAATAATTGTCCAGAAATAGATTTAGTCTGTCTGAACAATAAATCAGGTATATTTTGCCAAATTCATTGATCACCCGGGGTTATAATAAATTTTAATTTTATATTTCGTTGGTACCGTTTAGGAATTGTATACAATAACCAGAAAATACATTATCGAAATGGTAGTTATAAAATATTCTCTGATATATTTATTTTCCACATTTTCTAAATAGGCTCAGCATTATATGGATTGTGACGGAAATGCTTGGTCATATTTTAATACCGGTTCTGCCCATGGAAATGAAAACCTTTCTTCATGAAACTAGTCAGTTCCCAAAAAAATTGTACAAAAATATATAATCTATATAGGCTAGGTCTTAGTAGTAAACAGAGATATAGATATTTATAAATAAAACACTTAATGTAACTCAACTACTTATAGCGATATCCTGGGAAAAATAAAATAAAGATTACCTACTTAGAAAGGGAGGGTCTGCCCACAGAGAGCGAGGTAGTAATACATAGGTTAAGCTTCAAGTAGGTATTCGGAGTGTGGTCTCCATCTTTATCTATAACTTCACGGCAAGCTACTAAATAGCTGAACTAATCAACAATCACAAATCACCAATCAAAATATATTTTTTTATAACTGGGTTTACGGCTCTGGGCTCTTGTCTTTCTGTGCCTGAAGTTACATTGTATAATTAACATTATGCAACGGCCATTGGAAGATTTTGACGGCAACTTGAGCCAGCAGACAGACACCTTATCTTGAGAATTACATCACCATCAGACATCAGAACACTTGTTTCACCGTTTCCACTAATAGTTCACATGCGCAGACATTTAATACACAAAATCGCACCACTTTACATATCAAAGTCCACTTCAAACCATTATTTAAACAATAATACAGGAGCAGCAAACCGTCGCCGTTAAAGTTTGCGCCAAAACTCTCCCAATTAAAGTCAACATCATAACAATCACAGATTAATAAGTAGCAAGATAGTATCAATAGCAAGCTACATCAAGACTGTGTTCCGATATACACTGTGGCCACTGTAAGGTGTGACGTCAATTCAGTACACTGTGAGCCGTTCCTTTTTAGTTTGCCATACTGGTTACTGCTTAAAATGGAACGCAGTCCATTATACTGTCATCCCCATTTTTCGACACTGTTTTGAAATGAAATTATTTATCATGTAGTGTAGTGTTATGCTACTTACATATCATTTTACACTATTTTAAATTCATTTTTCCATTCTGTTTTGATTTTCTGCATTCACCTCAAAACTTGATATTTTGTATCACCTTTATTTCCATAGGATCCTGTAACGTTTTTAAACCATAAGAACACAATAACAAATCATTTTCACTTCGTGTTTTCACGCTATCAGCATTTTTTAATTTGGTGTCGAGGGAGTCTACCTTTTTCGATCTTTTATTTAGTTCTCCGTAACTCTGCAATTTCGGGCTTTGTGCGCGCTGGTGCGCTACCTTTTTTCCTATAGCAATAATATCTCATTTTTCACTTAAATCTTGCCGTTTCTCTATTACGAGCCTAAAACCAAAATTTGACATGTTTGACATCGTTGTTTATCTGGTTGTCATGGCAATTTTTATTCAAATTCGCTACCGGTCTGTTGTTTCTACTTAAATATAATTCCACATAAATACTCTTTCCTCTTGGCCATTTACAAAAAATTTGCTTTTAATTTAAATAATTTTCCGTTCTCTCTAAAAAGGTATAAAAGCCGAACAATCGGACAAGAAAATCAGTCTCGCTTCGGTTCTCAAACTCGAAGCATCTCCTAAAGGCCTTATCCCGGGGCCGCACTGCCCCGGGATCCTGCAAGCCTCTGTCCTGCCTGAAGTCGCCGGGACCCTGCAAGCCTCTGCCCTGCCTGAAGTTGCCGGATCCTGCAAGCCTCTGACCTGCCTGAAGTCGCCGGATCCTGCAAGCCTCTGTCCTGCCTGAAGTAGCCGGATCCTGCAAGCCTCTGTCCTGCCTGAAGTCGCCGGATCCTACAAGCCTCTGTCCTGCCTGAAGTCGCCGGATCCTGCAGGCCTCTGTCCTGCCTGAAATCGCTGGGATTCTGCAAGCCTCTGTCTTGCCTGAAGTCGCCGGATCTTGCAAACCTCTGCATTCACCTGAAGTCGTCGCCTAGACACGCCCACGCCTTCACCTACGCTGTGCGTGCTCGCTCTAGGCGCTGCGAGCGCTTATTCCGGGCGCTGTGGGCCTACCACCAGCACAGCCTGGGTATAATCTGTGGGCAGCGAATACCACCACCAAAAGCGGTGTACCACTTGGATCTTCGGCCTCAGCTTCAATACTCATCATTTTTATTATCCTTTTTTTTTTAGAAATAATTGTAAATCACGTCACCCATCTTCATCCTCATACATCATTTTTTTTATATAAATCTGTAAACATCTTTTTTTATATTTTAAATAGATTATTTGTTTTGCCCTATTTTTGTTGTTTTGTTGTTGCTAGGTTAGGTTCTTTTATTCTTAATTGTCGCTTCACGACAGTAGGTACGTTTTCTGTTCAACAAGAAAAAATATTATTTGAATGTTGTTGCTTTTAAAACTTAATATCCAAGTTAATTTAAATAACAATATTAATTAATAACAATAACACCCTTTTACTGGAAACGAGGCATTCCATCTTAGTCCTCACGAGTGTCAACGCATCTGCATTTTAATTCTTAATCGAAGATAGATGTAGATGTCTATGGGCCACAGCAACCAATTGGTTGGCACAGATGGATTGTGTGCTCGTTTATCACCCTTAGCCTATAAAAAAAAACAATCATTCGTGGAAGCTGTTAAATCTCTAGGCGCTATTATTTTTTGATCACGTAATTAAAGTACTGAGAGCATCTTAACTCGAAAGTGCTAGTGGTCACAGTACAAAAATGGCGGTGATTTATGACATCATATATTTCCCTAGGATACTAGGGCAGTATACTAGCAATCTATAACGGAATCAATTTTATAATAATGGATTTTGGATGACTGGTCGCCACAAGTCAGCACGCAAAAAATAAGCTCCTAGATATTTTGTAATTTTTTGAAGTGTAATAGTAGTTATTTTTAGTAAGTAACTTTTTTCAAAAATGGTTATTTGTTTTGTGAGTGATTCTGGTGTAAATAATAGAAATAATCCTGATAATTGCATATTTCAGAAGTAAATTCTCAAGACGTCGTCAATGTTATGACGCGTTTATTTATGGTTAAAATTTATGTTATATACTGTTTAAAATATAGAATGGTTTTAATTATTTTGTTAATTTTAATATTTTGCAAAAGAAAAAAGTCACGTTGTTGATAATTTGCATGAATTTGGTAATAAATACATTTTTATACAAAATATTTTACATATACGCTAGAGAATGACTCAATGCGCTAGCACTTCTTACTAGTTTGTGGACTCAACTATGTCAAAATGTCGATATTTATCTTGAATGTTAATATTGAATCGATAGACTTTCCCACACAACAGGAACATATATCCTCGTTTTGCCTTCTATAAATGTAATCACTATCCCACAATCTATGCATTTTTGTGCTACACTTTACTAAGAAACTATCACAAGTTCAGGTTTGCGGTTTGTTGGTTTGATAGTGTTACGGCATACGGCTGCTCCTTTAAAGGATCCAATCCTCTGGGGCCCATGAGCAGAAGACTTCCCGAGCAAACGTAGGTCGGGCCTCAATGTGGCCACGTGGAAATTCCTAATTACAATAAACCAGATGGGAGGACGTTAGAAGGACATAGTACTTACCATTATCTGAACCTAACTTCGCACCAAGGCTTGGGCAGGCCGTGAGTGTGTGTAATAGTGGATGGAGAGTAGTGTACAGTGAGGGGTGAATGTGTGGGGCCTTGTCAAGCATAGGCGACCAGCTGCTGCCGAGTTCCAGGCTGCTCCAAAATGCTGCCACACTGCTTCAGACTGCTTCGGCGCCGGACCACAGTCACTTTTTTCTTTCGTCACGATGACAGTCAATTAACTCTATCGTACGATTAACTAACTTACAGAAGCCACTAACTATCGCTGGGTATAAGGTTAACGCACAAACGCACACGGAGTTTAAAGGTCACGGCCGTTTCGCGTAGCAACAGTTAGTTCTAGAATATCAGAGGCCGCACTAGCTAATATTGTCGAATGCACTTATACAGATTCTGAGTCGGACCCAATAGGTCCCGGGAAAGGCTATCCAAACAGGGAATGCGCGTTATAATTCCTAGACAGGATATTTACTAGACGCCCTAACTATTCCGCGGTTCCCGCACAAAATTAACAGCGTGCAGACATTAGCACATCTGGCAGACGACTCCTGCGCTTGCGACCCGCGCGCCACTTGCCACGCTCGGCCGAACTTCAAACCGGTATCGCCAAGCTGCGCGCCCTCTAACGTCAATCCCGAAATCAGCGTTCGGGCGTAAACAAACCCCCGTCCCGGACATAAGGATTTAGGTCCGCGAGCAAACCGGTCAGCGGGACAGGGTCGCGACGGCAAGTTGCAAGACCGAATCTACAACCAAACTAGGCCACCTTAGGCAACCCATCAGATCTTGCAACCCTAACCAACGCCTCAAAAGATAGCCCTAATGTGGCAAGCCGGAGGGTCAGCCTCCACTGGATGCCCCTCCTGGGCATCGCAGCACTTTAATAAGTCCTGTACTGGACAGAAGTCCGACGACCTCTTTCAACCACCTATCTGTGCCCCTATGATTAGTTCCGCAATCCGACCGGATCAGCTCTGCAAACAGCGACGCGACACGAAGCGGCCCCGAGCGGCCTCCTAAGCTTCAGTGCAGAGAGCACCCACAAATTCCACATGAACGTCGTCTGTGGAGAGCCGAACGAAACGCACAGATAGTCCCTAGTATGAATTTTCAACAAGTAGGCCTAGCCAGGCCACCCACCATATTATCATTTACTAAAATAGTGCGGCAGCTGATTTCAATCTGATAATCTCCAAAACTAGCTAGCCTGTTAGGCAAGTAGTCCTATGCTCATATTTCAACTAATTTTTCAAAAGCATCAATGTTCAACTACAGAATTAATTCAACCAAATTAATCACCGATGCGCATAGGTCAACTTGCAAATTAAACAAAACAATAACGTAAGGGACAGCCCTACTTCTTCGCAAAGCAAAATAATTAAACACTATCATAAACATAAACATAATTTTTCAAATAGTGCGCCATTCAATTTCAGATGAATTCAAATTTTCCTTTCAGCAAACAGACGCAACAATCAAATACAGTGATTAAATATATTTACAAAACACATGCAGTAGCATTTAAAGGAGTAGATTAAATTCAATTCTTTTAATTTAAACCGCTACAAATAGGAAAATTTCGCGGAAAGCCCAAAGCAGTTTTTAATTTTAATTCAAGTATTTTTTTTTTACTAAGTGCTCGACCAAACCAAATCTAATACCCCTTAACAGCGTGATTCAACGCTCCAGGGGGCCCTAATCTTCCGACCACCAAGGGGAGTCCACATGGCGTGAACCCGACATCAATAGAGCACAACCGCTAACAGTCGCCACTCGGGTTGTACGCCTTCACTGAGGCCGTCGGCAACAGAACATTTTGACAAGTGGACTGTTGACGGCTTAAGGCTCAGTGGAGGCGGCCGTGGTGGGAGCCAAGGCGGCAGCTAGACTGGGCCGCCTCCATCAAATGGGGAACAGTGGTACACCAGTCGCGGCCACTCAGCTAACGGAAGTGAGAAGGGTCCAGCGGACCGATGAGTGGCCGTGAAGTTCCTCTCCACACGCTGAGGGGGGGTGATGACACCCCCGCCCCTGGGGGAATTACCCCCGACTGGTCGGGGGAGAGACCCCTTTCAAACTCAGGGGCCTGGTGGCTGGCCGGCGGGCGCCAAGAGTCACCCAGCAGAGGGCGCGGCCGAGCGCCCCCGCCTGTGGGGGTCGAGGGCCCGGCAGAGTCCCGAGAGGAGACGCCGTTCGCACCCAGACACAAAACTGCATGATGATTGCCCTGGCAATACAGACAGGGCCGCCGATGCGGACAGTCTCGCTGGAGGTGCCCTTCCAAACATGAACAGCACCAGCGGCGCTCCTTGGCGATAGTTCGCCTGGCCGAAACCGGCTTACCTAATAATTTCGGGCACGACGTTACCCGATGATCAGATGCTCGACAATAGGAGCAGGGGGGGGTTGACGACGACTTGCCTTGAGGATTCAGCCTCTCACTGGGCACGGCTCGTAAGTCGTCAACGGTGCCCGCCGCGCTCTCTATCTGCCGGCACAGCTCCTCCAAAAACCGCAGCAGGTCATAGAAGGGCGGAATATAGGAGGCCTCGTCCCCGCCGTACCTCTCCTCAAAATGGGTTCGAAGGTCGAGAGGTAGACGGGACAGCACGATGCGGAGCAACAAACAAGCCCATTCGCCCACTGGTAAATCCAGCCGCCTCAACGTATTACAGGCCACCAAGACTGGATCCAACAGGTCTGGATGCAGTCTGGCCAGGTCACTAAGCAGCGGGAGGCTTAGAAGCTGCTTAACATGTTCGTCCGCAATTCGCCGGACGTTGGCGTATCTTCTGGCTAGGAGGTCCCGAGCAGTCTGGTAGGCGTCGTCCGACAACCTCAAGTGGCCGACGACGCCCAGGGCCTTCCCCTCCAGTGAGGCCAGGAGGTACGCCATCTTTTGGCTCGGGGTCAGGTCACTCCGGGCGTCCACTAGGCTGTCTAAAAGACCAACGAAGGTCAGCCATTCGGAAAGGACCCCGGAGAACTTTGGCAGGTCCAGAGTTGGGAGTCGTCCCAACAGCTCCGGCTGAAGCTGCATCAGAGAGGACTCGGACAGGTCACTCATCCGAGCTTCACGCGCCTCCTCGGCATACCTGCCTTCAGCCTCGATCAACTTGTCCGTGAGCCACAAGAACTGCTCATAGTCCGCCAAGCAGGAGTCCAGGACTCCCTTCTCCACATCCGAATCCTCGAGCTCAGCGTAAGCCTCCTCCACTGCGGCCCTTTGAGCATCCACCTGCTCGAACCGCTTCATCAAGTTATGGACCCTATCCGGTCGACCTATCAAAGCATGGGCGCTTGTGACCCAGCGCAACTCAGTCCGCAGACAACGGATCAGTAGCTTGGGCGATGACATCACTATTAAATACAAATTACGACGCGGCTCGAGCACAAATTACAAAGATAACAAACAAAAAATACAACAATAATTAACAGTTAATAAATGCAGTTCCTATCAAATCGCGTTGAATAGAAATTACACAAATACGAATTACTACGTATTAACCAAATACAAGTTAGCACAAAAGAAAAGACACAAATCAAATTAACAAATAACAAATACTAGTGCGATCAAATCAAGTTAAATTCAAATTGCGCAAATACAATTACTACTCTTTAGTTCAAATACAAATTACAGTATAAACGAAGATACACATCACGGTCGATCAACAAAATGCCTAGCTCGGAAATCAACCCTTCGATTAGTAATCCACTACAACTAGCCGACAACGATAATTAACCGATTTCGTAAAAATAACCACCTACCTACATGACGTATATCTCTAGAAAAACTCCCGCTTGCGCAACCTAGGGCGCGGCTTTTCAAACTACCTACTAACCAAAAAAAAGGCAAGCAACAAACAACAAAGGGAAATAATTCCATTATTACGTACAAAAAATATTTTTACGTATTACGGACGGGCGTGATTGTAGATACAAATTAAACCAATCAAACCACCAGAATTGTTTAATGTTTATCAAACACTATGGTCGGGATCGACCGGGAATCGAACCCGGAACCGCGCTCTGCTACCAGTTTGTTACGGCCTACGCCTGCTCCCTTAAAGGATCCAATCCTCTGGGGCCCATGAGCAGAAGACTTCCCGAACAAACGTAGGTCGGGCCTCAATGTGGCCACGTGGAAATTCCTAATTACAATAAACCAGATGGGAGGACGTTAGAAGGACATAGTACTTACCATTATCCGAACCTAACTTCGCACCAAGGCTTGGGCAGGCCGTGAGTGTGTGTAATAGTGGATGGAGAGTAGTGTACAGTGAGGGGTGAATGTGTGGGGCCTTGTCAAGCATAGGCGACCAGCTGCTGCCGAGTTCCAGGCTGCTCCAAAATGCTGCCACACTGCTTCAGACTGCTTCGGCGCCGGACCACAGTCACTTTTTTCTTTCGTCACGATGACAGTCAATTAACTCTATCGTACGATTAACTAACTTACAGAAGCCACTAACTATCGCTGGGTATAAGGTTAACGCACAAACGCACACGGAGTTTAAAGGTCACGGCCGTTTCACGTAGCAACAGTTAGTTCTAGAATATCAGAGGCCGCACTAGCTAATATTGTCGAATGCACTTATACAGATTCTGAGTCGGACCCAATAAGTCCCGGGAAAGGCTATCCAAACAGGGAATGCGCGTTATAATTCCTAGACAGGATATTTACTAGACGCCCTAACTATTCCACGGTTCCCGCACAAAATTAACAGCGTGCAGACATTAGCACATCTGGCAGACGACTCCTGCGCTTGCGACCCGCGCGCCACTTGCCACGCTCGGCCGAACTTCAAACCGGTATCGCCGAGCTGCGCGCCCTCTAACGTCAATCCCGAAATCAGCGTTCGGGCGTAAACACATAGTATTTACGATTCATGTATAGAAGTGTTAACAATCATAAAAATATTATTTTATCCACATTTAAAAAAATTGAAGATATAAGTTATTTCTTCAATTTTTTTATACGTACAAGATGTACGTTTGTATACGTACAAGATGCTACTAAAAATATTAGCTTTTCTAAATAGAGTGCAAGGTAATCATATAGACGAAATTAAATTTACTAATACTGAAATTAATAAAGAAAAATAATTTGAATCTAACAAATCATTATGATTAAATTCGGCTATACTTTGCTGTCGACTGTAACCAAATACATACACTAAAAAAATCCTGTGTTTTATTTAAAGTAATTATTAATAACTCCCAATTAACTAGATCATCACTATAAGTCATATTGACATCTACGATCTTGTATTGAATTATAAAAGGGAATTATTAAAAGTGCGGCCAAGTTTTCTGACGCCTCAAGATCAAAATAATATGGTACTCACTTTTGAATTTCTTACAACCTTTCATACCTTACGAATATGAAACTATTATACTATATTAAGTATTATATTATATACTATACACATAAATAAAATTTAAGTGTCTGTTCGTAACGTCAAAATAACAAATTTTTACTAAATACATATTGTTGCGCGCCACTATTAATGTCTTGTACATGGCAACACTAGTTACACTAGCGCCCTCTAGTGTCGAGTAGCAGAACTAGGAGAGTCGAGATCCTTCCAGAAATTTCCGGACCGATATGTACTCGAACATTCTAGATATCGCTACAGTAGAAGGTTCTGGAAACTATCTGAGGCCCTATATAAGGCCGGTATAGACCACGACCGGGGCAGTATTGAATTGGCGATACAAGAGAATACTTCGAAGCGAAATAACGGCGAACTGTGTTTTATTGTTAGTGTGATTTTAGATTGTAATTAGTGTTGTGTAATTAAAGTGTTAATTTTGGTAATTCAATCGGCAGTTTTTAATTGTCTCGAACCTCAAGCTCGTAACAATATTATGAAAGTAAATAATATAAAAAAATTAAAATTTTGTCTCTCTTTATGTCTGTTTGTTCCGACTAATCTCCGAAATTGCTGGACCGATTGCCGACTGCCTCGTTGGTCTAGTGGTTACTAGCGCGACTGTGAATCATGATGTGGTCCTGGGCTTGAATCCCGGGTCGGGTCAAGTACCGTTCTTGGATTAATTTGGGTATAATGAGTATTCTAGAAACCACCTTGACAGTCGCTTTACAGCCCTCAATCAAGCACTTAGATTTTTGGGTTTCCTCGTCGTACGTTTTCTTATAGAAAAGGGGGCAAACGAGAATGCGGGTCTCCTGATGGTAAGTGACTAATGCCGCCCATGAACAACCGCAACACCAGGTGCAGGTGCGTTGCCGGCCTTTTATAAAGGAGTAATCTCTTTTCTGGAAGGTCCTTAATATCGGTCCGGCAAAATCGCCTGTGGTAAACAATTCCACAAAGAATTTATACGAGGAAGAAAACTCCTAGTAAAACGCACAGTGGTGGCCCGTCCAGCATCCAGATGGTGAGAATGGTATCGCGAATTTTGACGCGATGTGGGTTCATGAAATGTAGCAGCTGAGATTAAACCGAACCTCAGAGCACTCACCGAGGTAGATGCGATAGAAAATGCAAAGGGATGCAACATCCCTACACAGAGAAAGAGCCGAAAAGAAAGAATTCGGACGACGACGACTCGAACCGCTTTGCACTGAATGCGGTCAATTGGAAGGAACTGACACTGACGTGCCCCGGCCCAGAGATGAGAGGCTGAATTTGCGCTTTGTAAAGTTGCAAGCAATGTGCCGACATGAAATACTGCCCCACTCTGCTGAGCACGCCAAGCTTTTTAGAGGCCAATTTGGCCTTCCCTTCTAAGTGACCACAAAACTGCACACTATTCGATATGTCGACGCCGAGGATTCCGATGCTATCTGAGGCAGCAAGGGGAGTGCCTTGAAACTGAGGAGATACACCAAAGGGGTTTTTTTAGCGGTATACGTGCAAACTTGTGTCAGATCAATCCGAGACTTTGTTCAGCAAATACTTCAGACACAAGTTTGTTCCGGTACTCGGAGACGTTCTCCCGAGAAATATTGGCACGGCCGGTGTATATTTCATCACCAGTGCTGTCGCTGTTACCAGTTTGCAATATATCATTGATATGCAGTAGAAACAGCGTTGGTGATAGCACGCAGCTTTGTGGAACACCAGCGTTAATAGGCTTGTAATCAGAACATGCACCGTTTACTACGACTTTGATGGAAACTGGTGATGCAATTGCACAATTTCTCGGGAAGCCTATAGGAAGGGAGTTTCGAAAGAAGCGCTTTGTGCCAGATCCGATCGAAGGCCTTCGCTATGACCAAACTAACGGCCAATGCCTACCGCTTGGACTCTACTACCTTCGCCCATCTATGAGTTAGATAGACTAGAAGATCATCAGCTAATCAACCCCGACGAAAATAGTTTATAATGGATTCCATTATTTTGAAGAACAAGACGGTGATGGCGATTGGCCTGTAGTTTGACGGGTCTGAGTGGTCGTCTTTTTTAGGGATCCGGTGAACCAAAGCTGTCTTTCATGAATTTGGGGTAACGCCTTAGGAGTAGAAGTACCGGAAAAGATGCGTTGAAACCGGTGCCAAATTCGGAGCACACGTCTTCAGCACAATGGGAGGGACTCCATCAGGCCCACTTGACTTGTTGACGACCAGGGAGAGGAGTGCTTTGCGAACCGAGAGCTGTGTAAGCCGCACATCTAGCATGGACCACTCAACCCGTGGGATGGTCGGCGGTGTGTTCCCCTGTCATCGAGAGTCGAGTTGCACGCAAAAGAGTGATTAACAGATCGGCTTTCTCCTTTACGGCATTGACTCAGTGAGTTACCTTCTCTATGCAGAGGTGGCTGACAGAAATTCCCTTGGACAGCCTTGGAAAGAGACCAGAATGCACGGGTTACCGTGCATTCTGGTCAAAATCAGAATGGAAATGGAAAGAATCAGATCGGAAAGTTGAAAGTACAACTTTCCGATCTGATTCTTGGGGAGTTTTTTTTTAAGTTTATCGGGAGAATCACCAGAGATTTTTTTACATTTGAATTAAAATCCAACAAAAAGCAGGTAAGTTCAGCTTATTCTCACATGTTATATGAATATTTTTTAATTATTTTAGAACTATCATGGTAAAAGTTCAATTAAATTTTGAAGTTATTCAATTTCGTGCACTAACTTTTTACCGCTTCCTTAACAATCATTTTTCGATAGCCCTTGTAAGTAGAATGTACATCACTACCTAACGCACACAATGACAAATCAAAATTAGTCACGCATTGTCGGGTTGTCAGGTCGTCTATACACCAGAATCCATGGCCAGAATATTCTAAGTCAGCTTCATTGAGATATAATGTACTACGTACTAGAGAAGCTATTCCGAACAAAAACTGTGCACTACACTATGTCTTCGCGCATGCGCGGTAAATAGTACAGTCGCGCATGCGCGGTTTTTGTCATCATAGACTATATACGTAGGTAGAATGATCAGTATGTAATAAGTAAATGTTTATTTAGATTGTATTGTAAATTGTATAGAGTACAATTTTTTAAATTGTTATTTATATTGCATAATGTGTTAATATAATGTAACATAATATTATGTCAAAATTACATTTGAATTATGTAGAATATAAAATATGCATTCATTTTCAAAAATCATTATTATTACTTTTCTAGCATTCTCTAACGTATTTATACGCAGCTGGTGAATAATAGTGTAAAATCAATGCGAATTTACGTAAAGGTGCATGCAGTGTATAATTAATAATGCGTGCTCTGTTTATTATTTTTCGTTAAAGATTTATGTTACTCCATAACTTCTGCTTTAAGAAGCACATTTTTTCTTTAGATAAATATTTTGTCTTAAATTTCTCAGTAAGTTTCTTTTTAGCTGCAGATTCCTTGCTATTAAATACAAATACAATATTACAACGTGCTTATATTTTATTATTTTTATAATAACCTAGAATTATTGATTCCGTTATTAAGGTAGAACTATATTTAAAAGCTTAGGCTTCGTATACATCACTCAAACATAGCTTAGGAGACATCACTTGCGTAATTTATTTTTAAGTACAATTTTGCTCGGACTATCTAAAATTGAATTTGTACTGCTTATTGATTCAGACAACGGTTCTGATACTTCCTGTTCACCACATTTTGTTGGCTGAAAAAAAGATACTAGTTATTTGGGAAGCTTGCAAAAATTCTAGTTTTACAGTATTAAAAAACCGTCATATACTAGAATGACTCGCGCGCCGAGGTTTCCGCCTCTCTTAAGTCCCGTAAATATACTGAACATTACAAAACATTCGTTCGTCGTCTAATCAAAAAATAAAACAAAAATCCCAGCAATGTTATATAATTATATAATTACATTGTCGCATGGTACTGCTTATTTCTTGAAGTACACTCTTCCTGTTTTTGCGGTGTATTTGTCATTTTTTTGAACTGCACGGAAAATATGCGTAAATAATCTGACGTTTCTTCATTTTTTTTAATAGGATAAGGGTGACAAACGAGCACACAGTCCACCTGATGGTAAGTGGTTGCTGTGGCCCATAGACATCTACATCTATCTTCGATAAAGAATCAAAATGCAGTTGCGTTGTCACCCGTGAGGACTAAGATGGAATGCCTCGTTTCCAGTAAAAAGTTCTCTACACTCACCAAACGAAACACAGCAGCGTTAAGCTGCTATTTCACGCTGGTATTCTGTTAGAGCGTGGTCCTTCCCCGGTCGAGCCGACTCATTCGTGCTACAACCATAATATAGCTGCAGCATGGCTCTAATCTCTAATTCTTCTGAACAAATTTGATCCTTGATTATTTTGTTTCATGACACAGCTGAGGAAACCATTAAATAAAAATAATAATAAAAAATATTAATTTTAATGTATTAACATTTCCTACAGTGATTATATATAAATATTTTACTGTTCATAATTACTTAACATTATACGTCGATAGTGTCAAGTCTGCGCATAAAAATGTTTTACTCTTTGACATTCACATATACGTTGCAGTTGATAAAATATAATTAAATTAAGCGTGTTTTAAAGATAATAATAAGTTTAAATTACTGGTGAAAATTCACTCCTTGACTTTTCCTTATATTTCTCGAGTAGTTTGAACAGTATCTCAATGCACACGAAGGCATATTAATTTAAAAATAATTCTTCACTCTAACTTCTCACGTTGCAACAACCGCTTGACACAGACTAAGTGAGTTTGAGAGCGCGCACTCTAACGCGTGTTATACCTCGTTTAGACTCTCGCCTCGCGGCTCGCCTCGTACCTCGCCTCGCAGCTCGCGTGTTGTTGTGAAGTAACGAGTGCCTGTTTACACTCTCGCGATGCGGTAAGTTTGCGTTGAGCCAGCAACTAATAATAGCGGCATCAACTCTTGCCTTAATAAGTATTTATCGATGTTTGACCATTTTAAAAAGATGGATATTAATAAAAATACGTCGTTGAGGAAGAATATGCCGGATGATATCTATTCATCGAAACAGAACCTTTTCAGTTTCATAATTTTATATAAATTGCGAGTACCTATTAAGATTAAATTATATTTTTATATTTTTTAATATTTTAATATTTTTATTATTTTATATATAGCAAGATTAAATAATATTATTTTATTAAAATTGTATTTTAACCCAAAAGCAATTCGAATGTTATTATGGAAGGGCACCGTAAACAAACTGAAACGAGACGCGAGTGTAAACACCACGCTCGCGTCCCTCGCGAGGCCCTTTGCCTCGTGCCCAAAAAACCGCCTCCGACGCGAGCGCCGCGAGTGGCGAGGCGAGCTGCGAGGCGAGCCACGAACTAGCGTTTACACTCGCGCCTCGTGGCTCGCCTCGCGACTCGCCTCGTCGCTCGCGCGAAAGTGTAAATGGGGTATTACAAACAATCGAGTTGAGGCGTCTTCTCTAGTACGTAGTACATTATATCTCAATGGTCAGCTTACGAATTTGGAGTGCCAGATTACGAATTTGGAGTATATATACAAAAAAAATATTGACATCCGTATATTAAATAGCACATCTCAAAAACATTAGTTATTTAAACTGCACCAATGTAGTTTGGAAATTATAAATAGTTAAAGTTCGCTCACTTTACCACGTCGATATTGCTTCAAGTAATTAGAATTGAGTACTTTTTGCACCATCGTTAAAATGTATAAATTGCAATATTCAGTGCAAGAAGTTAATAAAACCAAATTTTTAAAGTTCGAATGCATCACCCCTCTATTGCAGTCTACGAATTTGTAGTAAGTATATACAGGTTTGTGAAACGCTCCCGAAAACGAAGAAAGTCGACAGTAGTAAAGATATCTTTGATGATGGGTCAGAAAGAAAATCGATTCTGATGAAAAAAATCTATAAATCATCTTTTCACAACGTTTTATTAGCTTTATTCACGACGAAAGACTTGAAATCTATACTGGCGTATAGACGACCTGACAGCCCCAAACCGTGTGACAAATTTTGATTTGTCAGTGTATGCTGTGTGCGTTAACTAGTGATGTATATTTTACCTATGTAACTATCGATAAATGATTACAATGCAACCACAATACTGTAACTCGATGGGATAAAAAGGTTCAACAAAATTAGTTATGTACACGAAAATGAATAACTGCAATAATTAATTGATTGTTTATCGCCATAGTTCTAAAATAAATAACAATAATAATATTTTATATTTATTCAAAAAATATGTTACCGGGAATAAGCTGAACCTGTACAAAATTCAAATAATTTCTGAAGAGGCGAGTCTACCCATAAAATTAAACAATTTTCCCTAAGAAATAGATTCTAAAGTTGTATTTTTGAGTCATGAGCCTTGGAGAAAAATGTTCTCTCATGGATTTTTTCCTGGGAATTAGTTAATAAAATATAAACAGGAAGCTACTTAGGTACATAAAAAATTAAACTGTCCGTGTCACCGGCTTTTTTATTTCACCAGTAATTTTTACTATTTGAAAATGATTTTTTTTAAACAAATTAATTACAATTACTTTTTGGCTTCTAAACAGAAAAATCTTACTTAGATTTCTACAAGTTTTGTTACCCTAATGATTAAGTTAACATTCATATTTTAGCCAAATATCAAGGTAAATTTCTATAATATATTTTATTATTAAATATTTATAACCAAATTGTGACGCACCAAACAAAAAAAATTGAAATATAAGTATAATATAAAAAGCAAATCGAGCATTTATTTTTATTCCTCCTTTTGTTGTGTGGGCTGTAAGTCTATGAATTCATTACAAACATTCAAGATAAAAATCGACAATTATTTCGATTAAGTTGATTCAATACCTAGCGTACATGTAAAATACTTTGGTGAAAAATGTATCCACCAAAATTATGCAAATTATCAACAACGTGACTTTCTCTTTGTAAAATATAAACATTCACGAAGTTATTGAAATTATACTATAATTTAAGCATAGCATAGGTCATAGCAGTGATGACGTCCTGAGAATTTATCTGTGAAAGGAGCAATTATCAGGATTATTTTCTTATTAACAGTGCATCCACTCACAGAACAGTTAATCACTGTTGAAGACAATTGTATTTACTAAAAATAACCACGATTAAACTAAAAAAATCCAAAACACTGAGTAGTTCATTCCTTGCATGCTGACTTGTGACGACCTATCATACAAATTCAGTCACAGAATCATGAGATTAGCTATTATTTTCTATTTTGCTATATTGCTATAGTGAATTTTCTTCTCTTTTGCATACTATCGCCGTTTAACAAAATTTTAAGTTCATGTGTTGACCGTTGCTCATGAATAATTGCAACATCAGTTGAATAGCAGGTGCATTGCCAGCCTTTTAAAAAAGGAATAAGCTCGTTCCTGAAGGTCCCTAAGTCATGTCGGTCCGGAAAAATATCCGATAGTAAAAATTCCACAAAGACGTCGTGCGAAAAGGATAACTGATAGTAAATCACACAGCGGTGAACCGCCAAGCATCCAGATGGATGGCTAAGTGCGTTGGTGGAATGTGGCAGCTGGAATAAATCTGAACAAATTCCTTTGAGCACTCCCCGGTAAATTCGATAGAAAATGCAAAGGGATGCAACATCTCTTCCCAGCGTCAGTGAACCGAGCCGATCAGAAAGCGAAATAAGCACTTGAAAGGAAAACGAAAAAAAAAGCGAATAAAAATGATAAATAAATATCTGATAACTTCCAGGCAAATATTAACAGGTTCTGGGTACTCGTAAGAACTATCAGGGAACACTTAAAACAGCCTGAATGAATTCTATACAAGACGAGAATGGTTGTATTTTGAATAATGAAGCTTCGATTGAGATGGAAGGAATACTTTGAAAGCGTTTTTAATAGTAAATTTTTTTTTATAGGATCGGGTGACAAACGAGCACACATTCCACCTGATGGTAAGTGGTTACTGTGACCCATAGACATCTACATCTATCCTCAATAAAGACTCAAGATGCAGATGCGTTGTCACCCGTGAGGACTAAGATGGAATGCCTCTTTGCCAGTAAAAAGGGTCTCCGGTTCTCTACACTCACCATACGAAACACAGCAGCGTTAAGCTGCTATTTTACACTGGTTTTCTGTGAGAGCGTGGTCCTTCCCCGGTCGAGCCGACCCATTCGTGCTATAACCACAATATAGCTGCAGCATGGCTCTACCACGTAGAAAATGAACTAGAAACTTACAAAGAAGTGGAAAGAGGCAATAAGATAAGTCATCATCATCATTACAGCTCTTCACAAGTCCACTGATGAACATAGGCCTCCCTCAAGGAATGCCACAAAGCACGGTCCCGAGCCACCTGCATCCATTGACTTATTGCATTTCTTACCAGATCGTCACTCCATCTAGCGGAGGGACGCCCTACACTTCCCCTTGCCACTTCAGCATACTAATTCTTTGGGCTATGTCGGTTACTCTGGTTCTACTGCGGATATTCTCGTTTTTAAGTCTACCATGCAGAGAAACGCCGAGCATAGCTCTCTCCATAGCTCGCTGAGCGACTTTGAGCTTCCTCATACGGCCAGCAGTGAAGGACCACGTCTCAGTTCCATAGGTCATCACTGGCAACACGCACTGGTTGAACAATCTAGTTTTGAGGTTTTGAGGTATGTCTAACGAGAAGATGTGTCGTAATTCTCCCGAACGCTGCCCAGCTGAGTTGAATCCGTCGATTGTCGCATCCGTCACAAAACTACCTACGCAGTTTATCTGTAGGAACATTTGAGTCTCATTTATAAAATAATAGTAAAGTTAAGCACGAAGACTAGCCAATAAGTATTTCTTTAATTTGTTTTTAAATAGGTTTTTTACTGGTTCACGTCGAATATTTTTTTTTGTTTTGTCCATGTTCATCTTAAGACCTATCCGTTGGGTTGGGAGACACTATTGAGGCCATTGAGCATAGTGCTTAGGTCCTCCAGCGATTCTGCCATAAGGACTATCGTCGGCAAATCGAAGGTGAGTGATGTACTCGTCATTGAAATTAATACCGTATGATTTCCAGTCCAGTAGCTTGAAAACGTCTTCCAATGCAGCGGTGAAGAGTTTCGGGGATATAACGTCACCCTGTCTTACACCTCTCTGCAATTGGATAGGTTTCGTACTCTGGTTCTGTACTCGGATAGGCATCGTAGCCCTACTGTACAAGCACTTCAGCACTTCGATATACCGACAGTCAACTTGGCACCGCTGTAGGAACTGCAGCACCGCCCAAATTTCGACGGAATCAAAGGTTTCTCATAGTCCATATAGGCCAGGCATAGTGGCAAATTGTACTCTTCGGTCTTCTGTACACCTTGCCGAAGGGCATGTATGTGGTCTATGGTGCTAAAGCCTTTTCGGAAACCGGCTTGTTTGGGAGGCTGGAAGTCGTCGAGTCTGCATGCAAGACGATTCGTAATGACTCCCGATAACAGCACATAGACGCGGCTCAGAAGGGAAATCGGTCTGTAGTTCTTAAAGAGAGCGTTGTCACCTTTCTTGAAGAACAAGACCGCCGAACTTCTGCTCCACGCCTCCGGAGTAGTGCCCCCATGAAGGACGGAATTAAAGAGCTTCTAAAGGACTTTAAGTACTGGTTTTCCACCCGCTTTCAGAAGCTCCGCTGTAATTCCATCCTCGCCCGCCCGGGGACTTGCCGTTTTTATGGTGTTGGAGAGCCATTCTAATCTCGCTCAGACTGACGTCCGAGATATCATCGGAATAATTCCGGATAAGGCTTGCCTTGGATCGTTAATCCCACTTGCGTGTGGCTCCAACGATGACGTGTATAGCGGCCCATAGAACCTATCAATCTCATACAAAATCTCCGTGTCTCGGAAACGATGCTGAAACATTCGGTCTTCAGCTTCGATAGTTGGCACTTTCTGGCAGACAGATCTCTGGCAAAGACTTTGGAGCCTTGGTTCCGCTCGATCGCTTCTTCAGTACGTATAGTATTAAATTTGCGTAAGTCCCGCCGCATGCATTTGTAGATCTGTCTGTTCAGTTGCCTGTATGCTATCAAATCTACTGAAGACTGCAGTTTCATTTCCCGTTTAATAGCCATGAAATTAAGAGTGTGATCGGAGAGTTTTTGTGTTCTTTTGCGGCGGGTCTTGTAAAACTTAACTTCGACCGCATGGACAGTTTCCAAGAGCTTGTCATTTATATCGTCCACTGCATTTCAATCTTCTACGCACTGAAAACGATTTTGTAACTCGAGCTGAAAGGTTTTGAGGACTTTGGATTAGAGTACAAGGGGGACGGAGCGTTGACTTCACGACACCTCTCCAACTTATTGTTTAGGTTTAGTGTCCCTCTAACCATTCGGTGATCGCTACCAGCATTCACCCTCGCGATCACTGATACATCACTGAACAGTTGTTGTCTGGTCGTCATAATGAAGTCAATTTTATTTTTTGTCGAACCGTCGGTGCTCGACCAGATCTACTTCCGCTTTGTAGGGCTTTTGTTGGGCTTACTTTGTTGGGCCGCTTCTGGAAGAAAAAGTCCATCATAAAGAGTCCCTCTTTCTCCATGAAGTCGGCCAGCTCCTGGCCCGTTGGTTTCCGTTGTCCTAATCCGAAGTTCCCTACTTTCAGCTCACCGTTCTCTCTTGTGCCTAGTTTTGCGTTAAAGTCTCCCATTAACACCGTATAGTGGGTTGATGAGATAAATATAGATGAAAAAATGAACGCAATGAAAAGCATGAAAACAGGTAAAGGTAAAGGAAAACTTTGACAGTTAAAGAATATGAGTTAAAAATAAGTGACTTAACCATCAAATGCCTTTTGTATGCCGGTGATCAAGTCATATTCGCGTCGTCGGCGCGGCGGCCGGTTGCAAATGATGGTTACACTGACGAACAGGTCATTAAAATATAAAGGAATTAAAGTGAACGCTAAGACGAAAGTGGTGACTTTTGAAAGAAAAGAAAGTAAAACAGTATGTGAAATAAGAATAGAAGAGAGGTTGATTGAACAAGTGGAAGAGCTTGTGTATTTGGGATATATAGCGACGAGTGAACGCAGAGCACAGAGTAAATGGGGCTTTACACTCTATTGTGGGTCATAATGTGACAAAAAAGGCACATATGGCAATTCACATTGTTGTGTTAGTCCCTACCTTAATATGTGGTAGTTAGAGCTAGGTGTGGCATGGCAGAAGAAGCACGAGAATAGAATAGATGCTGCAGAAATGCCGTCATTAAGGAGTATGTTTAGGCTGTGTCGGGAAGGGACGCTATGGACGAAAGGTTGTCGACCAAATTGGCGATATATTGAAGATGGGTCAAATCCAAAGTACCCTTAACCGATGGGCATGTATGCGTATCTATATAGATGTAAAGGAGCGTGTCAGGATTCAGGATTGTGCCAAATAGAAGTCCGTAGTCTCTGCCCACCCCTCTGGATGACAGGGTTGAGTGTTTATTTTTATGTTATGTTATTATGATAATAATAATTGTTGTTTTATTCTAAATGAGTGTTGAAATTTAAAATTTATTCGTGTTTGTATACTTCAAAATTCACAACATATAAATAACCAACAAGTTTGTAACTGTAAAAACTGCGCTAGCACTTCTTATTAGTTTGTGGTAAAAACTTACTTGTTTTTTAATGTGGGATTCTATTAAGGTTTTTATGTATATTGTTTTATATTTTGTGCACCTTGGCATATTTGATTATTATTGCACATTCCTGTTATTTTATTTTCAAGACTATTCAAGTTCAATAAATAACATGTAATTTATTAAGTTTTAAACATTTAAAAATCATGAAGTTGTACAAAATAAGTTAATCGATAGTCTACATGAAAACACTTTTATACATAGGGCGCCCTCTAACGTCAATAAAGGAAAGGAATACTGTCCGCCATTATATTCCGCCATTTTGCTTGATTGGGAGTGAACGTAAAATATTATTTCTATGTATTCTAAGGCGGATTTTAGTTACTCTTTTAAAAATTAGTGTTTCAATACACTACTAATGGCTTGCTTAAATACACTTAAGTTAGAAATCAAGACCTTAGAACAAGTGTTTCCAAAAAACCATGAGCGGTTTCAGATAATGTCAGCTAGTGTGGACGAATTGACTTGCAGATTCGTTGGCAAAAATGGAAAGAAATATGAAATACATGCAAATATTACTGTAAGTATTAATTTTATATTTCTACATCTTGGTGTAATACTTTAATTTTATGTGAGGCTAATCCTATGCGCGTATTGATTACCCTTAGTATGGACAAAGAGTCGTTGTTTATGAGGGCAGGGCTGTCAACAGAAAGTTTACGGAAGTGAAATACCACCTTTTCCTGCCGAATATGTCAAAATGATTACGATAAAAATACAATCTAATCATAACATTGTTTGTTTTTGAACGTGTTTATAGGAATTCTTGCCTAACACGCATGTTATTGATTGCACGTATGTTGTGTTCACAATGCATGTAAAGGTCCGTGACAAATAACTCTTATCGATCATTTAAGTTTCTGTGGTCTTTTATTTGAGTACAGCTATGTTCTATCGATGGTAACATCTGTTTTGTTTGGATAACGGTACTGATGCGCGATTTTAGGACAAAGGCTCTTAGTCATTCTCTTTCTACCGATTTTTTGTTGCACGTATGTAGGATTCATGTTTTACATTTTTATTATCATACTGGTAATCAGTGAACTGTTAAAATTGTGATTGATTAACATTTTATATAACTATAATTAGGATTTAAGAATTTGTAATGTTTATTGAATTTGTTTATTTTGGTGTCTGTATGTAGCATTGGTTAGAGAAAAATATAAAATTAAGCAAATATGGAGCAATAAAAGTATATCAAAATATAATCTATAAACACCTATAAAATAGAAATTAACAATATATTAATTCCATTATTCTATAACAATTAAGTACTAGGTTTTATTATAATTAATTCATTTAAAAAATGTTGGCTTAATTTTTCAAATGAATTAGTTTCCTTTAAGTCAAGGTAGCTTTGTTTTAATTCTATAGATTTTTGTTATTCATATGTATAAATGTTATCTATAATTGTCCTAATCTCTCTGTTTAATTATACAATTTTCTTCCTAATAATATCCCTTATCCTATAAATATTAAGTCTTTGTTAAATTTAGTTTACACTCCTTTTGTACAAATTTTATCAGACTTCATATCTATTAATAACATTAAACTATAGCACCCACTTACTTAATGTCCATTTTATTATGTTAGCAATAATTTTGTAAAACTATTATATGTTAATTCATTCGAAAATAACTACTTATGTAACTTTGTAACATAAAGTAAGTGTATCTATGGAAATGGAAACTTTCATGAAATATCCGACGCTAGCAAAATCTATTGGAAGTTGCCAAACTAGGAAAAAAAAAAAGATGTTATCTAAGAAAAGTATCGGTTCAATGGGTTCTTAGACAGTTGAATGTGGCTAATTTCATTACCATATTTTTTATTGGATACAAAATAATAAAGCAGTCCCCTGTACATTTTTAAACTTATTAATAGATGTATCTAATCATAAAATCAAATTATTAATAGATGTATCTAATCATATAATCAATAAATTAATAGATGTAACAGTAGAATCTGTTTATTATGACTCCGCCTATATTGACCAACCGCTTATGAAGTAAGTACACAGCGAAGTTTGGTTTTCATTTAAAATTCTTTATAACAAAGTCGGATATAATGACTTTGCTTATAGTGACATGTAGCTTATTGTGACCCAATTTTAATAAATTGTGTTGGGTTAAAGCGACCGACATTATTCCTAACACCTTCGGCAGTGTATGGGAGCATCACGTGATATCTGATGACGTTCGGCGCGTGCATGGCTTTTTTTTGTTTTGAGTTAAAAATGATAATTTGACAATGGCGATGTCTTCTTTACACAATAGTATTAGAGACTGTTAATAAGGAAAAAACAAAAGCAAACAAGCATTACTGATTTCTTATGTAAAAAATAAAAAAAAAATATTACATATTATGTATTTATTATGTACAATTTTCATTTTGATTTATCTCTATTTTGTTTCTCGCCATTAAAATAAATACATACTAATAAAAACAGGAGATTGTTTATTTTCTACAAAATGCTTTATATGACGTCCGCTTAGTATGACGTCTTTATTATTTCCCTTCGATGTTATTATAAATGGATTCCAATGTATGTATATATTATAATTTAATTCAATTTTCTATAATTCTTCTTTTCATTGAAGGAAACTTACCCTAACACACCACCTGTGTGGTTTGCTGATAGTGAGGATCCTATTGTGACAAATGCTGTACAAATTCTCAGCAACACACAAGGCAGAGATAATCATGTTATAAATCAGGTATGTAAAATATTTTTTACTAGTTGATAGCAAAATCAAAGCTGGGCTACAATTTTATAGTATGCTTGCTTACATTTTCTGTTGCTTAACCATAGACATAGACACAAGTTGACATATTTGGACAATTTTGGGGAGGGCTAGTTAGCAAAGATAACATGGCAATTTTATGCTTGTAATTCATTGAATTTGAATCATTATTTATTTTTATAGTGATTTTATATATTATGTGGATCTATTAACAGCCAGGTCAATCTTGGTTGTATATAGTTCATATGAAATATCAAATTTCATATGTAGGGAAACATGTAGCATTGCAGATATAACAGTGTTTATGTGAACTTTTGCTAACTGTTCCTCTATGAAATGTATAATTAACCTTTTTAAATAAATTTTTGATTTTATATAATGAATTTGCTATATTTTAGGTGGGTATTTTATTGAGAGAATTATGCAAATTACATGGTGTGCCAGAGCCCCCAGACTTGGACTCTTTGTCGCTTCCCGTCCATCCTGCACCACAACAAAGGTAATTTTGTTAAACTAAAAGAAATAATTGTAAAGCTTCACTATTAACATATATCTCTGCAATTATTTTGAACTTATAAAAATAAATATTTTCCATTTATAAATTATTTAATTTATTATAATGTCTAAAGTTGTGTAGAAATTAGTACTGTCTAATATCTGCAAGTTAATAGAATTTATCAAATATTTGTAATACAGTCTCTGAACAAGGTATTATGTATTGTTTGTATTTTGTGCCACAATCTTGGTAGATTAAACTATTAATTTACTATTGTAAATTATAGTGAACTAATTTATTGTAGTGTGTCAAGTGGTAAAATTAAAAAATTTATACAACCGACTACAATATTAATTATTAAGGATAACTCAAAAACTACTGGTCAGACCTTAACCAAATTTATATGGGACCACATGCGAAGGATCAGCTTTCAAATAAAAAAAAGAATCATCAATATCGGTTCACCTAGAAAAAAGTTGTGGTCCCACATAAATTTGATCAAGGTCTGACCAATAGTTTTTGAGTTATACTTAATAATTTATATTGAAGTCGGTTTTTAATTTTTAGTTTTAAATTATTATAGAACAATATTGATATAGAATTTTATTGTCAGATCGTAATAATGGCATCGGAAAGGTTATCAAAAAAAAAAATATTGTAGCCACTTTTATTCAAGTAGCCAACTAATGTATAAGGGTAAGATAATGTTTAAAATAATAAATGATAAAAAAAGCTTATGAAACCTACTTTTGGGCTCTGTGACCACCATAAATTCTCTATATTATACATAATAAGAATAGAAAAGTAAAAACTTATACTATACTTTTATGTAAAGTGAAGAAATTTGACAATGTGTTTAACTATTTAAGACTATATTTATTGACATCAAAGTATCAAAATAGTGAAACTTACCGCAATCGTAAATCCACTTTTCAAGCAAAATTTTTATTGCAAATCCATCCTACAATAAGAGAGGTCCATGTCCAGACTTATAGTCTGCTAAAGAAGATACTTACTACTCATTCATACATACATATGTAAGGCTAATGTAATTGTAATAGTTAATTAAAATAATATGGCTGGATTGGATTACATTTTTTGTAAGATTGAAGTTATGCTACAAGTTTTTTTAATTTTTAATTTTTTACATACAATTTTTGATATAATCTCACACATGTAAATCAATATTTAATAACATTACCCTAGCAGTACCTTTCATATTGTTTTTAAATCTTTCAACATTTTTAATGGTGCTATTTTATAATGATTTGTACTTTTCATATTGTTTTATGGTGGTATATGTATGATAAACTTAAAACATGATTGTTTTAGAATTAAAATGGATATTTTTTTAAGATTTTAATAAGGCCCAATTGACTTGAGAAATATTAATATTTAAATTGATATTTTCTATTATAGAGTGCCAAGTGTCACTTCAAATGGTGCAGAATCAGGCACAGAGGAAGACGAGGAAATGGCAGCCGAGGAAGATGAATCCGAAGGGGAAGATGACTTGCCACTGGAAATGGTTGATGAAGCTGGCCGTAGTAACAAGGTAAAGTAGATGTGCTATATGTTTATTAATTTCCTATAATAAAATGATAGTGAATTTGAAGGAGAAAACAATCATACTTTTAACTATAATTCCAATATATGTTCTATATGTACATTTAAAATCTTATAAAGCTAAACTGTATACATATACATCAAATGATTATGATCATGTATAGTGCAATATCCTCTAAACAGAAAAAAACTGAAAAACACTAATTACTACTATAATTCTCCAACAGAGAGGAGTATCATGAATTTTTAAAATAATTAGAGTTAATTGTACAATGACAACACAGTATTTATTAGCAGTACATTCTGGAATATTTAAACTAATCTAAATGTGAAGAGAAAACTATGTACCTCTTTTTAAGCACACCCACACTGAGTATTGTGATATTTGTCATAGTTAAAAATTTTATGGAGAAGGAGTGCAGAAATATAAGAAAATTTGTTTAAAATATGTACTACAAATACATGTAATAAAATAAACCATTTATTGTTTACTTTCATAATGCCAATGCCGAAATATAGACTGTATGTCAAGGCAGAAAAAACATTTATTTTATATTTTGTATAATAGATATCTGTGTTTTATTTGTTTATATGTATTTGAAAGGGTAATGTAATATAACATAGCTTAATATAAATTGCTGTTTCATAAACATACTTCATTTTAGATAAACCATTTATCTTTAATAAAATATTAATTGCTTTAAGTTTACATTTAATGTTTAAAATATAAATTTTGAAGAAAGAGTGCCTTGAAAACTATTTTTTGACAGAAGAAAATGAGAATATTGTTTGTCAAATGATATTTTTCTCAAATCAAGAATAATTTTAAAATATGTACCTTCGACTAGAGGACAAATAATATTGAAATAAATGAAAATGATATTAATACATACTTTTATCATACTTTATAGATCATATATTTAATGTATATTCTATTCTAAAAACTGCTTTCATATTTTGAACTAAAACCATGATTGTGTGATTTAGTAGGCTTAGATTATCTTCCTACAGATTCTTGTTTGAATTACAGTTAGAGTCAAAATTTGGTCAAAACCAAATAGTTTGGATCTGAAGTGTTATTGATTGTTCATGTCAAGCTTGGTCATAAACTATTTTCAATAGGTGACTAAGGCACAGGAAGTATATCTGTGCTAGCATGTGCTGATTTATTGTAATGACTAAAAAATATTTGTATTATTCCAGGACGACATGGAAACAGAGCATTTAGCAACATTAGAACGACTGAGGCAAAACCAACGACAAGACTACTTGTCAGGCAGTGTTTCTGGCAGTCTACAGGCCACCGATAGGCTTATGAAGGAGCTACGAGACATTTATCGTTCCCACTCTTTCAAAAGCAATATGTACTCTATAGGTGAGTTTCAGTCATCATAACAAAACATTTTTGTACCACGTTCCATGTAAAAGTACCAGTTACACACTATCACTACAGCCCGTTGCATGCAACTACTGAACATAAGGCTAGTAAGGTCCAGAGACACATCCACTCATTGAGTTCATGAAGCATTCATCAGATCATCATTCTATTTAGTGGGGGGTTGGGTAACATTTCTTGCCAATATGTGGCTGCCTCTTGAAAAACCATTTTCCCCATCGGTTGTCGGTTTTTCGAGCTATATGTCTGCCCTATTGCCATTTTTTCAGTCTACTGACCCACTGATCAATTAGTTGCTCTTGTTTTTCTATGAATATCCTCGTTACGGATTTCCTCTCTCTATTATTCTCTCCTTTATTGTTGAGTGACAATCACCTTCCTCATACATCCAACAGTGAGAGACCATATTTTGGTTCTGTAAGTCATTATTGAGTAATTTATAAATATAATGTAAGTCATTAGTCATTATTAATTAATCATATTACGTCATAAGTCAATACATTTTTTTCTTAAATGTCTGAAGTATATCGCATGACGCAGTCGCTCGCTCCTTAAGTAGAGAGCGATTGCGTCAGCGGTCTGTATAAATAGCAGTTGTTTTGGCTCGCCGCTTACTTAGCGGTTAGCCATCGTAGTCTATATCTCCTGAGGATGCCTCGTGTAGAGGCGAAACACGTGTCGTATTGTCGTCAGTGGTGTGTCTTGCCTAGTGTAGTGGTGTTGGGAGTAGCGGTGCTGGGATTAGTGGCGACGGGGATAGTGCACGCAATTGAGGGAGGGCGGGATTGGTGCTCTTCATACTAGGTAAGACACACCATTTTATTTTATAACGCGGATATTTGCGAAGTAAATTTTTCTAAAAGCTTTTATATAATGGATTTCCGCAAAGTGACGCCTGATTCTATTAATTATATGAAAAATAAATACACTACAGTAAAGTTAAAAATAATAAAAAATAACAAAAAATAATGTGAAAATACTTATTGATTTTATATTTACGCAAATATAACAAATTGAATAAAACTAATTTTTGCTTAATAATAAATTATTTTTAGTCTCCAATATTTCGATTGCTTTACAGTAGCAATGAATTTCGTCTACTGTGATTGTGTAACTCCTTTGGGTATTTTTTAGTAGAAATTACTCCACAATAGATATTAATAAAAAAGATATTGTATTATAAATGTTGGTACATATATAAGATACCAAAGCCAAATATCTACTATTTCCACTGGTTACAAATATAATATGGTTATAATATGGTGTATGCCATTGCAATTGCACACTGCCTGACTGCCTTCAACATTTATAATGTTCCAATCTATGCAGAGAGACATAAACGAGCTTATTCAATAAGTATTATTTATAATCTATATTAAATAAAAAAGTTTCTGTTTCTGTTTCTTACAGTGAAGTGTTGAAAGTCTTTATGGTGGAATGCATAACTTAGGATTTCATTTTATTATTCACTCAATCGCAGAGAGATAGACTAGGCCCCTTTTTCTTTAAAATTAATTTTTTTTTTAACTTCAATAGCCCTAAAAACCATCCTTTGTGGTAATCACTTTTTCTTACTTTTTTCTTTCTGTATATATAGTAAGCTAAGCTTAGTAAAGCTTGTGCCTTGCGTTTTGTAGATGGATGTCAATTAACATTAGGTAAAAAACTACTAAATCTTATAAAATATGCATTATCAAAACAATTATTTACCAAGGTATTATATTTTGTTCATTCATTCATTCATTCATAACTGTGCATCAAAAATCCACTGCTGAATATAGGCCTAGCTTATTTACCATGCCCCATAGGCAACCGCAGTTTTTTTCTGGATATTATTGTGTTACTCTTACGCTGCTACTACATAGCGTATAATGTTCTTGCAATAATCTTATTAGCAATGCATTATATTTTATGTATTTGTGTCCTGGAAAAGTTTTCAGTCTTTGATTGTAAGTAATTTCCCCTGCAGAATTAGTGAATGATTCCTTATATGAATGGAATATAAGACTACGTTCAGTAGACCCGGATAGTCCTCTTCACAATGATCTGCTGTTGTTGAAGGAAAAGGAAGGCAAGGACTCCATACTGCTCAACATTATGTTCAAGGAGACATACCCGTTTGAACCGCCTTTTGTTCGCGTCGTTTATCCTATCATATCAGGTAAATATATTATTATATTTTTACTTTTGTAAACAAGATTGTTTTTCATAAACTTGGTTTCCTAAGAATTATTCTTATAATTTATTAATAATTACCAAATAACATGTATAATCTCCATGTATAAAGATCAATTGTTGTCTGTTAATCTCGCTAAAACTCGAAACTGGCTGGACCGATTCCCTGGATGGTTTAAATTCGCAATTTTACCCGGTTAGTGGCGCTGTTTTCGAGATCACCCGTGCGAACTCAGGTCGGAACGCTAGTTTTTAATATAAATAATTATCGGATTTCCATTTTATTGGACCAACTTTGCCAGATCTATGGTCAAGCCAAAGAATATTTTTTTTTAAATATGATGCTGAAATATAATTTAAGAGCCATTACTATGTTCTTATCTATACAAATAAATAAAATTGAAGTGTCTCTTTGTAATATAAAAATAACAGCTTTTTAGTAAACACATATTAAAACAAAAACACAATTTTTAAAAGTTTTGTCTGTCTGTCTGTCCGTCTATCTGTCTATTTATTCCGGCTAATCTCCGAAGTGGCTGGACCGATTTGGACGGGACTTTCACTGGCAGATAGCTGATGTTATAAGGAGTAACTTAGCCTACTTTTATTTTAGAAAAAGAATTAAGGTTCCGCGAAAAAAAAATTAAAGCCCTAAATTGAACGCGGCCGAAGTCGCGGAGAACAGCTAGTCCAAAAATAAAAAAATATCAACAATTAAAATATCGCATTATTTGTATGAAGGTCAAGTAAGCGCTAGAGAAAACGATTGCAAGACGTCGATAAATAAAATGTTTTGAGAAGTTATCAATTACCGTATAGTGGCGGTGTATAAATATCCATATCATCCCGTGGGTCTCGTAAGAGCCGACTAGACTTGGGGAAAAGTGTTATTTTTAAATAACCATGAGTTGTAAAGTTTTATTATGGATGGTTGGACGACGAAGAAATATCGACAACAGCACATAACGCCTTTTGTAGCTGCTTTTGTTGTTTAATATTTAGTCGATTAATGTAACATTTAAAAATATATCGAAATTAATACGAATTCGATACTCGAAAATAAATATCGATATATAACTTCAACAACATTATATGAAAATATTTCTTCTCCTCCGTCGCTGATATCCAATATTCATCGACCGAGTTGTGCCATAATTCGTCAAATTCCTCCATTTTTCTACAAATGTATGTACACACGTGAACATTTTGTGTCTTCATGGATGGTGCTCGAAAAGAGTTTATGGAAAAAGTTCATAAATTTACATATAAAAATTATGAAATACCAAATTACTACACTTAAATAACTACAATGTAGACAGAAACAAGTTACTTTATAAAGAAAAGAAGTATATGGTATGATTATATCGATATCGTAATATACAAATAAAAAAAATCATAGTTATATTCTTTATTATGCTCTTAACCAACGCCATTTTTGTTGAAAACAGCTTTACCGTAATATTCACGATATATAGAAATTGTAACATAAAATTAAAAAAAAAACGTAAATTTGTTTAAAAATGTTTTTTACAACATTTTTAGTAATAAATCACACTTTATATTTAATTTTCAGTTATTTCTGACTACTTTATTTAACACGTGAACGATATTAGTGATACATTATTTTGGTGGCCTCTTGCACTCGCGCATCGAAGGAAATGGATTGAACTAAACGAGATAGTGATGGACGATTTACATTTATGTATTAAAACATTGTGTAAAGTATCGATTCATCAAATACAATCCGATGTTTTGTTAATTCATCAACATTGAGTTAAACATTGATGTTTTTTGTTCGCTACATTGAAGAGGCGAACCTGCTAGAACACAATTGTTTTAACATGAGCGTCACTTTGCGAGCAGTCATCAGTGCTTCGTACATTTTTGAAAACAAAGGTAGAATGCGCAAGCTGGTTGCAGGTGCAATACCAGTACTTAAATTTGAAGTAAGATTATATTTATTTCAAAGAGATTAAAAAATAAATTTGGCAGTTATTTATGTAAGCACCTATGCAATTACGTGTTAATGTCCACGATTTTTTTTACGACTAATGGATGTCATTAAATAATATTTTGACTTCAGATTGAAATATCTTGTACGTAAAACTGCGATCAAGCAATCAAAAGCACAATTATATATAATATGATTTTTAAGGGGAGTAAATTAATTAGATTTTTGTTTGATTAATAAACATTGTTTCATAAATTTGTACCTATGTTTTGTTGAGCTAAAACATACCTTATAATTATTGCTTACCTTATATTTACAAATAATTACATAATCAAATTAATAACATAAGTACAATAACGCATAGGCATCTTGGCGCATCACTATTCAACCATTTTCAACTATGTATCAGTATTTATAGAACATCTGGTTATCCTTGGCATAATGGGCATTGAGCAATACGCGAGCTCAATACCTTGCTTACTTATACTCGTAAGTTCTGAACACTTATTTATTGTTCTAAGGAGTCCCTTTTAAATATTACTATACTCTTCGGCAAGGTCTAAAACTTTGACAAGTAGATCGCCAAATGGACATGCCGACGCTTAAAAGATTAAGTGAAGATTTTGTTAGTACTATTTTTTAAATATTATTTAGTGGTTAAGTGCCAATTACTTATTGTCTATTTCTGCCACCAATCGGCAGTGCATCAATCTCATATGAAGGGTATACAGAGCCATTATAATAACAACCTTTGAGGCATTCTGTTTTAGTCCTCATGAGTGTAAATTTATGTGTATAGCTTTCTTTATATGAAGTTACTTTGGCTGCAGTAGCTGCGTTATCAGGTTGATTGTTATCTCATTTGTCTCTCTTATGTTGTAATATTTTTTTTTCAAGAACTATAAAAAGGTTATGCACATGCTATTATATTATTACATTACATACACCACTATATCATTGCGGTTTATTGATGGTCATTTATTTTAAATTTCAGGAGGCTACGTGCTTGTAGGTGGCGCCATCTGCATGGAATTGTTAACAAAGCAGGGCTGGTCGTCAGCATACACGGTGGAAGCTGTTATAATGCAAATAGCTGCCACACTAGTGAAGGGCAAGGCGAGAATTCAGTTTGGTGCCACTAAAGTTGTCACCCAGTCACAGTATAGTCTGGCTCGTGCTCAACAAAGCTTCAAGTGCCTCGTTCAGATACACGAAAAGAACGGTGAGTTAATACATTTTAATACATAAAATGTTAATTTAATAAAATGCAACCTCTAGTTGCTTATTACATTTTTCTCTGGTAGCATTTTGGTATTTTATACGTGGTAAAGCCATGCTGCAGCTATATTAGTAGTATAGTTGTAGCATGAATGGATCAGCTCGACTGGGGAAGGACCACATTCTCATAGAATACCAGTGTAAAATGGCAGCTTGACACTGCTGTGCTGCTGTTTCATGTGGTGAGTGTAGAGAACCGGAGACCCTTTTTACTGGAAAATAGGCATTCCATCTTAGTCCTCACGTATGACAACGCATTTGCATTTTGATTCGCAAACGAGGATAGATGTAGATGTCTATGGGCTACAGCAACCACTTACCATCAGGTGGACTGTGTATTCGTTTGTCACCTTATTTATTTAATTACTAGCGTTTCGCCCCAGCTTCCAACGGGTGATTTTGATCTCGTCAACAGCGCCAACTAATGATTCCAATTGTGAATCTAAACTATTATCGAATCATCTTTCAACACAAAAAAAAACAATCAAAATCGAACCAGCCATTTACGAGACTAATGGACAGCAATTGATATTTATAAATAGAGATTATCATAGCATAATGTTGTATGAAATTTACTGTGGTTAGATTAGAAGAAATGTTTTCCTACTTTTACGGATTCTATCGAGTTTGATTAACTTATTTTTATTAAATTCCTGACGATATGGGTAGTTTACAGCACCCATGGTCACGGCGGATTCCCGTGACCATGGGTTATTCGATGTTATTCGTCGTCACCTCGACGTTATTCGATGGCTCTTGTCTCTTTAAATGTTCCCTTGATTTTAGAGCCTTGTAGAATATTTAGAGAGGACGGCAGACGATCCGACAGGGACTTGAGTTGACGGCTCCGTGGCGCAGTAGTTTCGCAATGAGTTGCAGCGCTAAGAGCCGCGGGTTTGAATCCCGCACGGAACAAGTATTTGTATAGTATCTTAGTGGATTTTCGAAGGACAAGGGAATTTATTATTCAACCAGTTCTAAATAAGAAAATACTACCAATATGTTTTGTACCACACCATATGTATTAGGTAATAATCTATATTGAATAAGAGTATATTCTGTACAAATAAAAAAAAACTATTATCACATTAAGTTTGTCCACTTCTTGTTAGTATGGGGCTTACAGTCTATGCTAGTAACAAAATAGATAGAAAAATAGTAATAAGTGATTGTGCCTTCGATAAACTCATCTCGACACATTTTGGCATAAAATTGATGAATCAAACAAAAACGGCAGTATCTATCTTTTCTTCTAACGTCCTTAGGACTTTGCTGGTAAATACTCCTTTGCAGTCACAGCATCATCCAAGCAGACTTTTTTTGCATGATCGTGTTAAAGTCGCGAATAGATTTTCGTGGCCTCAAACATCCTGAAGCATTGCCAGAATGCAGGAGCGCCAATCGAGTGCTGAAGATCATATATTGTTAGAAGTTAATATATTGAAATAGCTAAATTTATTTATATCTTATTGGGTAAAATTGGACTATGGACTACTTGTTTAAAAGTTTAGCAATATACTCTAAAGATTGTTAATTTAACGCCTTCTTTACATTAGCATGTTCTCCCTTATCAACCATGCTCTACACTCCATATTTTAGATTCTCAGTACTTTACAATATTATCGAGCTTCTTAACGATATGACCGAGATACTGAAATAGTGCATACTCTACTTAATTCAGTTTAATAGCAGGAGGGCACTTTAGGGAGTAGTTATTTAAAAACGTAAGCACCGTAAACTCAGATTTATTATTTATTCTCACTGTACTTCAAGCTGTTGTACAGTTTAGCCTCACCGGTCATTAGCAATTTTCTTAATACATTGATTGATGTACTCAGCAGCACTATGTCGTCAACGTAACTTATATTATTGACACTAATATTTATCTATTCGACAAGCGACATGCTAACTGCTGAATTCACCAACCAGTTGATCAATATACAATTAAAACAATGTCGGAGAAGTTACGAGTCCACTGATAATCCTAGGCCTCCACTATAGATTGCCTCGTAGGGGGGATATTTACCATAGTTGTCATGCCTGGCAAGCGAGTTGGCAACTGCTGTTTTTGTAGTCGTTTTTAGAAGGATGCTGCTGCCCATCTCCTGATTTTTTTCCCTCTGTCGTCTCTTACGACACCCACGGGATGACAAGGGGTAGTGGATATTCTTACACCGCCACTACACGGTATTTGAATTACGATTGGAAATATCAAAATGTTTTCTGTGGGCTCAGTGCATATACCTTTATGTATTGATGCAACAATTTTTAATCTGTATATTTCAGGTTGGTTTACACCACCCAAGGAGGATGGCTAATGCAAGGATTCACCGCTTCTGTAAAATTAAGTTTAAACGTGCGACATCAACGCCCATGTGACAGACATTCTATCTAAATTCGACAAGTGACTCGATGAGTTTGCGTGATGATAGTCCTTATATAATTCCAATACTGGTTTCTCGCGAAAGGCGACGAGGAATACTGAACAGACATTATGTGGGTGGTTATAATAACAAGAATGCTGTATGTATGTGTACTTCAATTTTAATGTTAAGTGCTGTAATTCTGGTTCTGAATGCAACGGGCGTTCATGAGAGACTTTATAAGACTTATAGAAAATGTTTAATGTGTAACGTTTTTTGTAATCATTAATTTTCTCAATAAACGTTATCAATATGGTAGCCCTAGACGTACTGGAGTGTAAAGTTGAAAAATTCTTTGCATTTCTTTTTAGTTATTAAATAAAAAAAACTGTGATTCTTATTTGGCGTTTTTTTGCTCTTCAGATCATTCGTAATTACTTATTTTATGAAGTAATAATAAAAAAAAAATGTATAAAGTAAAGGCTAAGTTTAGCCTATCAAATCATGATGACACCCCTTATTAAAGAAACATTGATGATCGGTTCAGTAGCTTTTATGTTATTAGAATTAGAATGTATTATGTTACCGGTAAAGTCCGAAAAACTAGAACTAGTAAACCTAGGTTTACTCGGCTTTTTGGGAAAAGTCCAAATAATTTATAAATTACATAATTAATTGGTTCACCATTTAGCTGCGGACATTTATGTAGCTGCACCTTGACTTACTGTTGCTGATATAACTTGATATGTGCTTTCGTATTTTTGGCATACATATTTAATAAAAGTTATAGTTAATTTAAATATTATTCGGACTACCCTAGACACCAAATAAACCTAGTTTTTAGTAATTCTTTTGGCATTACCCATGACGTATTTATATTATACCTGTTTAATTTGTATTAAAATATTTGTAGTTAAACACATATTTAATGTTAAATATAACTTCCAATTTTCAATTAGCAAGGATTTACTGTCGTGAGATATACGAACTCAAAGTTTAGATTTTTGATTAAGTTTGTTATGTTCCATTAGCATTTTGAGAACCTGGACATGTTGTTTGCTTCCTGGTTCATTTATTCTTCTGCAATAATCCTGCTGGTACATGTTTATCAACCAATGTTTCAATTTGGGATACCTGAAATAAAAAAGTGCTATACACAACAGTGTTTTGCATATACGCCAATCCGAAACTATATATTACTTAATATTTATTAAAAGGTAGGATGTATGTAAGTATATCAATTTCTTAAAAATTAAATCCAAAAATTTTTCAGTAAATTTTCTAATAAAGCACATTCATGAAATTAGTGTTAAAGCCGAAAAAAAAATAAGTGAAACTAAAGACTGTATAAGCCATCTTTTCTAAATTTATTATTTCGGGTTATATTGGATATTAAACAATTCCCAGGTGTGTGCATCACTCATTTAATTTCAATTATGAGTACCTCAGACAAGAGTAATCATTTAGAATACAGATATTTTGGGCCGTTTGTTATGAGACAAACAATATATAAGAGCAGTGTAATGTGATTCGAAGTTACTTGATGATGATTTATCTTGATTGCCGAAATACATATACGGTATCTTGCAAGAACAATGTGATGTTATATTTCTGAAGATTATGAACAGCTTGACCAATTGTATATAAAAATAAATCGGTTGATGGTTGATTTAGCGCTCATCCATCACAGTCTGTTTCCCCTGATGATGCCTCGTTTATAGGCACAACATGTGTAGTATTATTTAGGTGTGTCATCCCTAGTGTAGTGGTTTTGGGAGTAGTGGTGGGGATCAGTGGTGACGGTTATAGCGCACGCAATTGAGGGAGGTAGGACTATAGACTAGGTAAGACACTTTATTTATTTTTTCACGAATCTTATCTAATCATTTTAAACTTATTTAAAAAGAACTGACATAAAGGCAAAAAATTTGAAATTCGTGAATTAATTTAATACACAAATGGTTTGCGACATCTGATTTTCAGATTCACTCGACCTTTAAAAAATAATGACCACAGACTAAGACGCCCATTACACGCCTAGGCAAGTGTCAGTCAGTTCGATCAATCATGATTGACGTTTGAATGATAGAATAATTTCGATATTACACGCTCATGCTGACTGATGTCAGTCAAACCAAATTTTCGGAGGGAAAGGACCTACCTATAAACTAAGTTCATTTTAGATTCACCATTTAATTATAATTTTATATCTTGAAAAGAAAAAGAAAAAAAAACGAATAGGAAAAATTGTAATATTTAATATCATTTTACCCATTTTAATTTAACGCGCGACAATGTTCGACCTCTTAGAGTGCATAATCGATACGCGGCTTTATTTGAAACGCATTTATGGACGAAAAATAAGCTTACGTTTTATATTCATTCGTATAGGGTGGATGCCCCTATTACCAGCCTTTTAGTGCCAATTTCAATTTCCTTTTGTGTACCTACCTAATGCCAGCACAGCATAGGGCTCTGCCTTTTGAGTTTTTGGTAGGTACCTATTGTAGGTAAGTTTTAGGGGCACTGACATAAATTCATAACAACTTTTAATTTTAATCATGCATGTCATAAGCATGGAATATGTATTAAGATATACGTTATTTTATTTTAATGCTTTACTTCTTACCTTTCTGTGGTTAAGCTTTAAGCAGTTCCATTTTTCTTTTAACTAACTGAACAATTAATTAAAACAAAATTATATTAAAATTTATGTATTATAGTACACCGATTTCTTATAATTTTCTTATAATCATTCAAGTTTATGAATCGTCATCATCATTTCAGCCCTTCACAAGTCCACTACAGAACAAACATTCTCCATAGACTGCCGCAAAGCATGGTCCTGAACCACTTTCCTTGTTATGACTTTTTCATTTATGTTCTTAATTTATAATACAATTAGTATTACTAAGTTGTAGTTAATTACATTTATTGTTTGTTTTTGTCTTTCTCAAAAAATATCTAAATATTGTATGGTGTTCTTAACATATATCAAATGTCTGAAAAGCAAATACCTATGATTTGTTAAACTTTTAAATCAAAAATCAATTTTAAAATATACACGAATTGATCATAACTTCCTTAACTATAAAATAATTAATGATACTTATTCCAGTTTATGACAACCCTGATTTATATTACGTGGCTGAAATTAGGTACTTCTTATTATCTACGTCAAAACAAATAACAGCCGGGCGACTGACATTAAGCACTCCATACATTTCGTATATCTAATTACAGCCCCAATAATTTCCACTAAAATAAAATAAAAAACTTATAGATTTAAGCAAAAATAGCTGCATTACTATGTCTATAGTCACATTCATACAAATCAAAAAGCCTAACGAAGAGCTAATGTAAAATTTGCTTAATTGTACCGGGACCATAACTTGTCAAAAAATTAGGGAAATTAGCGTTTTTCGTTGCGTACTTCTTTTGATTTTTAATTTAACACTGTTAGGTTTAAAACTGTGAGGTAATATTTGAAATATACTTTCCTCTAGTTACGAAGAAGTTTTTAGCCGACAATATTTGTAGTTAAGACTAGTAGAAATCTTATTTATGAAGTAAAAAGTCGGAAAGGCTGGTATTAGGGGCGTGGCTGGTATTAGGGGCACCCACCCTATCCGGGGTTTTTCGTGTCCCATAACTCGGGGAGAGCCTCAAAATTTAAAATAAAATCTTTTTCTGGCTAAAGCACGTTTGGCGGGAGTGACGACGGGCTGCGCGAGCCCGTGGAAGCCGCCTCTTCGATATATTCTGCGTCCGCCTCCATTGCTGTCTAAGCGTTGACTGACGCGTGATTGACGAAATGCCATTACACGTTCAATCAAAATTCGTGACTGATAGTTGATAGACGTAAAAATCAAAATATCCAGATATTTGTCAATCAATTTTATGCAACCGTCAATCACCGCATTACACGGTAGGTTATTCGTCAATCACAACCGTGATTGTTGTAAAACTGACAGCAAAACCTACCGTGTAATGGGCGTCTAATTTGTATAAAGAACGGACTTACCGTTTATCGTCTATAGGATGTAATCCGTTCAATGAAGACATTGTAGTCATAACACTAATGTCCGCAAGGGTTATGACGTCATCCGCTAAGTATAAGGTGTCTGAGAGATAAGTTTCGAGTATTCTGTACGCGTCTTCAACATTCCTTATCATAGATTTAGATATCTCTGTTAGTTTACCGCCATAAGTTGGTGCCTGGAAGTGTTGTTAAATAGTTAATTTCTAGTTTATACTTGGGTTAAAAAAGCATTATTAGTCTAATCTAACATCAGGGTTCTGAGGTAAGTGGCTACTTATTACTGCAGTCCTGTGGAGCTCTTTCTCTTGTTTTGTAATCTTAACGTCTTTTATATAGATTATTATTAGTCCGTAATACAGTAGAGTTTCGATCGAGATTTGTTTCATTTTGTATATTTTTTGGGGCTGTCTTTTCTGCTTGCTGGATATAACAACAGTAATTGTTTGTACGGACAGTGGTAGCTGAACCCGAATCCGGACGATCTCGGTTACTTTCTATTTTATGTATCGAAAAAATTAATGACAAGTCGGGTTTTCATTGTAATTTCACGTATAAAATTAAAGTTACACCTTTCATATATCACACTCCTGGGCACAGGCCTCCTCTCATTTCTGAGGTATTTGGAGCAGAAAAGAGACCACCATGCTGAGATCCTGCATAACCGAGCCGCAGCCTAAGAACATACAGTCAGTCATCGCGTTGGATGTTGTCGGAAAAGTCGACATAAACAATAAATTGCTAGGGTTGTTGGAACGGGAAGTAATAAAAAACTGATTTTATTTTATTTCACGTTTAAACAAATTCCTGTGTAAGTGCAAACTGATGAAACTTTAATTCCTTATCTTTAAATACGAACGACCCACAGTTTTTACCTCACATGTAGTGTGAACCATTTGAATTTATTTACGTGACAGTAAATAAATTCAAATGGTTCACACTACAACAGTCCTAACGGACAGTTCCCGACTGACTAACGGCTGCTCGAGAGCGTCTCGCCCCGCACAGCATCGCATGATTGGCTCGTCTATCGATGACCCGACTGTTAGTAGTAGTGACTGACTAAGCTATCTTTTTTTTTCCTGATGAAACTAATATATTATTAACTTTGTAGTGTGTACCTGTGTGGATGTCTGTGTCTGTCTGTGTTTTTAAATTTTTAAATTTAAGTTATTTTGTATTTTAGTTTAGTAACTTACCATAATGGATCTGAGTCGGGGAAACAAAACGCCGCAGTCGAAAAACAACCTTTGGTTAATTGTTGCTCGCTTCCTTTTGTCGGAAGGATAGTAGGACTCATGCTCTGGTCTGCCATACTTGTCGATAAGGTAAATGATTATGGCGTGGCTGTATGAAGAAAGAATATCGAAATGTAAAGCAACAAAAATATGTTTTACTGTCAAGTGCAGTACTAAACTAAATTTCGCGAGAAACGGCAAGGCAAACTCTGAAAGATTCCGCCGTTGCGATGACTGCGATTTGAGATGCTAGCTTTGAAATACTTGAGTATTCTCTATTTTCACCAGACCTTGCACCTAGTGATTACTACCTATTTCCGAGATAGAAGGAGCTTTTGAGAGGACAGAGATTTGAAGATGATGAAGCAGAAGTCGCTGCAGTACAGACATTTTTAGGTACTCAGGATGAAAAGGTCTGTATAACTTCGTTCGAAAGTGAGTGAGAGTAGAAAAAGGATCAAGTATTACACTAAATCTGTAATATAATTTTTTTTTAGCTATTAGGTATACTAAACAAAAATAACTTTTATTATAATAAGGTACAATGTTATAACGACGTGTGACTGGACATCAACTATGGGATATGCCAAAAACACTTATGGTTCACGACATATGGCTCTATAAACACAGAGCTATATCTCGTTTAGCTAAGCGTAAAATACCCACGGGTGACGGGAAGTGGGGAGGGGGGGAGGGGTGCGAAATGTCTGGTTCTACCGTCGCTACGTCTGCCAAGCATAAGGCTAATAAGGCAAATCTCTACAATGGGTGAGGTTTATGTACAGCAATATATACAATGTATACATATGGACCGATAATGAAGAAGAAAATATTGTGATTGTCCCTATGTCTTCAATACTGCAACTAGGGTTTTGTCCGATTTTTTTGCATACGGCTTACATCCGGCACGGTTAGGTTCGAACATGAGTGTCGACGTTTACTTGTAGGTATACCTTTGTCATTTAACGTCTAATGTGACGTTATTTTATTTATTCTTTATTGAACCTTACACAATGTATAGGAACAAAAGGCGGACTTGATGCTAAATTAATGCATTCTCTGCCTGTCAAACTTATTTTTCGATATTACTCGAAGGGTGTCATTGTTGTGTATCAAAATAAACCAAATCATCAAATTGCATTATCCATTCTTAATTGTTATAACTTCATGTGTGACACTGTCAGTAGCCTATTTGATTATATTACATGTATGTAATTAAAATTAGCTTATAATGATGTAAGTGGGTACATTTTAACGTAACAATCTGGTGTTTTTTATTTTCCTGATGTGTTGTCTATTCTATAAAAAGTACTCTGTGGTCTATTCTATTTCATAAGTCTGAAACGAAAGATCCAATTTTATGACTTACCTATCAGCTAAGCAAAAGTTATCTTCTTCTAGCATTGGAATTGTTCTCATGGGGTTTTTCTGAAATCAAAAGAGTGAAAAGGAAAGGGTAAACGAAACAATTTTTTTTATTAATAAGTTTTTTTGTTAATTTAGATATTAATAAGTTTGTTTTTAAATCTTAGAGTAACACACGAGCTAATAACCACTAAGTTTACTGTAGCCCATGGACAACTAGATGAAACGAACTTTAAATAAGGAAAAGCATAGACGCGCTTTCAACTTGAGATGAAAAATCATTATTATATTTTATCAAAAGTCCATTGCTGAACATAGGTCTCCCCCGTAGATTGACTTATAAAGGGAAGGGGGGTGCCATCGTTTTATAAGCGATCATAGTACGTACGTAACGTATTTAAAGATTTTAAATTAACCGGTTGTGCGGATGACACGCCAGGCGTGCCATCGATTACTTTTGTGTGTGGCGTATGACACACGTGTCGTGTCTTTTTAAAAATCGTTATAACTCGCTCAAATTGTGTTTTTGGAAAATTTATCAAGAAGAAAATATTCATTATTTTGCAAGTAGTTCATGCCTGCAGCTTCGTTTCAGGATATTTTGAAAATTTTAAATTTTTAGGGGTTGACAACCTTTTTTTAACTTTTACATCATGGTACTCTTTTTACTTTGCGAGTTTTCAATAATGTTGTGGAAAAATAGTCTAATAACTTATTAGTAATAAGTAACAAATAATAGTACTCATTGCGATCGCTCACAAACTCAAGTTGTAAATAAATTTCTGGAAAACAAGTCTCCTGTTAAAAAAAAACAATGCGTTTGTCTTATTGTTTAATTTTGCTTAAAATGATTGAACTGCCGTCTTATTACTATCATATGGCCGAATAGACCTACGAAGTACCATGTGCTCTTGTGATATGGTATAAGGTTTATTTTTGCTTGAAACAGTTTGAAACCGTTCATGCATAAAAAAACTTGGCTAATAAATAGTCTTTCGTCAATCCGCCGCCGTATAGCGCCGGCGTTTGTTTCCTTTTGAAAACACTTGTTTTGCTATTCTTATTAATTAGACGTTTTCAAATCGATTTTACTTTTACATTTGTGTAACATTAAATAATATTTTTTTTTTATTCTATTATAATTTAAGGGACATTTACCGCTTAAGGTATGTCAGTCCCATCATACCCTAATATACATGACTAAATAAATTAAATTAATAATTAATAAATTTAATTAATACTATTAAATAATATTTAACATTTGTAAATATTAATGAATCATAAACAGTATTTTTTTTTCCAAATTAAGGTTCTTGATTGTTTGATATTTACAAATATTATTAGGTGAAAATTTAATTGAATAAAAACCAAGGTTTTCCAGGGTGGTTTAGCTGTACCTACTTATATAAATGATTTTTTTATAAAATATTTGTTCGCCGCCACAGCTAAAAGTTGTCGAAAATTGGTGCCGCAACGAATCGGTTAAAGTACATTATCTGGGTAGTAATAGTACCATAAGATCTACTGCTACTTTTTGCATCAAATTTTGAACCACTGTCATATGGCGCCATTACACGCTTAGTTATATAATTATTTTTAAAGTAAGTATATTTTACGTGGTAGAGGCATGCTGCAGCTATATTATGGTTGTAGCACGAATGGGTCGGCTCGACCTGACTGGACACAGAAAGACCACGCTCTATATATACCAGCGTAAATAAGCAACTTAATGCTGTTATGTTTAGTATGGTGAATGTAGAAAACCGGAGACCGTTTTTACTGGAAACAAGACATTCCACTTAGTTCTCGGGGATGGAAACGCATTTGCATTTTGATTCTTAATCGAGGATAGATGTAGATGTCTACGGGTCACAATATCCACCAACCATCAGGTGGACTGTGTGCTCGTTTGTCTCCCTTATTCTTTGAAAATAAATAATAATTTAAATACATAAATAAAATGTCAGCATTAGAAAGTGCGTAATTAAAAAAATTATATTTTACCTTTGTGAGTTCTGGCGTGTCTTGCTCCCTTAAGACGGGATTTAAATCTTTCATATTTAATTTTAACCCAAGTATGTCCGCTACCATCATTACCGTTCGGGCAGGTGGACTGCTATCATTTTTGTACAACAATAGAGGCATGATTACCTAAAATGCAGTCAAACTAAATCATCATCAATGTTTATTATAATAATTTTCACCATACACTGGTTCTTCTTTTACTAAGGAGACAGACTGACAAAAAAGATTTACAGAACTCTATGGACACTTTCTTTCTTTATCAGCCTTTAAAAGTCCACAGCTGGAGGCATACATATCAGCTCACACCATATTGGTGGCAAATGATTTAATGTGTATGTGCGTGTGAGAGCGTGTTCTAACAATAAGAAGAGCATGTTTTCGGGTTAGATTCGGCGTCATAGTCTCTTTCTTTGTTGACCTGAGAGGAGACACTGAAAGTTTTTAGAACTGGACATATTATTTTGGGAAACTGATGAGATAGGTACATATATATTCAATTTCTATGTCATATGTTTTTAACATTATCGGCAATTTGAAAAGCGTGTAGCGTGATAAGACGCATTTAAAGCGAGAAAATGTTTGCTCTTTGCAAATACTAGGTTATGGTTTTAGTCAAAGATGTGATGTGATTTCGGGTCCAGTCTCGTGAAAGTGCTTACAACTGGTTTAGAGTTGAAGAATGGTTGTCGCAATATTAATAATAATGATAAGCATTAGAGAAGTCGTGGCAACCACTGATGATAAGGTCGGTACATTAAAACGGCAGGTAAGTAGAAAGTGATAAGAATTTTGCACGACAATAAACTTCGGGTCCCGCGCCTACGTCACAGTGAACGAGTGAGTTTTTACCGTCAGTCAAGTGTAATATTCCTCTGCAAGATGTAGGAGTGTACAAGCTTGATTGTGAATGTGGTCTCTCTTATATAGGACAAACTAAAAGATCCATAAAAACCCGCGTTAAAGAACACATAGCTGATGTGAAGAATCGACGCTCCGGGAAGTCTGCAGTCTGTGAACACGTACAGGATCGCCCCCGTCACTACATTAGATTTGATAGACCACAAACCCTCGCTAAAGAACACCGATTCCTTCCAAGGATGATTCGCGAGGCTATTGAAATCAAAAAACATCCTAATTTCAATAGAGAAGATGGCTGGGTGCTACCATCTGCTTGGGATCCCATAATTAATAAAATTAAATCCCAACCCAAGCATACAACTGCAAGACTTCATGATACTGTAAGTTCATAGTGCGTAGATCGGAACAAAAATTAATAATTTTTAATCTGAAGGTAGCCGTGGTTAACTATGACATCGGGACGTCATACACCTCAGTCCCCCCCGTGGCCATGGGTGCTGTAAAGTGCTCGACGCGTCGGGAATATAAAATAAGTTAATATACGCGATAAAATCCGTAAAATTAGTTTTATTTAAACTGATAAGAAAGTAACCTACCCATAGTTTCGGGAGGAGCTTGGGTAAAAAATTTTACATTAATATTTAGGCATCTGCAATCTTTGTACTGGTAAAGTTTTAACGCACTAAGTTGGATGAACAGTCGAATATTTGACTGCATTGCGACTAAATTTATTCCAAAAAAAAGATATACCTACTTCGTGGCATACACAAGCCTAAAAGACGCAGTGAGTGAGGAGACCCCTAACGAGTCCACGGCTTCAGTGGCAACGACTTGACTAGTGGGTAGGGTAGATGAATACCAGCCATGCCCCTAATACCAGTCATGCCCCTAATACCAGCCATGCCCCTAATACCAGCCATGCCCCTAATTCCAGCCTTTTTATTTCGTAAATAAGATTTCTAGTAGTCTTAACTACAAATATTGTCACCTAAAAATTCTTCGTAATTAGAGGAAAGTATATTTCAAATATTACTTCACAGTTTTAAACCTAACAGTGTTAAATTAAAAATCAAAACACGTATGCAACGAAAAGCACTTAGTATCCTAATTTTTTGACAAGTTATGATCCCGGTAAAATTATGCATACTTTACATTATCTCATATATAGGCTTTTTGATTTGTATGACTATAGACATAGTAATGCAGTTATTTTTATTTTAATTTACAAGTTATTTATTTTCTTTTAGTGGATATTAATGGGGCTGCAATTAGATATACGAAATGTATGGAGTGCATAATGTCAGCCGCCCGGCTGTTATTTGGTTTGATGAATCTAATAAAAAGTAAGTAATTTCAGCCACGTAATATAAATCAGGGCTGTCAGTCTATAGATCTTATAACTTATTTTATAGTTAAGGGAGTTATGATCAATGCGTCTGTTTTAAATTGGTTTTAGATTTTAAAGTTTAGCAAAAGATGTCTAGTACATCTTTTGTATCTGACATTCGGTGTATATTAAGAACACCTTATGTATTCAATTATTTTTTGAGAAAGAAGAAAAAAACAAGCTATAAACATACTATATACAAGCAAAAACTATAACTATAACTTAGTAATACTAATTATAACTAAGGCCGGCCACATACATACGGAATTCCGTTTCGATATTGCGATTCGGAATTCCGAACGCAGCAAGTCCATATAAAATCTATGACCCGCCACACACTTACAGTAATTTTCCTTACGGAATTTTCTCCGATTCGAGATTCCGTATGACCGCCTGTGCATTCGGAATCCCGAACGGAAAAAAAACCGCTCCGAACGCAAGTCTTCCATAGATTTTGTATGAATTGCAACACACATTCGTAAATTCCGTACGGAACGCGCGTCGCACGTGTTCGTCGCACGACAGAAGCGAGTAGCTGTGTTTATGTATGTTTTTACATTTAATCTTATATGTATATAGCTTTTCGTAACCTTTCATCTAATTTTATTTAATAATTCGTCGATAGACTTCCATATTTAAAAATATCTCTGGATAGATAGATCTTCCTACATAATATTGACCGCATTGCAAGCTTACGGTGATAAGGGGATGCACCTAGTAAGAATGATACATCAACAATGGAATTGCAATCAGAAAATCATCGTCTAACGTCTCTCAACTGACACTTGTTATTCCGAACGGAAATAAACTAATCTGTGTGATGTATTCACGGAATTCCGAAACGGAGTCCCGTATGTATACCGGCCTTAGAACATAAATGAAAAACTCATGACAAGGAAAGTGGTTTAGGACCAGGCATTGCGGCAGTCTATGGACTATGGAGGAGGATGTTCCGTAGTGGACTTTGTAAGGTTGTAATGACCATGATGATTTGAAAACTTGGATGATTAAATTATTAGAAATCGATTTACTACATAATATTTTACAATAATTTGCTTTAATTTATTGAACTGCTTTAAATCAAAACACAGTAAGTTAAGTAGTAAAACATTAAAATAAAATAATGTTGTCGTCTGCCATGCTTGTGACATGCAGATTCAAAATTAAGAGTTGTTACGAATATATTACTGTACCTCTAAAACTTACCTACTTATTGTACCTACCAAAAACTCAAAAGGCATAATCCTATGCTATGCTGCTATGTTGGCATTAGGTAGGTACACAAAAGGACGACATTCGGTTCAGGGTGGCTAGAATTTGAGCCATAATGCCTTTTTTTGTTTATCGTCATTTTTAAAATTGTTCTTGAAATAATATGATTGTTAATAAATGTTCATTACATTTGCCCATAAATAACATATCGATTAAAACAAATGTTTGAAAATATTGTGCCCTAATTAAAATAGCAGGAATTTTAAAGTTGAAATTAGCACTAAAAGGCTGGTAATAGGGGCATCCACCCTACGACGATCTTTGGACAGGAACGGAAATTTACTTACGTACCTACCTCGAAACGTACTTCGAAAGGAAACGAGGAACGACTAACGGTATTAGTTCTGAATTTGGTCTGTTTTTGATTATTGATAAAATGTTCGTATCACAGCCACTTGTTTTTTAATAGAACCAAGCACTTTAAGAATGACGTGATAACATAAACAAAAAATCGTATGTACAAAAAGGGAAAAATTAAAAAAGAAAACAAGGTTAGATTATTTACTCTCTAGATAAAGCCTCACGCAATGAGCCATGCAACAAAAACAAAAACTGGCCAGTTCAGTTTTTACTTTTTACAAGCGTGTAGGCATGAGACCGATATATCAAAACGTAACTAAATAACGTTATGTTATCAAAATATCATATCGATAAACCGAAATACATAACAGTTATCACATATCCAACCAAAACCAGCTAACGAACGTACGGCCCATGAACTAACCGATGTCCTTCGTTGATATTCGTTGTTTCTCGTTCTTGTGACGGTATCATAGATACGAATAGAAAGATATGAAGCGAATATAGATTCCGTTGCGATGTTTTGGTAGTTATCACACAACGGTGCACTTATTAAAGTCTTTCAGAAGATTAAATTACTATTCCCATCTTTACGGTCGTGCTACGCCGGATGCCTAGAGTTTTGGTAACATTTTGATAATCAAATAAATGTTATAGTTAACTAAATAAACCAATATTGTTAATATTGGTTTAATTAGTAACAGTGTTCTGGCTTCGCCATTGCCTGGGGAAGACAGAATGTTGTACAAAATGGTCCAAGTTGGACTTAAAAGAAGATAAAATAAATGTGAATACAATGAGGGTGGCATTATAATAGTTTTATAAAACCCTCTTTAAAAAAATAAAAGATTAAAAAAAAAGGTTCTATTTTATGCTGGTATTCTGAGAGTCGGTCCCGGTCGAGCCTAAATAAACCAATATTTATAATATTGGTTTATTTATGTTGTTTTCATAAAATCTTTATATATAAAAATTACGTGTCACGTTGTTTGTCCACGATGGACTCCTAAACTACTGAACTGATTTCAATGAAATTTTGCACACTATGTGCATTTTAATAATAATAGTCATTTATTTCAGGCTTTTTTACACCCATTACAAATACGAGTATAAAGAAAGAGGAAAGAGGTATGTAAGGATCGTGACACTTGGCGATCTGTTCTCTCTGGTTACCCCGTCAGTGATTGTGCGTGAAGATAAATAAATAAATAAAAATAAAATAAATTACAAATATCAATAAATGTTAAATATTAAAAACAAAATGAAAATATAATTATAAGAATACAATAAATAAAATAAAAAAAAACTTCACTTCAATTTTGGACCAACTTGAGAGATAGGATAGTTTTTATCCCGATAAATGACCCTCAAAATTTTTTATTGCGAATTTAAGGATTTTTATAGGAAGGGTTGGAAAGGGCAGAACACTACTACGTCTGCCTGGGTAGCTAGTAAAACTATATTTTAGTTCATTGACTTGTTATTCGTTTTGATGTTTACGTTTATATTTAAATATGAATCCTGATGTACAAGTAATGCGTCCCATACAGCATACAATGTCAATGACTTATGACCAACGAACTGTGTACGCTTTCGTTCGGGAAATGTTTAACCTTACAAATGAAGCTCGTGGCCGCCTAAAGAAAAAGGTTGACAAACTGAAATCGATAATGGAAGCGGATTCATCTCAAACGGCTGAGCTAGCTTCGGCTTTTGATGCTAGTGTGAAAATAATATTAGAGACTTTGCGACAAATCGGTAAAATAAAGAAGTTTAACAAATGATCGTCACGAAATTGAGAAATGCACAGCGAGAAGTGCGCGTCCAAGCGTGCATCATATAATCTGCATAGAAATGAGGGAATTGTTACGAATGTTAAGTTTTTTTATAGAAAAAAGGGTGGCAGACGAGCATTCAGTCTACCTAATGGTAAGTGGATGCTGGCGGGCCATAAATATCTACATCTATCCGCGATTAAGAATCAAAGTGCAGATACATTGCCACCCCTAGATTAAGATGAAATGCCTCGTTTCCAGTAAAAAGAGTATCCGGTTCCCTACACTCACCATACGAATACAACAATAAAATAAACGTGGTAGAGCCATGCTACAGCTATATTAATAGTATAGTTGTAGCATGATTGGATCGGCTCGACCGGGGAAGGACCACGCTCTCACAGAATACCTGCGTAAAATAGCAGCTCAATGCTGTTGTATTTTTTTTACCCAAAACTACTGAGCTAGACAACCGAGGGAGAGTGCTGCAGCCTGGACCTTAATATACCTACCAATAAAATGTTGAGGAAATCATCAACCGTTCCTCCTCAAAAACATGATCATTAGAAAGAGAAAAACAATGAAATACGTTTCTATGAACTACACGCGCCCGGATATCCTCTTTAAATGTGTTGATTAGAAATTCTTAATATACCTATAAATAAAAGCCATATACCCGACGACAAAATATATTGCATCTATTATACACTACACTGTAGTCACTACAGGATACTCGTGCCGCTGTTTATTAAACATTTTACCTCTTGCTTTACAAATTAAATTAAATTTATTTGCGCGTTTATGATAACAATAACAATAACTTAATTGTTCGTTTCGAATACATGTTGCTTACGATTAGAGATAATAGTTACGTCAGCTTACATCATTTGTCTTCCATAAAATTATAGGTACATAGATAAGTAGAGCAAAACAGCAAAATGATGTAACAAAATTTTTTTATTAACAACATAGTTCGAGTATTTTTTTTCTTTTTTTTTTTTAATACTTAACGCATTTAGAATATTTAATAACCATTTTTCTTTTGTATCAACACTGCGTAAATCTCAACCGCAGGATGCATGGATCCGGGCATCTCCTATTTTAGGTAGGATTTGTCATAATCTCCGTGTTCGGCAAGCCGTTTAGCGATCACATTTGAAAATTTTTAGCATCTTTGACTCTACTCTGTTTCTAGTCTGAGTGTTTTAAGTCTGGCCTAAACAATAAAGCTTAGCCACCATTTATAAGGCATATATAATAATTTAAGGCATTAAATCTATCTGACATTTCCTTTAGTCGCTTCTAATGATACTAACTTGGAAATAAATAGAGTAATAGATTCTGTAACGCCACATGGACAATATGATAAACATCAAGCATAACTCTCTCCATATTTAAATTATGGATAAAGTTTTTGTTACGCTTAATAAACAGAATAAATCTGTTGTAATATGTGGAGACTTTAATATCAATCTCCTAGAAGCTTCCTCCACCAATATTAAATTCATATCAGTGTTTAAATCATATGGTCTTTTTATTTTTAGAGCCAACGCGTATTACTGAATGTATACATAACATTTTTACAAATGTTAAGCCGTTGCATAAATGTATAATTCAAAAATTGAGTTCTGATCACTGTGGACAGTTAGTTTCGTTACCTTATGTTCACAAAAAGCCAGTAGATGAGAAAATTTTATGTTCCAGTAAATGCACGTCGCTTGGAGAACTTTTGAAGTAACATAGTGAAAAACTTCCATCACTTTCATACCAAAATGATCCTAATTTTTTTGTATGGAGCATTGTTTAAGCTTATTTGCAATGAATTTGATAATATTTATACTTCTAAAACGTTCTCATGAAATTCATGACTACAAATGTCAAACAATTAAATACTAATGTAATTTTAAATGGGGAGGAACTGAGTCTTGTCGATACCACCATTTTTCTTGGAATAACACTAGACACTGGAGTCAATGGAGCCCCCATATATCAAAATTAGCAAGCAAATTTAGTTCTGCAGTATATGCTGTAAAAAGATCAAAAATCTTAGCAGTGTGGAAACACCTAGACTTGTTTACTTTAGCCATTTCCATAGCATAATGTCGTACGGTTATTTGCTATAGGGACACACGACTGACACTGAAATTGTATTTGTTTTACAGCAGAAGGCCGTAAGAGCAATCTATGATTTAGAACCTAAAGAGTCGCTCCGACAAGTATTTAAGGAAATTAATATATTAACTTTAGCCTTCTAATACATTTATGACAATGTAATGTACGTACACAAAAATAAGAGTAGTTTTACAAAAATAAGTGATATTCATTCTGTAAATACTAGGAACAGACACAAGCTAGTAGTACCAGTTACTCGACTCCATCGAGTCATTAATTCATTCTTTTCTTTTACAACAAAATTCCAGAAAATATACAAAATTTGACCTGCTCAGAGATCAAAAACTTTATTAAACTAAGTTTGTAAAAAATGGGTTATTATATTATTAAGGAATTTATGGATGATTCCCTGGAAATGAGGTGATCGCTAACAAGCTATTTCTAATTTTTTGTGTTGTTAATTGTGTAACATACATGATTGTAAGCTGTTATTTAAAAAAAAGTCCGGCTGGGTTTCTTGCTGGTTCTTCCCAGGACAGAGGTTTTTTTTCGAACCAGTGTTAATTAAACAAAAGAGTGACTTTCAATAAGTATTATTTATAATCTATATTGAATAAAAAAGTTTCTGTTTCATATCTCACTGAGGGACCTTCAGCTTCTTCATACGGCCAGCAGTGAAGGAATACGTCTCAGATCCATATGTCATTACTGACAATATTTCATATATTAGCTCGAAGAACCGGCAAGCGATGGGGAAGAAAGGTTCTCGAGTGGCAGCCTCATACCGGTAGACTAAGTATAGGGCGGCCCCCCCACTAGATGGAGGATCGACCTGGTAAGACACACAAAGTTTTACTGGACAGTGGACACAGAGCAAAAGCTTCTTACATTTGTTAATCATGTCTTGCAATGAACGCAAATAAAACTTATTCACAGGTTTCTAGACGTAGATGTCAAAGATTAATAACCGGCTAAGTGCGAGTCGGACTCGCGATGGAAGTATTCTGTACTATCGTAAAACACGTTTCTAGTAGGGAGCCCCATTTAATTTTAAATTTATTTTCATTTTATTATTTGTTGCGGCAACAGATCATGAGATACAGCCCGCTGACAGACGGACGGACAGCGGAGGCTTAGTAATAGGGTACCGTTGGTTACCTCTCAGGTACGGAACCCTAAAAAGTAATAACTGAGTTAACGTTGAACTCATCGATTAAACTTTAGGTTGACTAATTTAAATATGAAATATGTTTAAGTTATTTTCTTTTATATTACATTATAATATAAAACGGATATATCCATTTAAAGATTTAAAAGTTAATGGACTTTGAAAATAAATATCAATATAAGTGTATTTTATTAACGGGCAAAATATGTAGCTTATTTAATAATAACAAATTATATTACACAATAAAGGTCATTACTAACATTAGTAAGGAACGTTTGAAAATAAATATGAGACAGATTCAGCATAATGAATGCGTCTTATAGCTTCAGCTAACATCACCGAAATATCAATAGTTTGCAATTTAGGGCACAATTTCATATGTTTTTCTTGCGGTATTGTATTAGTGACTACTAAGGCTTCCAAACACGAATTATTAATTTTGTCAATAGCGTTTCCTGCAAGCACTCCGTGTGTTAAAATGGCGTAGATTTTATTTGCACCAGCTTCCCTGAGTTTTTCCGCTCCTTTTAATATGGTATCGCATGTGTCCGCTAGGTCATCAACCATAATTGCTGTTCTGTTGTTTACGTCACCAACTAATACAGTTGATTCTTCGCCATTAGCTCTCTGTCTCTCTTTATGGATGATAGCGAAGTCTATGTCCAGATTGTCAGCGATAGAAGTCATCCTTTTCACGCCACCTGCGTCTGGTGATACCATAACGCTGCTCTTCCATTCTGGTATATTATCTTTTATCCATTTCGTTATAGCCGGCTCAGCGTAAAGATTATCAACAGGTATATTGAAGAACCCTTGGATTTGTGATGAGTGTAAATCAATGGTGATTACGTGATCTGCTCCTGATATCGAAATTAAGTTTGCAAGTAGTTTGGCTGTAATAGGCGCACGGCTTTTTTCTTTCTTGTCTTGTCTCGAGTAGGGAAAACACGGTATAACTGCTGTTACACGAGAAGCTGATGCTATTTTGCAGGCATTAACCATGATTAGTAGTTCCATTAGGTTGTCGTTTATTTCCCCACATCCACTTTGTACGATATACACATCCTCACCTCTCACAGATTCTCCAATTTCTACATTTGTTTCTTTATTGCTGAACTTCTTGGTGGTGGCTCTTCCTAAGTCGATACCTAGGCGCTTGACAATTTCTTTTGCAATTTCGGGGTGTGAGCACCCAGTGAACACTTTAATATTCGGCATCCTTGGTTCTTGTTTAGTATCCGATTCTTTATTTTTCTTTTCAGTATGTACTTTTTCTTGGTTTTCGTTTGTTTTCATTAGAGTGTTCAAATCAGTCTGAGAAAATACTTCACTGGGTAACTCTCAGTAGCGAAATGGACAGTTGTTTGCTTTAAAAACAGATTTATCTGAGTTCACCGCGGGGTCAGGTCGTTCAATCTGTGTCCTTTACAGATATGTACACAATTTTATCTTTACCCTAAAGATTATTACGCGTCTAGGTTAGAGATATTTTAACGTCTTTAAATAATCTCTGGTGGTAAAGTTAATAGTGAATGTGTGAAATTAGATAAACTTAGGTATACTTTAGAATGGATCAGATTGCTGTTATGTTTTTAAGTAAATGTCATAAGCATCAAAAATCCAGAAAATTGAAAATTGCCATTGGTACATTATTAGTAAAAATTCGTTGATATTATAAAAATAAGTACATTATTTTGATAAAAAATATTTTGAAGACATGTAAAGTCCGCTAATAAGCATTGGGGCAGCGCAGCGGACACGCGCCCTAACACTCTCAGAAGTGAGAGGAGGCCTGTGCCCAACAGTGGGTAGTATAAAGGGGTTATTTTGCAATAACCGCCCAAATTTCCAGAGAATGTAATATAGGCAAATGGTGAAGAAAATTATTTAAAAAAAATCTCAAACATTCTGTCCTTTTTATCTTTCAAATTCAAAATGCTTGGTAATGCATTATTTTAACAAATTTTACTGCGCATGCAAACATTTGGGCCTGAATGCCTCCTACGCTGACGTCGGTTGCGTACGGTCGGTCGCGTACACGTACGGAGCAAACTACGCGCCGCTGTCGTCAGCGTCGTAGTGTGGGGCTATATAGAACACTATGTACATTAGTACGCGTGACCGACGTACGCGACCGACGTCATCGCAGGAGGAATTGAGGCCTTAGGGTCGTTCGGTAGGCAAAAATGTTGTTGCCCATAAATCACATTCAATTTGGGATAATTTTAAATAAAAGTAGAAGCCTTATTTACTCGTGTTTTCAAAAACGGCAATAACGGTATATCATTATTTATATATTTGAACTTAAGTTTAAAATTTGGCTACTCTTTGAAAAATAACCCTGTATAGGCTGTAACTTTAACGTTATTTTGGTTAGGTGATCGATAAATGCCGCCGTGTAGTGGCCGCGTGATAGAATCTACTGCCCCATTATCATCCAGCGGGAAGGCGACAGAGAGAAATGAAACGAAAGCAGCGTCTGCCCAATAATAACTAAAAAATAAAAACTGTGGTTGCCAACCCGCCTGCTATGCGTAGCAACTATTGCAAATATCAACCTATCAGGCAATCTACGGGAGAGGCCTATGTACAGCAGTGGAACTTTAATAGGCTGTAATGAATTAATCACTGAGGCGCTAAGTGCCTCGAGATTGAATTCCACACGGAACAAGCATTCGTATGGCCTACAAGTAATTGTTCCGGATCCTGCAGTTCTCCTGTGTGTACCGTGATACGGGACACAATTCTAGTGAAGGGACAACGTATAAAAAATATAAATGAATGATCGTTAATACAGTCTATTGAACATTTTTTTTTAATACTACGTACTCGCCTTTGCCTGGGTAGAATCTATTTATGTGGCGTCATTTAGACTTAAGATAGAGCCATGGAGCTTTTGTTTAAAAAGAAAATCGATTTTCCCAAAAAAAAAAGCTATTTTGTCCTAAATAAAGATTTCTAGATCACTTCTGACATTGCTTTCTATTTGTTCGTGAAATTTCATGACAATCGGTTCGGTCATCTCGAAGGTTAGGCTGGACTGATAAAATTTTTAAAAATGCTTTATCATCTCGTAATAGCATGCAAAGAAACTGCAGCTTAAAAGAAGACTTTATGGTCGCCACACACGGTCAGTTAAACTGATCAGTTTAGCTGACGAGTTAAACTGATCAGTTTAGCTGACGTACATTCAAACCTGACCTCGAGTGTGAAATCTTAAGTTGTAATTTTTAACTAACGACAACCCACGGATTTTTTCGAGCGTACTGTCAGTTAAACTGCTCAGTTGAACTGACGGACATCCAAAAACTGATCGTGAGTGTGAAATCTTAAGTTGAAACTTTTAACTGACGGCAATCCATGGACTTTTCCGGGCGCACCGTAATCCGCTAGCTTCAGTTCGTTTCAGTTATTGGTAAGTACTTACTTTCTTACTAGCTACTTACATTATTTCTATCCTGTTTAGATTTTATATTATTTTATATACTTAGAGAAGTTTGTTTGACGGCGGATGAAGACCAAGGGACTGTAATGATGTCACCTTCCTTATGGTGGACTCAGAAGGTGGGTAAAGGAGCCAGTGATGCTACTACGTAGAATCATCGTGTTTAGATTATTTTTAAAAAAGGTTAATGGAGACCTAGATGACATATGATATATTGAAAATCCGATATTTTAGAAAAATATCAATAGTCCTTGTTTGAACTATTCAGTTGGACTGATCAGTTGAACTGACCGTGTGTGTCGTCCTTTTTTGGATTAAATCCGTTGGATCTGATCAGTTGAACTGACGTCGTTGCAAATGACCGTGTGTATCGACCATAGAAGTTTTTTCAACATTACAGACAGACACTTTAATTTTATTTATTTTTAAAGATATTAATATTAAGTTAATAATTTTCATATTTATTCAATTTAATATAGATTTTAATAATTTTCCGTAATGCACATGATAAGCAATTTTATTGACAGATTATTATTATTATCGACTAATAATTAGCTAAACAATGCAATGCATACTTAAAGTAATTATTTTAAGTTTGCATTGCATTGTTTAGCTTTATTATTATATTTTTAAATCCTTTTTAAAATTAAATATTAATTTATTTAGGTACCATGAATTATTTGCTATTATAAGTCATTGTTTTATATTTTAAATTATTATAAATTTCTTGTTGCCATACTATTCCGATAATGTAATAATACAATTGTACGTAACTTATAGTATACGCTTACGTTTGTTAGTAACAAGTAGATAGAACATCCAAATGAGTTTACATTGCATCATCTTAATTGTTAACAAATAATAATTTAGTCGTATCTCTTATAAATTAAAATGAATAACAAACGTTATTCATTGTCAACTTTCTTTATAAAAACTTCCGTTTGAGCTAGTAATCGTTTTAGTTGTAATTATGGATCGATCTTGTTCTTTTTCTACCGACTTCAAAAAGGAGAAGGTATTCAATTCGACTGTATGTTATTTATGTGTTATCTCATAACTTTTTTCTTAGTGAACCGATTTCGATGATTCTTTTTTTATGTGAAAGTTGGTGCTTGTCATGTAGTCCTATATAAATCCATAATAATTTATATTGAAGTCAGTTGTACAAAATTTTAAATTTTACCACTTATTTTTAAAGAAAAGAACGTGGAACCTACGCTATATTTTCCTTTTATCAAACGACTTCAAAAAGGAGGAGGTTTACAATTCGTCGGAATTCTTTGTTTTATGTATGTACACCGATTACTCAAAGACGTCTGAACCGATTCGGAAAATTCTTTTTTTGTTTGAAAGGGTATTTCCCAGGTGGTCCCATTTAAATATTATGGAAATCGGTCGAAAAAATTATATTCATATTAAAGTCGATTTTACAAAATTTTAAATTTAACACTCGTTAAAACTTTGCGAATATAAGCATTTTACATACCAGCAGTGCTATTGTCACTCTGGTAGGAAACATAAGCCAGCGTCTGTCTTTCCATCCGATTATAATGTGTCTTCAAGGCAAGAGTGAATAGGCTTTTGTTAACCCAAGTCAACTTGCCGTGTAGTGGCGGTCAAGAATATCCACTACCCCATATCCTCCCGTGGGTGTCGTAAAAGGCGACAAAGGGAAACAAGCAGGAGATGGGCAGCAGCATCTTCCTGATATTAGCCAAAATTACAATAAAAAAACTGCGGTTGCCAACCCGCTCGCCAAGCGTGGCAACTATGGCAAATACCCCCCAATGACTAAAGCAACAAACAGACGGCCCCCAGTCCCCGGCGGCCCCGCTATTCCTGGCTACGGTGGCGACCATGGTAACGGCGGGGCAGGGGGTGCTAAGAATCTCCGGTGGAGGTTCGGTTGCCACCTTAAACGACTCGACCTGGCAACGTACAACGCACGCACACTGAGGACTGACGAGAAGATCGTGGAGCTGGAAGAAGAGATAGACAAGTTGCACTGGCATATTATAGGATTATCCGAAGTCCGAAGAGAGGGGGAGGACACGGTAATCCTCGAATCCGGCAACTTGCTCTATCACCGGGAGGGCGACCATCTGTCCCAAGGAGGTGTCGGATTTATCGTCCACAAGTCTCTCGTTAACAACGTTGTAAAGATCGGGAGTGTGTCGACGAGGGTTGCGTACCTTATACTCAGAATCACCAAACGGTATTCGCTGAAGGTCATACAGGTTTACGCACCAACCTCGGCACACCCCGATGAGGAGGTGGAGGAAATGTATGAGGATATCTCTAGAGCCATGCATTCCTCCAAAACCCAATATACGGCGTTAATGGGAGACTTCAATGCAAAACTAGGCACAAGAGAGAACGGTGAGCTGAAAGTAGGGAAATTTGGAATAGGGCAACGGAACCCAAGGGGCCAGCAGCTGGCCGACTTCATGGAGAAAGAGGGACTCTTTATGATGAACTCTTTCTTCCAGAAGCGGCCCCACAGGAAGTGGACCTGGTCGAGCCCCGACGGTTCGACAAAAAATGAGATTGACTTCATTATGACGACCAGACGACAACTGTTCAGTGATGTCTCAGTGATCGCGAGGGTGAAAACCGGCAGCGATCACCGAATGGTTAGAGGCACACTGAACCTAAACGTTAAGTTTAGGTTCAGTGTGTGTTTAGTCTCGTCTAATGAAGTCAACGCTCCATCCCCCTCGTGCTCTGTTCCAAAGTCCCGAAACCTTTCAGCTCGAGTTACAAAACCGTTTTCAGTGCCTAGAAGACTGCAATGAAGTGGACGATATGAATGACAAGCTCGTGGAAACTGTCCATGCAATCGGAGCTAAGTTCTGCAAGACCCGCCGCAGAAGAACACAAAAACTCTCCGATCACACTCTTAATCTCATGGCTGTTAGACGGGAGATGAAGCTACATTCTTCAACAGACTTGACAGCATACAGGCATCTGAACAGACAGATCTCCAAATGCATGCGGCGGGACTTACGCAACTTCAATACAGCTCGTGTTGAAGAAGCGATAGAGCGGAACCAAGGCTCCAAAGTCTTTGCCAGAGATCTGTCTGCCAGAAAGAGCCAACTGTCAAGGCTGAAGACGGAATGTGGCAGCATCGTTTCCGGGACATCTGAGATTTTGAGTGAGATTGAGAGGTTCTATGGGCAGCTGTACACGTCATCGTTGGAGCCACACGCAAGTGTGAGTAACGATCCAAGAGCGAGTCTCATCCGACACTATTCCGAAGATATCCCGGACGTCAGTCTGAGCGAGATTAGAATGGCTCTCCAGCACCTTAAAAACGGTAAGGCCCCAGGCGAGGATGGAATTACAGCGGAGCTTCTGAAAGCGGGTGGAAGACCCGTACTTGAAGTCCTTCAGAAGCTCTTTAATTCCGTCCTCCATGGTGGCATTACACCGGAGGCGTGGAGCAGAAGTGCGGTGGTCTTGTTCTTCAAGAAAGGTGACAACGCTCTCTTGAAGAACTACAGACCGATTTCCCTTCTGAGCCGCGTCTACGTGCTGTTTTCGAGAGTCATTACGAATCGTCTCGCGCGCAGACTTGACGACTTCCAGCCTCTTGAACAAGCCGGTTTCCGAAAGGGCTTTAGCACCATAGACCACATACATACCCTTCGGCAAGTTGTACAGAAGTCAGAGGAGTACAATTTGCCACTATGTCTGGCGTATGTGGACTATGAGAAAGCCTTTGATTCCGTCGAAATTTGGGCGGTGCTGCAGTCCCTTCAGCGGTGCCAAGTTGACTGTCGGTATATCGAAGTGTTGAAGTGCTTGTACAGTAGGGCTACGATGGCTATCCGAGTACAGAACCAGAGTACGAAACCTATCCATTTGCAGAGAGGTGTAAGACAGGGTGACGTCATATCCCCGAAACTCTTCACCGCTGCATTGGAAGACGTTTTCAAGCTTCTGGACTGGAAAGGATACGGTATCAACATCAATGGCGAGTACATCACTCACCTTCGATTTGCCGACGATATAGTCCTTATGGCAGAATCGCTGGAGGACCTAAGCACTATGCTCATTGACCTCAATAGTGTCTCCCAACGGATAGGTCTTAAGATGAACATGGACAAAACAAAGATCATGTTTAATGTCCATGTCACACCTATGCCGGTAGTTGCTGGGAGCACTAAGCTCGAAGTTGTTGACGAGTATGTTTACCTGGGACAAATAGTCCGACTAGGTAAGTCCAACTTCGACCGAGAGGTCAATCGACGGATTCAACTCGGCTGGGCAGCGTTCGGGAAGCTACGACACATCTTCTCGTCAGACATACCTCAAAACCTTAAAACGAAATTGTACAACCAGTGCGTGTTGCCAGTGATGACTTACGGAACTGAGACGTGGTCCTTCACTGCTGGCCGTATGAGGAAGCTCAAGGTCGCTCAGCGAGCTATGGAGAGGGCTATGCTCGGAGTTTCTCTGCGTGATAAACTTAAGAATGAGGATATCCGCAGTAGAACCAGAATAACCGACATAGCCCAACGGATTAGTAAGCTGAAGTGGCATTGGGCCGGCCATATAGCTCGAAGAACCGACAACCGATGGGGAAGAAAGGTTCTCGAGTGGCAGCCTCGTACCGGTAGGCGAAGTGTAGGGCGTCCCCCCACGAGATGGAGTGACGACCTGGTAAGACATGCAGGAAGTCGATGGATGCAGGTGGCTCAGGACCGTGCTTTGTGGCATTCTTTGGGGGAGGCCTATGTTCAGCAGTGGACTTGTGAAGGGCTGTAATGATGATAATGATGATGAACCCAAGTCAACTACGCTTTACCATCTTTGGTTACATCGCCACTTACCATAAGGAGGAATAGTAGTCGAACACTGGCTTATAATAGTATAAAAATTCAGACGCATTTACACAATACGACAAAACCAAATGTCCAACATCAAAACAAAGCCAACCATGATAACCACCAGAGTTTTACAATCTCCAAGCTGATCTAGAACAATCTATACAAACATATACTCCGTCCACAAGCTGTCGAATTTTCTTCATTTTCATCAGTCTATAAAAGTCTGTGATTGGACATGGCTCTTTCTCGTTGTAGAGTGAGAGTTTGCATTAATCGCTTGCAGGTAAGTTGGCAATTATAGTACCAGTTGTGTCTCGTACCTTTGTTTTACTGCCTATCGCTGGGGGTCTGGCTTTTTTATGTCTGGCGTAAATGAGGGAGGTATATCGCCGTCTATTTGTAGCCACAAGATTTCTTTGTTATTATATCGCTGGTCATGGGCCAATCCTTAGTGTCGTGATCATATAATGACACAATTTGTGCAATTTATTTTGCTATTGTTATTTCGACATCTGCTGTAAACTAAAAAAATATTCCAATTTGCAGATTGTGAAGTTAGGAAACTCTCTATACATTCTGATGGAAGTGATGACGTTAGTCGTAAAATGACAAGACTAGACTAGACTAGGATTAGACTTTCTAACACCTATTATAAACCATATCTTAAATTTTTCATATTCTAATCTTCTTTCCCTTTCCAATTAAAGGCGCCCAAATCACACCTTTACCCAAAAAAGCAAATCCTTCAAGTTTTTGTGAATATCGTCCTATTTCGATTCTGCCTTTCCTTTCTAAAGTCTTAGAATGCCTTGTGCAACAACAAATTAATTCCTTTTGTTTAAGAAATAACACCCTCAACCCTCTCCAATCTGGCTATAGATCTGGTCTTAGTACTACTACGGCGTTATTGATAATCACGGATGAAATTTGCCACGGTATGGAAAATCATCAAGTCACATTATTGGTGTTGCTGGATTTCAGCAATGCCTGCGATACTGTTGATCATCCTGTTAGGTATTCTGCGTTCTCTTAATATATCTCCAACTGCAATTTCCTGGTTTCATAGCTATTTCTATGGGCGCCGGCAACGTATTTGTGTCCAAGATAAACTTTCTTCGTGGCTTGATACCGTAGCTGGCGTTCCACAAGGTAGCGTCTTATCTCCTCTTTTATTCGCAATCTTTCTTAATACGATTATAATTAAATTAAGTTATTAGGTTTAGTTTTTTTATTATTGTTTTTAATATTGTATATATTAAATGCGACTTCTCTCTACCACTTGTGCTTGAGCCGTGGTAGCTCAGATGGTTAGCGCTCGCTGTAAGCTTCACAGTACTCGAGCAACCCGGGTTCGATCCCTGCCTGGACCAATGAAATTGTTAATTGCAATTTTAAGTGCTGATTTATCACGTGTTCGGCGGTGAAGGAAAACATCGTGAGGAAACCTGCATGTCTGAGAAATAAGAAAAAAAAAAACAGTTAAATTTATCAACAAGGATCTGGCTTGTATTCTCGACTGGAGTCGATCTTATGGGTCAACAGTGAACCCTTTAAAATCCCCACCCATAATTATTGGGAGTTCAAGAATGTTGTCCAAAATAAAAAAAAATGTCAACTACAACCCGTTATATTTAATGGTGTCTTTATCCCTTATAATGAAGTTCTTAAAATATAGGTATCCTTTTGTATTACAGTCTTTCTTGGACGCCCCAAATTAATGCAATGAACTGTAAAATATTTGCAGCATGTGCTTCACTCCAGAGGCTTAACTATTTTTTACTCATTTCCACCAAAATTACGCTTGCACTAGCTTTACTACTCCCTACCCTCGACTTTTGTTACCTTAATATCACCGAGGAGCAGCTTAACAAAGTTGAGTGACTTCAAAGTCTCTGTATACGGTTCATAATTGGGGTTCGTAAATATGACCATGTCTAGGAATACCGTACTAAGCTCAAGTGGCTTCCAATCCATCTTCGTCGGAATACTTATATACTTTCTGCCCTTTACTGCCTCTTATTTAATATATCAAGTCCTCCCTAACTAAAAGAACGTTTTAAATTGCTCTGCTCCTGACATAGTTTTTCCTTACGGTCCAAAGAAAATCTTTCCCTTTAATATCCTTTGCACTCCTCGACGTTTTATGATAAGTAATTTTCTATTCTTGTAGTAAGACTTTGGAACTCCTTACGCCAGTAAATTAAATATGCTCAATCCTTAAATGTGTTCGAGAAACAGGTTAAGGAACACTATTTGTCTCTCTGACCCTTCTCTCTTCCTCCTCTTATCTATGGTCATTAATCTACCTACAGAATGTTGTCTTTTTAGTTCATAAGTTAGTATCTTTTCTTAGACGATACAACCGCATCTTTCCCGCTTCCTTTGGTTTGAAGGATGCAATATGGGAAGGCAAGAAATTATTACAGCAATGAGGCTTCCTTCTGGACATATTCCATTAAACAAATTTGCGTTTATGATGAGAAAAGTGAATTCACCAAATTGTGTCAAATATGGAGTTCTGGAAGATACTATTCATTTTATGATGGAATGTGAACGGAACGAAGCATATAGAAAAATATTAGGTTTTGACAAAAATAGTTCTGGATTGTATAATAGTATTTTAGCTTTTCCATTGTCGGAAAAGGCTAGAAAACTTAATAAACTAGTATTTTTAGGTATTAAGAACAGATAATTTTTTATTATTGTTTACGTGAATTTATCATTGTCTGATTATATGTATTTGTACACATGTCACCCTCATAGGTACACAACCTATGAGGGTGACATGATCTAGTGGAGCAAATCCTCTATAATCAATAAAGATTAAAAAAAATCTCTTCTTATTTTAGTGCACCCTACCCGTTATTTTTTTTATTCAATTATCCTTTTGAGTTGTCTGAAAGAGATTGCTATGTAGCCATAAGATCGCCTTTTGATTTTACGTCAATATTTGTTAATTTGTTATTTTTGTCATAAAGAGTATTGTATTGTATTGCAAGCCTGAACTGACGAGTCTCTATTAGTAGCATCTGCTCACAAATATGACGCATGAAAGGATACCAACTATTACAGAGCGTGGTGAATGTGGGCAAACCTTCCATGTTAAAGTCAAAGTCAAAAAGTTTTTTACAATTTAGTCTTGTTTAAAGCTCTTATCTGCCCTCGGAGAACTGGCAGAAAACTTTGAGGTATTATTTCTAAATGCCATGTAACAATTTAATATGCCAGGAAAAGCCTGTATCTAGCAGTGAACTTGAAAAATGGAATTTGATGCGATGTGATATATGATGTAATATAAGTCTCTCGCGACTAAAGTTGCCTGAAAATAAGTCCTTTCGACTAAGTCTAGAAGTGTTTGCGTTGACACAAAACTCTTGACCTTTCGCTCTGTAAATACCGATATTGAATTATCTGATGATTTGTCATTTCTAAGGTTGAAAGTGGAAAGTTTTGCAGCCTGTGAATATATTGGATCTTTTACTCTTTAACCTAAAACTTCTTGTTGGTCTGGTGGTCGTAAAGGCGACGCGCTGGTCACGAGGTCCCGAAACAGTAGAAGTCTGGTGTCAGGAAGTTAGTGGTGTATCATAACCAGGCCTCAAATACCACGTAAAGTAGTTGGTCCTGCGCCTGAGATCTCCTCGGTCTTGTCAGATTTTCGTCCCATTGGACTATGAAAGTGAGAGAATAGAGACTGCATCTGTGCTTGCGCATACGAAGGTATTTTAATCCTGCCGTGCACAGATGGCCCCGAAGAGATGGGCCGCCGTGACCGAAAGTCGGTCTGGAGGACATTAACCCAAAATATAGCCAACACAACTCAACCAACATATTGGTCGAGACGATTTGTTGTGTATAATTACAGATAATTTAAATCTCTCTAATTTTTCTTACAAGAGTAATTTACCTAGAAAGACGATGTATAAATAGTATGTAAATATAATATGTATTCAAGACAATGAAGAATAAAAAACGGAAATCATTTATATGTTATATTACAGTCACTTAAATAATCACAGATTAGGCGATTTTAAACAGAATTTCATTATTATCTCTTAATTCACATAAATCAATGGACGTCTGTATTTGTTTATGATTATCGTAATTATTTAATTTTTCATCTAGTCCATAAATAATTAGTTCTTTTATTACATTCGCCCACACAGCAATGTTTGAATCACAGAAGGTTTCATATCCTTCACCTTTTGTTGTTATATGAAGTTGTTCTGTGGTAGCGTGAAAATCTATTGTCATGTTCGAGGACATAAAGAGATGACCTGATGCTTCGCAATCGGTCATACTTTCAGTTTTGTTTATACAATCTAACGCAATGATAAGAGAAAATCTTGAAAGTAGTCGCGTTTGCTCCGCTGTTTCTTTCACTTCCTGAAAACAAAGTGGATTTTTTAGAATTTTATTATACTATCGGAAACTTATTTCTAAGCGACGAGTAATATTCTTCTGTTGATTATTACGTTAGATCTTATTAAATAATTAAGTTAATATTGTATTATTACAAACGTTTTGTGCACTAAAAACGAGGAGGATGGGGGTGGGGGGTGGGGTGGGTGTTATGGAAAATTGACGCTCTGATAAGGTACCAGCGTGAAGCAGCAAATCGTTGCTTAATTTCATTAGGAAAATACAACTAGGAATTATATTTAAGTTCTTAAGGATGACCACATATGTGTTGATGCATCGTTCAAAATACTAATCTTGCATCTAAATAATACACATAATATAAGCGCTCAAGGCCATGTACTAAATGTAACTTACTTTTTGAACAATCAATATGGAGCCACCGTGAATTACAGCCAGAAAATCAGCATCTGTCGTAGTCATTGTTATGGCCTCACCAACTGATCCATTTAATTTTAATCCACTCCACAATTCATACCATGTTCCAGGCGGCATCCAAATATGTACATGGGTCTGGCTTGGTTGTAAGTTAGGGATAATTAATAAATCTTCACCAACGTTAAATTGAGTATTCACATCATCTATTTTCGCTGTAGTGGGGTACTGATAAAACATGGGACGTAGCAATGGTCCTTCTTGAAGAGTGGTATAAATGTATGGAAGTAAACTTAGTCTATGATTTAGGGCATTGTTAATGTACGTTCTGTATGTTCCAAAGAATTGGGTTGGATCTCGTGGTACAGTCTTAGAGTGAATTTTCAGTATTGGGAAAAATGTTGCTGCCATGTACCATTTCACGCATAATTGACTATGCCGATCGATTTCAAAATTTTTAGTATCCCCACATACTGGAGAGGACCATAACCAGTGTCCCGAAACTCCGCCTAGAGCCATCGCTATTAATTCTTTGTGTAGATATATCCATAAAGTGTCAATATTTTGCCTGTTTATTACAACTTCACCGTTCATCCATTGGCTGGATGACCATTTTGGTATTTCTTTACTAAACATTTTTTGTGTGGCATTTATAAAAGTGTTTCCGTACAGATTATTTTTGTACAGATATTTACCACCATCATCAGGTATCGTAAGATTCCATTGAGGTGTACGGTCAAAAGCTTCTTCAAAATTCTGAAATATTTTTAGAGGACTCATTAAAATATATTAATAATAATTGTAATTGAAAAAAAATATATATTTTATACTTTTATATTTTAGCAAAGATTTCTATGTACATATACTACTAGTCCGGCAATTTAGTACAAAAACTATGTCACAAGTGAGGATCGTGCGGGCGTCACCTAGGCGGCTAGCTGGCAAGATAAATATGCTGCGCAGTTGTATTTTCAATTACGACATAACAATAACGAAATAAAGTTACATACAATTATCTAAAATAAACATCAAATAACGTTTCATATAGTGCGCACATAAATAATAATAGCATTTTCTTTCATTTCTTTACTCTACGCCCACTCGTAGTCGACTAAAGGAGTTACGGAGATTCGACCGTAGCGCGTAATGTATTAAAGCCGCACAGCCCATCTAGTAGTATCTACACATGAAAGGTTTTGTAATCTCAGTAAATAAATAAACTTACTAACTTGCTGGAATTGTAGTCATTACATAAAATAGCATAATACTATTAAAAACGGCAATATATTAAAAACAAAACGAACACAAACCTCGTTAAAGTAGGGCAAGTATAAATATGTTTCATTATGAAATTTTAGGGTTTCATCTAATGGCCAGTTGTTTTCAAGAACTAAGCCATCTACATCTGTGTTGTAAGGCCATAATTGTTTAATTAATTCTTCAGATACCGATTCATAGTTCAGATATAATACACTGTCTGTTCCAATTGAACCTCTATACATTTTCAAAGTGTTTGAATCGCGAAATATATATCTCTCAAAACTAAGAAGATTTGGTGTACAGTTGCTTTTAATTTCTTCCTTAATTTCCATTTCTTCTACTGCTTCTACTAACTCTTGATGTCGGATCTGTGCAAAATCGATATAAGTTTAATTTCCTTTTACATTTAATGAATACTCCGAAATTTTCTTTGATAAAAATTTTGTTCGAAGTTATTGTAACAAGCTTCAGAATATCATTTTAATAAAAAAAAGATTGATCTGCAAGTTTAAGAGAAGGTGAAGCATCATACCGTTTTGTACGTTGATTATCAATTAGACTAATTGATAATTGTTGATTATCGATAGAGTATACTCTAATCGAAAATGATTACTTTTTACTTTAATTATTAGAGTAATGAAAACAAAACTAAAAATGTAACCATATATTAAAATTTCAGGCGTATTATATTTTTACCGTAGACGAGGAGCTCTCATTAGGTGCGCTGATGCGTTATTGGGACCATTGGTGAACGTTCTAAACGTGGCGATTATAACAAACTCCAGATTATAAGATTCGTATTATTAGTGGAAGCAACATTTCGAGCTAAAATATCCTACCAAGCAAGTTTTTTGATCTACTGGTAAACCTAAACCTATATTCATGATGCCAGCAGACTTGTGAGCGCAGAGTCCATATCCATGCACTAGTGATGCTGATTCCCATTGCAGACGAAAAAAAAATATAGTGAATTCCGATGAATTATTCATCATCAGTCGGTTGCCAGTCATCGTCCACCTACCTTTAGGTAGACTGGTGTCGTTGGTCACCCTTCCTTAAAACATATATTTGTTCTTCCCAATAATAATGCAATTATGATAAACTATTTTACTATACGTATTAATGTTTACAAATATATGATAATGTACTTACATAGGGAGATATGTGAGGCATAAAACGTTTACTAGCCCTTTTTATTAACTGAACTCCCTTATTAATGAACTCTTCTTCCGATTGGTCACACCTATCACCTTTAAAAACAATAGGTACTGTGCCACAGTGACTTTCATAGGGTAGATTTTGTCTCGAGGCTTTGTTTATAAAATCATTTAGTTCTGTAAAAGCTTCCTCTGTGGTTTCTGATACTTCACTAGAAAAATCAAAAGTTTTTGATGTTCATAGTAAATTACACATAACAAACAAAATATTTTCTAATGATAATTATTTTTATAATCTTTCATTAGGTTTACGTAATGCAATGAATAACGTATTTATATTTTTTTCTAATAATCATTCAATTACTTAGGTGTTCCATTCACATATTGGGGTTCGAAATTCTGTTATATACATATATGAGAGGGCAGGAGATTTTCTTGAAGGGTTTGTGCTACGTAGTGGACGTAGACCTACTAACAGCAGGTGGTCTAGGATCATGGTTTAGTAGTGGATTTATGATGGACTGTAATGATGAAAATAATTTAATTTATATTTAAAATAATTCACTTATTTCACGCGTATATATTTTGACTTATGAAATATTTTTCAAATACAACTAACCTGCAAATATGAGCTCCTAGCATCCAATAATCCAAATGTTTGTAGGAACCAATGTAATGCATCACATCTTTCATTACATCCTTTGGCATCGGTCCAGTAAATAAATGGAATTTTAAACCGGAACTGGTAATGCTTCTTACAACGATCTGATACTCGCCAAGAATTGACACTTCGGTTGGTGTATTTGACTCTATTAGTAAACCGTGGTACGAGTTGTTTGATTTTGCAAATATGAGCGGTACTGAACTAACACCTTTATCATAATTATAAATTAATTTTACTGTGCCTTGTTTAAGTGGAATTTCACCCAAACCAAACATGGCTTCATCAGTTATTTTGAACGCTATTTCCCATATATTTTGTGATGCTATTAAAGGACCTCTCATTGTATTAAAAATGTTACCATGCGATGAATTTACTACGACGTTCATTTCTTGTGATGTTATTTCATACGTGTAATCTTTATTCTCAATTCTTTTACCAGTGTGCGAAGTAAGTTGAGAGTTATAGAAATTAAGTGAAAGATGTGTAGGCGTCAACTCGTCGATGGATATTTTCAGAGCAACGATACTCTTCTGGAATGAATACGGCACAGTGGAAACTCTTGGTTGTAAAGTCACGTTTTCTGTCCATTCTTGATCAAGAATGTAGGAAAATCTAGAAGGTAGTCTGTGGAAACAGAAGTTGTTATCGACGTCGTAGCAACATTGTGGATGACAAGCTGATTCATTCATGGTACCAATACCGCAAGCGAGTCTCAAAGTTCTCTGTACTAGACATGATCCTGTTGAATAGCCATCAGAAGGCGCAGAGTCTATACTTTGAAAATACCAGTAGTGGTATATTAATAGTGGAGCCACTACTGCTGTTAAAAAAATAGCTAATAGTACTTTCAGAGGTCTGTTTAAGAGTAGTTGATGGTACCATTTCACGTCTGCAATAAAAATATATTTCTTAAAAATAATAAGGATGAAACCATACTATTATGCAGTAACGTTTAAATTTGTCTGCAATGATAACTAGTTTAATATAAATGGACCAATGATCGACCCTCGGGGACACTCATTTGAATAATTTAATTAATGTAACTCTTAAAGGTGTTTGCGATATTCCTCTTGTATAACCGAATTTTTGATGATGCGTTATTCTGTTTAAAAAAAATGGAGAGAAATTTGATCTGATATTAGTTGGTAGACATGGCCTATGTTCACCAGTGGACTTGTGAAAGGCTGTAATGATGATGAATGAAGCAAGGGTTTAGCTTGCTCAACTTTCGAAAAGTGCTTTGTAAAGGCCAATTTGTACAAAATATTCTCCTCACGCTTACCAAGAATTAATACGTGGGATCCCGAGTTTGATTTCCACCAGTACATACCATGTACTGAAAAGATTTACCATGTACTTGGCGGTGAAAGAAAAGAATTTGAGGAAGCCTGCATGTCTAACAATTGAAAAATAATATTTCCATGACACTGTTCTCGAAGAGGACTCTCCTCAAACACAAACAACGAAATGTAGATCTTTGCCCAGAAGTAGGTAAAAGTTTTTTATGTTCATTAATAACTTTTTTTTGATAACCGATTTTGACGATTTCTTTTTTATTAAATACTTTATGCTACGAGTACCAAAAATAAAGTTTGAGATAATCCTTAGTATGCACTAACAGTAAACATAATAAAGTATTTTTACATAATAGCTTTTGAAGTCATGGCTTTAATTCTTCTAAGAGTAGGCTTTTACTTTATTTTTTAATTTTTATTTCTTAAAATGATTTCTTATAATAAGTATTTACCTATGAAATTGCCGTTCTGCAGTACTGGCCAATTCAAATCAAAATTATTTTTGTTGGCTAAGAATTCTAATTTCAAATTAATTTTATTTTAAAAACATGGAATTCTTTTTTTTAAATTTGTCATTTGTTTATTGATTAGCGTTATGTTTTCATCGCATTTGAATCTTTTTCGTCAACGTGGATACGTTAAAAATTCGAGTAATTATGGAATATGAGTACCGTCGCGTCGTGGCAGCAACGCGGCACAAGCGGCACGCAACATTAACGACGCTTACGGAGCGAATACTACAAACGAAAGCACCACCTGATATTGGTTTGCCCGCTTCCGTTATGGAAATTTCGATCCGAAAAATGAATCCCGTGGTCGTCCGAAAACGTTGGTCGACAATTACAAATTAAAAGCGTGCTTTTGCGGCGGGCTTTTGCGTCAAATTGGCAAGGTAAATCTTAATAAATGCACCCATTTGTATTTTGCACTTATGCACTCAATGATCGCCAGCGCAAAATATGCGTCAAGACGTGCCTTGCACTGCTCAAAAGGCACACAAACGAAGGAATTTTGGACCGCATTGTTACCTCCGCCAAAAAATGGATTCTGTTTGACAAACACAAGCTCTCAGCAAGTTAGTTGGATCCTGGTTCAGTACCTAAGTAATGACCTAAACGAAAACATACCCCTAGAAACGTGATAGAAACTAGAAATAGTGACTGTTTGGAACTAACGCTGGTGTTTTTCATCACAGCTTCTTACCAAACGGGATGAGCATTACTGCAGATGTGTACTGTGAAGAGCTAAACGCAATGATGGAGAAGCTCGCACGTTTCCAACCAGCTTTGGTCAATCGCTCGTCCCCGTTGCTCCTGCACGACAAACGCGCGACCTAATATTGCTTAACAGACTACACAAGAGCTGCGGTTGGAAGCTCTCCGTCATCCACCGTACTCGGCAGACGCTGCGCCTACCGATTCCTACTTTTCCAGAATTTGGATGCCTTTTTGGCGGGTACAAATTCAATAGCTGAGACAGTACAAAATGCTCCACATGTCCAGCTGATTTCTTCAAGAAGGGCATCAATAAACTGCCACTGCGTTGTAAAGATGCATAGATTGCTTGGATGATTACTTTGATCAATAGAAATAACAAAATATCGTTAACTTATTTCATAAAAAACGTCAATTTTATAGGTAAAGACCTAATATTTACGCAAACACTACACATTGAGTAAAACCACTTTTACGTAAGTTTTACGTAAGTAAAGTAGTTTTATTCAATACGCAATATGCATTTATTTAGTGTGGCAGGTTTATTAGAAACAGATTCTCTCTCTCTTTCCGTATTCGATGAAATGTTTCCATCGGCATAATCATTAGAAAACTAAAATTGAATAATGTTGTTCATCAATCATATGGTTGTTCAATAGTATTTTTCGCATGTCAGCGGCTGTAAATTAAATAAATAATTGCTACTTACTTTTCAGATATTCATATTCAATGTTTAAATTGGTTTCTTTTGGTTCTTTAAAATCTTGTTTGGTGTCGTCTATACGTGGTATCATTATAATTACGAGTAGTCATCGGTGCTTAGTAAACTCTGAATATAAGAAATAATAACCTTTAAATAAAAATGAATAACATTGTGAAGGATCAAAATATTAAGAGATTATTTTTAAAAATAAAAAGTTTGAAAGTAGACCGTTCAACTTGCTCTCTTGCTCACACAATTGATCATTATCAGCAATAAAACAGATCGTAAATTCAACATCCCGCAGTAATATTAAATAAAACTTTTAGATCTTACTTTAAAGGACACGTTTTGTCATAAAGAGAATCACAACTTTGTAAATTGTTCAAAATCTACCTCAAAAGCAATGACAAATATTGCGTCTTTGTAGATCTATAGGTATTCTTTGTAACAAGATTTGAGAAATACAAAACTTACCAATTTAAGTCCACCGAAAGTTTCTGTCTACACGGGTAAATTACACAATGAAACGAGGCATTTCACTATGACAGTTAAATACAATTAATGTATTTTCACTTATAATTAATTTGAAAACTAAACCACAATAATTATAAACTTAAACAAACAACAATAACTGAGAATCCGTCTCACCAACAACGTTGCCTATCAATCCGTTTCTATTTAATTATTCGATAAATGTGATAAGATTGCAGCGCATCGATTTAAATATATGAGAAATTGATAAGATACGTGTACATACGTACGTAAAGAAACAGTTCAGGGAATACTACTCCTTCCTATAATTATTGAGATCTAGATGGCGGGCATGAGGGTTGTCTGTCGTCCTATATGAAAGTCCTGCACGTTATTCCCACGAACTCCTTATGAGAAGGGGGAAGAACTCCAGCTCCACGCCCTTAATGTGAAGAAACTTTTAAGAGCTACTTGAGTAACATTCCCCTAGTCCCGGAAACTTTGCCGATGAACACCGCTAGAATACCGGCCATGCCGTTTTACCGGTTATACCTTTTAGCCGTCAGGAGCCCGGCTTAAAAAGTCTGTCGCCAGCCCGCTGAATTGGTATCCATGATGATTTCCCACATACGGAAGAAAAACCACTACTACCTTTGGGACTTCTTCTGAAAAAAGTTAAATAATTTTCGCCCCTTATGCTTTCGGCTTCCATAACCATGCGGCTTAATAACCGAGGTTTTAAGGTCCCCATGACAGCATTAAAGTAGGCCTTACTTATGCTTTGTTAGATCTTTTAGCTATCTACACACAAAGCTTCAATTTCATTGTCCGAGGGTGTCGGAGTTGGTGCATAAACTTGAAAATCTTTTAAAATGTACTTTTCAAATAATATAAAACAAGATACGCTACCCTCTTCTACACGCTGTACATTTCCAAAATCCTGTCACAGAGTTTTCTATTGAAGAGGAAACCTACTCTGCTTTGGAAAAAAATACATTACACGTGATATTAAAGTATAAGATGCTAGGGTGAGTGTGTTCGAACTTCTTTCATCGAACTTCATTAATTCCAGAATGTACCGTCTTATGTTTTCCAACTCTCCTTGTAATTTTGCAATGCTCCCGTCGTGTGTAAAGTTAGTCCACTGCACGTCACCAGGTAGTGTGGTAGTAACGTGCCTTCTCTCGAGGATTCTTAGCACTTCTTGCACCATTGTTGTCAAGTCACGACCGCCACCAGTTTCGGGTACAACGAGACGGTCACCAACACAGTACAGAGGGTCGTGTCACGCTGGAAAAGCAGGTTGGCGATCATAATTTCAGACACATCACACACATTTAATTTGGTTTAACTCCTCTTTAAAACTAATAGTAGTGCTATAATAAATAATTATAAATATCGCATTATTTTATACGTGGTAGAGTCTCGCTACAGCACTATTATGGTTTTACCACGAATGGGTTGGCTTAACCGGAGAAGGACCACGCTCTTACAGAATAGCAGCGTAAAAAAGCAGCTTAATGCTGCTGTGTCTCTGACGCTATAATAAATTCAATTCTTCTTCTCATCTTATTGCCAATGTGGTATTACTTTATTGTTGGAAAGGGAGGCCGAGCGAGTATGGACTTTTTTATACCCTGCGGAGTATACTCGTATATTATTAAAGTAATTTTGTTCTATTTAAATCTCTATAGATGACATGACGATAGGCATACGGTAGACGGTGGATCTAAATTATTAAGTTATTGATTATAAATGAAGGTTATAGGCTGGTCTATTTATGATAACCTCACAAACAATCGGCGTTAAAAGCTTATTGACGAATGAGACAAAATAAGTTAATCGATTTCCCCCACATGTAAAAATATTATGATTAAAAAAATTAAATCATCCAAAAATGATACTGGCATATAATACAATAGTCTTTCGTTATAAAATGTTAATAAATATAAATATAATAAAATTTAATTTTTTTATAGAATAAGGGTGTCAAACGAGCACACAGTCCACGTGATGGTAAGTGGTTGCTGTAACCCATATATATATACATCTATCCTCCATTACGAATCAAAATACAGATGCGTTATCACCTGTGAGCCTCGTTTTCAGTAAAAAGGTTCACCATACGAAACACAGCAGCGTTAAACTACAATTTTACGCTGGTATAAACAATAAATTTAATAAATAACAAATTTTATAATATTTATAATGCATATAAATTTATATATTTAATATTATATATATATAGAAAATCTGAAAAAAAAAATAAACTGACGAAATGCAACTTTTGACATATTTAGACGTTGGAAATTTAGATCGACATTCATTGTAATGGCTTGCTTAAATTTAACTGCACCTGGCTTTTAATTGCAATTTCGTTCGGGTAAAACTTAAACAAAATAAAAAACTGTAGATCTTTATAATCGATAGTAATAAGTCTTTGCTTTAAATTTTTATAAGAATATTTTATATAAGAATGACTCAGTACGATAAGTGCCTTGTGAAATCGAAGTTAATCTTTACTGACTCCACACTTACCGTTTTCCGGGTAAAAATGGTTATCCGGAATTCAGTGGGGAGCATCATTTATATGATGTCTGTGATATTGTTGTATTCGCACTGTACTTTATAGTTATACTTTGTCGCATTAATGTTACATTAGGCATGAGTAATGTAGGTATACACAATATTAATACTTACAGACGAAATAATTGTACAATAAAACGCATCAATTTGAAAGTATGTTTTTTTATTATAATTACAAAATCGACCCTTCTTTCTTAATTAATGTACTTAAAATATACTAATACATTTATACTTAAAACAAATGAATTAGACTAGAACGACTAGATTACATTTACCAACTATAGGTTGAATTTTAAATCATCAGATAAAAGTTATCAATCAAGTAAGTTATAACCAAACTGAATATAAAAATGAAACAATTGAACTAATTTATTGACACAACTGTAATTTTTAATTTATTTATGTTCTATTTTATGATACCAATAACTTTTATCTGAATCCCTAAGACGTATTGTTTCTTAGCACTATAAATTATTCGTCACTAACCATAATTTAACGTATTGTATTACAAATTAAATTAACTCCACTACGTGTAATAGGGTTATAATGTATATTTTTAATCGACTTTAAAAAGGAGGATGTTCTCACTTCGAGTGTTTTTTTGTATGTATATCACGCGATATCTTCGCAAATTGTGAACCTATTTCGCTGATTATTTTTATTAAATAGATGATAATATATACTTCAAGGGTGATCTCATATAAATTTTGGGGAAAAAATTTCACTCCTAAGGGTAGCAAATAAATAAATAATTTTTTTGCAATATGACGTCAGTTTTCCTTTTTGTTAAAAGTAATAATTATTAGCTACTCGTATTATGAGCCAATGCTTTACTTGTATCCTATATTATGGTAAATTAACGGTGATGTAACCGAAGATGGTAAAACTCTTGTAATCTAAGCAGGAGGATGAGCAATCGCAGTACCAATGAGGGCATCCACGACTTTTTCTACCACCAGGGCGGCGCCACTAAAAACTGAGGTATAATATTTGCCAAATTTCATCGCGGTGAAGTTAATTTATTCGGAAAATGTAAAGGTTAATGTTTCTGTACTATTAGCTATACTTTTTATTAATTAGATTAAAAATAAATGAACTGAACAACAGATATTCATAAAAGTAGAAAAATTAAAAAGGAGTTCAAAATGTGCAAATAATTAAGGATCAAACCACTGAGGCATTGTTTTGTGTATTAATATAATACTTTAAAAACTGAACTGAATTGTGTATTAATATAATACTCTAAGAACTGAACTGAAACTTTTATTAAAAACTAACTTCTCAATTAAATGACATTGTATAACAAAAAACTTTACCTCAGTGTCAACTAGCGACATCTGGCGATCAGAAAATTATTAGCCGCTTATTGGTAGAGATGGACTCTACCTTTCCGTCACCGGTCCGAGTTTATTTTAATTTTTTTTATTTAATGATACATAAAACATATTACAATAGTGCATACTTACTATTCAGCACCATTAAACCGCAAAACGGTTTGTATTGGTGCTTGCAGTCGTCTATACGTATAAATATATTATTATTAATAACTATCATCGTAAAATTCGTAAAATTTAAATTAATATGCAATATAATACGTGTTAGTTTTTCCGTCATCGATCGGAGGCCGTGATATTTCAGTTACCTGAGTTCCTTTTGCTTAAAGAGGCTAATAGATGCTTTTATGCGGTCACTATGATTTGATGGGGATGATTATCATTCGTTAACAGTCATCAAGCTATGATTAAGGTCTCTTACTTAGTTAACACACATTACAAAAGGGTCCCTTCTTTTCTGATCATCCATGATATTTATATATACTAAGCTAATTAATAGGACTTCACTCTGTTTAGTTGCAAAACATTAAGAAATTGTCATATAAAAATAATAGGAAATGCTTTTAAAGGATTATGCGCGTATATTTCAATAATTTTATAAAACTGCAAATATATTTGATTTTTTTCTAAGCACAACTTAACAGAGTTGTCAAAATTCTTGAAAATCTATGGTATTTTGTAATGTGGGTACATGATTATTAGTATTATATTATAACATAAGATTATTATTGGTAAAATTTTTGAATTCTGTCGTCGTTGTCGCTTATTGAAGAAAAATGCTAACCAACTAAATATCATCTCGCAAACGATTGAAAATGTAAGAGTTTGTGTAAGTCTTTCTAATTAATAAAAATAAAACATATTTAGACATCGATTAAATAATAACATTTCGCCTTTAGTGTCATTGATCTGTTTTTAATACTACTTTGTTAGGTACCTGATTCAAAGATTTGATGAAGGCTTTTTTTTTAAGGGAAATAACTTCCATATGTTAGTTAATTTTCATTTTACGAATGAATTTTCGAAAACCAGTAACATTTATTACCAGGCAATAGGCGAGATTACTTTTTATTTTAACATTACTCACAATTGCAAAATACTTTTGAGGCGATTCTATTATTCTTATAAAGTCATTGAACTACGGTTAACTTTAGAAATTTAGGTTTAGATTTAAGCAAAAGATCTGATGTAAAAAGTAAAGTAATAACTTGAAAAATTAGTTATAGTTACATACATACGGGGTGTAAGCTGGATTCATCATTTTGGAGATTTTTATGGAGCAATTTAAGTTTAAGATTTGAGCGACAACTATCAACACAAAGCACAAAGACACATTTTTAATATTCATAACTAATTAGGCATAGGTGACACTGATCTTCTAGCTTGTAGCGCTTTATTGTTACAGTAGTTTCTGACGTCTTCAATGGGCTGCATCAGGAACACAGGAACATCGTCATCACGTTTCTGGAATGCAATCATATTGTTAGTGATTCTATTCTTCTTTAACATTATTTATAAAATTTCGACTTATGGCCATAGTTTTATCCTTTTTTGCATAAGAAGTGAGGGTGACAAACAATCACATAGTCCATCTGACGAGTGGATGGTGTGGCCATTTAACATCTTCATCTGTTTTCAATTACGAATCAAAATGCAGGTTCGTCGTTATCCTTCAAGACAACAAAAAAATAGGCCTCCGGTTCTCATGGCACCACATAAGAAACGTGGTAGTATTATAATTGCTATTTTACGGTGGCATTCTGTGTTACTGGAAACGAGCAGATGCATAAACTGCAACCATGATACAGTTGCAGCATGATTACGAGTATTACTTAGCCTGATATTAAAAACCTCTGAAGCTGCCGAATACTTTCAGAGAGATTTCGTATATGTATCCATTATACAATCAAATAGCCTCATACAATTCCATTCTTCACACTCTTGGTTTATGCGGGCGACCTCAGTGGTCGGGTCTCACCTCTATTTTCAGCCGTTGTAGCGGTCACACCGCGAACTCACATATTATGCTCATTATCATGTCCACGTATTGTCAGGGGCAACTATGGAACCCTACCTATATTGTGCGTGGCCCGACACGCACTGGCCAGTTTTTAAATGTAATTTTTTAATTCCCGACGTTTGGGGTTTTTGCAGCACCTATGGTCACGAGAGGAAATGCAAATTCAAATATATAAATATATCAAGTATAGGCAATTACCCATGGTTACTTATGGGCGCTCGCCGTAAATTTTACAGTACGCGAGCAATCCGGTTCGATCCCCGCCGGCACCAATGAAATTGTTAATTGTATTTTAAAATGATGTTTTACCACGTGCTCGGCGGTGAAGGAAAACATGGTGAACCTATATAGCCCGCCAACGCGCACTAAAGCAACGAGGCTGACTCACTCCACAATCCTTTCAGAAATAAAGGACCGTGCCAAGCAATATTGAGCGTTACTTTAACTTAGCTTAAAGCAGATACCTATCTCCAGTAGTGGACAGTTTACTGAACTGGACCTTTTATTGATTTCTGCCGCTAAACAGCAGCGCTTAAAATGCTGACTTCTGTTCTGGGAGCCAATATTATTAAAGGCTGTGAGGCCTTTCACCTTAGTACTCAGAAGTGACATCGCATCTGTAGTCTTCTTTGTTTGAAGTTGACCGCAGATGTCCAGCGACTGCAGTAGCCACTTACCATCTGGTGGACTGTAAGCTCGTTTGCCATTTCAGTTTTATAAAAAAGTCCGAAGTCATCACAGAAAATGTTTCTTATACCTGGAATAACACCTCGCCTTCAAAATATGTTAGCTGATGTTTCCTCGTCCGAAGTAGTAAGCCAACAAGCTTGTCCGAAATTACGGTGTATATCTGAAACAGACAATATTTATGTATTTTTTTATTATAATATCCTCTGGGGCTGAGCAGTTCGACTTAGGAAAATATTAGGATAATTTAGTAATTCCCTATGGATAACGAAAATACCACCTCTATATTCGATATTTTCCACTATCCAAACTCTGTAACTGAGTTTGCGATCGAACGAATTACGCAGTCTTAGATAAACTACGTTACGCTAGCTAAAGGTCCATATTATGTAATATTAGGGTGGCGATAAGCCACAAGTGACACAAACGGACATCGAGTAAAATAAATACTCTTCTAAGTACTGTACAAATACTCTTGTTTATTTGGAATAAAACGAATAAAAGAAACATTAATATATATACAGGTGGGGTATGAAGGGAGTATTCATGTCATCGTGTTTACACTAGGTGTTTTGCATAGTGTCTTGTTATTACAAATAATAGGTCGTGGAAAAATTTCTTCGTATTTTGTTTGTATAAAAGTGAAGAAAAATCTCTTTGCTTGTACTGTTTGTATCTGGCTGGTTTAAATATCAATACATATAGGACATTAACAAAATGAAAAATAAGAAGTAAAAAACAGTTTCCCGCCATTTTCGATTTTTTTTCTGTCCGCCAAAATGAGTAAATATAACGAAGAAATTCGATACATCCTAAAGATTTATTTGAAAAAGGGGAAAATGCGACCCTAGCCGGGAAAAAATTGTAACGTTTATGGAACTAATTCAGTGTCAGTAAGTGTAGTACAAAGTTGGTTCAAGCGATTTCAGTCCGGGAATTTTGATGTCAAAGACGCAGCTCGCTCTGGTCGCCCTCATACGGATAAAATAGATGCCATTTTTGAAAAGGTGCAGCAAGATCGGCATATTAGTAGTTACGACATAGCCGAGGAATTGAGGATAGATTACAAAACAGTTTTGACCCATTTAAAAAATTCTGGCTGTACAATAAAGCTCGATATTTGGTAACCAAACGAGCTCACTGAAAAAAAAAAACCTAATGAATCGTGTACTCAGTTGCGATTCTCTATTAAAACGTAATGAAACCGAACCATTTTTGAAAAAATTGAACACTGGTGATGAAAAGTGCATCACCTACGACAAGAACGTGCGTAAAAGATCATGGTGAAAGGGTAGTCAAGCTCCATAGACTATAGCGAAACCCGGCTTAATATGCAATAAGGTTATGATGTGTGTATGGTGGGATTGGAAGGGAATCTTTTATTATAGGTTTTACCGCCGGGCAAAACTACTGATTCGGATCTCTACTGCTAACAACTAACGAGACTCAAGCAAGATTGAGAAAAAACGGCCGGAATTGATCAACAGAATAGGAGTGGTCTTTCATCACGATAACACCAGACCACACACTTATTTTTCCACTCACGAAAAATTGAGAGCTTGGTTTGGAAGTGTTAATATATCCACCATATAGTCCTGACCTTGCAGCCTCAGAATTCTAAAGAGACCGAAACAGATTCATCTGTTTCGGTCTCTTTAGAATTCTTTGAGCAGTGTTAGGTTAATATCAAGAGCGGTCTGTCAAAACTACTTGTCGCATTTTTTTTAACAAAAATTCCAAAATTTCTACAGCAACGAGATTATGTCACTACCTAGAAGATGTCGAACAAAAATGGCACATATGTATTATAATTAAGTAAATGTAATTAAAGTTTCAAAAAAAAATGTCTTCAATTTGGATATAAAATACGAAGAAACTTTTCCCCGAACTTATATTTTCATATTTGGGATAAATACTTAAAATTCCGTTTATTTGGGAGGATATTCCGATTTCAGACCGCACTAGCACTACACATGGGTAAAGAGATTCGACATATTATGTATATGTATTTCAAAATTTAGTGGCATATAAATGTTACGGTCTGCACAGTTTGAAGAAGGCTTCACAGAAAACAAAACACAGAGTTGCCGACAAAAGTAAAACTTTGGTGAAAAGCGATACATCACGGCTCCATGAAATAATACTTTCATGAAAATGTTTTTTCATTGTTTTTTACTGGTCGTTTTAATAGTGCAGTTGGACAAAAGGGCTTTTTAAGGTTTTTAAAACGTGTATATTATTTTTGTTTGAGGATGTGTTATTGTAAAAACACCTGCTGAAGGCATTATTCAGCAGTGTTCATGAAGGATATGGCTGAATTTCTATTGATAATTTGGTTATGGTGTTCAAAACTCACGGTAGGCAAAGGATCTAAAAATGTTTCACTCTGATGGCTGGTCTGACAATTAATAGAATGACCGTGTTCGTACAACTGTGTTTCGTTTTCAATATCCTCATAAAAATGACTTTGCCTTTGTTCTTGTTTTTTAGGCAAGCGATATTATATGACCATAACTTAAACCCACTTCAAAAAGGAGATTCTCAATTTGAGATCATGTATTTTTTGTATGTATGTTAAGCGATATCTTCGCCGATTGTAAACCAATTTTGATGTTTCTTTTTTTTCGTATACTTCAAAGGTGGTCCCATATTCATTTGGAGGAAAAGCACCACCCAAAAAAGAAGTTATTTATTTGCAGAGGGTAGCAAAAAAATAACTTCTTTTTTGCAATTTAAAGTCGTTTTTTACTTTTTGTTAAAGTTGTAATTATTACTAAATGACAATAGAAAGAGGTATATAGATGATTAATACTTAAAGTAAGCGATAGTCAACGATTATAAATAATAAATATGTATAATAAAATTATTTATAGTGATTACGGCTATGGTAACAAAGTTGTGGATAGTATGTATGTATAATCACGTCAAGTATAATTTTACTTTTTTGCTTCAAATATAATTTTGTAATTTAAAATTACGTAAAATCATAAAACGTATTATTCAAATAAATATAATGTGTGAAATGTGCCACATTTTAACTTACGAAATGTCTATTTTTGCGAAAAAGATTTATTATTAGGCGGAATCCGGTCGCAGATTATTTTAGGAAGCGTTTGGAAACAAAAATGTTTTTCAAATATGTATTGCATAATAGAATGAAAATAATTTGTGATGAGGCGATGGTGAAAAACATAAATATTTGTCCAATATGAAGGTCAACCGATTCCTAAATATTGGACATAAATAAACGGACGTCAAATAAATTTAGAAGCGCTATTAAATTATGAAATAATAGGTTTTCTTGGACGTTAATGATAAACATATGGGACTATTTCACAAAATGAACACATTTATAACGTTTTACTAAACAAATATTGATTATTCTGTATATAGATATACCTACATAGAAATCCACATTTATCCTGGATTAAGGATCAAAAGGCAGATACATTGTCACTCCTGAGGACAAAGATGGAATTCGTCGTTTCCAGTAAAAAGGGTCTCTGGTTCTCTACACTCACCATACGAAACACAACAGCACTATGCTGTTATTTTACGCTGGTATTCTGTGATAGCGTGGTACCACCCTGACCGAGCCGACACATTCGACACAAATAACATTATAGTTGTGTGGCTCTACCACGTTTAAATCTTGCAAAGTGAAGGCGTTTTACTAAAATCAATTGCACAACCATAAACATCCTCGCCGAAAACTACTTGTATTTTGTACTTGTAGATCAAAAAAATACTTGTACCGCGCGGAAATCGAATCCACGGCCTGCGGTGCCGCAGTCAATTGCTTATTCATTAGTATACAGAGCTTTCATATAGTTTTACAGTACTTAATAGATTTTTGTCGAAAAGATTTAGAATATCTTGTAAAAGTATATCCTCAATTTACACTTTAATGATTTTTCCTTTGCATACTTGTAACATTTAAAATATATTTGCAAAATACATTGTTTTATTTTTCCAAAACCAGCTGAGAGGTTGCTCTTTTCATTTCCATATTCGGCTACATTCATGTACCCGCCCGTGTAGTAATTACCTACGTGAGTGAACGCGGTCGCACATTAGTAAATATACGTTCCAAATTTAAATCATGGCCGTGATGGCCGTTCCCACTAAACGGAATGTGTAATGACGTCACCAGTTTGGTCTCGGTCGGGTTCGATGTAACTCACATAATGTTTTTCAAGTGATGTACGATCATTTTTGTAGGTAAAAAATACAACAAATTGTGATTTTCCATTTAAGAAATAATTCAGTTTTAATGATATTTCGCTTTGATTTAACTTTTAAAAACCGAAAGTAAGAAGAGCAAGAAATACATACAGGATAGAGGCAACTGTTTTTAATTTTAATATATGACGTTGGCCGTGTGGTGGCGCTGTAAGAAAATCCATTGACCTATTACGTCCCGTGCAATTCAAAAGAGGCAACTGAGGGAGATGCCAGAAAAATCCGAGAGATGGCAGCATAACGATCTCGTTCACGTCAGACGTAAAATATCCAGACTTACGAATTACGATGGGCAGGAGCGTCATATGTCTAAAACTGCAATCTTCAACCCGCCTACCAAGTATGACGTGACAATAGAAAAGGCCAATATGCAGCAGTGGAATTCTGCAGGTTGAAAAGAAGAACATATTTGACCTAACGTTTACAAAATTGACTTCCAAAATTTTCCTTGATGACTTAAATTTACTAATAATCTCCAAATATAACAGAATATAAAGCTCATATGTTTACGACGAAGAACAAGTGCTCAAAACAAGATCGTCGCGATCTTGGAATATTTCAAATGTGTATCATTCTAAGAGACGTTGCCAAGATCATTATTATCGTGTAATTTAATGGTGCCTGATATAATATAACTTCAGACATATGATGTCGTTCGTTTAGTTGTTGTATTGGAAATAACTTGTTGTGTTATTTGTAAATAAATGTTAAATATATGTTCAAATAATTTTCAAATAAGTAAAGTGAATTTTGTTCTAGTTACCGTGTAGGGGCGGTGTAAGAAAATCCGCTAACTCATATCGTCCCGAGGGTGTCGTATGAGGCGACAGAGAGAAACGAACCAGGGGATAAGCAGGAGCGTCTTCCTGTTAACAACTACGAAACAAGAAAAATGCGCTTGCTAACTAGTTTGCAAAGCGTGGCAACTATGGAAAATGTCCCCCTTAGGAGACAATCTATGGGGAGGCCTAATTTCAGCACTGAACTTTGATAGGCTGATGAATGATGATGATGTTAAATTTAAATATTTTTAGTTACTAAAAGTCCACTGTTGCTCATAGGCATGTCTTATGTCAGGGACGGACTGTGAGGGACCTTGTCATCAGACAAATTTTCTAAAAATGGTTCAAAATACCTAAGCTCCATCATTATTACAATTTTCTATTATATTATACGTGGTAGAGCCACGCTGCAGCTATATTAGTAGTATAGTTGTAGCGTGAATGGGTCGGCTCGACCGGGGAAGGACCAAGCTCTCACAGAATACCAGCGTACAACAGCAACTTAATGCTGCTGTGTTTCATATGTTGAGTGTAGAGAACCGGAGATCCATTTTACTGGAAAAGAAGCATTCCATCTTAGTCCTCACGGGTGACGATGCATCTGCATTTTGATTCTTTATTGAGGATACATGTAGATGTCTATTGGTCATATCCACCACTTACCACCTGGTGGACTGTGTGCTCGTTTATCACTCTATCCTATAAAAAAATCTCGATTTCTGCTATATATTATATATCTTATATTACATAATATATGTTTTAAGTTATGTGTGTACATGTTTAATTTTTATAATATTTTGTGATGTTCTCTGTGACCACCTACGTAATGTTATCACTGCCTTAGGGCAGATGGACTGGCAGAGAATGCTTTTAGCTTGAGTCCGCTTTTTGATCGTGTATTGTAAAGATTAAATAAAATACAATTTGCTACTTTGGGCATTTTGTAACCAACATATTATATATTATACAACATATTATATATATGTATTCCACCACCAAAGTTCATTAGGTTTCGTTTTATATAATATACAGACGATATCGGAAGAATTAAAAGAAGAAGAATCAAAAACAAATATGTCGACTTCAATCTGGTGGGTCGATGAATTTCTTTACGCCGTTACCATACGAGAGTGCTGCTAATTTTTCTGCGCGTTTTTAAAAACATGTAACAGCTGAATAACGTTTTGTATGGGTGTCTGTAAACCTGTCATTTGCTTTGATGTGAATAAAATAACTTGAAAAGTTAAAATTAGTTTTCTTTGTAAAGTTTTAAAATACTGTTTCTTTGAAAGAGAATCTTGAAATTAGACTTACCGTGAAAAGTTCTCCAAACGAAATGACTTTTGTAGCACTTCTGAGTTCCGGAGGTAAGAGGCTCTTGCAAGGATTCTTTCCGTATTCGTTAATGATCTCGCACAACTCCTTCATCTCTGTACAGACTCTTGCTTGCGCTTCTGCCCCTCTATGTTCAGTCTTCGAACCAGGTATAGGTCTAAAACAAGAATGCCATTTAAATCCACCCTCGCTAAGCCCAACGAAGTTACCAGAACCTAGTACTAATATTTGAATAAAACTGGGTTTTACGGATTTTTCGTGTATATTAACTTATTTTATACTCTTGACGTTTCGAGCACTTTACAGCACCCATGGTCACGGGGGAAGGGGGGAAGGGGGGGACTGAGGTGTTTGACGTCCCAATGTCATAGTTAACCACGGCTACCTCCAAATTAAAATTATTAATTTTTGTTCTGATCTATGTAAACGCGGGACCCGAAACGTAACAAGTTTCGTGTCCCGCGGCTACGTTACAGTAAACGAGTGAAGCCGGCCACAGTCGAACGAGTACCTGCTGTACTGCCATATGTCAGAGGTGTCACTGACAAAATTGGCTACATCTTGAAGCATGCTACCATTAAAACATACTTCAAGCCGCCGCAGAAGATTGGTAAGTATTTACCATCATCATTCATCATCATTACAGCCCTTCACAAGTCCACTGCTGAACATAGGCCTCCCCCAAAGAATGCCACAAAGCACGGTCCTGAGCCACCTGCATCCATCGACTTCCTGCATGTCTTACCAGGTCGTCACTCCATCTCGTGGGGGGACGCCCTACACTTCGCCTACCGGTACGAGGCTGCCACTCGAGAACCTTTCTTCCCCATCGGTTGTCGGTTCTTCGAGCTATATGGCCGGCCCACTGCCACTTCAGCTTACTAATCCGTTGGGCTATGTCGGTTACTCTGGTTCTACTGCGGATATCCTCATTCCTAAGTTTATCACGCAGAGAAACTCCGAGCATAGCCCTCTCCATAGCTCGCTGAGCGCCCTTGAGCTTCCTCATACGGCCAGCAGTGAAGAACCACGTCTCAGTTCCATAAGTCATCACTGGCAACACGCACTGGTTGTACAATTTCGTTTTCAGGTTTTGAGGTATGTCTGACGAGAAGATGTGTCGTAGCTTCCCGAACGCTGCCCAGCCGAGTTGAATCCGTCGATTGACCTCTCGGTCGAAGTTGGACTTACCTAGTCGGACTATTTGTCCCAGGTAAACATACTCGTCAACAACTTCGAGCTTAGTGCTCCCAACAACTACCGGCATAGGTGTGACATGGACATTGAACATGATCTTTGTTTTGTCCATGTTCATCTTAAGACCTATCCGTTGGGAAACACTATCGAGATCATTGAGCATAGTGCTTAGGTCCTCCAGCGATTTTGCCATAAGGACTATATCGTCGGCAAATCGAAGGTGAGTGATGTACTCGCCATTGATGTTGATACCGTATCCTTTCCAGTCCAGAAGCTTGAAAACGTCTTCCAATGCAGCGGTGAAGAGTTTCGGGGATATGACGTCACCCTGTCTTACACCTCTCTGCAATTGGATAGGTTTCGTACTCTGATTCTGTACTCGGATAGCCATCGTAGCCCTACTGTACAAGAACTTCAACACTTCGATATACCGACAGTCAACTTGGCACCGCTGAAGGGACTGCAGCACCGCCCAAATTTCGACGGAATCAAAGGCTTTCTCATAGTCCACATACGCCAGACATAGTGGCAAATTGTACTCTTCGGACTTCTGTACAATTTGCCGAAGGGTATGTATGTGGTCTATGGTGCTAAATCCCTTTCGGAAACCGGCTTGTTCGGGAGGCTGGAAGTCGTCAAGTCTGCGCGCGAGACGATTCGTAATGACTCTCGAAAACAGCACGTAGACACGGCTCAGAAGGGAAATCGGTCTGTAGTTCTTCAAGAGAGCGTTGTCACCTTTCTTGAAGAACAAGACCACCGCACTTCTGCTCCACGCCTCCGGTGTAATGCCACCATGGAGGACGGAATTAAAGAGCTTCTGAAGGACTTCAAGTACCGGTCTTCCACCCGCTTTCAGAAGCTCCGCTGTAATTCCATCCTCGCCTGGGGCCTTACCGTTTTTAAGGTGCTGGAGAGCCATTCTAATCTCGCTCAGACTGACGTCCGGGATATCTTCGGAATAGTGTCGGATGAGACTCGCTCTTGGATCGTTACTCACACTTGCGTGTGGCTCCAACGATGACGTGTACAGCTGCCCATAGAACCTCTCAATCTCACTCAAAATCTCAGGTGTCCCGGAAACGATGCTGCCACATTCTGTCTTCAGCTTTGACAGGTGGCTCTTTCTGGCAGACAGATCTCTGGCAAAGACTTTGGAGCCTTGGTTCCGCTCGATCGCTTCTTCAATACGAGCTGTATTGAAGTTGCGTAAGTCCCGCCGCATGCATTTGGAGATCTGTCTGTTCAGATGCCTGTATGCTGTCAAGTCTGTTGAAGAATGTAGCTTCATCTCCCGTCTAACAGCCATGAGATTAAGAGTGTGATCGGAGAGTTTTTGTGTTCTTCTGCGGCGGGTCTTGCAGAACTTAGCTCCGACCGCATGGACAGTTTCCACGAGCTTGTCATTCATATCGTCCACTTCATTGCAGTCTTCTAGGCACTGAAAACGGTTTTGTAACTCGAGCTGAAAGGTTTCGGGACTTTGGAACAGAGCACGAGGGGGACGGAGCGTTGACTTTATTAGACGAGACCTCTCCAACTTAACGTTTAGGTTCAGTGTGCCTCTAACCATTCGGTGATCGCTACCAGTTTTCACCCTCGCGATCACGGAGACATCACTGAACAGTTGTCGTCTGGTCGTCATAATGAAGTCAATCTCATTTTTTGTCGAACCATCGGGGCTCGACCAGGTCCACTTCCTGTGGGGCCGCTTCTGGAAGAAAGAGTTCATCATAAAGAGTCCCTCTTTCTCCATGAAGTCGGCCAGCTGCTGGCCCCTTGGGTTCCGTTGCCCTATTCCAAATTTCCCTACTTTCAGCTCACCGTTCTCTCTTGTGCCTAGTTTTGCATTGAAGTCTCCCATTAACACCGTATATTGGGTTTTGGAGGAATGCCATCAGTCAAGTATAATGTCCCTCTGCAAAATGCAGGAGTGTACAAGCTTGATTGTGAATGTGGACTTTTTTATATAGGACAAAGTAAAAGATCAATAAAAACTCGCGTTAAAGAACACATAGTTAATGAGAAGAATAGACGCTCCTTGAAGTCTGCAGTCTGTGAACACGTACAGGATCGCCCCTGCACTACATTAGATTTCATCACCATCATCATTACAGCCCTTCACAAGTCCACAGCTGAACATAAGTCTCCCCCAAAGAAAGCCACAAACCACGGTCCTGAGCCACCTGCATCCATCGACTTCCTGCATGTCTTACCAGGTCGTCATTCCATTTAGTGGGAGGTCGCCCCACACTTCGCCTACTGGTTCGAGAACCTTTTTTCCCCATCGGTTGTCGGTTCTTCGAGCTATATGGCTGGCCCATTGCCACTTTAGCTTACTAATCCGTTGAGCTATGTCAGTCACTCTGGTTATTGCGGATATCCTCATTTCTAAGTTTATCACGCAGAGAAACCCCGAGCATAGCCCTTTCCATAGCTCGCTAAGCGACCCCGACATTAGATTTGATAGACCACAAATCCTCGCTAAAGAACACCGATTCTTTCCAAGGATGATTCGCAAGGCTATTAAAATCAAAATAAACCTCCTAATTTCAATAGAGAAGATGGCTGGGTGCTACCATCTGCTTGAGATCCTACGCGATAAAATCCGTAAAAACTAGTTTTATTCAAATGTGTAGTGTTCGCGTAAATATAAGAAATCGTACTAATATTAAAACCACCTAATTTTGTATTTTGTTTTCAATTTAAGTTATAGAAATCAAAAATCAAATATTATTCACTAAGTTAATTTAGTTTTATATAGTGGTATTAAAATAATCTTTATAATGCAATGTATAATTTATAATTGGTTATAAATTAATAATTTTCTTTACGGTCTCAAAATCTTTAAAAATAGGGTATAATTGAGTTGCCAGGGATTATCTATGGAACGAGACGTGATTTTCATTCCCGAACGTATAATTACGCTCAGAATTGATCAGCGAACTATAGACTCAGAAGTACTCCGGATCCGAAATGAAGACTTCTGCTGTATATACATGGTAGAGCCATGCTGGAGCTATATTACTGGTATAGTTGTAACACGAATGAGTCGGCTCGACCGGGGAAGGGCCACGCTCTCATAGAATACTAGCGTAAAATAGCAGCTTAACGCTGCTCTGTTTCGTATGAAGAGTGTAGAGAACCGGGGACCCTTTTTACTGGAAACGAGACATTTCATCTTAGTCCTCAGGGGTGACAACACATCTGCATTTTGATAGATGTAGATATCTATAGGCCACAGCAATAACTAACCATCAGGTGGACTGTGCGCTCGTTTGTCACCCATATCCTGTAAAAAAAATCAGATAGTCAATCAGTGAGCAATATTGCTTGACGGATCAGTGAGGTGAAGGCAAAGATCAGTTATATAGTTTGAACCACAGAACACCGATGGTATGGAAAGGTCGCGGTTCTCTACTAACTTGCGCAGTGTGAGAAACCCTTTTCTAAACTGAATGACGATTTAGTAAGACGAAAGATGTGTATTGGGTCGATGACTGTAAGCAGTGCAGGAACTTTCCTGCAGTGTTTGGAGAAGTTGGATGCCCAACTGTGGATTATTGGCGAAGTGGTCAAAAGTAACATGAATTTATAAAACATATAATAAAATAACGGACCAAAATAGCATTTAACCACCCGAGTTTTGACCGTCCGACGTCAGATTTCAGCAAAGGTTTATTGACTTGTAATTTATTTTCGTATCGTATTGACGAGTACGTGAGTCTTTTTAATGTTTAGCTTTACAGCAAATTGAAGCATATATAGAATTTTTTCTTAAAGTTTTTTCTTAAACTCAATTTGATGTGTGGAAGTAGTGAATTTTAGATGCAAAGCAATTGTTACTGCAAATATTAACCCGTCAAGTGTTGTCATTACTGAAAATTATTTTATTTGGGACAGGTCTACGCTATGTTAACCCGTCAAGTGTTGTCATTACTGAAAATTATTTTATTTGAGACAGGTCTACACTATGTACGCAGTGATAATTACGAATGATGTTGATGATAAAATATTCAAATCAAATCATATCTGTTTATTTTGGGAACATAGTTAATTTACAAATCTCGATATGTACATAATAAAATATAAGGTAGGTTCTCTATGTCCCGCCAGTAAGCATACAAAATATAATATTAATAAGTGCAACACTCAATATTTTTTCTTTTCTGATGTCAGGTTCTAACTAAAATAATTATATAATATATTAATTATTAGGAAAAATTTAAAGATAATATAGCTATAGTGTACATACAATAATAGTCAACATTTTCTCTTATTGACGTCTTGTATTAATTGGCACATGTCATGATAGGTATGTAGTGAACGTAATAATAAATATTTTAAACATGTAAATCCAATACATTGATTAAAGGATGTGTCCTAATGTCAAAATTTATCATTGAAGATTTCATCTAAGTTTACGTTTATCTCTAATGCACTCAGGTATTTTGTTAAATACTTTGATGCCATTGCGTATAATATACTCTTCTGTAAAAAAACAGTTCTACTTGCCACTTAATCAAGTTTATCAGAGCGATGTTGACTTTCCACAAATTTATACAAGTTAATATTACGTTTTACAAAAATGCTTGTTCCATAAATATATAATGATGGAAATGTTAGAATTTAAAATTTTTGAAAATGTGGTTTACACGTGTTTGCGCTTTTTAATATTTTTTGCGCGATGTACACAACGCGAATGGGTTCATTGCCCCAAAATATAACGCCATATCTCGATTGGATTGAGGCGACATAGCCATGATATGCTGCTAATGGTGCTGTCTCAATACGCCCTTTATATGTTAAACAAAATAAAAGGAATAATAATTTAGGATAAAATAAAATATATAATATATAATGGGCGTATGCAAATTGGAGCAATTATTTATTGCAAGTACAATTAATTTGAATCTTTTTTTTAACCTTTGTCATGTGTTACTTACTTGCCATATTCCTCCTTTGAGAATGTGGGCTTGTGATTTTTGTCAAAATGGCCGCTGAATGCTGTGACTTTTTGTAGTTCGCTGTGCGTCTGTGCTTTCGTGTCGAACGATGATATTAAGTCTGTTAAAGACGAACTCTGAAAATAATGAATAATAAATTTTAATATTGTTCCCGGTAATAGTACTGACAAATCGCCCTCTGGTGAAGGCGTATAGTGCTTAGACTCTTTTTCTATCGACTTCAAAAAGGGGGCGGTACTCAATTTGACTGTATGTTTTTTTATGTGTATTACCTCATAACTTTTTTCTGGGTGAATCGATTTCGATGATTCTTTTTTTATTTGAAAGCTGCTTCTCATGTAGTACCATATAAATTTGATAAAGGCCTGACCAATAGTTTTTGAGTTATCTTTAATAATTTGTATTGAAGTCGGCATAGATCAGGGATTCCTAAACTATTTTGGGCAAGAGACCCCTTTCCTAAAATAGTCTTTTTTTTTTTATAGAATAAGTGTCGTAAGAGGCGACAGAGGGAAATAAATCAAGACATCTCAAGTAAGCAGCGTCTTCCTAATGACGACAAAAGATATAAAAACTTCAGCTGCCAACTCGTTTGCCAACAATGGTGAATGTTTTTCTAGGAGGCAATCTATGGGGGAGGCCTATTTTTAGCAGTGGACTTTAATAATCTGTAATGGTACCGATAATAGGCATTATAAGTGGACTCTCTGAGAGTACTTCATTTATAGTGTATTTCACAGAAATGAATGAACGTCATTTAATGACGGGGGCGCATACGGCATAGTAACATGAAGCATAGTATTTATTTTGCGAATCTTGTCGTCTGGACGAATCTAGGGTCGTTGCCAATTACGTGACGTAGTTTTTGTGCCATTCATTTCAGTCACATAACAAAAATATTATTTGTTTTATAAATTTCTATTTAGATGTTAGAAGCTATAATAAACGTATACAAAACTACTAAAACTGAATGAAACAAATGTTTACAGAATTTTGTCTCGTTTGATTTCAATTTTTTTATTGTCACTAATCACTTAAACTCATATTATTAAATATTGTGGTTCAATCACCACAATATTTAATAATATGAGTTAAAAGTAAAATAAAGTTAATTAATTGTCAACGGGGAAGACATATATAGGATAGGGAAAGATATATATAACGGGGAAGACACATATATAATACACACACACATATATAATATATATTATATATTTGTGTGTGTATTTTATTTTAGCCAATTTTAAACAAAAAGGCTACTGCGTTGTCACCTCTGAGGACTGAGATGGGATGAAAGTAAAGTTAAAGTTACAGCTTATATACATCCCACCGCTGGGCACAGGCCTCCTTTCATTTCTGAGAGGGTTTTAGGGCAAGGAAGTATCCTCCGCGCTGCCTCTCTAGAAATAAGAAAAAAAATATTTCTTATCTCTCAGATACGCAGGTTTCCTTACAATGTTTTCCTTCACCGTCTAGCACGTGGTAAATCAGCAATTAAAATTGCAAGTAACAATTTCATTGGCACCGGCGGGGATCGAAGCCGGGTTGCTCGCGTACTGTGAAATTTACAGCGAGCGCTAACTAATGGATAGATAGGATGTCTCACGGTAATTATACTGACTGGTAATTTTGAAGATATCTCTAACTTCAGAGCGGAAAATAGCAGTGCAAGCACTGCTGTTTAGCGGTAAAAGGGGTTCCTATTCAGTGGATCTCATAGGCGGAAAAGGTGTCTTTCAACGTATGTAAAAGAAAGTATGTAGAATCACACTACTAAAGCCAGTAATACTAATCTACTACTATACAGCTACTGTTAACGAGTTTCTTCTAATACAATCCACTAATCACTCTCATAAAGACCGAGATAGTGTGATTCAGCCATAATGAGCACGGAAACAATGTTATGCGTCCCACTTACTCACAGACGACATTTTTTTATTTTCGTTTGTTCAGAACAATAGATATTGGCAGCGCTCATGAAGTTGTCTCCTAAAATAAACTCTATGAATGTAGCGTCACAAATGACGAACAATGGACGAGAAATGTTATGTCTACAACAAAAGATTAATACTGCCATGGGCAAATATTTGTAGAGGGTAGAGCGATGCTGCAGCTATATTAGTAGTACAGTTGCACGAGTGGGTCGGCTCCACTGGGGAAAGACCACGCTCTCACAGAATACTATTGTAAAATAACAGCTTAACACTGTTGTGTTTCTTATAGTGAGTGTAGAGAACCTGATACCTTTTTTACTGGAAACGAGGCATTCCATCTTAGTTCTCACGGGTGACAACGCATCTACATTTTGATTCTTTATTGAGTATAGCTGTAGATGTCTATGGTTCACAGCAACCATTTACCTTCAGGTGGACTGTGTGCTCGTTTGTCACCCTATCCTATAAAAAACTGAAGTGCAAATTACCGTGTACAATTTCCGCAGTAGTGTTGTAAAAATATCACTACCCCATATCGTTCCGATAGTTTAGTAAGAAGCGGCACAGGCAAACTGGAACAGGAGATGGGCAGTAGCATCGTTCTGCTAATAATAAGAAACTGAGGTTGCTTCCGCCTTCAAAGGGCAAGGCTATCTATGAGGGAGGCTTATCTCCAGTGGCGGATTATCCTCAAGGCAAACTAGGCACTTGCCTAAAGGCGCAAGGTTATAAAGTGGCTCACGCGGTAGATTTTAAACGAAAAAAAAAACAAGGGAAAGAAAAAAAATTCTATGGATATATAGAGCTCCTAAAGTGCGCCTCGTTATTATAAAATATGATACAGTTTATTTGCAAAATACATGGCCGACAGAGGGGTGCCTATGAGGTGCAAGCCTAGGGCGCTGTCGATATTTAATCTGCCTTATGTTCAGCAGTGGACTTTTATAGGCTGTAATGGACAATGGAAGTACAAATATATCCTATCCTCAGATATAACAGTAGTTAATAAGGGGTTGCGTTTCTGAACAGATATTTGGAATTTGGTTAAACTGTAGTCACAGATTAGCAAACGGCCAACTTTATTGTAAGTGACTAATTCATTCATTCATTCAGTTGCTACGCTTGGCAGGCGGGTTGGCAACCGCAATACTTTATTATTTTGGGTTGTTATCAGGCAGGTGCTGCTGCCTATCTTCTGTTTTAGATTCCCTTTGTTACCTCTTTCGAATGGAATCATATGGGGTAGTAGATTATCATCACTTCACTACTACTCTTTTTGTTGTTATTGTAAACAGTTCTTTCCACCTTCTTTCTATAAAAAAAATCTATAAAATTCTCTATATAGAATTGGACAATGTTGTTTGAAAACAGAAAATTGAGATGAGTTGAAATAAAATATTCGTTTATTAAACGTAATTTTTTAGCCTACTAGAAATAGCGTTACAAAGGTTATTCCGTTAAAATAAGTTAAACATATTTTATAGGTAGTATACATCTCAAGGTGGATTTTTTAGGGTGGATAAACGGAATATCTCGTTACAAAACAAGGTACGTCTCAACAATGGCGTTAGAAATTCTATGAGTATCCTCTTTGGTCATTGTTAAAGGTTTAATACAATTATTAACGTGTTGTTTGTAAATATTAAATATAAAATTCTCTCTTAATAAAATTGTTACGTGGTAGAGCCACGCTGCAGCTATATTAAAGTTATAGTAGAAATACGCTCTCACAGAATACAAGTGTAAAATTTCAGCAAAAATACTGCTGGGTTTCTTATGGTGAGTGTAGAGAACCGGGGACCCGTTTTACTGGAAACGAGGCATTCCAGCTTAGTCCTCAGGGGTGACAACACATCTGCATTTTGATTCTTCATCGAGGGTAAATGTAGATGTCTATGGGCCACGGCATCCACTCACCATTATGTGGACAATGTGCTCCTTTGTAATCTTTATTCTATAAAAATAAAAGTAGAAGCCGACTTCATAGACCTAAACTGAATAAAATAAGTTTTGTTAAAAGTTTGTTTTTTCGCTTTACAGTGAACATCACAATTATTTAAATAATATGTAAATAGTTACATTAAAGTGTATGAAAGAGGAATGTGAAATTAAAGGTATCCGTTTGAATGCTAATAAAACTAAGGTTCTGGTATTTGAAAGGGACGAAGAGAGAACGAAGTGTGAAATATGGGTAAATCAGGAATGTCTAGAACAGGTAAATGAAATTGTATACTTGGGGATTGCTTTTAGCTGGGATGGAAGATGTGATTTAGATGTGGACAGGCGTGTCGCTGCCGGGAACAAAGTCAATGGTGCCCTGACTGCGTTAGTCAAAAGGCAAGGCGTAGCGAAGAGTGCACGCCTTGCAATACATAACGCAGTGTTGGTACCGACTTTGTTATATGGCAGCGAAACCTGGGTATGCCAGAAGAAGCATAAAAGTAAGTTGAATGCAGTGGAGATGCGATCTCTTCGTAAAATGTGCGGCGTTACCATGGCCGACCGAAAGCGAAACGAAGAGATTCGCAATATGGCAGGTTTGAAAGATGACCTTATCACAAAAATTGATAAGGGCGTGCTTCGGTGGTTTGGGCACGTTGAGCGAATGAGTGAAGACCGAATGGTGAAGAAAATATATAGCGCGAAAGTTAATATTAAAAGGTGTCGAGGTAGACCGAGACTAACTTTCGAAGACCATGTGAGCAAATTGCTCGAAGAGGGTAGGGTCAAGAGTACTCGGATACCTAGACGTGCATGTATGACGAAGATAATGAATCTGAAAGAAGCGAAAGAGATATGTAAGGATCGTGACACTTGGCGATCTGTTCTCTCTGGCTACCCCGTCAGGGATTGTGCGTGAAGATAAGTTAAGTTAAGTTAAGTTAAGTTCTGTTTGTGCAATTTATATTTATAGTAAGGTTTACTTATTTGTCTGGAATTCATAAATCTATTTTGAAATTAAAACAGTGCTATGAATAGTTATGTATATTTATGTATTGCCGGATGCCGTTCAAAATTTGCAGTTGGTTTGTTTATCCTAATTAAATTTGTCATGATTTATGTTCGACGGACTGCCAACACCTGACAACATCAATAAGACGCGCGGCGCAAGCAGTGTGCTGCCAGATATCAATCATCAACCGTCGTGAAGTTATTTCCTCTTCAATATTGTAAACGACAAATTATGCTTACTATCGTTATTCGTACCGACTTGTCGTCAATCCCGAAGCACTTCAATGTAGCTTTCTCAGAAAGATTCAGTTGTGCTGCTCTGATATGAATTGGTTTACATCTGGTAATAACTAGGTTTACATAGGTCCTCATTATATTTTATACAGTTAGGCTACCACTTTTTATGAGAATTGTTTGGCTTAGTGTGAACGCGGGTTGATAATCTTCCGCTCACCAGATGTCGATAGTTGAGGTGAAGTTATTGACTGAGGTGAAGTTATTTCTTACACAGTGTCATAATCATTGATAGGTTTTCCGTTTTTGGTGTACACAAAACAATGCCTGTGTATTGCTCTTTAATTTTTTAGACATTTTTTAAATCTCTTTTTAATTATTCTACATTTAGGAATACCCGTAAGTTGGTTTGTTACATTTTTAATCTAAATAATAAAAAATATAACTAATATTTCAGAAGTAACCTAACTTTACGAAGTAAGTTTATTCTGCATTTTTCTAATAATTTAACTTGCCCCGCTATGAATCTGTCAAATATTTCACCTTATTCCAAAGTCACGCCGCCCTGGTGGCAGTAAAAGTTGTGAAAGTCCCATGCCAAGCCAATGAGTTCACAGCTAAGTTACCACATTTTATGGCAATTGTTTGACTTAGTAATAATTATACGAAGTCATTATAGGATAGAACTAGTTTTTTCTCGTTACAGGAACAGACTAAAGGAGTTAAGAAATATGTTGGCATACGCTGCTGAAAATTTAGAATGAAACCATTAAAACCAGAATGATCATCACTTTACAACCTTTGGATCGATATTAATGCTGCTATAAACAGATTTTCGTATAAAACTTACGCCTAAAGTAATTTTCTTTTTTTTATATCGAAGTATGTAAAGTTTCATCGCAGATATGTTCCACTGCTGGGCACAGGCCTCATCTCATTCTAGTAAGGTAAAACACATCAATTAGTTGCCAACAGCGTGGGTTTATGGAATTCACGTGTCTTCATAATATCTTACATATGCAGCTTTCTTACGCTGCTTCCCTTCTACATCGAGCACATGATGAAACAGCATTTAAAATTCAAGTAAAATTGTATCATTTACATATTTTATTTACATCGGCAATTAATTAATGGCAGTGGAGATCAAACCCGGATGCACACGCATTGCGTAAACATTTATTTTACCGAACTCTTCGCCCCTAAGGCTACCACGGTGCGCTGCGCGGTGCGCAATGATAATGAAAACTAATGTTATGGTACATTGCATATAATGAGTACTTAGTTTTAACATTTAAAACAGTCGTTTGCAATTGTTGCACTTGTTCCCCAAGTTAATTAATTACTCTCCTAATAACTCTGCCTTTAGGATGCTAATGGGCGTTCCTAGATACTGTAGTGCTTCAAGCATGTTTGCTGAAGCAGGTGTTGATGATTTTTATAACAACATAAGGAAGCGAACTGCGTCAATGTTATGCAGACTATGGAAGAGCTAAAATGGTGTCTTGAGGATATTTCATGATAGGTTTGACTGTCCTATTCAGAGGCATAGGATCCTAATGCATGTGGTTGGGACATTCAAATTTCTTGACTGATTACTGCCGTCGTATTGATATAATCTATTTATCCTTATTTTATTATTTTTATAAAATTTTTCTCACTAAGCGACATGTATTTAAAATAGCTGCTTTTTGCATTTTAATATATAAAGTTTGGGTAAATATATTAACTTAAGATAGTGATGCAAATATTTTGCTATTAATCCTGTAGCTGAAAGTACAATGGGAACGATGAAAACTTTATTTAATTTCCATATTCTTTTAATTTATTCGCTTAGTGCATTATATTTACTAATCTTTTTTTTGAATATTATACGTATTTGGTACAGCTATGTTGATTAGAAAGGCTATATTGTTAATTTTGTCTCCCAAAGTTAACAATATTATTATTATCATCATTGTATTTTTACTAAATTAGTTTATGTTAATTACTAACAAATGTGTATGGATATGTATATCTGAAATAAACTTTATTATTATCATTATAATCTTTTTTTTAATTTTATTATTATCATTATAAGGCTTTTAAAATCGTAAGCGTTTTGTTTGTAAGTACAAACTGATTTTAACACGTATAGTGGTGTAAACAAAAGTGCTGCTAAGCACTCAAAATTAAGAAAATTTAAAAACATAAGAAAGTTAATTAAATGCCATAAAAATCTAAAAACTAATTTCATTGAATGTGTAGTGTTTACATTTATGTAGAGTTCAAACGCAGGACTCCCAATTTAGCAAGCAAGTTGTCCACTGAGTGCCTCGGGTTTAGGTCTATTATCCATAATTATACTAGTACGATGGATACTTGATTTATTGGAAATGATGTACCACAATTTATCTCACCGAGATATTCCAGATATGTAAGCCAAACACAAATGAGTGAGTCGGCAGCGCCCTTGGCCCTGCGCCGGCTTGGCCTCGCGGCTTCACTCACGTTTGAATCATTGCTTTGCTTTGACGTCGGCGTATGCGCCCGTGATTCATCCTTCCGTCTGCATTCTTGGAGATTTTACAGGAATGTTTCTGATGTTTAGGCGTTATAATTAGTATTGGAATTTACAAACAAATATTATAGTTTTTGGCCTATTTTAACGTCGTTAGACCATGATGAAAAATATATGTTTCTTAGACTTCGTCCCAGGGATTTAACTTGTTATTAAAAAGTTTTCTGATTATTAACCGACTTCGAAAAACGGGGAGGTTCTGAATTCGACTGTTTTTTTTATATGTGTTACCTTAATACTGTTTTCTAGGTAAACCGATTTTGATGATTCTTATTTCATTTGAAAGCTGGTGCTTCTCATGTGATCCAATATAAATTTAATCAAGATCTAACCAGTAGTTTTTGAGTTATGCTTAATATTTAATTGACTTCAACTACATTGACGATGTTCTCATTTTATTTACAAGATTGTTTGGTATATTTTACTCTGTTCCGTTACAGTCTATTAAAGTCCACTGCTGAACATAGGCAGCCATAGATTGCCTCATCAGTTTTTGTTATTATTTCCCTATATCTTCACTTAAGACACTCACGGGATGATATGGGACAGTGGATTCTTTTACGTTGCCACTACAAGACCTACAATTTTGTTACGAATTAAAGTAAAAAGGTCACAACACATCTCCGAGTGCTCACCACGGCTCAGGGGCTAAGTCCTCGCTCTAAATTTCACAGTATTTGCCGGGACCAATGAAATTGTTAATTGTAATAAGTATTGATTTACCACCTGCTCGCCGGTGAAGGAGAATATCATGAGGAAACATGAATGCCTGAGAAATAAGAAAAAAAAATTTAGAAAACACATTTGCTTGCCCTAAAACCCTCTCAGAAATGAGAGGAGGCCTTGTTTTTTTTATAGGATAGGGTGACAAACGAGCACACAGTCCACCTGATGGTAAGTGGTTACTGTGACCCATCGACATCTAAATCTAGCCTCAATAAAGACTCAAGATGCAGATGCATTGTCACCCGTGAGGACTAAGATGGAATGCCTCTTTGCCAGTAAAAAGGGTCTCCGGTTCTCTACACTCACCATACGAAACACAGCAGCGTTAAGCTGCTATTTTATGCTGGTATTCTGTGAGAGCGTGGACCTTCCCCGGTCGAGCCGACCCTTTCGTGCTACAACTATACTAATAATATAGCTGCAGCATGGCTCTACCACGTATAAAGGCCTGTGCCCAGCCAGTGCCTGGTGGGACGTATATAGGCTGTTACTTTAACAAAATTTGAAAGTAGAAAGCTATAAGTCTATTACTGCGTATCGTATATTACGTTACCAGCCTTTTGAACTCCATAGCTGTACATGTGCCCGCTCGTTAGTGGATTGATTCGACTTATTCGCCATGCTTGGCTTTGGCGCCTTGTCCGGCGATTATAGGTATTTTTCGTTTGGCGTAAACGACATAAGGCTACTGCCAGCTATCAGAAGCCAACAGCAAAAAGTGTTGTGTTTTTTCTCGTCCATTTGGGCCAAGAAAAGGGGTTAGTTAGGATTCGAAATATTTAGTAATGTTCAAACAAAAATAATCCAAGTACAATTCTGTGAGATATCGTCAGTTATAACAATTGGACGGGCATATTATTACGCCTCTTGAAACTGGCCTATTGCCAAATATTTGTTTGACATTGTTTCTTGAATTTGCTAGTTATATGCTTTGTTAGATTTTTTAGCGTTTAGTTTTTATTTTATGCTTGTTAATTCAAGGACTAATTCAGGTATATTGATAAGTTGATTTATTTATATGGTTTATAATTTTTTTCAGTACTTCCATTTTACAGCTCAGAAGCGCAGTGACTAAGCTTTCGGCTGCGGCGCTACGGGGTCGCGAATTCAAATTCCTCACGAAACAACTTTTTATTAATGCTGGGAACAAACCCAGGAACACCACGCACCAACACGAGAGGAAACTATTGGTCGCTCAAACTAACATTAACACTTTCACTGTCCGGTTTTCAGACACCATAGTAAGACAATAGCAATGACCTATATGTAGTGCACGGGACACCGAAAGGGTTAAATTGTGGAATATAATTTGATAGTGGTTCAGAGAGAATGCTTGCTTTGTTTCAAATGGTGTATAATTTAGTTAGTATATTGTTTAAGTAATTTAATAATTTAATTTTCAGTTTTAAAGATTTAGAGATTTAGAATTATCCGTTAGTATGACAAATAAATTTATCCACGTCACTTCAAAGTTATGTCGTCCGTTCGATCACGACCTGTCAAGATCGCATTCTTTCGTTGGCCGCACTTTAATCGATTTGTGCAATCTGATGTGATTATTTGGTCGGTGTCGTAAAAGGTGATAGAGAGAAATGAAACAGGGGAAGGTAAGCAGCATCTTCCTGGTAACAAATCAAAATAATAAAAGGAAATAATAAAAGATATTTTTAATTGTTTTTGATTTCGTAGTTAGAAGGAGCAATGGGACTGACACGGTAAAATAACTAAAGTCCCTTAATTAAAAACTTCAGTTGGGCATTATAACACAACCTGCGCAGTAATAGCTGCCGTCGTGTAGACTCTCCACATTGTAGGTGAAATCTGCCTTTTAACTTCGTCATCACATTCCAAAACAAGGTGAGCACGAGAGTTTTTATGACGCTGTGTTGACGCGTATTTTGCAGCACTATAATTCTTGATTTAATTTAACAAGTTTTGCGCGGTTCACAACTTCCTTTGTAAACGGAAGCTATCGCTTTAAAAATAAAAAGAACAAACATTAAATAATATGTTTGATACATTTATGATTGCCGAAAGTAAACATTTTCTCGTTATACATCTACCAAAATTAATTTCAAACGCTTTTTATATTTTAATATAAGCAATTAGTTGTTGAGTATCACACAGTGTCAATGAGGTGCCAAATAAATAAAATAGGACAGTGACTATAATAATCAAGAGTGGTGGCGGCATAAGAAACATCAGCATATCCCGTGGATGTTATATCTCTAATATTAAGGAAAGGCCAAAAACATTTTTGCTTTTCAATTTCATTCATCCATTCATTACAGCTCTTTAAATTTCACTTCTGAACATAGGTCTTCCTCACACATCGCCACATGTCGATATTTGCTATAGGTGGCACGCTTGGCGGGTTGAAAATCGCAGTTTCTTTATTATTATTGAGTCATTAGGAAAATGCTGCTGGCCTTTTCTTGTTTTAGTTTCCCTCTGTCGCCTCTTTTTTATAGCATAAGGGTGACAAGCGAGCACACAGTCCACCTGACAGTAAGTGGATACTGTGGCCCATTGACATCTACATCTATTCTCAATTAAGAATCAAAATGCAAATGTGTTATCATACTTGAGGACTAAGATGTAATGCCTCGTATCCAGTAAAAAGCATCGCCGGTTCTCAACACTCACCATACGAAACACAGTAGAATTGAGCTGCTATCAGCTGTATTCTGTGAGATCGTGGTCCTTTCCCGGCAGACACATTCGTGCTACAACCATAATATAGCTGCAACATGACTCTACCATGTATATACCATGGCTTTATCGGCACTCACATGACATGGATGAGGGTAATTCGCTTACGGCGCTACGACATGGTCTCCAATATAAGACGGTGTAACCTATTAAACCACACCAGAAAAGAGAGACAAGAAGCAGGGCCAAAGTTGCGAGTCGTCTGGTACTGCGACCGTCAATCGCTCCGCCAAATTTGGCAGTTACGGAAAAGCCCACTATGAAAGAAGTCTATATACCCAGCATTGAACTCTTCATTGACTGAAGACGAGTACAAGTAATAATGTTGTGGGCGTAAGCAATATTTTTATTACGTTGTTCAACGACTCTGACGACATTTACTTGGTCATGCATCCAAAAACAATTTCAAGAAGTAATTTGCGTTTCGCACTCATTAGTCATTACGCTAATTGGGAATCTCTTTGTGGTTATAGAAACTTTGCTTGTGAATGAATCACACTTTTGCACCATGTCATTCACAGTTATGTGAGGTACCATCATCATCGTAGCATACGGTACACCTTCTAAGCTAGTTACCTAATAAGCGATAATGTAGGTGATAGTTTTCCCGTCTCATTGTGTTTTTTTTTAAATTATTAAAAGCCAGTTGCTGACCACATTCCCTCCTGGTGGTAAGTGTTAATAAAGCCTTAGAACCTTAGATCGTGAATCGTACTTCGATAGCGAATAAATTACTAGTTACTGAGGGATACTGCTTCTGATATTACTCTTGTAATTTAATATCACACGTAAAGCATACGTTTAATAAGTCCCACTCCTATCTGGATATAGGTTCAATTTGAATGAAAAAAAAAACCGGCCAAGTGCGAGTCGGACTCGCGCACCGAGGATTCCGAACAAATCCGTAGGTATATAAGTTTAAAATTATTAAAAATATTTTTATTATATGATGTAACTAAAAAATTTGCTTTTCGCAATTTTTCCTTTATCTGTGCTATAAAACGTTGCTTCGTACCAAATATCAAGATTCTGAGTTCACGGGAAGTACCCTGTAGGTTTTGATTCCCTTGCAAATGTCGAAAATTTGCGACATAAACGGCTGTATCTTTTGATTGCGTTGGCTTAAAAGTTTGATTTTTTCACAGCTCCAAGGGACAATAGACTTGAGTATTTGATATGAATTTCAGCTTGATACCTCCACGCGTTCCTGAGAAAAAGGGTCTTGACAGACAGACAGACAGACAGACGGACATCAAAGTGATAAGGGTTCCGTTTTTTCCTTTTGAGGTATGGAACTCTAAATAAACAGGAGTATCGAATGCTACGCACACACCCGAAAACCAATAATGTATTTTTTACTCAATAATTAATTTGTTAAAGAAAAAAAACCTTGATAGATGAAAGGATGGTGTGTTCTATTCTCGTTTAAAAATCAAAATACACGTGTTGTCATCCCTTGGAACTAAGACGGGATGATATGTTATTAATAGAATTATCATCAAAATAATTATTTTGCTAGTATTTCACGCCGGTATTCTGTGCGAGCGTGCTACTTTCCCGGTCAAGCCGTTCTATTCGTCCGCTGAGATAAATTATATGCGCAGTATCATGGCCCAACTAAATATTTTTGACTTCTAAGTAAATCGTCCATTAAGATTAAATCGTGATATCCTAAAACGTATAGCGTTTACGATTATATTTCCTTTTGATTAATGATAAAAAGATATTTTTTAAAAACATGTACCAAACAAGACACATACCAACTTACTAACATTACTAACATACTCACTTTTACGTAATATTAGTGTTTTATAGTACGTGTTTTTGGACTGTTTTAGCAATTATTTCTTTACAGTTAGGCAGAAGAAGGACCGAGTGTGCGATGAAGATTCGATGGATGAGTTTATGCATTTTAGTGGTTAATTTTGAGTTTAATTGAAATAAATAAGCATACTAGAAAAAAATAAGAATATATAAATAAATAATTATTATCAATAACAAAAAAATTAGGAACTTGACTGGAAATTTGTTGACTTTTATTTGTTGTAGATTAAAAAGTAGCACTGGGATTTTATTTGATAATAATTTTCAAAATTTTACATAATGTTCAATAATTGCATTTTCAGTAGAAATTAAATCTTTTAAAGTAATAGATTAACTTAATTTTGCATATTGTAGATGTTTCCATAAAATTTGACTGGGTTGAGTTGAATTAAGACAAACAAAATTAAATTACAGTAACTGCAAATACTTAGGTGGCTGTCAACAGTAAAGAAATAAATGTTATTACTGATGTTACTGCAAAATATTGTTAATTAATAAACATTTAATTTTATTAATTAACAATATTTTGCAAACATTTATTTTATCAAATAACTATATTTTACAATAATAAACAAGTTGATTAAAAAACCTTACCCGAGATCGTCTTTGTATGGGATCGTCGCCAGGGATAGTGAGAAAGTTCCCGCTCATCTTATATCAGATACCACACAACACCAACAAGATTTCGACCGTGAGATTCGGTATAAATAGCGCGCGCTAAAGTTTTTGTTGATCGTGCGTACTCAATGGTAGTTAGACGTGGAATGGTGTATTTGGATTTTGGACTTATGAATGGGTGACGTTTTATAACCCCCCTCTCTCTGCAGTTTGACGTGACGGCACGGTAGCGTAACCCCTTCACGTGTGGGAGTGTTTACGTCTTGTTGAGAGTTTCTGAATTAGATAGAGATATCGACTGAGGAAAAGGAGGTAAAGAATTATTTCGTTACATCCTAAATAGGGTTCCGTGAGCAAAGAGTAAAATGGAGCCCTATTAATGTCATATTGCTGTCTATCTGTCAATCTGTCCTTTCGTATATCACGAATGTGAGTTACAGATCAATAATTTGTATTTGTAACTCATTTGGATTTATATTTGGTATAGAATGTTGTTATAAAACCAAATATTGAATTAGAAATTATTTTTCAGTAGAAGGGGAGTCCCATAAATGAAATAGGAGCCGAAAATAGTTTTATTTGTAGCGTAAGGGTAACAAACGAGCACACATTCCACCTGATGGTAAGTGGTTGCTGTGGCCCATAGACATCTATCCGAATCAAAATACAGATGCGTTGTCACCCGTGAGGACTAAGATGGAATGCTTCGTTCCCAGTAAAAATTCGCTATATTCACCATACGAAACACAGCAGCTTTAAGTTGTTATTTTATGCTGATATTCTGTGAGAGCGCGGTCTTTCCCCAGTCGAGTCGACCTATTCGGGCTACAACTATGCCATTAATATAGCTGCACCATGGCTCTACCCTATCATGCGGGGTATGATATCATTGTTTAGAGCTAACTGACTTAAGAACAATAATTAAATTTTTATTTATTTTTATCTTCAAAACTGTAGTCGTCAGTTCTAAACTTTTTTTGAAACGATTAGGCGGATACCAAAACTACAATATTTTTATGTTTTTTTTTCTCTTTTCTCGTTGCGATGTTTAGCTAATGTTCGTAATAATATGAACGGATTCCAAACGAAGAGATGCTACTGCACTTGGCCAGTTTTTATTTATTTACGTGGTAGAGCCTGCAGCTCTGTTAGATATACTACGTAGTACGCTCTCACAGAATACCAGCGAGCAACAGCAGATTATTGTTGCTGTGTTTCGCATGGTGAGACCTTTTTTTTACTGCAAAGAGGCAATCCAACTTAGTAATTATCTTAGTCTTAGGGGTGACAAAGGATTTGTGTTTTGATTCTTGATTGATGATAGATGTAGAAGTTTATGGGCCATAGTATGCACTTAAACTGGATTATGTGGTCGTTTGTCATCCTTATTATATAAAATACTGAAGAGAAAGTATGTTATCAATAATAAATAAAAACGAAACATATATTTGAAATACGGATATTTATTTATTTTTTTCATAAAAATTCTAAATTCAATAATGTGTTTAAACATGTAACATTTACATATATGCATTTATACAAAGATATATGCAATGTTTAGTGATATTTAATACTAAAACTGGAGCGCAACAGACAAAGATGCCGATGTATGTGATCATCACATTTTACACTTAAAAAGTAATAATAATTACCAAGTATTGTCAAATGGTAAAGATTGTTTATTTGTTAATACGTCTTTTATTATTAACGTTATATAATATTAAGATGAGATTAGAATGAATACTGTGCGCTTTTCCTTTACTCTATCACGAATCGTGATATGTACATAAATGCGAACATTTTCGCAGGGCCAGAACATATCAGATAAAGAAATGTTTTACAGCTTTTTAGTGTATATAGGACCCATTATGTATATATCAGGATTCCAGCCTGTTGAATATGCTTCCTTGATGCAGTGGACGTACCTACTATTTGTAAATATATACAAATGGATGAATCCAACAATGAGATTATTTTCATCAATGAAATGTGTGAATCAAACTATTCCACATTAATCACTTCAAGATGACAGGATGACAATCGATTAAATAAATATCTGACAGCGATCTATTCCTTCAATTTCCTTTTACCAAATTAAACCGTAACAAATGTAACGCACACGTGAAATACAAATTTTGAAATGTTCAATTATTTAACGTTAATTATTGCAATGGACAAAGAATTTTTATATTTTCGTATTAAAGTTTAAAACTATGTTTAAGTGTTTTAATAAGGATAAAACAAAAGTTCTACTAAAAAAAAAATAACAAACTGCCTCTACATCACTAGTAGAATCAGTCAACGCGGAAAATACAAAAGTTTCGATTAAAAAAATGTTTTAATAGACAAGAAGATTAAATATTATTAAATATACATTATTGAGATTTGGACTAGACAAACCACATTCTCTATCTACAGATATGTAATCCATGATAAATGCTAATATTTAAAAATCTAACTCCCGTGTCGGAAATGTAATGTGCTTTTGACTCGTTGTATATTTTCAATACCTTGGAGACATAAACATACATAAAAGTAATCGAATGTCAGTCTAAAAACATATATTTTTATCGATCTACAATGAAATTTTAAATTTTTTATAAGGGCAACACACGTAAAAGTCCTTTCCTACTCGTTTTTATATGATACTAGCGATCCGCCCAGGGTTCGCACGGGTGATTTCTGGATATCAATAACAGCGCCACCTACCGGGTCCAATTGTGAATCAATTGATTTTCTATATATTGAGATTTCAACCATTTCGTGTTTATTAATGTAGAATAGAACACTTAACATCGATTTATCAGTTGTAACAGTTGTAAAAGTTGTCAAACTGAAGCAAGGCAAAAACTGTTTTAAAGGTCTCCTAATTTAAAATTGCACGCGTCTCTCCTGTGTTTGGTAGGTTTTATTACTTTTATTATAAGACTAAAAATGCTAAATTCTACTAAAACACAATAGAAACGGCGCACAAATTAAGATTTTTATGATATTAAATACGGTAAATGTGACAAAATGTACCTAAAGTACTAAGAAAGAGCGTGCAAATTTAAATAAACGATCCCTACTTGTTTTAATAACAACTCCTGTTGGTATTAATTTAATATTCACTTATTACTATGTACTAAAACACTATCAAAACTGGTTCATTTGGTCTGTGGCAAAAATATTGTAAAAATCGTATACTTTTCGAGGTTAGAACGTTTCCACTACAAGTCTAGGTATTGAAAATACACACGACTATAAATTTTGTATTTATTGCCATACACCGTGTATTTGTAATTGAGCTATGTTTACAAAAAAATGTATCACGTACTGCGTATTTGTGAACAGTACCTTCTACAATGATAGATTAATTTATAAAAAAATGCATTTGAGCACTGATCCTCTTGATACATTTCATATAGTTAAAATACCGCCTCCATTACATTTTGGACACATACTGTACCTATCAGCGCCCGAACGTCAAACTATACCTTGAAGCCAAGTTTAACAATAAACACCCGTGAACTTGATTCGCTAAACAGTTTCTCATAAACACCACGACAGTTACGATGTATTTAAATTTTATAACAATATCACAATTTTCAATAATATACAAAAAGACGTAGGAGATTTTCATGTTTTACAAGACAAGCGTATTTAAAGTAAGGGTAAAGATGTGCTATACGTATCATTTAAACAACATTTTTTGTTGATATTTACACCATTAAATTACTAAAACAATAAAGATTACAAATTACATGCAGTTCACTCAAAACGGGATAAGAAATGGGACTATATTGAATATATGACCAAATGGTAATGTTCTAAACATTCATTTTGCAAGCGCTGTTTCGATTATTTCGAGGGTAACATACATACCAAGCGGTTTAGAAATCAAATTGTCAACACTTCGTCACACTTCACCAGACAATTGTTTAACATTAATGCTCCTATATATTTCTCGAAGCATATTATGTATTCCCAACATGTAGAGGAAATAATTTACATAAGGCCATATATTAAATACTGTACAAATATAACGATTAGATGATCGATTAGATAAATAATTATGCAGATTTAATATTAAACATTAAGGATTAGGTAATGCATCCATATTTACGAAACTTTGGTCCATATATAAGTATCAATACATGATATTTGCATGTTATCGATAACTTCACATATTTTAGGCACTCAGTAAAAATTGTAATTCACAAACAGAATTATTTCTATACAAACATAATATAGTATAGACGGAAATTGTTAAGTATTTGTAAGTTTATTGAAAAACTCATACATATAAGAAGTGATAAAGAATTTCTACTGAATGTCTAAAGAAAAGTAGTGACGTTCGGCCGCTTCCAGTCAGCCGAGCTTGAAATTATACAATAATTTGTGCAAAACGTTCAACTATTCGCAAAACTTAACGATGTAATTTATTTACAAAACAATTCCGGTTTACGAAATCGGTTAAAAAACGATTGCTGACTGGTAACCACCGAAGTACTGGAAGATAAACTTCAGTTTTAATTGCTTCGATAGTAGTAAGTATAGAGTGCTTCGAACTAAGCACATCACTCAGACGAAGTTTAATGTTGTACGTATTGTTCATGCCTTTCGGAACTATGATAATAGCATCACAACCGGCTTCTTTATACCGTCTCTTTAGAATCTTAATTACTAGAATACCGCGGAACATTTCATCAGGAGATGTCTCCTGATACGTTCACGATGGCCCTTGATTACCGCTGGGAGCCTCTGCTCGCATTTCCGACTTAAGCTTAACAAACTCTCTTGCAACTTCATCGCTATGCCTCTGAGACAAAATTCTAAGTATCGTCCAACCAGTTTCGTCCATTTTAACACGCGTACCCAATGGCAGCCAGCAGGCGCACGAACCCTGTAATATTAAAATTTATTTTTTATAAAAAATACAAACACATAAATTTAGATTATGGCAGACAGTATCAACTTATACTAGCTAGTCACTTGTCTAGTTTTTGTGAGGTTAGGCTTTTGGCTTTTACAGCTTCATCGGACTCGGGCGTACAAGCCGCGAGCTATAAATATATAATTACAGTAGGAAGAGTTACAGCGTCCTCCGCGTCCAATACAATAATGCGTTTAGGGCGGTGATGGGGTTGCCTCGGTTTTGTAGCGCCTCTGGTATGTTTGCGGATGCGCGCACCGATTGCTTCAATGCCACCATGCGCAAGCGGGCCGCGTCCCTGGTGCGCAGAGTGCGGGCCAGCTCCAACACTGTCTTAGCGATGATCTCAGGAAGGTTGGACTGTTATATTATCCGGCATTGTTGCGAAAGGCATGTCGCAGACCGGCTGCCTCTGAGAAAGTATTGATTAATCTCGTCTCCTGTCTAATAAAAGTGTGTTCTTATTTTTTTTTTTGTTTGTTAATTATGTATTAATTTTATTTTATTTGCGTAAATTATTCTATATACTGACACTAATGCTTATTGAAATTGACTGGATGTATTATTTTAAAATTGTTATCTTGTTGACATTGATTTATGTATTGTATTGCTTTAATTGTGTAGATTAATTTTAATTTAATTGATTGCAGCACAGTTGCCTCAGAGAAAGTTTTAATTATTGATCTCGTCTCCAGACTGATAAATGTGTGTAATTCTGTTATTTATTTATTAATTTTAATTTTATGTTATTTTATTTCATTATTTTATTTATATACTGACATTACTGCCTATTTACATTGACTGGATTTATTATTTTAAAATTGTTATTTTGTATTGAAATTGATTTAATTATTGCTAAAATTTAGGAGACTGATTTTAAATTTATTGATTTTACTGGATATGGGTGTAATTTGCCTGAATAAAGATGATTATTATTATTATTATTATTATTATTATAAAAAAGGGGGCATTGTGACAATCATAAACATTTGTCCAATGGTACTTTCACAATGCTGTTCACCTATGACAATTTTGCGCTTCATTGACGAGTTATGTAACCGCCTTTCCCCAACAAGGGTGGCGGGCCCTTTGACGGCTAATTCATTTTGTTCGATATTCTGGGCGGTGAGAACCGGCCGGGGATGCGGGTGTACGGTGTGTACGCGGTGTGGAGGGGCGTGAGGCGCACCCGTCTGCGGAATCGTTGCGTCCTATCCGTTGTCCTAACTGTGTTTGTGACACTAGGTGAGTGTGTAGTGTAAGTGTGAGCCGGGCCGGCGACATTTGGGTTGTTGCAGTCTAGCCTTGTCTAAGACAGGATCGAAATGCACAAGTGTGTACGCAAGTAATGGTAAACTCTTTATCCCCTCATTCTTATACTCTGATGGCACGGTAATCCGACATGTTAGAAGAGAGATCAGGAACGTGCTTGCCGATGAACTGGGGTGAAACATTACCAACTTTCTGATTTTGGGCTGTTACTGAGAATTTCTTGGCAGATGAATTGGGTACCAAGTGATCAGCAATTGCGATTACGATCACTAGACTAACTAGGCAGTCACATAACAAAATAACTTAGGTATATAATAAACTAACTTCTTAGATAGGATAAGAGTGACTTTAAAGGATACGTAATCTGTTTGAAGAACACTGGTATATTTAGGAGGATGAAGGTCCATTTCTGTTTCGAAGTGAAGCTCTGTTTCAGCGATATAACGTAACCTAGTGATACACTCTTAGGAATGAATGAATGATTAATTTACCTGTTCGGCGATATCAGCGAGGCGCATGACGGCAACACCGACGAGCCGGTCTTCGCGCGCAAAGCAATAATCCCGCACGCACACGTGTAGCTCGAACAGTTCAAGCTGCTCCGTCGCACTCACCATGCTGTACGGGAAACAACCGTTAAAATGTTTTTTTTTAATATAGAATAAGGGTGACAAACGAGCAAACAGTCTATCTGATGCTAAGTAGATGCTGTGGCTTATAGATATTTATATCTATCCTTGATTAACAACCAACATTCAAATGAGTTGTCACTCATGGAGACTAAGATAGATGGCCCCGTTTCTAGTAAAAAGATCTTTGGCTCTCTACACTCGAAATTCAGCAGAACTAAGCTGCTATTTTACGTTAGTATTCTGTAAGAACGTGTCCTTCCCCGGTCTAGTCGTCCCATTCGTGCTACAACCATAACCCATGTATAACTTCAATTTTAATGTTAATTTCGTTTGCTGTTTGATGACCGCGTAAAAGAATCCATCATCTAATTTCGCCCCGTGGATGTCGTAAGAGGTGATTGTGAGATGATACTACAAATCTCTTATGGCCTTCTATAGATGGTCTGGCGTAAAATACTCATCCGTATACGGTCGTCATACTACGATCGTCAATGCACCTGTTAGCTTGATGATTTGGACAAATCCTCTTTACAATGAAGGAGGTCCATATCCAGTAGTGGACGTTTACAGGCTAATGAAGACGAAGAACGTAAAATGTATGCAACAGGTTAATGTGCGCTACCTTCTCCTTATACGTTTGAGTCATTTTAGACATGCCTTGTTTTTTTAAATAAATATATCTACTAAATGAATACATAGTTATATATTATATATATTAATATTAGCTATCTTTACAGCATGTACACAGCAAGTATTTTAAGCAAGCTGCGATTATTGCTTAAAATATAGCTCTCAGCTGAAAATCACGCTTCCAAAAAACTGAAGTTCCAAGAACTGTTCAAAATGTCTTGCAATACATGTGTTTGCTACAAAAATAAAAGAAAAAAGTTTATACAAAAATATTATCATTTGAAGTCGTTTTGCAATACATTTATATCATGTCGATGGCAAATATTTTGTTGTGAATGTAATTTGGTTTATATATTATATTTTTTATAGAAGATGGTGCAACGATGTGCATGCGGCTCACCTGTCGGTAAGTGACTACTGCCATCCATGAACAACTGCAACACCAGGGGAATTGCAGATGCGTTGCCGGTCTTTTAGAAATCTTTTAGTATCGATTCAGAAAAATCGCCGGTGGTAAACAATCCCACAGAGGTTGTACGAGGAAGAAAACTGCTGGTAAAACGCACAGTGGTGGACCGCTAAGCATCCGGATGGTGTGTATGGTATCGTGAGTTTTGATGCGATGTGCGTTTGTGAAATTTGGTGGCTGGAATTAATCTGAACAATTTCTCAGAGCACTTCCCGTGGTAGATGCGAAAGAAAATGCAAAGGGATGTAACATCCCTTCGCAGCGCCAGCCAATCAGAAAGAACTTGGTTGTTGACCGACGATTCTGGTGATCCAATTGCACAATTTCTCGGGAAGCTCATAGGAAGGGAGTTTCAAAAGAAGCGCTATTTGCCAAACCTGATCGAAGGCCTTCGCTATATCCAAACTAACGGCCAATGCCTCGACCCTGGCAAAAACCGTATTGGCGGTCACTAATCAGCTGATTATCCTCAAGGTACCTCATGACCTGGCAATTTATAATGATTTTCATTATTTTGGAGAACAAGGAGCTGGTGGCGATAGGCCTGTAGTTGGACGGGTCTGAGTGGTAGCCTTTTTCGAAATTGGGTAGATTAAAGCTGTCTTTCATGAATTCGAGACTACGCCTTGGGAGTAAGAGTACCGGAAAAGACGCGTTACAACCGGTGCCAATTCCGCAGCTGAAGTTATTTCTTATACCATCAGCTATCTACCAGTAAAAGTCCCATCAAAATCGGTCCAGTCGTTTCGGAGCTTATCCGAAAATAAACAGAAAGACAGAATTTTTTTAAATTGTTTTCTTGTTATAAGTACCGTATACATATTTTACTAAATAAATATATAAGTATATACTTTCATATGCATTTAGTAAAAAGTTATTATTTTGAAATTACAAACAGACACTTCAATTTTATTTATTTGTATAGGTTCGTAATAAAAATCTATGTTAACACCATTGACTTATATATTTCCTTTTGAAATCATTGGTTAATACCTAATTAATAAATGTATATTAATATGTTGTTATTGAATATTTATTAATATGTACATGAAAGAAAGAAAAAAAAAATTGGTTGGATATTCTTTTAGGATATCGAATGTTGTTGTAACTATAATAATAAGCTTCTTTCACTTTACTTTTAGAGATAACCAACATTGTTTATCAATGTTTCCTTTTCACGATGTAGGTGAAGTAGGTAAGAACGATATAATAAATGTAAATTGTTGTCTATCCTAGTCTAGGCACGAACGCTCTATATTATCGCCACGGCACGGTATCTCTACTGTGTCGTTGAATGATAATTTTCACATAATATATTGAATATACTTCAATATCGTATTTGGAAATAATGTCTGAACGTACGGCTTAAAAATATTATATAAGACGTAGTAAATAGACTTATTGTCATATGAAATCTATTGATATTGTTATGAAAACAATTTTGCATTTCACGTCCAACTATTTAACTTTCAAGTACAATCTATTCATGATAATAGTCTACGGATATTATAAAGAACAGACTTGTTATATTCTTCGGGTTTAAAACTTTAGTTAATTGCGATAAAAAAAAGAAACTTACAAATGAAAAGTCTCATTGAACTTTGGACTCCAGTTGTTGCTCTTTGACTTGGTGGCGAATTTTCTCTTCTTATCCGCGAGATGAGGACCGATTAGGTTCACCTCAATGAATGGACGGAACATGCCGCTGGCGATAACCCACTTCAGGTCGTTAGCTGCGACCACTGGAACAATAATTGTTGGTTGTATTTCAAATATCTTTTTTAGCAATGTAAAAGTGACAAATGATTTTGCAATCGACTTAAACAAAGGGCGCCAAAGATTCGTTGTCATTTCCGGTAACGTATGCCGCCAGTAATTAACTAGCTCTCTTATCCTTTAAGCCGGATCATAGCAGTGGATGCACTGCTGCATTTTGATAAAGTCATATGGTGTTTGTAACAATTATTATTTAAAGCTGGATATAGTGGTCATTTTACCGTCATCATTGTCATCATGACTCTATTGTATATTTATCGTATTATATAGTGTCGTAAACTCAATGGTACACATTTTGAATCGTTATTTTTTTTCTTGTTGTAATTTTATCTTACTCTGTTGCCTTCTATGACACGCATGGGGTGATGTTATGTAGTTGATTCTCTTACACCACCACTGTACAGCGAAAAGGGATCCTTTTATAAGGGGATCAATCACTCCGTTACGTCCCGTGGGTGTCGTAAGTGATGACTACTGGAAATGGTCGAAAAATATCATTGCTTCCGATAGATGGCAGTAACAGTATCACTAGTGTATGCCAGATGTAAAATGTTACAAATTACAGGTATTGCGATAGATTTCGGTAAATCTACCCTATAATATGATAATAGAAGGCCCATGTCCAGCTGTGGTCTATTACGGACTGAGGAAAAATAAGACGAAACCCTAATTAGTGGCATTGTAAGTTCTTACCTTTGACAGTGATCTTGTGCTCTCCAGTTCCCGGATGAGTGAAAAGATCCACTTGAAGGGACACTTCTCCCACGCTGCCCTCTTCCGCTACTGCCGCATCTAAATTCATGTCAATCAGTAATGTGCGGAACGTTTATTTCACTTCGATTTTTATTAAAATATTCATCATTTAAAACAAAATTATGAGTTAGTTAGGCGTGGACGATATAAACTTATTTTTTATATTATTTCCTTTTCATCGATATATATGTACTACGTACTAGATTTCGCATTCCGAACATACACTATGTTCAGCTGAACTGTACTGCAATCCGTACACTAAACTAAATATTGCGTAAATTGAAAATTTGTGAAAGCCATAAGATAATTATTATTACATTTTATTTAGAAATATGTTTGTTTAGATTAAAATAAGAGTATTTTATATTATATTCTTATATTTATTTTATATTAATATCTTATTTTATATTAAACTAGCTGACCCGGCGAACTTTGTACCGCCTAACAGTCGATTCTTTAATTTTTTTTTAATACTTATTCTGCTATTCAGGATACCGGGTCAGCTAGTTACATAAAAAAAGAAAAAATAGAGTTGATAAGTCAACAAATGTCATAAATAAAAATTATAATTGTTTTGCCTTCCCGGAACCTCTCCACTAACACTTAAACTTTATTGTATGGTATTAAAGTTCAAATTGACTTTTAAGTATTATTACTAATCTTTAGTATGGGAATATAGAAAAGTGTTGTTTTTATACTTTTTCAGGCAATTTTTAGAAATTTTCTCGCTGTAATAACTATCTTCGTACTTCAAGGAATATTAAAAAAAAAAGAATTAGCGAAATCGGTTCAGCTGCTTATGAGATTTGCGCTTAGCAACACATTCAGCGATTCATTTTTATATTATAGATTAAAGTCTTCGTGCATGCGCGATGACATAGAGTAGTGCACATTTTTTTGTTTAGAATGGCTTCTCTAAGTACGTAGTACATATAACTCAATGTTTCTTTTGTATTTAAACTGCTGTTATCCCTAGGCGGCACGCATCGTCGAAAGAGCAGTGAATGAGTATAGCCCATCGCCTATTCAATCACAAACCCAATGCCCACTAGCCTTAGTAGTTTTTTGTTACAGTCCTAGACCAATATGGGATTGTATGACGGTATTAACACTTTTCTTTAGTAGATTTTTATAATCTTACTTTAAACATGCGCCAGGTTTTTACTTTGAAATGTTTTGACGGTTTAATAAATTACATACTTATATTTAAATAATCAAACCTTGGTTCTGTTGACTCGTAACAAATGTTCTTATCAACGTATCAGTAGTCTGCGTGTACAGACTAAGTGCGTATCTCAGAGACTGCAGCTCAGGGCTTTTCTCCAAAAAGGTTTTCTTGAGACCATTGCCTCCCGCGTGGAAATAGAGTTTGATGGTATCTAAGGCGGCGTCGAGAACGGCGCACTGCTTCGGTGTTAGACTCTTCTCGGCTGATAAATGCTATAATAATAATAATAAATAATAAATAAATAAATTTTATTTCGTTTTTAAAAAGTAAATGCCTTAAAAACTAGTATGGATAAACATATTCTATATCCATATTAATGTTATATATTACTTAAATTCTATATTAATTCTATTCTTAGTTTATTTACTTAAGTATACGCGCGCGCGTGTGTGTGTGTGTGTGTGTGTGTGTGTGTGTGTGTGTGTGTGTGTGTGTGTGTGTGTGTGTGTGTGTGTGTGTTTGTGTGTGTGTTGCTATGAAATACAAAGGAAATTTTAAAAACATAAAATACATGTAATGTGTGCAATTTCACAGTAAATGTCAAAATTCGAGAAGACACTGCGGCTAAGGAACTTCTTTCGTTACAAAGACTCTTTATTTCATATCGAGATTATCAAGGAACGACGTTTTGGTATAAGCCTCTTAAAGTGCAATTTCTTTTACAGTTGGACATGGGTCTAGGATAATGGCTGCATCATGGCTCTACCACACAACGACGAGTTATGCCGGGCAGACTTTTTCTCCTGTGGTGTCTGTCACCCACAGGATGAGATGGTGTGATGGATTATAGTAATAACACTGACGACACTGGCACGTATGAATAGCTATAGACGTTATGTTTTAATGAATAATAGAAAATATAAAACAAATATTTTGAAGACACATGAAGTCCATCAACACGCATTGGGGCAGTATGGCGGACACTTCCTTGCCCTAAAAGCTTCTCAGTAGGGAAAAATGCCCTGTGCATTTTGCGAAAAAATATGTTACCTCTTTAGAGATATCCATTACACCGGAGAGCGCATGCTTCACATCTTGTTTCCCGACCGTGCTCTTAAAAAGTTGAGTCATATCTTCTATTTTCGCATTCGCCGCAAGGTTCTTTGCATTGTTTGTTAGATTTTTCAGCATCATCTGATAAATAAACACAGAGTTAGAACAACCGCTTCACTAAATTAAAATTTATAAGCTACCATAAAATTTGACTATAATTCGACACTCACCGTTTTGTCAGTCATGGGTGGAAGCACAACTGTTTTTTCCAATATTTTCATAACAATTTTCCACAACTCCTTGAGCAACCGCTTCAGCACTGTCTTTTCGCAAGATTCAGCGTACATAGTTAATGAGCCATCCTGCAAGTAAAGAGTATTTATGAGGTTACTGGTTCTAAAGTGATTGTTTTATAATTTTGCAATATTGATAAAAAAAATTATTTTACCTATGCTATGAAATAACTATAATGTAATTATTTGAATTGTTATATTATTAATAATGAAGCTATTACTGTTGTGATTAAAATTTTAAGTGGCTAATAAAAGTTCTCTGCGTCGCATTAAGGTGTATGGTTATTAAAAGACAGAAACTGTAGTTGTAGATTTGATATATTAAATAATAACCATAAGTTGATTAATGCTAAAGGTTTATTTTTCTATTACTTGTTTGCTGTATAATCTACTAGCGATCTGCCCCCGCTTCGCTTTTGAAAGTGTGTTTTTTTTTTAATTAACGCCTCCGCAACCAAAGGTTCCAGAGATATCGTTATGACAGTATATATACGAGTAGTATACAGGTAGAAATCTATTAAGAAAATTGAGACCAGAGTAAATTATAAAAAAAATGCATTTAATTACTATATCAAGGCCCTTTCTCCTTGCATCTTTTTCTATATAGTATTGTATACATTTTAGGTTAGTACTACACTATACAAAAATAGACATTTATTTCGTTAAATCTCCAGTGTTTACCTTTTTTAACAGAGTTCGAAAAACAAGGATGATTTTAACCGATTTCTCGGAAACGGCCGAATCGATTTAAATTATTCTTCTTTAATTAAATAGGTTTAAGGGTAACGATTTGTCCCAAATAATTAAAAAAAAAACATTCCATTACTAAGACTAGAAAATTAGGGAATTAAGTTTTAATGTTGCGATTTAGATGTCAATCAAAAGGTAAAAATGCTCTTTAATAAAAGTAAAAAGTATTTGCAAAAACTAAAAACAAAAAAAAAATTATTTAAACAGTTGCTTCTGAAGTCTAGGCTTTTTTTCTTGAGGCACTCTTTGATATGTTTAAAACTGACTTTAAAAGCTTTTATGTCTATATTATTTTGTATTTTAGTTTTTAGTCTGTATTTCGTTCTTATTAAAATTATAATTTTTATAAATGATTTTCACAAATAAATTAGATTGAAATCATGTATCTTACCAGGATATCCATTAGGGGACGAAGCACCTCATCTGCCTCATGGTGTGCAGGTGGTTGTGGAGCTCCAGGCGCTCCTCCACCTCCCACTTTTTGTAACAGTTCCCCTAATTCCTTTACACTTGCTGTAATGCGAACCTCCAGACTGAGAGTAAACAAAAGAATTTTTTTGACTTATTTTAATTTTTAACTAAATACCTGTTAATAAAGTTGTGGAGTAGAGTTATTGCAAATTTTTAGTATTCATTACTAAGTATTAGTAACACACTAACTGGCTCGATGTACCTACCGAATACCGGAATTTATAAGAAAGCACTTTCTTATAAATTTTGGAGATTTTCGTTAATGTTTAAGTTTATTATTTTCCGTATTGTGGAGAAATTTTGGTCTACTCGACGTATGTAAGAATGAGATGAAAAGGATTGCTACTGTTCATAGTGTTCTTGGTCAATTCAAGAACAATGAATACATTTAGACTTTTAAATGTAATCACGAGATTTTCCACAACAATAGTCGAAATAAAAAAAAGCTGTTGCTCTAATTGAAGTTATTTACTTAATAAAATAATTAGAAACACTAAGGGACAATTTTGCAATCCCGAGATAAAAGTTATTCATAAAATAAAACACAACACAAACAAATTAAAAATTACATTTAGTCACGTTATAATTTATTAAATCGATAACTTATCTAACGATTGAAGAATCAGCCCTGAGTGTTAATTTAATAATAACCACTATTACTAACTATTTAATTTTCTATGGAAAAATTATAAAGACTAAATAACTTTACCTGTTAGCAAACATAGACGCAAGCTCATCCAGTGTACTGTTTAAACTCTGCTGTAAATCGTGCAAAATATCCGCCGCGTCTCGTTCTAATTTAGTACCACCCATTGCCTCGAACATCTTTTCTAGTTGCACGCGAAGTTGTTGTATGTTGTTCATTAGAATACATGCCTGGAAATTAATTTTCATTTTAACAAATAGAACATTTATTATTTTCAACAACATTGTTGTACTGTTTGAAGTCTTTGAGAGATCGGAGTGGAACCTGTAATTAAAGTGTGAGTCCTGCTGCATTTATATTTGTAGTGTTACAAAATATTCTGATTAGTTCATAAATTCAGATGTACCTAGTAAAGATACTAGTTTGCAGTATTTTTAATCAAATTAAAAGACCGAAAAGGTTCTACATTCGAGTGTGTTTTTTAATTGTATATTAAACGATTTCTCGGAAACTGCTGAACCGTTTATAAATTATTCTTTTTTATTAAATGAGTTGTACGTCAGGGGTAATCTAATATAAATTTAAAAAAAAATCCATTTCTCAGGGTGAAATAATAGAAGATAACGATTTAGAAGCTTATTAGATATTTATGCTAGTGTTTAGACGACACTCTGTTAGTTTTTATCTCATCAAGTTGGTTTGTACTTTTTTATTAAAAGTTTAATAATAATAAAAAAAAAACAAACTACCAAATTTTTGTCCTTCCCAAAACTTATTATTTGATTTATAATATACATACTTTTTTATCTTTATAAAAAGTAGAATTGAGCATATACTCACTACTCTCTCCTCTTTCAAATGCTCGGGAAATTCCTTCTTAACAATATCAGCATAAGCTACGAGAACCTTTACGATGGTTTTTGCAAACCTCTTCATGTACCGCTTCCAAATTTCTGGATCTGGACACTCGAGCTTAGACACTACGTCGAAACACTGAGTCAGTTGTGTGAATACGTCAACCACGGAGTTGCTGAATAATGCATGTTCACTAGATTTTTGGAACTGAAAAATTTAAACTAAGGTGAAGCAAACTGGTTTTTAGATAAAGAATCAAGCTCACGCAAACATCAAAAAAGAATACAAGAATAATAATTTATTCTTCTATTCTTTCTTTAGAAAGAAGAATTTTAATTTCTTATGTAGCCATCTTAGAAATAGTAATAATAATACTAGAATTAAAAATATAATCGGAGATAATATATCGAAGCAGAGCTTTGGATCAAATATTTAAATTTCATTAGTTTTAACGATTAAAAGTAAAAATATAGTATTAATTTTTATTACCAAAACTCAAGCAAACAAATAAGAAATGGTTATATTTTAGCACCAGAATTTCGTCACTTACCCCGTCTCTCTTGTCTCTGTTGAAGGCTCCGTTTAGATATTCTAGAGACACATCATCGTTCTCGTTCAGCCACTGCATTACGAATGGTTCAAACCAAGCTGGGTATTCCGGCACTGCGCCGCAGTATGGAGGCACGTCTTTAACGTAATTTGTGTGTAACCACTTCACCTATTTTAAAAATGAACAAACAAATATTACGTTGATTCTCATTATTAACAAGAAATAGGATTATTAACAATTGTTATTCAAGATGTTCCTTATTTTAGTTCAAATTACTTTTATGTTAATTTGTGCATGAATATGTTGTTTATAACATAAATTATATATTTGTACGATACCCAAGTTCATGGGCGATTATTCCATCATCGTCTGAACTTACTACGGCCCGTATTAATAAACGTTACTCAGCTCAAGTACACGCACTTGAGTACAATCTTTAGGTTATGATCTTATTAATAAACATATCTTAAGATACGGTTTAGGTTTACGATATCAGCTGAGTGCCACACTGATCAATAAACGAAACTCGACTCTCAAGTGTGTGTACTTGAGTGCAAGTTTTTATGTGTTTATTAATTAGCAACGATCTTGAGATGCTGATATCGTAATGAGGGCGTATCATATGATTACGTACTTGAGTTCGTCGGTGAGTAACGTTATTAATACGGTTCTACAACAGGAAGATCCACGGCGGTATCGTTATTGTTATTATCATTACCGTCACTGGTTTCTGATCCTAACTGGAACCGACATTTGTTAAAACACAAATTGTTGGGTCGTGGCGTGATTGTCTACGTATTTCTGAGATTACATTGTAACCTAGCTCTAATCTTATCGCTATGAGTTATATTGGGCAGAGCTTGGGTAGGATGCGTACCTCTATGTTAGTGCGGATACTTGGGCACTATTTTATTTCTTGTGCAGCTAAATATCCATTGGTATTAAAAAATTGTCGACGTTGCCTAAATCAATTACTGTCATCATCATTGGTATATTAGTTTGAAATCATGCCTAGTACGTAATTTTATGCCGACTTCCAAAAACGAGACGGTACTCAATTCGACTGTTTTTTTTTGTTTTTTAATTTTTATGTGTGTTGCCTCATAACTTTTTACCGGGTGAACCGATTTCAATGATTCTTCTTTTATATGAAAGCTGATACATCTCGTGTGGTTCCACATGAATTTGATCAAGGTCAGACCAATAGTTTTTGAGTTATTCTTAATAACTTATACTGAAGTCGGCTGTACATAATTTTAAATTTTAAATTATAATATTCATTTACCTTAAAATGCAGATTCATATAAGCGGAAGACTTGCATAGCCTGTGCTGTTCGTGTTCCTCTAACGCGTACTTCATATCAACAGCAAAAAGTGACCACATGGTCGCTGCTGACAACTGAAACAATAACGTAATAGTGAAATTTTCTCCTTTGCTACTTAGTATTCTGTCTTTATTGTAATCACCTTATTATCTATTTGTGCCACCAGTATTATAATAGTGAATTTACTGCTGTTTCGGTTAAAATGTAAAGGTGTATGGTAATGGGCTTTGAGACGTTTCATGCTGGTCCTTAAGGGTGTCAACGCATCTGTGACATCTTTGTTTGAAAAGGGTGTTAGGTTAGGCTGTCGAAGTCACTTAACCTCAGGTGGACTGTTAGATCGCTTATTATACTTTGCTATAAGAAGACAAGTATTTTATTGTTTTAACCACCAAATTAATTTTCTCATGATCTAACAAAATATTTATTTTTGGACCGAAGTTCCTTATCGGACGGTACGGTTTTGGCGGATGGGAGCTAGGCGACAAATGTGTAATATTTTTTCGTCACTACCCCTTGTGTCATAGTATTGTGAGATGGAATAATTTCCATCTCCCTCGCACTTTTTCTTATCTTGCCATGTAAGAAATATTATTTTATTTCAAATGACGCTTCATTTTAATAGACGCTAGTAATTCATTTATTTGTATTAACAAATAATTAACAAAGTATTATTAATTAATCAATAATATAATACTTACGTTTATCAATAATAATATACTACACAAGGAACTTCGTCCAACCGAGTGTTCCACGACACTCACGCATTTTTTAAAATTAATTTTAAATATGGTATCATCGCTAATTTATGATTACTCTGTAGCTCTCCCAGAATTGAGAGGAGATTTGAGCCCAGCAGTAGGACGTTTAAAGGCAGTAATTTTTCTCTATTTTTACTTTTTAGGTACTCTTATTAATATCAGCAATATTTTGGAGCAAATATTTCATTCTTATTTTAGACTTACACCATACCTGACCAATGTTTAACTCTTGCGGGAACTGATTAAGAACGGGCGCATAGCTGTTTCTATCCTCTTCGATCACAGATACAATGAGAGCGATTAGTTTGTGCCAGAAGTCTACCGAATCTAATTGAGGTCCGTGGTCAGACGGATCACGCTTAGCTTCATTAGGATCAACCTGAAAACGATAACTTTATATTATTGTTCTGTAATCTTACTAATACTGTAAATGCTAATAGGATACAAATGAAATTGGGCGTAGAAGTCATTTATGTCGTAAAATGTTGTACATAAAATAATTTAATTAACAATTAAAAATAGGCAGGCGACAGTCACAAGAGTAAAAATATTATGAAATAAATAAAATAATGTAATTAAAGTGGAGTTTTAAAGTTATTTAAAGGAATTACATTTCGGAGTTGTATTGTACTACCTTAGTCAAGGTTAAATAAGCTAAGTTTTAATAACACCATATTAGGAATTCACACAATTTATTTAACGGTATTAAAACTTTATGCCAAAAAGTCGAAAGTGTGATGGTTCTAATCGACTATAATTAGTTAGTGATTCCCTGTTCTAATCTCTATATGTTTTTAATTAAGTTGCTTATTTTTTATCAAACTGCACAGAATACACAAGTAAAAATAGAACCAGGTTCGGAATTTCGGAGTTTTATACGATACCTGTAACAATTGATTAAAATACAAAGTCAACCCAAGTGTGTGATTGAAGATCTCGAATTTTTTTAGATTATTAACACAATAAAATTACTATACTTATAATATCTATTACAAGTATTACAAGTAGCGTTTAAGGCGATTACCGGTTAATGTGGCTGTTAGGGAATATCCACCTAAGTAGATGATCATTTGATATAAAATCAGTTCTTTGTGCTTTACATACACATTTAATTTGCTTTTGTTATAATTTACATCTCGCTCGATAATTCACAAAAGGTGTAATAAATGTAGCTCATATGAACTATTCCCCTTTTGAAATTAAAAACAACATACCTGGAACTCTCTGTTATAAAGCTCGTAACAGTTTTCGAACAGGAATTGATACGTAGACCTGAGGCAAGCTTTTACGCAATCTTTAACAACGGTACTCGCGCGTGGTGGACTGCTAAGTTCTTGGACCTTGTAAAATAAAAACAATGCATAAATAGATATGGACGCTTAATCAATCAATGTTAAAATACCATTTAAGAATATGGGGACAAAAGAGATTGCTTGTTACACGGACACTACATAAATCGTCCAACCCTCCAATAAACTTTCTTAAAGTCTATATATGTGAGGGTGAGTTCGCTTGATGATCGCCAGCGGTGACAAACCGTTTTTCTACATAGTATAACACTGTTTTACCTAGATTTATAGCCCACGGCATCTATATCCTCCATGGCTGTTCTGTTTTTATTTTTTATATTGTATTGTCTATCCTAATACATAGCTTGTTGTTTGAATGAGTTTACTCAGGTTTATTTATTTATATATATATATATATATATATATATATATATATATATATATATATATTCAGTTCAGCTATACTAAAGACATTACACAATACAAAACTACCTAATTCTTTTTTTCTTTTTCTTTTAAGAAAACGTCACCCCCACGCTAGGATTTTCTCCTGTGTCGTGGAGGCAGTTTACAAACATAAATTGCACAAGGACAAACATCCAGACCCGGAACAATTATTTGTAGACCATACAAATACTTGTTCCGTTTGTGCGGGATTCGAACCCGCGGCTCCCAGCGCAACAACTGATTGCTAAGCCACTGCGCCACGGAGCCGTCAATTGCATTATATATATAATATATATATATATATATATATATATATATATATATATATATATATATATATATATATATCAGCATTATGTTGCATTTTACGTTGGAGTTCTGTGAGATGGTCATTTCCCGATCGAACCCCTATTCGTGTTGCAGCTATAAAAAAAAAAAACTGCAGCGTGGTATTGATACGTACAAAAATTTTGATACTTCATTAAGTTGCATGAAAAAATCTCCCGATGTAATTTACCCCTGGTATCACATAGTTTTTATTTATAAAATAAAATATTATTTCAATAAGAGACGATAATATATACCTTCATTCTAAAGAATGTAATGCTGGTAAGCAAATCGACGGTGGATTTGAGATCCATCAATTTTTCGGCGCTGGATGCTGGGAAGTTGTTTCGGTACATTGACAAGTCTATCCTTAAGGAGTTGTGTAGCTGATCTAGCAACTTTACAAACTTTTCTTTCTGAAAACGATAAAAATAATGAGTGATATAAAAATTGTTTCAGTAAAATTTTGTATTGTTCAATTCCTCTGTATGGTGTAAAAGTTTCCGAGATATGGGTAAAAATCGTACGCTTCAAAATTGATGAGTTATGTTATGTTTCATGATGATACAACAATAGGTTCAAAAGACGAGAAAGTTCTATATGGACGTTTATGTTTTATTGTTAATATATGCTCCCCGATTTTTCTAAAACAGCTGAACTGATTTAAATGATCAAATTTAGTTAATTCCATGTAAATTTAAAGACAAATTCAATACCTAAGGGTCTAACTATGTATGCAATATTCTATATGTTACCTATTGAAGAATTTTATTAAATTAAATTGTTATCATTTTTTAAGCTATTTAAAAGTTCACTGAAGTATAAAATCACATAGTATGTTATAGAAACAAATTTGAAACGAATTTCCGTTTGTGCTTTGCACTCACTATTATTCCTATTGATTCTTATCCTTCCTTTGTTAAGACAAAATGAGTATTTCAGCTCCATTGTTAACAAACGATTCTACAGACGACTGAAGGTAAAATTTGATGCAATATAAGTTAGATGGAATTTAAGATCAGAACTCAAATCTGTAAATGACAGTAATTTTAGAAGGCCGAAAAATTGCACAACGTCCCAAATGAGGCCTAATAATTTTCTGCTCACCAGATGTCGCTAGTTGACACTGAGGTAAAGTTTTTTTTAACACAGTGTAATTTAATTGAGAAGTTGGTTTTTAATAAAAGTTAATCACTTTCTAGATTATTAAATTAATATACAAAACAATGCGTCAGTGGTTTGCTCTTTAATTTTTTGCACTTTTTTAATTTTTTTTTTCATTTTTCTACTTTTATGAATATCTGTGGTTTGGTTTATTTATTTTTTATCTTATTAATATAAAATATAGCTAACAGTGCAAAAAGAAACAATAACCTTTACATTTTCCGAACAAATTAACTTCCCCGTCAAATATTATACCACACTTTCTAGTGGCGCCGCCCTACTGGCAGATAAAGTCGTGGAGCATCCACTCTTTCTTTATAATTATAATTATAATCTTAATAAGTTTTTATTACATACTGATTGACACGCAATTTTTTTTTCATTTGACATCTTATTTCAGTCGGTATACAAGATGTCCATTATTATTTAACATATTTATTTATTAAATATATATATATTTACACCCGCCAATTGTAAGTCAATAAGGGTAACAATTTAAAATCTTATGGTATTTTTATCCGTTAACCCCGACATTTTAATTAATTTATATTAAAAGATGATTTAGTGATTTAAAAAAAAAAACAGATCTTTTTGTTATTGTGTGGATTAGAATAAGATGCATAAGATAAGTCAAAATTTAAATGTTCCAATATCCAAGTCTTTGTATTAGGGTGTTGTTACCACACCAATCGATTGATCGTCGATCAATGGTATCCATCGATGGTGGAATGGATTAGTCTACGCCGGTCGAATGTTTCTGTCGCACCGATCGATCGATGGTAGGATGGATTAGACGATGTCGATTAAGCTGCTTAATAATTCGAGAACCCGCCCCGATCCACCGACTGCTCCCTATTTCGATCTCTAGCCTTAAAAACGGTCGCATTCAGAGTCTTCTGCTTATCCGTGTCCGTAATAATAATACAAGCAAGAGCGCACTGGCCAAAATAACGCGTCATCTTCTAAATACATTTTGAAAGATACTGATTTTTTTTTATAGGAGAGGGGGCAAACGAACATGCGGCTCACCTGATGGTAAGTGACTACCGCCGCCCATGAACAACCGCAACACCAGGGGAATTGCAGATGCGTTGCCGGCCTTTTAAAAAGGAGTAGGCTTTTTTCTTGAAGGTCCCTAAGTCGTATCGGTCCGGAAAAATCGCTGGTGGTAAACTATTCCACAAGGAAGTTGTGCGAGGAAGAAAACATCCTCTAAATCGCACAGTGGTGGACCGCCAATCATCCAGATGGTGTGGATGGAATCGGGAGTTCTGCCGCGATGTGCGTTCGTGAAATTTGGCGGCTGGAATTAATCCGAACAATTGCTCAGAGCACTCTCCGTGGTAAATGCGAAAGAAAATGCAAAGAGATGCAACATCTCTTCGCAGTGCCAATGAGTCGAGCCGATAGGAAAGAACTCGGTCGTCGACGATTCGAGCCGCTCTGCGCTGGATGCGGTCAAGTGGAAGGAGCTGGCATTGGGGAGCCCCAGCCCAGAGATGGGAACAGTATTCCATGTGAGGCCGAACCTGCGCCTTGTTGAGCCCACAATCACATCGATTAATTGTCGATTGGTGATTGAACGTTTTATCGACCAGTATCTGTGGATGAGCTAAAGCTACAACACCCTTATTTTGTTGCATGTGACAATTTTTTTTTAAATATATTTTTGTTTTATTGTTTCCGCAAAAAATAAAGCAGTTAAGAGCAGTTATTAAATAAAAAAGTCTGAAAGGAGTTGGTGATATATAAAATTTTAAAAAGCATAAAAATGATCTAAGCTCGGTTTGACCTACTTACATGTACTGTTCACAACATTTCATGAAATGTTTTTATGTTGGTTACACAATAAAACTTAAAATTACTCTGACAGTAGGGCAGAGCATTGTAAGTGAAACCCGTAAAACATGAGGTAATTAAACAAGTCATTCATTTAAAGTTATGCCTAATGCGCCGAGGGCTACATTTTGGAGGCTCTAATGATAAGTCTGACCATTATAGACACACAACTCTTAACTTAATTCACATAAAGCAATTGTATTAGTGATAAAATGCCAAAGTTTAATGCTGCTTTTGAATATAATTACAATAAAATATATCAAGGACGTAGATTGTCAGCGGGGTGGTTATGAGAAATTATTATTTGAGATCGCTATTGTAAAACGCGTTAAAACCGACATTATCTTTAGTAAATGCTGTATTAAGTATGAGCTTTTTTACTTTCTTTTAACGTTTTATGCTTGTAATGACTTTTATGATGGTAATCATTTTAATAGAACGTATTTCTCATCAATAGTTGCGATGGATTTTTAAATTTCGTTGTGATGTTTAGTGGACAAAATATATATTTATAAAATGTTTTTGCTATGATTTTAATGGAGCATTGTCTCCTATTGAAGAAATTTTAAACCTAAAATTGCTTTAGAGTGAATTCAATCCATTAAAATTATATCTCTCATAAGAAGTTTTTTATTTATCTAAAAGAGATATTACGAAATAAATTTTATTATATAACTGAATAAAAAGTTGACCTAATTCCTGCTTTAGAATGTAAATTCACTCGCAGTTAAGCAAAATTACCATTGAGGATGCGAGAGAGTGCTAACCACTCCGGGTCGTGTCACCCGTTGACGTTGAATAACCATTTGTTGCCATAATAAATTAGAACAAGTGTATAAATAAAATACGAAATAAAATCAAGAAAAAAGAATATAGTTACCGTTGTGACTTTACAGTCTATCAAAGACCACTGCTGAACATAGGCCTCCCCTAAAGATGGCTTCATAGCAAGGAGAGGTGGGGGGGGGGAAGGGTTGGCTTTGTTGCTACGCTTACTACGCTACGTAAGACGCTGCCGTGAGAGCTCAGAAGACCTGTGGTAGCTCAGATGGTTAGCTCTCGCTCTAAATTTTACAGTACGCGAGCAACCCAGGTTCGATCCCCGACGGCACCAATGAAATTGTTAGTTGTAATTTTGGTGCTGATTTACCACGTGCTGAGCGGTGAAGGAAAAAACGCTAGTAAACGTGCATGTCTGAGAAATAAGAAATAAAAATTCGCAGACATGTGAAGTTTGCAAACACGCATTGGGGCAACGCGGCGGACATTTCCTTGCCCTAAAACCCTCTCAGTAATGAGAGGGGGCTGTGCCCAGCAGTGGAACGTATATAGACTGTAACTTTAAGTTTTTTAAATTTAAATGTTTAAGTTAAAACTTACCCCAAAGTTGGACGCAGCAAATCGATCTGACGCCGAAACTGCTGACGATGCGGTTGTGTGTGCATAATATGCATTAATGTTGGCAAGAAGCGTCGACATAACAGCTGGTACGCCGGCACAGAGGTATTTTGTTGAGAGACAATGGAAATGTCTGTAATTAACATTTAAAATGTAAATAATCAAACATAATACAGTAACAAAACAAGTGGTAATATTAAAACTTTGTACAACTGACTTTAATATAAATTATTGAGGGTTCCTCAAAAACTAATACGTGGTAGAGCCATGCTGCAGCTATATTACTGGTATAGTTGTAGCACGAATGGGTCGGCTCGAACGGGGAGGGACCACGCTCTCACAGAATACCAGCGTAAAATAGCAGCTTAACGCTGCTGTGTTTCGTATGGTCAGTGTAGAGAACCGGAGACCCCTTTTTACTGGAAACGAGGCATTCCATCTTAGTCCTCACGGGTGACAACGCATCTGCATTTTGATTCGTAATCTAAGATTGATGTAGATGTCTATGGGCCACAGCAGCCACTTACCATCAGTTGGTCACCTCTTGTTTGTCACCCTTATCCTATAAAAAAGACTAATGGATAGACATTGATCAAATTTATATGAAACCACATGAAATGCACCAGCTTTCAAATAAAAAAATAACATTAATCAAAATCGGTTCGAGTAGAAAAAAGTTATGAGGTAACACACAAAAAAAAATACAATTGAATTGAGTACCTTCTCTTTTTTGAAGTCGGTTTAAAACCAAATAGAACAAATGGCTATAAATTATTAAGTAATACGCAGAAAGTATCCTTATTGAGTATTATAATCTTTTAGAGTATTTAGATAAATCGACTTTGAGGTGACGGTGGAAGATTCCCAGTAAGATAAATCGTTATCATTACATTATAGGGGGCTTTACATTCTTCTGAAATAAGGAAGAAACTTACGTCATAGCTTGATAAATAGCCTCAATTCCATATCTCATGGCGAATTCATCTACAATCTCCTCGGGGATCTCGTTGAAGTAGATTTTCCAAGCATCGTCGCCCCTCGCAGCAGGCAAAGTTACGGCACCGCCATTTTCCTCGCACAGGTAATGAAACAAATTTTCGTGTAGACAGGTATACTATAAACAAACAGAAATGAAAATTAGTAAGATATTAAGTAAGTCTTTATGAGGTACGTAAAAGGCGAGGTAAAATGATGCTGAAGGTTTAAAACGTAGGGATAATTTAATTTGAGAGTTTTGAAATTACTCATATTATGTAAGTTAATTGAGCTGATAAAATATGTATCATCATCATCATCATTACAGCCCTTCACAAGTCCACTGCTGAACATAGGCCTCCCCCAAAGAATGCCACAAAGCACGGTCCTGAGCCACCTGCATCCATCGACTTCCTGCATATCTTACCAGGTCGTCACTCCATCTAGTGGAGGGACGCCCTACACTTCGCCTGCCGGTACGAGGCTGCCACTCGAGAACCTTTCTTCCCCATCGGTTGTCGGTTCGTCGAGCTATATGGCCGGCCCATTGCCACTTCAGCTTACTAATCCGTTGGGCTATATCGGTCACTCTGGTTCTGCTGCGGATATCCTCATTTCTGAGTTTATCACGCAGAGAAACTCCGAGCATAGCCCTCTTTTTTGATTTGAATTGAGCTGATAAAATATGTATATTATTCATTAATAATCATATACATATTTTATCAGTTTTTTTTTTAAGTTTAAATGTCGCGTTGAACGTGGTAGGGCCACACTGCAGCTATATTATATGGCTGTAGTGCGAACGGGCTGGCTCACGGCGTAGGACCACGGTCTCACAGAACACCAGCGTAAAATAGCAGCTTAACGCTGCTCTGTTTCGTATGGTGAGTGTAGAGATACTGAGATCATTTTTACTGGAAACGAGGGTAACAACGAATTTGCTTCTTGATTGAAGATAGATGTAGATGTCTATGGGCCATAGCATCCACTTACCGTCAGGTGGACTGTGTGCTCGTTTGTCACCCTAATTCTAAAAAAAGAGTGGTAGTGGCGTAAAGATTTCATTACCCAATTTTTCCTGCGGGTGCCGTAAGAGGAGACTTTGGGGAATGGCGGAAATTTTTTACGGCATCCTGTAGGTGGGTGTATAACCATATCCTTTTACCGGGCATAAAATTCACAAACCGGTAGAAGGGTAGTAGAGTCAAAGATCCGCAAGGTCCACTACTGTAACATCGTACTACATAATACATCGTACTGCAATCATCAAACCGCCTGCCAAGCATTACGATAGGTAAAATCCTCCAGTAGTCCCTAGTCCGGTAGCCTACCGACGCGACGGTATTCAGCTTTTACGGGCAGTTGAAAATGAAAAGGTATAAATCACTAAATATAAGTTCAAGTTTTAATAAATAATTAGTTAAGAAATATCAATAAAAAATAATAAAACCAATAAACGTCTAATCTAATATCGCAAACTATTAGAAGTACTTAAATCTTTTTTTAATAGAAAAAATACTGTTAATGCTATGAACATTATTAATATTCCCTTTAACCACCACTAGTAAGCTTAAGATGCTTGTGTTAGGGGTGGTTCATGCCAGTATTCGAATGGTGGATTCGAACCCACCACTTCTTGAGTTCGTGGTACGCACCCTGTCATTAGGTTACTGTCAAATCTGGATCCATGAGCTTTGTTAGTTCAGAGGATAAGCGCTAGCCTTTATACTACATAGGTCGCGTACAAAGCTAGATCGATTCACATTGACAACAAGAAAATGAAATTGTAAATTAAGGTGCGAATATACCACGTGCTCGGGCGAGAGGAGAAACATCGTGCGGTAATGTTTAAAATTAGTTAAAATAATAAATATTTCGAGGACATGACATCCGCTAATACGCATAAATGAGAGAAGACCTGTATTAAGCAGTATAAGTGGATGCTATGGTCCATAGACATCTACATTAATTATTATTATAATTAATATACTTAATTGTACACCACAAAAACGACAAAAAAAACAAATTACAAGGAGTCAAACTTAAGAGATAGGTACAATAAGGCGGTCTTATCGCTAAAAAGCGAACTCTTCCTGACAACTACCTGACTATTATTGGATAGTGGGAGGTGGTGTATGTTATAGTAAACTTACATACTAATAACTTAATAAACTAAACCGATATATAATAACAAAATATTTCATACACTCGTAAATACATTAAATATATGATAGACATACATAAGATTAAATAGGCAAATATGCATAAAAATTACATAAATAAATACACACAGGATACAAAAAAATAATTGTCGCAAATGATGACCAGCGGTTCCTGAGTAAAGGAAACACTGCAATCCATGAAAAACTAAAAAAAAGGCTACGAATACGTTATATACTGTAATAGCTGTAGGTAACCGGTATACGATTCACTGGCTATTTTGTTTGGTGATGCAGTAGGGCACAGAGCCTCGTGCTCGGTCGCTTGTTGCTCACAGTAATGTACACTTCTTGCAAGCATTTGGTAATGTACGATTCGGAATTAATGCTACTTCGATTTCGTAAAAATCAAAGTGATAAAACTATCAACCCAAATCTTTCCTACACTTCTCGATCGCTTTACTTTATAGGCGTTGGTTTATTTTGAAGCAGCAAAACCGTCGACAAAAACGACAGTTTTTGAATCATATTGGTAAATCCTAAATCCATCCCCTGTAATAATGTGGTAAATACGCCTAGACGAGCCTGCTTGAAATTTAGTAATCATGTCACGGTACGGTCGACGCGTGCCTGCTTGATGTTTCGGTGTGGTTGTGCGGCACCCAACGCTAATTTACACTCCTACGTGAAAGTGTTCGTGTAAAATCTCATAATCTAATTTGCAACGTGCTGAATCTCTTTATACGTAATTCGGCCATTCTTTTCAATCAGATTTTCTACTGCTAGCAGATTTCCTTTCGTAAGAGCCGTCAAAGAGCGACTACTTCTTTCTTCATCTCTTAAAGTAAGTTGATCGCTTTTTTATAGGAGAGGGGGCAAACGAGCATACGGCTCACTTGATGGTAAGTGATGGTAAGCACTTCCCGTGGTAAATGCGAAAGAAAATGCAAAGGGATGCAACATCTCTTCGCAGCACCAGTTAATCGAGCCGATCGGAAAGCACTCGGTCGTCGACAATTCGAGCCGCTCTGCGCTGGATGCGGTCAAGTGGAAGGAGCTGGCACTGGGGAGCCCAGAGATAGGAACAGTATTCCATGTGGGGTCAAATCTGCGCCTTGTAAAGTTGCAGGCGGTGTGACAGCATGAAATACTGTACCGCTCTGCTGAGCACGCCAAGCTTTTTAGAGGTCAATTTGACCTTCTCTTCCAAGTGACCACAAAACTGCATGTCACTTGATATGCCGTCGCCGAGGATTTCGGTAGGCAACAAGGGGTGTCCCTTGAAACTGAGGGGATACTACAAAGGGGTTCTTTTAATGGTAAACGTGCAAACATGTGTCTTCTGAGGATTAAACTGGACTAGATTTAGTCACCCCCCCAATTCACGACTTTGTTCAGAATAGACTCGACTTCAGACACAAGTTTGTTCCGGTACTCGGCGACGTTTTACCGAGAAATATTGGCCGGCCGGTGTATAGAGCATCACAAGTGCTGTCATCTGCATAGTAATGAATGTTACCAGTTTGCAACATAAGCGTTGGTGATAGCACGCAGCCTTGTGGAACAACAGCGTAAATAGGCTTGTAGTCGGAGCAGGCACCATCTACAACGACCTTGATGCTCCGATCTGCAAGAAAGCTGGTGATCCAATTGCATAATTTCTCGGGAAGCCCATAGGAAGGGAGCTTCGAAAGAAGCGCTTTGTGCCAAACCCGATCGAAGGCCTTCGCAATATCCAAACTAACTGCCTCCGCCCATCTATGAGTTAAGTAGACTAGAAGATCACCAGTTGATCGACCCCGACAAAAACCGTACTGGGGTCACTAATCAGCTGGTGACGCTCAAGGTACCGCATGAGGTGGCAGTTTATAACGGATTCCATTATTTTGGAGAACAAGGGGGTGATGTCGATAGGCCTGTAGTTGGACGGGTCTGAGCGGTCGCCTTTTTTAGTGATCGGGTGGACAAAAGCTGTCTTCCATGATTTCGGGACTGCGCCTAGGGAGTAGGAGTACCGGAAAAGACGCGTTAGAACCGGTGCCAATCTGCAAGAAAACTGGTGACCCAATGGCACAATTTCTCAGGAAGCTCCTAGGAAGGCAACTTCGAAAGAAGCGCTTTTTGCTTAACCCGATCGAAGACCTTCGCAATGTCCGAACTAACGGCCAATGCCTCCCCCTTGAACTCTACTGCCTCGACCCATCTATGAGTCAAGAAAATTAGTTATAGCAGCTTTTCACGGTTGTCTTACGAGGGCCTTTATCCGAAATGCGAAAATGTTCCCGACGCACATATATTTTTCAATTAAACATTATATTTGAATTTAGCTCGTTAAAAAATGTGGAGGGAAAGACAAATTTAAATTAGAAAGATTCATGTTTATGACTTGGCTGTGTCACACACAAATAAACTTTTTTGCACTAAATTTTCTTGGGTGGCGTGTTTTTTATGATACAAAAGATAGATTTCTCCTATTTTTAATTTTTAACTAGGTAATATTTTTAATATTACAATAAGAGAGTGATATCTACCGAAATCAAGTTCCAGGTATTAAGAATTTGTAGATCCTACCATCTATTAAAGAATTAATTGGCGTTGTTAAGAAATAATATTAAAACCGATGCTAAAATGGAATTTAATATTGCAACTGCAACAGACCAGTATTCTGCAATACGCTCTCATTTTCCCCTTTTCTGTTTAGTTACAACTTTGAAGCAAAACTGAATTCACACGGGAAATCAAAACGTAGACCGAAAATAAATTGAATTCCGCTAGCGTTTGACCCGCGCCGAGCTCTGCAGTGATTAATATGACAGATGTTGTGTATTTACTAGTAACCTCTATTTGCTATTGTTCGGCAAGTTTGTGAATGAAGAATGGTGAAGTAGCTCATTATTATCAGTGACGTTATATTTCATATTGGTAAACAATTTCCTCATAATTTAGGTCGCGTCTTGTTTCGACGGTGCTGCAATGAAAGCTCGCCGTATCAAGCTCATTTCAAGGGTATTTAAACAATAGAGATTTTTTCATTATTTAACGCCTCGCGATATTAATTTTGTGTCGCATTGTCTTTACGACGTATGTTAAAATATTGCCATGCCGTTAATACATTACTCATAATGGTAAGTAACTACCGCCGCCCGTGAACAACTGCAACACCAGGGGAATTGTAGGTGGTAGGCCTTAAAAAGAGTAGGCTCTCTTCTTGAATGTTCCTAAGTCGTATCGGTCCGGAAAAATCACTGGTGGTAGTTGATTCCATAATGAAGTTGTGCGAAGAAGAAAACTTCTTGCTCAAAGTCATTCCTCCCTCTCTTTATTAAATGACAATAGAAAGAGACAGGTATAGAGATAATTAATACTTTATTTGAAGGCCTGTATTCACTTTGATTAGTGATTAGTACAGGTGATTAGTGCAGGTGCTTGGTGATTAAACATGTGTGGACAGCGATAGATTAGTGCAAGTGATTAGTAACCTGTGTAGTAAAGTGATTAGAAGCGTGTTTTATTTTTTGCGAGTGGACTGTGAATTCTGCCACTAAACACGTCTGGACAGCAGTGTTAAGTGTTTAGCGTTTAGCGTCGGACGCTCGCTTGTGTTGTTAAAAATGGCAAAGTAGACCGAAGACATAATCTATAAATTTTTGCAGGAGTACTAAAATATAAAAGTTTTTACAATAGTAAACACCCTAACTGCAAAATTAAAGGAGCCAGAGATGCAGCATTTCTACGTAAAAGTGAAGCTATGAACATACCGGGGTTAGGAAGTAAAGAAGTTTATACTAAAATAAGAAACTTGAGGTCTACATATTCGCGTCCACTGGTCGACGGCTAACAACTGAATTTACTAAGCACAGCCACTAAACAGAATTGGATACTACTCACACTACACACCCGCACTAATCACCCGTAATTACAAATCACCTGCACTCGCACTAATCAAAGTGAAAACGGGCCTTAAGTAAGCGATAACTAACGATTATTAGTAAGGCTGTTATTCATTATTTGTTACAAGACAACGATATGATGCGTCCTTGACATATTGCCTCATTAATTGTGTGTACCATTATCATTATCATATCACTTATGGCTCGGCTACACGTTCAATTTTACTTGCACGAATCCTAATTTGCACAAACAAGCATCTACGTTAATCTGGTAAAACAGTATACCATGCAAATGGCTTGCACAAATGCTTAATTTGCTCAAACGAAATCCACACAAGCAAGCGTGTACGTTAAGACGGCGTGAGAACGCCACACATGTTCTTTGCGAAAACGTTGTACAAACTGCGCATGCTAGACTATATCGTGTGGACGTTGTGCAGTACACCATATTGTTTGCGCATATTTATTGCACAAATTTTTGCTCATGAAAGTCGTTCTGTGTAGCCGGAGCTTTAGAGTTAGGATTCAAGCTAACTTATTACTATATAATACATACTCGTAATTGTCCCAAATCAATGATATTCTACTAAAGAACGTTTTACTGTCATTAAAATGGTGTTTAAAATTCGGTAAATCTGTAATCCTTTGCACATGGAAACCCTTAATCTGCATGATGTGTATTTACAAGTCGCGTTACTGAGTGTGAATGAATATCATAGACATGAAGATAGTGGAAGTAAGAGAGTAAAAGAGATTGAGAGAGATTAGAGATTAGAGAAAGAGATATTGCGTTCAAAATTTTTGTGCCAGGACATGAATTATATAAAAAAGTGTTGACGAACAGGTATGACAACTTGAATAGATACCCTACTATTCAATGAGGAGTTAAAATTTTAGCCTTCAAGAAATAACAGACTTATAACTATTACACAATTTTTATATACGAGTAGGTATATCTACATATCTACAGACTTCATAACTACTACATTTACAACTAAAGATGAAAAAGGATAAAACAACAATAGAGAGACAATCCAACTAAGGACGCTATATCCCATAGTTGTTTTATCAATATTTTTTATAGAATACGATTGACAAACAAGCAAATTGTCTACCTGATGTTAACTGGATGCTATGGCTCATAGAATCTGACCTAGATTAAGAATCAAAATGCAGATGCGGTTGCTCGTTGCCAGTAAAAAGGGTCTTCGGTTCTCTACTCTTACCATACGAAACAGAGCAGCATTAAGCTGCTATTTTACGCTGGTATTCTGTGAGAACAGGGTCAGTCCCTGGTGGAGCCGATCCTTTCGTGCTACCAACGTAATATAGCTGCAGCATGGCTCTACCACTAGCTAGTAAAAAATATTTACGTATTGAATTTGAGTGATTAAAGTAACTTCGTTGCAAGTAATTTACGTCAATTTGTATAGTGATAGCGTTTTGAAGTGCAGTTGCAATCTTTGATTTGCGTGAGCGTTCTGTTAATATCGTACGAAAGAATCTTGGTTGTTGTGAGGAGCGCGGAACCTTGTGACCCTAGAGAAGGTCGCGTTCGATTCTAGAAATAATTTTTTGCTGAGTGAAAACGGAAGTGAACTTTGATCCACCGTTCATTAGTTGTGCTGTGTATCACGTGTTTGATTTCGATGAACGTTGAATTAGTTGACTCTGAAGTTAATTATATATACAATAAAGTTGATAGACTGAAATAGTGAAGTGAAAGCTACCATTGTCAATTGGTGACATCCGCTGGAGTGATACCACATCGTGGGGCAGCATCGGACCAGGCCGCTGCCCGATCACCTCAGTTAGGTCAGGTCACACATACACACCTTCTAACACACTACTTACATGCACCTACCTACCGCCTGACCGAGCCTTGGGGTCAGTCTTAGCTTCGGAACCAGGTACGTTCTTATTAATTACCTAACCTTATATCTATTGTGTAGAATAATAAGTCTCCATAGGCCGTTGGGTCCCACCCTTAGTTGTCCGTCGAATCTACAGCTGTATGGGCTCCTGTATGGTCGACCTTTGTCAGGGCAGCTAGCGGCGTGTACACTCACTATAATAGTTTTAGAAAAATCGTAAACAAAGAAGACATACCTATGTAAGGTATATCTTCTTCTCTATTTATATAAAAATCAATTAATATCCATTACTCGTAGTCTCGATAAAATTCAAAAATGGCTCGAGCGATTTTGATGAATTTTTTGTGTCTTTTAATGGGTCAATTTGGTGGGAGATGTTTTATATACCCATTGAGACCCGGTAAGTGTTGTCGAGACCCAGAAATCACCCGTGCGAAGCTGAGACGAAACGCTAGTCGTAGTATAAAAACCAACCAAAACACTTTTAAAGTATCTTAAGGGGACAACAAGAGCTAAGTGACCTCGAAAGACGTACGCACACATTTACGCAATTTTGTATAAGAAAAGGCCTCGACTGGCACTGTCGGTACACAGGCGCTTACGCACACATGCGTACGTATTATGTTCAGAAATAAGAATATGCAATTTAAAAAAAGACTATTAATTGGACTAAAAAATTAAAACACTATTACGTTAAAACGTTGCTTGCAGAATAATCTGACAAAAATCGGAATGATTGCATTTATATTAATATGGTTTTTAATCGTTAAAAGTAATTTTTAGAGGTATCGTTGTGATTTTTATCTATCGTATCAAATTAGTAGTATCATGTCTTCAACACACTGCCTAACTAGCATATATTCTGAAAAACATCATATATTTTTCTGATTTTATTTACTGCAATGGATCATATACTTTAAGGCATTATAAAACTTGCGTTTAGCTCCTGTAATACCCTTAAAACATTACTAAAACTCATTCATTCACCCAGTACAGCCTATCAAAAGTCCAGTACTGAACTTAAGCCTTCTCCACTTCACTTTTTAGTATTGATACGCAGAAACATTTTCTCAATAATAAACAAAATGAAAAAACGTACTTCTAATTTATCTTATTTATACGAGAAAATATTAAACGTCTTCTGGAAATCCACGTCCTTTGGGAACAACTATTAATCAAGATTTATGAAATGACGTTGGAGTGAGAATTCCGAATAGAATTCGCGTACACGTGTTAGACTGTCATAACTAAATTACGTTTAAATCTTCACAGAGATGACTTGTACCAGTATGTGGTATACTAGTGTGTGGTAGAGGTGTAAGAACAATCAACGTCCTATTTCCTCACGTGGGATTGAACTAAAGCAAGCGAAATGTCATTAGTCTCATTTAACAGATAACGTAGTAATGAGGGCTAATAATTTTCTGCTCACCAGATGTCGCTAATTGACACTGAGCTAAAGTTTTCTACACAGTGTCATTTAATTGAGAAGTTGGTTTTTAATAAAAGTTTATCAGTTTCTAGAGTATTATATTAGTACACAAAACAATGCGTCAGTGGCTCTTTAATTTTTTGCACAGGTTTAACTTTTTTTTTAATTTTTCTACTTTTATGAATATCTGTGGTTTGGTTTATTTATTTTTAATGATAATAATATAAAATATAGCTAATAGTGCAGAAAGAAACAATAGCCTTCACATTTTCCGAACAAATTAACTTCCCCGCTATGAAATCTGTCAAATATTAAACCTCACTTTCTAGGGGCGCCGCCCTGGTGGCAGAAAAAGTCGTGGATCATCTTGACTGAAATAATAAGTCGTTATCAATTGTAACTTATAAGATATCGATTTCACAATATTTTTAATACAACTCAGGGTGACAAATGAACATACAGTCCTGATCGTAAGTGGACTCTAGACTACATCTATACTATATTAAAAATTAAAATGCAGATGCCTTGTCACCCCTAAATACTAATATGGAATGCCTAACTCATCATTCAGAACACAGCAGCATTATGCTGTTTTTCATGCTGGTATTCTGTGCGGGGCGTAGACTTTTCCCGGTCGGGTCGACCGATTTGTACGGTATATTACGCTACAGTTTTTGGTCTACCACTAACAAATTGGTGCTACTAAACCGCTAGCTCGAATGTGACCCTTGTCATGCTTTTTCCACGAAAGTAGGAAAGTCGAGTATATTTTTATTTTCTTTATTGGCACATATACTATATATTATAGATATGAGACCCTTTTTACTGGAAACGAAACATCCCATCTTAGTCCTTAGAGGGACGCATCTGCATTTAGATTGTCAATCGAGTATAGATATAGATGTTTATGGGCCACATCATCCACTTACTGTCAGATGGATTGTGTGCTCATTTATCACTATAAATTAATTTCTATTAAATATGTATCTGTATGTTGTATATGGAATTTTTGCTGATTAGATTTCGTCCACAGAAAAAAGTTCCGTAGACCATTGTTGTTAGTAGTTGCACATAAAATGCCCAGGCAATAGTGCCTCAGCGAGGTAGGATAAGTTGACTTTGTACAGTCGCTACGGCTAATAAAAAACTATAAAAATTAAATAATGAATTGGAATAACGTTAAGATATGTCATTCCCATTAATTTTTATAGTTTTCCATTAACGTTAATGATTATAGAAAATCAACTCGGCTAACTTCGCTGGTATAGCACAAACGCAGCGGCTACCACTATGTGATTAAGGATGACAAAAGAAAGCATATTTCACCTGATGGCCTACCTTCGATTAAAAATCATAATACAGATACCTTGTTTGAAGTATAATATGGAATGCTTCGTTACTGGTAAGTAGGGCCTCCGGTCCTCGTCACTCACCAAATAAATTACAGCAGCAATATGTTGCTATTATGCTGATATTTTTTGAGAGCTTTGGCCTTCCGTGGTTAAGTTGACTCATAGAGCTATAATACACCTGAAGCGTGGCTTCATATCGAGAAAGCTACTCTTAACTTTCCTTACCTATTTCCGTATATTTACATGATAAGCTCAGAGATAGATCAACACCTGACACGTTACATCAGTAGTAATAGTTTAATTCTTGGATCAAACAACATTCGTATTTTTCAATACGGAACGTATACATAATTGGATTAACAGCACGTTGCGGCAAACGTGATGATGGGGCAAAAATTTGTCGCCATTTTTTTTACTTTTGACTTGCGCGACGCGCCTTTACATTTCATATATTGATTTGGATAGCAATTGACCGTTGAAGTAAAAATTTAATGGTGTTTCACAATATTTTGTTTACCGTTTGTTGACAAATTACTTAAGTATTTTTGTGAAACACTTATGTTTTGATTTTGCTCAATGCTGCTGTGTTTCGTTTGGTGAGGTTAGAGAACCGGATAACCTTTTTAATGGATACGAGGTATTATACCCTTTTTAATGGATATTATTCCATCTTAGTCCTCAGGGGTGACAACGCATCTGCATTGTGATTCTTAATCGATGATATATGTAGATGTCTATTCGCCACAGCATCCACTGTGTGAAATCACGTTTATTCTAAAAAAAAAAAACAGTACAAACGTTCTTGAATTAATAGTCTTATACAAGTTGAACAGTCACGGATCAGTAGTTCATTGCCTATGCTTTTCAGACATTGTATTGTTACACCAGTTGAAAGAATATAATATTATCAATTACTAAAATATAATTTTTCTTTGAGGATTTTGTATTAAAACTAGCGATCCGCTCAAGCTTTGAATGGGTGATTTCTGGATCTCGTCAACAAAACGGGTCCAATGGTGAAACTAAACCGTTCTCGAATCAATTTAATCACATACACAAAATTTCATCAAAGTCGGTCCAGCCGTTTACGTGTAGTTCAGTTACATACACACGGACAGAAGAATTATATAATATGCATTTATTTTTCTCTTGAATTATTCTTAAATGAAAAACGCATCAAAATCCGTTGTGCAGTTTAAAAGATCTAAGCGTACAGACGGTGGAAAACGACATTGTTTTATACTATCTATGTAGAGATATTGCTCTAAGTTTACATCTTTCAATGTGAAGTTTTCAAACTTCTTAACAAAGCATTTCTGTCAGTGAAAATTTCCGAGTAGCTAATGAAATATAAAAACAAATTAGCAAAGAGAATATAATCACTACGTTTACAAACTAGGTGTGTTTTGCTCTGCATTTCGAATAGATAGAATGACATGATGATAACTTCATCATGTCATTCTATCTATCTATAATAACATATTTTTTTAACATACAACGAGTTATTTTCGCGAAAAAAATATTAATAATATAATTCTAAATCACTAGGTAATAAATGACCGTGTACGTTTGTGTTGCGGACGAAAGTGCAGAGGATTTATTTATTATAAAATTTAGTATATAATTTAATTTAATTTTTAAATTAATGAAACCAGCATTAAAAGTATATTTTTTAAGATCTCTAACGTGTAGGTTTCCTAATGATTTTTATTTATTTTTGTATATGTTTTATGTAATTTATTAGGGTTTATATGTATATTTATATATTATATTATATACATTAATTTTTTTAATAATAAATAATAAGATATAAGTCTATGTGTGGGTACATTTATTACACCGTTTTATAAGCTATAAAAATCTACGAACACTTAATTCTATACCTGAATCACCCAAAAGCTGACAAGTAGAGAATGACCCAGGAATCAAGACCGTTATCATATTATATGTATGAAATTAAATAAATTTGTAAATATACTAGTTTTGCTCACTTTAAGTATTTAAAACATCAAGCAAGCCAAGTACCAAGTACCAAGCATTTGTGGTCACAACTGACTACAACACAATTGACAACATCCATGGAATTGAACCCTAAAATGATTGGTACAACATTCTATCCAGTACACTCATGCACATTATCACTTATGACTTAGGAAGCTTCTCTAGTGTCAATACAATAGCGAATCTGTCTCTTAAAATACATCATTCATTCTTTCATTCTTTTACCCAGTTCTTTGTTTTACATAATATTGTCAGCGCTTTGAAAGAAGGTACGTACTTAACCTTATTGCCATTTCTACGAGTGCGATATGAATTCAAATTGTAGCAGATTTCACACATTCGAGGACAGCAATATACGATTCCGGATAATAAGGAAAAGGGAGTAACATCTCTCCCCGATTTTATTGTACCATTCATTGTTATGTTTGAAAACGTCGAAAAAAAAAGAGCCTTGTTGATTTCACTGCTTTTCTTAGAATTAAGCTTGACGGGAATAAAAAAAAAGAAACAATTACCTGCTAATCAATCACTTGTGAAAAGTGAATTAAAAATGAAATTGTGGCATGTAAACAGGCTACTATTAAAAATATTTTTACAAATTATTAAAAAGAACGCGACTTGTTATAATTATTAAATAAACTATTCTTTGGTTAATTTGCCAGAAGATGATCGTGCGTTTGAATAAGATAACGCAATAAATAAAACACAACTATTTCTAAACTTAATTTTTAAAATAAAAACAAAATATAACTATAAAAACAAAAGACCGAAACAGAAATAGCAGGTTAGAGTTCGTGACTTTAATATTATGTGGCTATAAAATCTTGGATCTCTACATTGTTTTATGAAAAAATATATACGAAATAACCAAGATAAAAAAGACAGATCCTCACTGTCAAAGATATATTCAAACAAATCACGCACAAAGTTTAATAAACGTTGTTATAACTTTGCCAAGATAGCTGATATGAAACGCACGTAAAGAAAGGGGTGTTTATATGTGTAATTTGTTGATACATCAGTAAAAGTATACGCAGCCTAAGTAAAAGTTCCTTATAAAATATTGCAGATACACATAAATTTTATACGTAACACATATTTTTAACACGTTTATAAAATCGTAAGATATTCTACGATAATAATCATCCATAACAGACCTTCTATACATTGCCAGTGTGAACGAAGATTAACTATCTGGCAGGACGATTGTTTACCCGAGTGTTTGCATAAGCACAGGTGATCTCTCTATTCCCTCTTTCATAGTCTGATGAGACGGCAATCCGATACGACTCAAGGAGATCAGGTGCACGACTAGCGGCTTTACGTGTTTTCCGGGACAGGAGTAAAAGACCGCCAAGTTCCTGACTTCGGGTTGCTACTAAATATTTCATGAGAGATAAAAAAACCAGTATGCGATTTAGGCCCGCCCTCGGTATTTGAACCCGGGGCCATATGATCAGAAGCTGTGTTAATGACTACTATACCAGCAAGACAGTCACATCTTCCTACACATTATTAGATTGCGTAATAGGAATCCTCAACTATTAGGAAATATTTCAATCAATTTGCTATAACTGCTTCGCGTGGTAGGCGGCTTGACAACCGCAGCTTTCAATCATTTCGAGCTGTTATCAGTAACATGCTTTAACACATCCCTTGTTCCATTTCGCTTTGTCCCTCTCTCGACACGCACGGGATAATATAGGGTAGTAGTTTCTATTATCATAGTGTCAAATTTTTATACAAGTCAGGGTGACAAACAAGCACACGGTCCAACTGAGGTATATAGATGCTGTGGCTAATAGACAACTACGTCCATTCTCGATTAAGAATCCAAATGCGTTATTTTATATCCTAGAGATATAGCTTTCCTCACTAAGATTTCCTCTACCGCCGAGCATGTGGTAAATCAGCACTTAAAATGAGAATTAGCAGTGAAGGCGGTGATCGAACCTGGGTTGCTCGTGCACTGTAATATTTACAGCGAGCGCTTAGCCTCTAAACCACCACGGCTTGGTTGTGCGTTGATAAAAGGAAGAAAGTACGTAAGCCCATTTATACTGCTTGGATAAGTGTGATGGGTACCTGTTATAGAAGGTAATATAAACAGAAAAAAAGTTAGACCAAGAAAGAGATACAGAGATTACTACTGGCGATAATTTCAAAAACATGAGCGCAGCTCTTATGTATAAAGTAGGCGGTAATTTTGTGAATTTTACATTATTTTAGACGAAAAAGAAAATTTTCGCTTTTGGTACTTAAGCCTTAATGTAAGTTACATATTCAAATAACTGTTTAAGTTATGAAGAACACTTTGCGCTTAAATAACTACTTTAATATCTTTTCTCCATTTAGTTAGAAAGTTTTAGACATACTTTTTAGACATACTTAGCTGAATATTTTACAGGCTTTCTCATTTTATGTGGTATCTTATGTCTAAGGATCTTTATCAAAATAAGATCACAGGCTCTCCCTGTGACACTAATAAAACACTTAAGTAAGAGAGAATAAAAAGGAGAAAAAATAAAAAAGATTAGATTAAACTGGAATAGCTTAGCGTAGCGTTTTGATGTAGATTAATTTCCTTTCTTAATAAATGTAAAAAATCAGTTTTTACTATTAAAAGAAGTAAGAATTATTGTAGCTTTAATATTATCTTACGTAATAACTAAAGTAATTGAAAAAAATCTACTTGTATTAAACAATTCTTTGGGAAATCAAAATTTTCTTACTTACTTACTTATCTTCCCGCACAATCCCTGACGAGGTACCATACCTCTTTCGCTTCTTTCAGATTCATTATCTTCTTCATACATGCATGTCAAGGTATCCGAGTACTCTTGACCCTCCCCTCTTCGAGCAGTTTGCTCACATGGTCTTCGATAGTTAGTCTCGATCTACCTCGACACCTTTTAATATTAACTTTCGCGCTATATATTTTCTTCACCATTCGGTCTTCACTCATTCGCTCAACGTGCCCAAACCATCGAAGTACGCCCTTATTTTTTTTGTGATAAGGTCATCTTTCAAACCTGCCATATTGCGAATCTCTTCGTTTCGCTTTTGGTCGGCCATGGTAACGCCGCATATTTTACGAAGAGATCGCATCTCCACTGCATTCAACTTGCTTTTATGCTTCTTCTGGCATACCCAGATTTCGCTGCCATATAACAAAGTCGGTACCAACACTGCGTTATGTATTGCAAGGCGTGCACTCTTCACTACGCCTTGCCTTTTGACTAACGCAGTCAGGGCACTATTGACTTTGTTCCCGGCAGCGACACGCCTGTCCACTTCTAAATCACATCTTCCATCCCCGCTAAAAGTACTACCCAAGTATACAATTTCATTTACCTGTTCTAGACATTCCTGATTTACCCATATTTCACACTTCGTTCTCTCTTCGTCCCTTTCAAATACCAGAACCTTAGTTTTATTAGCATTCAAACGGAGACCTTTAATTTCACATTCCTCTTTCATACACGTGACTAATGCCTGCAGTTCTGCCTCTGATGGTGCAATAAGGACTGCATCATCAGTATACAGCAGACAATTTACTTTAACGTCACCCAATTTCACACCCAAACAGCTATCTTTCAGCTTCTGTAAACAGCTGTCGAGATACAGTATGAACAGCCAGGAAGACATGACACAATCCTGTTTTACGCCCGTTTGGACGCTAAACATGGGTGGCAGGTCATGCCCTACCCGCACACAGGCTTTACAGTCACAGTAAAGTGACTGCACAGCCCTTAGCAATCGACCATCCACACCATACCCCGGCAAATGCAGCCAGCTTATCAAATGCTTTCTCAAGATCCACAAAAGCACAGAAAATCTTCTGGTTAGCAGCCAGAAACTTTTCCGTGATCATGCAGAGAGAAAAAATTTGATCCGTGCATCCTCTTCCAGGTCGAAATCCGCATTGTGCCTCACATAGAAATCTTTCCGATTTCTCTTGCATCCTACGTGTCAAAACTTTCGAGTAAACTTTACTTGCTAAACTGGTCAAGCTGAGCGCTTTATGTAAAGGCACAATGACTGCGGATCGCCAATCATCCGGGACATCCCCCGTCCGCCAGCAGAAATTGCACAGCAGATGAAAGCTGTCCCAGACGCGAGGCCCACCATACTTGACCATTTCAGCAGTAACTCTGTCTAGTCCCGCAGCCTTACCACATTTCAAACTTCGAATCGCACGTTCAATCTCTTTCATACTGATGACCTCAGTGTCATCGAGGTCCAGGTCTGGCGTACCAGTCACGGCGTCACCCCCGGATCCCTCACTAAGATCATCACACGCATACATTTCTCTATAAAATTCACTCCATCGCTGCATGACGTCCGATTTTCTGAGAGGACGTCATTGGTTCTCGAAAGCACTTTGTTCATTCTTAAGGCCGTCGCACCACTTCGGGTCCTTTCAACCTCTTTCCAGAAGAGTTTGGAGTTTTCCTTAAAGTTGTGCGACAACCTTTCGTCCGCTTCCATTCTACACCTTTCACGCACTTCCTCAATCAATGCTTTCGTTTGAACTTTCTGCAGCTTATATCTTTCTTTCATCTTCTCTTTCATATCCTTATCATTACTATAAGCCAAGTAGTCTAACCATGCTTTCTTCTTATTCTTTACAGCTTCTTTCACTTCATCACTCCACCATGCATCTCCTCTTTCACTACTGCCTATTTTTATCGTTCTACACACTTCTTCCGCTGCACTTACCATTCCATCCCTAAGGTTCTGCCATATTCTTTCCACACATTATTTTCTGCCATCGATGGTGTCAAGCTTTTCGGCTACCCTCGAATGATATTTGTCCCTAGTATCCGCTTCCTGAAGTTTCCAGCTTCGGATGCGACAGACCGACTGTGGTTCTGTTACTGCCGTCCGGTAGCGCCAACCCGCAAACAGACTACTAAATCTAGTAATCACTAGATAGTGATCCGTTTCCAGGTCAGCACCCCTGAACACTCGCGTATCCATCACCTGTTTTCGCAGTCGGTCATCCACCAGGAACAAATCGATCATACTTCTCTCATTCTTTCTTTCTCTTGTATACATATGAATTTTCTTGTAATTAAACATAGTGTTTGTCACAAGGAGATCCTTTTCCTTGCATATAGCTAGTATAAGCTTTCCAGCATCATTAACCCTTTTATCGCCAAACTTTCCAAGCACCGACTCGTACCCTGGTCGAGCGGTACCAACCCATCCATTCAAATCACCACATACAACAATTCTTTCGTTTCCCCTAACCAAATCTAGAATTTCTCTTACATTCTCCCAAAACTCCTCCAGCTCAATCCTGGACGACGAAGCTACCGGCGCATAAAGAGCCAAAAGGAATAACTTCGTCAGTCCCAATTTAAAGCGAACCCTGAGAAGTCTTGAGTTCACAACCTTATATTCAGTCATAACATCGACCAACCGAGACGACAGCATCACCCCCACTCCCTGGCAGGCGCTCTCGCTCTCCGGGACTCCGAACCATAGAGCTAACGCCCCGCCAGGGAGCTCTTCAGTACCACTGCCCTTCCGTTTGGTCTCCGACATACACACGACATCTAATTCTCTTTCTTTCATTATTTCGATCAACTCATTCGTCTTATTTCTCATGCCTCCTCTAACATTCCACGTGCCAACTCTGCACTGTGTCCTCCACCTTCCGCCGTGTCGGGCTGTGCGTGACGGGTGGCGGTCCCCATCGCCGCTTTGCGCGCTGCATTCCACACCAACGGGGACGAGCTGGTGTGCGTCGCCTTGGGGGGACGCCCTAACCCTCGTTGGCATGGGTGCGCAGCTGTGTAGAATTGCAGCCCTGAAAAGGGCTGACAGGGGTCGCGACGAGCACGCTTCTACAATGACCCCTTATGCAATTTTCTAATGTGTGCGGCACAACGCACTTTATAATTTTTTTAATCAGCTATAAAAATATCTACTACAAGAAGTAGTGTCTAAGCCACTAGAATTGTTTACTAAGCCACTTGCTCATAAAGACGATAATTGGTGCTCATCTCAACGAATTCGCTCTTCAAAATATAGGTAACTGTTTGTGTGAGAATGTTACGAATTATATTAGTAGAATAAATGCTATTTGTACTAAAAAACTAATAAAATATAATGAACGATTAAAATGGTTAAACAAAAATGTGTGCTATCATGTGGTAAATCAGCATTTTGAGATAATAAGCACATACTACTACAGTAAATTGAAATATTATTATGACAAAAATTGAAATATATTTATTACAATAAATTGAAAATAGGTACATACTCGTACATTACTTCAGGTTTTAGTTCTCATTATTATTTTTTCTTTATTTTTCACAATTTAAGAATAGTGCCTGATAATGCCGTAGTAAGCCGAATTATAATTGTAAAATTTATTTATTTGAGTAATAATAATGTTTACTTTATTTTTTTTGATCTCACAAGCTTACAATGAGTTATATATAGTGCTATTTGAGGTAAGAGGACTTATCATTACATGTTCTATTATAGAGCCAGGGGCTATTATTACGTTGTTAAAAACCCATAAACTGGTTTCAGGTCCAACCTTGAGTGGCGTGTAATAGGATTTGAATAAATTACTAATAATCGATTATCGATTATAAAGATAACTAATAGTGTCAGTGGGGGATTTTACTCGAGTTGCTCGTACACAATGAAATTTAAGACAAGGGTCCAGCCGCTGAACTTCCACTAAATAGTAGAAAAGCCAATGATAAGAAGATAATTTTATGCGGACATGCCTATGTTATTTATAAAACAAAAACTGATTTTTCAATCATCCGTTTCAAAATTTATCCATGAACAAAATAATAACCTGACTGAACATAAGAGTGAAAAAAAAAACTATTGACAACTACTACTGTTCTTTTTTAAAATTTGTTTGTGTTTTAATTTATTTTTATTATCTATAATATAATGATTGAAAGCCACAAACACTTACAAATTTATAATCTTACACACGCACCTTTTTTACACGCAATATAATGGACCTTACCTGAACTATGAAGGTGTAATTCGTTTATTTAACGTGAACGTTAGCTTCGCCGTAGATTATCCGGCTGATAAAGCCCGGCTAAGTATTATATTTGTTCATCTATATGAGGTAAGTACATGGTTTATAATAGTTCCATTAATGTTAAAGAAGTTATTTATACATTCTATCATTGAGCTTATTTTATTAACATAGTTCAAAAAATATTCGACGCGTATTTTTCTTTTATATGTTTACTGATTTCTCGGAAAGGTTTTGTACGTGGTAGAACCATGCTGTAATTTTATTATAGTTGTAGCACGAATGGATCGGCTTAATTGGCGATGGACCACCATCTCACAGAATACTAGAGTAAAATAGCAAATTAATACTGCTAATTTTCGTATGGCGAGTCTGTAGAACCGGAGATCCTTTTTACTGGCAACGAGGCATTCCATCTTAGTCCTCAGTCCTCATTTTGATTCTTAATAGAGGATATACTCGCCACAGCATCTACTTACGATCAGGTGGACGTGTGCTCTTTGTCAACCTTATTTTATTCACAAATTCTATAAAAATGATTCCTTATTTAATGAATAGGTTCTACAGCGGTGATCCCATATACATTTAGAGCACAAATTCCATCCTTAAGGGTGGAAAAATAAGAGATGAATATTTTAATGTATATATTTAAAAGATATTCTAGTTATTACCTTATACTTCAGATAGTCTTTAGACTACATCCATTTAGGGTATAAAATATTTGTATTAATTTATTTAAAGTTTGATTAGGTATTTGTTTTTAATTTATTTATCATCATCTTCGTCTTTATATTTGTATGTACTTTAATGTATTTATTATATTGCACATAGTTGAGCCACGCTGCAGTGTTTAAATGCTGCTTTAACACGAAAGTTGGCTCGACCGGGGAAGGATCATGTTCTTACCAAATACCAGCTTCACGCAGTATAATACCGCTGTGCTTAATATCGCTGACTTACAAGAACCGAAAACCCTTTTTGCTTGTAACGAGGCTTTACGTCTTTTTCGTAAGGGGTCACCACGCATCCACATTTTTATCAGGTCGTTTGTGTGCATTTTCACTCTTACCTATAAGAAAATCTTCTCATAGTTCTTAATCTGCCTTAGTAAAGAAAATAAAGACCTAATCTAATGCGAGGTACATAACCATAATGCCTCTTCAAGAATTCTCGAACTTTTTTTATAGAATAAGGGTGCCAAACGAGCACATAGTTCACCTGAGGGTAAGTTGATACTGTGGAACATAAATATCTACATATATTCTCGATGAAGAATTAAAATGCAGAAGCGTTGTCACCCCTGAGGACTAAGATGGAATGCCTCGTTTCCAGTAAAAAGGGTCTCCGGTTCTCACCATACGAATCATACTTTTTACGTAGTAGAGCCATGCTGCAGTTATATTAGTAGTATAGTTGTAGCACAAATGGGTCGGCCCGATCGGGGATAGACCACGCTCTCACAGAATAACAGCGTAAAATGGCTGCTTGACACTGCTGTGTTTAGTATGGTGAGTGTAGAGAACCGGAGACTCATTTTACTCGAAAAGAGGCATTCCATCTTAGTCCTCACGGGTGATGACGCAGCTGCATTTTGATTATTTATTGAGGATAAATGTAGATGTCTATGGGTCACAGCAATCACTTACAGGTGGATTGTGTGTTCGTTTATCACCCTATCCTATAAAAAATACGAAACACAGCTGCTTTAAGATGCTATTTTACGTTGGTATTCTGTGAGGGCGTGGTCCCACCCCGGTCGAGCCGACCCATTTGTGCTAAAACCATAATATAGCTGCAGCGTGGCTCTGCCTACCACTGTCAGGCATAAATAAAAATATGATAAAATACTCACTGGGCGTTTTAGTTTCTACTTTTGCTTACATCATGCCATACCAATTTGGGTTTGGTGGGATTTTTTTAAAATAAAATGATACCACCATAGTAATCGGGTGATTTGTGCGTTCTCAAGAAAATTTGAGCCTTATAACAAAGCAATTAATATAAAGTTAACAATTTTAATCTAAACTTTAATTACTCAGATACTACGGAATATAACGTAAACGACCGGGGCTGAGCATGACACTTCTGTAACATCCCTCTGACTTATCGATCCGTCGCCCAATTGACGACGGAAATGCTTCAACAAGCAATATAGTGTTGGGAATTTAATATTTCAATATATGAAAAATGGTAAAATTCAAATTCCAGCTGGACTTGCAAATCACTAAGTACATACGGATTGATTGAAGGGGCTCTGAACCGCTGACCCACAGAATGCTGACGCAAAAAATTTCCTAGAATAACGTACCAGCTCGTGCTGTGTAAGATACGTAATGCTCTGCGCTATCCAATCCTACACAACGTGCTGAGTATTGGGAATATTTACTAGAAATACATGACTACTACTGGACCCTTTTCACTGGAGACGAGGCATTCTAAAATACTTACTAAAATAAGGCTAATCGTTTGGTTGCGCCGCGATAGGATGCGAGCTCCATTTTTGCACAGAAACTTTGTATAGTCTAAAAATAATTGATAAATCAATTTACACAACGATACATGACAAAGTTTCTTAACGTATATATTTCAAATAAAAATAAAAGAAAGAAAACAAAATATATTTTTATTACTTAGAGGAACCTACCAATTATTTTCTCTATTATTTCTTTTTTCTTTTGATGTTTGATTGTATTCTTTCTATTGTGTAAAACAAAGAATATAGGTGAATAGAATGTTTTCTTTTGTTGGTATCTGTACAAAAGCGCAAAATACTCCAATTACTGATTTCATTCATTACATTTGGAGCTGTGGTAGCTCAGGAGTTTAGCACTTGCTGTAAGTTATATAGTACACTAGCAAATCGGGTTCGATCCTCGCTGGCACCAATGAAAATGTAAATTGCAATTTTAAGTGCTGATGTAGTACGTGCCCCCTACTTAAAATGTATGAAGCGCCCCGTATATCCTTCTTTGTTATTACATGTGTGAGCCTACATTATTACATGAGATAATAATGTCGCCGTGAGGCCTTTCTGGCCTTTGTCACAGTCTCCGACAATGAAATGTTTCAGTCACCCTTTAAGTGACAGATGTATATTAAGTTGAAAAGAGTTTTTATACCTGTATTTTCAACAAAGAATCTCACAAAAACATTTATTATTATTTACTAAAATAAATAAGACTTAGTTTTGAAACTTTAACTAGTGACTAATGTCACATTCTTACGAAATGTGGAGGAAAATTCCGCTTTTATGAAATTAAATGAGAAGAAAATCGTAATTTCTTCTGATGTGATCAGAAGAAATTACTTTAAGGTTTTCGAGGTTTTTGATGTAAGAAATTAAACTTACGTTTGTCAAACGTTCTAGCCTATTTTTAACCTATTTTTTAATCGTGTTTTTTAATTTAGAGTAATTACGTACTTACTCTGAGAGGTTTAATATGTAGTAGGTACATTTCGCTATTTAGAATTCGATTCGAAATGAGGTTCCTCTGCCTGAAGAAGAATGAAACCCTTTTTTTGTAATTTTACATAGATCGATGATAAGCCATTATGTTTTCAAAGGTTGATGATAAACCAAAAATGAAATAACCGGCCAAGTGCGAATCGGACTCGCGCATGAAGGGTTCCGTACAATCGTAATACACGTTTCGAGTAGGGGAGCCCCCTTTAATTTTTAATCTATTTTAAGTTTTATTATTTGTTCTTATAGCGGCAATAGAAAAATACACATTATGTGAAAATTTCAACTGTCTATCTATTACGTATCATGAGATACAGCCCGCAGACAGACAGACGGACGGACGGACGGACGGACAGCGGGGGCTTAGTAATAGGGTCCCGTTGGTTACCCTTTGGTTACGTAACCTTAAATAAGAAATAGGTAATTTTCTATTATAAAATTATACAAAAGTAAACACGCTTCCTGTGAGAATCCTGAACCATTTTTGCTGCGCCAGTTGTTAATTACGTTTATTGTTGTAACAACGGGAATTATTTAATTTCTAGCTTTTTATGAACACCAGTTTTAAGTTAATTTGCACGTAAGGCGTTTCTACAATTCAACAAAAACCATCACAAAGGGAGTATTAAAATTAGTAAGAATGCTAGTCTTTTGAGTACAATGTTTCTTAATTTTTATGTCATTATTTACTGCTAGTCAAAAATACCACCTTAGGAGACACACCTAAAATGATTTACCATAATTGAGTCATCATTATCATCTTTAACATCATCGTCATAATCAGCATCATAATCACAAACCATTAATTACAAGTCCACTGTTAAACATATAAATTCAAGGGATACCACTAAACACGGTTTTGCCTGTTCAGCTTATCTATCCGTTGGGCTAGCTTAGTTTCATTCTACTGTGGATTCTCTGTGGAAACTTTGTGCATATCACTCTTCACAGCATGCAGCTGAGTATTTTTATATTAATTTAATTGTTATAATTTATTTATATTTTAAGAATGAAGTAAAAAAAAATATATATTTCGCTATTCTAATAAATGTAAAATTATTTTTCTGTCAATTTGTTACATCAAGATTTTTAACATTCATTTTTATATTTGAAATAATAAGTCTATTTTCTTCCTTTTTTGTAATATAAAGTATTCCCAATTGCCTTCACGTAATGTTGTCGTAGAAGTACTTTAAATCGTTTTTATTTGTTGCATTCCTAATATTATTCGGAAGTGTATTCCAAAGATGTACCGTTAAAGAGGACCTGAAAAAATTAGACCTGTGCTGTGAAACACTAATCCTGAGGCGGTTAGATTGTCTTGATGAAAAAAATGAAAAAATGAAAGTTATCCTTAAGATAAGAAGGCGATCATAGATCGTTTAAAATTGAATAAAGTATAAGTAAAATTCTGGAGCATCGCCTTTGACGTATAGGTAGCCATTTAAGTTTTGAACGAGGATAGGAATATATGTGGTTATACTTACGTAAACCGAAAATAAACCTTATGGAATTATTAAGAAGGTGTTCCAACTTGTTTAGAAGATTTTGTGACAGATCTGCGTAAAATACATCTGCATAATCGATAATAGGTAGAATGAAATAATGAACCAGCGTAAGCTTGGTTTTGAAAGGTAGGAAATTTATAAGGCGATGAAAGGAACGCAAGGTTACGACTTACTTCAGAGATCTGCAATTTTAAGCCAGATTTTTTATGGAATCACATTATGGAATCAAAGTTCCATTATAAAGTACAGGAGAGAGATTTCCATAAACAATCTTAGCCAATTATTGCAAACTTCCGAAGATTATCACATTTCATTTGGCTGGATTAACTGAAACGCCATATTTGCACGCATTTTATTTTATTATTCCGAATAGGCAGACACAGATACACAATTTTTTTGAAATATGGTCATTCATGTTTTTATAGCGTGCAAATAACCCCTGGTCTTAAAAGAAGCCAATTATTTTGATATTATAGACACATGCTTCAATTTTATTTACGTGTCTATACATCTATAGACTTCCTCAAGGTCACTTACATCCATGCTATTTATTTAAAGCCGATAAATTAATTTTAGGGAGAGCTCCATTACTGCTGGCTTATTACGGAATTTTTCGAGATCCTTTACTAAATTAAAATATGCTCGGTAGTAAATAAACGGATTAACTGTAATACTGGTACTGTGAACATTATTTTCTGTGAAAATAAATACGGCGTAATTTACTACGGCAGTTTTTAAGTTTTAATATTAATAGAAATGTATGTATAAATGTATAAATTTGATGTTTGTATAAATTATTAATGAGGTAGTGGATATTCTTACAACGCCACTGTACAGTATCGTACTCGTGGGTGTCGTAAAATGCAACCGAGGGAAGCGAACCAGGAGATCTACAGCAGGGTCTTTCTAATAGAAACTAGACAATAAAAAAACTGCGGTTTCCCACTCGCCTGCCAACAGGCTTATGTTCAATAGTGGGCGTTTGATAGGCTGTTTTATAATTTTTCATTATTACAATCCACTACAAGATCACTGTTAAGCATATTTTTATTTTTCGTCCGATCTACTTGCTAGGTTTTTGTTCAATTTGATTGATTATAAGATGTTAAACAAACATCTTCGCTGTTGAAACTACGATGTTTTTTTAATTTCAATAGCCTCACGAATTATCCTTAGTAGGTTATGGAGTTCTTTTGTTAGGATTTGTAGTCTATCAAATCGTTCATAACAAAATGAAAAATAATCATTTGATCATAATTTATAATAAATATTCTTTCTTTTGAAATAAAAATATTAAAAGCTAGAAACGTGGGAAAGAAACAAAATGTCTAGGTGGAGTTTCGTTGCGGTTTTAACTTTCTGCTATTAGAGCGCGTGGTTTTCCATTTTGATTTATTTTAAAAAGTAGGTAATTTCCACAGAGAAATTTTAATATTTTAAAACTTTTTCGACTAAAGACTGTAGCTCGAATCTTACGTTATAATTTGAAAATTGCTTTTCGTAGGATTAAGGTTTTTAAATTTAAATGGTTTTACAAAAGTTGTAAAGCTTCAGGGGCGAAAACACACCTGTAGCCTGTAACCTTATTTATTGGATTTGGATAATTTATGGGTCTGTAATGGGCGGTGAATCTGCTAGTTGTGTAGACAGAAGGAGGTGTACAAATAAAAGGTAGTTCTGTACTAACACTCACGATTTAATATTCACACAAATATAAAGGCACACCGAAATAAATAGACAGAAGGAGAATGCAACGCAAGTTCATAACAAGAAGGAAGAAGTACAGTGATAGAGAGAAACTTAAAATGAGACAATAAATTAGCAAAGATAGGCACACGTAAATAATTATTAAAGCGTCTGCAAGACAATGCGACAATCTCTCTGCGTCGAAGCACATAAGCGACTGATCGACTGATCAAGGGGACGGTGATCTCGGGGCCCGCAACCGCTGCCTTACGATATTACCACATATGGTGTTGTATCTTTCGGTTTATACAAAGGTACTCTGTGGTTGTATCGACAATGTCGCGCGGGATCGAATCTACGAAACGTCGACGGAAGGGAGTATAGTGTAAATGCGTGTGTGTGTGTGTGTGTGTGTGTGTGTGTGTGTGTGTGTGTGTGTGTGTGTGTGAGAGTGTATGATTGTATGTTTGAGTGAAATGTATGAGAGCCCCTACAGGTCTCGTTAATGTCATCTATACAAATAAAAATATAAATGTTCAATTGTTCGAAATCTAAAATTTTCGAAATTTATTTACTGATTGCTTTGAAATTTGGACATAATATTCATATTTATTTGTACACGCGTGTGTTTTTATATTACTTTTTGAGCCACGTTGCTGAGGCAGGGTACAGCTCGAACCCGAAAGTTTTGTAGATACGAGCAAACTAGATATTTAAGCTTTCAAATAAGCGACGTCATTATTGCAACATATGACATAATGTGGTTATATAACATTTTATGCGTGTATTATATTATATATGCCGTAAGGAAATCATCAGCTCATATCGTCCCGTGGTTTTCATGAAAGGCAACTATGTGAAATGCCCGATAGACCTTGAAGCCTCCGATAGATCGGCGAAGGGGAGTAGCGATGGTAGTGCGAAACTTGTGGTACTGCGATTCATAACCACTTACCAAGCGTGGCCGTTATGGTAAATCGTTTCAACTACGGGAGAGCGCCGTGTCAAAACAGTCACAAGTAAAAGAAAAAGGTAAAACATTTGCCGTATCCTTTTCTTTGACTTAACAAAGCCATTTGAATAGAAAATTGTGAAGTTTGAAAATGAGACAAAAAATTAATAAGCTAATTCATTTTTTTCACTAATTCATAACAGCCTATAAATTCTACTGCTGGACGTAGCTCTACCCCAAAAATTGTCTCATTTCTAAAATTTTTCCATAGTTTATTTTATTTTAAGTTGTTACAAGAAGATGCTACTGCCCATTTTCTGTTTCAGTTTTCTCTGTCATCTTTTAAGGCACCCACGGAATGACTTTTACATCTCCACTACACACGGTTTTAGGGATATTCAATCAATTTGTTTTTAATTGGCCTACAAAAATCAAAAATATTGAGATATAATTTATTAACTGAATAAATAATACTAAATGTAGAGTAATTTGATAATAAGTTTATTTTTAATCTAAGACAATATAAAACCCACATTCTCTTCGAGTTTAATTATAACCAAACTATTAACGCTATCTCTATTTGAATTATGTTCGCTTTGAATTAATTAAACACTGATGTTATACAAAAATAAGCCCAAATTTATTTTTAAGCGAGTGCAAACATTAGCTTTTGACACTATCGATTTTTAATTGGGTTTTGTAGCAGAGAATAAATTCTGACACATATGCTTATGTTTTACAATTACTTACGTAGTTACATTATATGCGCCATATGTATCCCATTGCTTTTCATAGTGAGGATCTCATGCAAATGAAAAATATAAATCTTGATTTACTTAAGATGGTTTTTTAACCATATTAAGCCAGTGCTTAATTGTAGTCTCATGTGATGGTAAGTGATGAAACCAAAGATGGTAAAGCGCACTAAATATGTAAATGGATCAATTTAAGGGTTCCATACCTTACAAGAAAAAAAGGGAATATATATATATATTATAGGTTTACTTGGTTGTCCGTCCGCTCATCTAATAAGGCTTTTTTTTAATGAATGGGTGAAGGTACCAAGTAGAAATTAATATCAAATAGTAATGCCTGTGGTACCCTGTATTTGTAAAAATTCAAGATTCTAAATCAAAACATTCAGTCAAAGTAACTCATAAAAACCTATAGGGTAGGTACTTCCCGTTGGCTTAGAATCATGAAATTTGGCGACAAAGGTCGCTCCACAAGTATTCGGAAAAATCCGAAAATCGTTAATTTTAAATACAATTAGAAAAAAATTTGAATTAAAAAAAATTGAATAAAAAAATTAGAAACCTGTCAAAATTTTTCACTGTCAAAAGCTACGTATATTTAACTTATTTTATTTTGTTATTTAGAGGCCAATTCTGGCTAACAAATTTCAATAAAAAGATCAGTAAATATATAAGAGAGTTGTTATAATAATTATTTTTTGATTTCAGACGTAATACTCAAATGAGTATTATGTCTGAAATCAAATCAAAAAAAATCAAAAATATTTCTGCTGCGTCGTTGTCAACTGTCAAAACATAACGACTACAAACAATTTTTTATCAATATGGAATAAATCAAGGGAAGTAATGTGATAATATTTTATTTATAAAGTGCTTTTATTTAGGCCGTAAATGATTGTTTCAGGGAAAGATGCGGGGTACAGCAGCAATCAAATATGAAGTTATGTAATATAAAGACTTTTGAGTGCTGTAGAGATTTGTGTAGATTTTTTAATGAATATCTCTGCTCCGCTATATTCACAGCCGGATTTCCTACAGTGTCAAAATTGTGCCGTTGGTAGGCTGTTTAAAGGTAAAAGGGGTTTAAATATACATATTAAACGATGCCATAGTAAAAGTATTTCGGCTTCACAGCCTACCGTAGAAATTCATAACTCTATTAACAATTCAACTAATGACACAAATTTTTCCCTTTTTTCGGAACAAATTTACAATTATCATCGTAATGTACCAGTGGTTAAAAGAATTCCTAGAGGTACGAGGATGCAGCTTGCTAAAGCATTGTCATGCACTATTCAAAATTGTTTCATTTTCATTCATTTTCATTTTGATAAAACAATAAATAAATCAATTACGTCTCAACTAAAAGAGACATCTTTTCAAAATTTAGATTACCCAATTAATACTCATTTATCTCGACCACGGCCTAAATTTGATTTAAAAAAAGTAGTTGAGTCGAAAGTAATGGATGGCGACTTAAAAAATGCATCCCGTATTTTATTCTCAGACGATATCCTGGCTCCTCGTAATGTCGAAACTCTTGAAAGCCTTCGTCAGAAGCATCCTTCGGTCAAACCTTCTCAGGGTTTACCGCTGCCTCCCAAGACTTGCAACCTTTACAAATTTCTGAAAAAGACACTTTAGAAGCAATAATGTCATTTTCTAATGGCTCTGCTGGCGGCATTGACGGAATTACGCCTCAACATCTTAAAGATCTTGTAAGCGCTTCTGCCGGTGACGCCGGCGGAGTACTTCTTAAAGAAATTACAAAATTATGTAACTTTATGCTTTGCTATGGCAAGATTATGTGCCTTCAAAAAAAAAAGGATAACGGTATTCGTCCTATTGCCGTTGTTTCTACATTTCGACGCTTAACTTCAAAATTAGCTTGTAGGCACATAATCTCTAACCTTAAGACCAAATTTCAGCCTACTCAACTAGACTTTGGCACTAGAGGTGGCTGTGAGGTGGCGGTACATTCAGTGCGTACATTTTTAACAAACTCTGATGCAGATGTTCTTGTGAAGGTTGACCTAAGGAATGCTTTTAACTCTATCGATAGGGTAACCTTGCTGTAAGAAGTGGCTAACAATACCCCCGAAATTTATCATTACGTTTAGCAATGTTATAGTCAAAATACTAACTTGTTTTACGAAAACCATGTTATCGATTCTGCTGTCGGTGTTCAGCAGGGTGACCCACTAGGTCCAGCACTTTTCAGTTTGGGAATTCAACCCATTATTTCAAATTTGAAATCCAAGCTGAATGTCTGGTACCTGGACGACGGTACACTGGGAGGTAGAGCAGATGACGTCCTCATCTTACTCATATTTTTCGAAATTTTAAAAATATTGGTCTTGAACCAAATAGCAATAAATGTGAAATATTTTTTTCCAATAATTTATCTACTTCTCATAGAGACAGTTTAATTCGAAATTTAAATCATGTTTCTCCAGGAATAAAAACTGTCAGTACGGAATCTCTATACCTGCTAGGTGCCCCGTTGTTTTTCGATAGTATTAAGCCTGTTTTAAAAACTAAATTTGATCAGTTTTTAAACTACGTTCATAAATTAAACCCCCACATAGCTCTTACTATTTTAAAATATTGTCTCCTTGTAACTAGATTTACATACTTACTTCACTCGAGTCCAGTCTGGAAATGTTCGGATATTTTAAAAGATATTGATAATAATCTTAAAATAGCTATAGAAAAAATTTTAAATTTAATTACAACAGCCTGGACTCAAGCTACTTTACCAATAAAATTTGATGGCATTGGTGTGAGAAATCTTTCTAGCGTTGAATTGCCTGCTTTCCTTGCTTCCATGCATAGTGTCAGTGACTTATGTAACATAATTTTAAATAATAAAGTAGATGCTTTGCTATGCTTTGCTACGGAGGCAGGGCAGACATGGCAAACGCTCTGTCCCGGTGAAAATGTTCCACTGGAAGTCAACCAACAAAAACAGTGGCATATTCTATTGGTACGGGGCGTGCAGAAAGATTTGTTTCATAATTTTCATAGTGACCAAGATAAGGCACGCCTTCTAGCTGTTTCGACTAAGGAATCTAGTCACTGGTTACACGTTTTACCATCAAGTAATCTCGGCACATTACTTGATGGCGAAAGCTTGCGTATTGCCGTAGGAATCCGACTAGGAGCGGCGATTTGTCAACCCCATGAGTGCCCCTGTGGTAGCAGCGTCGACAAGTTTGGGCTCCACGGACTTTCATGTAAAAAAAGCGCTGGTAGGTTTTCACGACACAGTTCTTTAAACGATGTCATCCGAAGGGCTCTTGTCTCTATAAATGTTCCCTTGGTTTTAGAGCCTTGTGGAATATTTAGAGACGATGGCAGTAGACCCGACGGTATGACATTAGTCCCTTGGGAGAGAGGTAAAGCCCTAGTGTGGGATGCTACTTGCGTAGACACTCTGGTGGCCTCTCATCTCAGGGGTACCTCGATTAGAGCCGGGGCGGCATCATAGGCAGCTGATCTGAGTAAGTGGCGCAAATATCAGTCTCTGAGAGATGACTACATATTTGTGCCATTTGCTGTAGAGACTATCGGTCCGCGGGGTTCACGTGCGGTGAAGTTCTTAAAGGAACTCCATCCGCGGCTGGTCGTTGCTGCTGGTGATAAGAGGGCTGGTTCTTTTCTCGCTCAAAGGCTAAGTATAGCCATTCAGCGGGGAAACGCGGCCAGCGTTCTTGGCACGATACTGCGGGGAGTAAAACTATATGATAATTAAGTTCCTAGTTTTAGTTTTTTTATTATTATTATAGTTTTTAATATTGTATATAATTTGAATATAATATGTATTACATGTGAAAAAAAAATTAAATTAATTAGAAATACAAATTCTTTATTTGCATTCTTTGTCTTCATTTAAATATCTATAATGTACACGTGTTTAGTCTGCTAGCAGACGTGCAGATATTTAGGTACATAAAACAAAAAACTATCTATAAATAGTGCACATAAATCATTAAACTAATTTTTCCATTCTAAATATTCTTTTAGGCTATAGAAACAATTTTAGTGTTATATCGCATGAAAATGTTTTTATTTTTGCGATTACCTACATTTATTTTCAATTGAAACATCGACCGTGATGTAGACCCAACTATGGGAGAACGTTTTTTGAAAAGTTAAATTTGGATGGAATAAGGATGATGAAAATTATAATAATTATGAAATGTTATCGCGGATTGAAAAACAATCATTTGATGCAGTTTATCATTTAGGTTCTTAAAAGAGGTATAATCTTTTCGGTTCTAATTGGTTTTAGAGTATCGATTTTAAACTATCGATCTTACTCTTATAACGCGGAATATAAAGGTGGAAGCATGGAAGCCTTCGGGAATGATCGTATAAATTTTATTTGCATGAAATCTTTGGATCCTTATTGTCTTATTGTGACAGTAATTACTCATTACATAAATTCAAACAAGTTTTATCTCTTGTTTCCCTCATTAAGGTTTACTCGTAAGTTCTGATTTTTTTGTATTATAAAGCTAAATAAGTTTTTTATAGAATTAGGGTGACGAACGAGCAGTCCACCTGGTGTTAAGTGGATGCTGCGGCCCATAGACATCTACATTTATACTCGATTAAGTCACCCTGAAGACTATGAAGGAATGCCTCGTTTCCAGTAAAAAGCGTCTCCGGTTCTCTACACTCACCATACGAAACACAGCAGCATCTAGCTGCTATTTTACGCTGATATTCTGTGAGAGCGTGATCCTAACCCAGTCGAGCCGACCGATTCGTGCTACAACCATAATATAGCTGCAACATGGCTCTGCCCCGTAAAAAGTATTGATACGAGTATCGGTTCTTGTCGGTATTTTTTCGACTTTTTCAATGACTGAATTTTAGCCTCCTTTGGTAGTGCTGTAAGTAGAGGTTACAGGTGGTAGGATTCATTTTCTGCCTAGGAGTCTATTAGGTCTAGTTTAGTGTTCCGCCCTATCAGACATTCAATGTTAGTTCTTAGAGGTGATAGCGCATCTGTAGCCTTTTTTGTTTGAAGTTGGTTGCAGTTATCCACGGACTAAAGTAACCGCTTACCATCAGGAGGATTGTAAATACGTTTGTCACTTGAGATTTACAAATAATAGGATACAACACTCTACTTCGATCCGATACTGTAAGGGTGCGTACAGATTAAGTAACATGTTGTATAACTTTTGTTTTATAACACGTCCACATTATGTCACATTGTTTTGCAATATTGCAACATATAAAAATGCTGTACACATTAGAATAACAATGCAATATAAAATCTTATATGACATTGTCGTATGACATTGTTGTTTGTCGTTCTGCCGTTCGAGTTATATAACATTGCGTCACGTCATATAACACGTTATATAATATTCAGCCTCCATATTATTGAAAAATGTTATATAACAACGTTTATGTTACATGTTATGTTATATAATGTGTACGCACCGTAAGAGTTCAAAGAGAGTTGAAAGATGACGGTATAATTATTTCGTTTACGTCAGAGTCAGACGTAAAATATTCAGATTGACGACGGGCAGCAGTATCAAAGGCGCGTGACGTTTGGCACTGCGATCTTTATTAATTAATTAATCAAAGTAATTAAATTTTCTTGATTTCATTAAATTATTTATTTTGTCAAACATTAAAGTTACATTTTATGATCCGTGATCGAAGTCACCCAGAAAGCAAAATGATTTCTGTAACAGGACAGAAATATCGCTCTTTTATGTTAATTTATGTAAATTACAATATTATTAACAAAATAAAATAAGTTATACGACCTGCCAATTGTGGCGACTAAGGCAAATAATATCTAACATCTAGGTGATAACCCAGCTCTCTTATTATAGTAGAAAGAGGAGCAACAAGAAAAGAAAAAAGAAGAAGGAGAATACTGAATTTAAACAAGTTAGCTTGTAATGAAAACACTATCGAATACTTTCTTGATCTACTAGCCTTCTCTATTTACATTTAACAGAGATCATATCATTTCATTAATGCGACGTTTACTCATCGAATGGAACTAATTTTAATGTTTATTTTCGCGAATTTAAATGATGTTCGTTCGATCTCATGTACCGTAATAAAAGAGCTAAAACTAGCAGAAGTGAGCTATAACTAATTTAAAAAAAAAACCCGAAACAAAAAGAGCTGTCTTCTTACAGCTGAACGAATTTTCTTGAAATATAGCTGAGAATATTCTCGACCGTTTTTTTTCAAACGAAAAAAAAAACGGTCCATCCGTTCAGGAGCTATGACACTAAAAACAGACACACAGACACACAGATACATACTACAAACACATAACACTCTTCTGTTTTCGTCGTCGCCGGCATTTTTAACACCTGCAATAGCAAAGTGTTAAAAATGCTGGGAATTTAAAATTAGTTAAAATGAAACACGATAAAATTCGTAACACCCATACATATAACATTATAAATAATATAGTAAACAAACAATAAGCAAGACACATTTTTGATAAAATAATAAACAAAAGGTTCATTCGTCTTTACAATTGGTTGTTAGACGTTGTTAGATCTACTTTAACAGTGTTTTAATTTTGCCTTAAAAGAAATTGCAATGATGCGTTAATTTTTAGTCCATTTCGTTCATATCCATTAACATTAAGTTCGCAATATCAACACTTGCTTGAGGTCAGTAGGTCAAATCTCTTGAGAGCTTAGTGTACCGACACTTTCAGCGGCCAAAGTTTAGGTATGTGTTAAATTTTACTTTCCATCCCGACGACAACTACTCATTATTCAAAGATACTTATTATCATATGTTATGTATAATTAATATATATACATATAAACAAATGATTGACTACACGTTCCGCAATATGAGATTTTTTTAAAGATATTTGTGTATTTGAAAGTGATTTTCAATCATTAATAATTATAATGCTATCTTTCACACAAAAAAAAATACAATCATAAGTACAAAATGATTTGCCCTTTTTGCCCTACATAACATACGAGAAGAATTTTTTTAGATATTTTACAAAACTTATTGAAGATTTAGAACAAACTTTCTAGGTTAAACTAGTTTTTTGGCCTGTAACAAAATGCTTTTGACTAGGGCTACGCTGGCTATTCAATTAAAAAACCAGAGTACGAAACCTATCCAACTGCAGAGAAGTGTAAGACAGGTTGACGTTATAATCGCTTCATCGCTGCATTGGTAAAGGTTCTCAAGCTACTGGACTGGAAAGGATATGGTATTGAAATTAATGGTGAGTACCTCACTCACCTTCAATTTTTCGACGATATAGTCCTTATGACAGAATCGCTGAAGGACTTAAATACTATGCTCAATGACCTCAATAGTGTCTCCCAACGGATAAGTCTTAAGATGAACATGGACACAACGCGTACGTCCGTAAACATGTAAGACGTTCATGCCACACCTATTCTGATAGTTATTGGGAGCATTACGCTCCGACGAGGTAAGTCCAACTTTTACCGAGAGGTCAATCAACGGACTTAACACGGCTGGTCAGCTTTCGGGAGATTACGTCACATCTTCTTGTCAGGTATACCTCAAGATATGAAAAAGAGATTGTACAACCAGTGCGTGTTACCAGTTGCCAGTGTTGACTTATGGATATGAGACGTGGTAATTTACTAATGGCCATATGAGGAAGCTTAAGGTCATTCAGCGAGCTATGTAAAGGGTTATGCTCGGAATTTCTCTGTCTGATAGACTTAAAAATAAGGATATCCGTAGTAGAACCAGAGTAATTGATAATGCCCAACGAAAAAGTAAGCTGAAGTGGCAATTTGCCATCGACAACTGATAGGTTAGAAAGGTTCTCAAGTGGCAACCTCGTACCAGTGGACGAAGTGTACGGTATCCTCCCTCTACATGTCCAGCAGTGAACTTTGTGGCCTGATGAAGCAGAACAAAAAAAATACACAGCAAAAATTTTTGTTGAATAACTTCAGTCGCAATTTATTTAAAGTGACACTAATTAACTGGGGAAAGATAAATTAGTCTAAACGAGGCCTAATGGAAGTAGCAAATGGAGGAATTAGTAAACGTAAGTCAACCTGCATTAGGACAACATAAAATAGTCGACTCCAAAATAATTTGTGCTATGAGACAAATGGCGATTGTTTGAACACAACATAAGAGAAATTCGCCTGAACTTGAGATAATATCAATTGATAATTTTCATGTGCAGTGGAAATTGTATTACCATTTTTTTATTTACGAATGTTCTATTAATATATTTTATTTTATTTTATTTTGATAAACACATCATGTAAAGAGTCCCGCGACTTGATACAGGCTTTCTCTCTGATTTCTGAGAGGGTATTGGAGGAAGATTCCACCGCGCTTACCCAATGGTTACTAGCGGTTTTCACAAGTTCTCTTTGAAATATAATTTTTTAATTTCTTAGACGCGCTGGTGTTTTTTATAGGCCAAGCATGTGGTCATTTAGCACTTAAATTCTAATTAAATTTTTCAGTGCTATTGTGGCGGAGGAACTCAAGTTGCTCACTGAGATTTGAAATTTAAGGAGAGCGCTAATCGCCTGTGCTACCACGGCGTACTAAACGGTAGCTTATACTAAAGTTTGAATACTCCAAGATTAAAATAATAATATCATACTGATCATGAATCAATTAATTCTTGAGTTGGTACCGCCTTACCTATTTCTACCGATAAACAGGCAGGTGCCTGTTTCTTTCTTATTTTGGCTTCTTTGTTTTTAGCCGGTTTTAAAAAAGGAGGAGATTTACAATTCGACTGTACATATTTTACGCGATATGTTCGTCAATAGTAAAGCGATTTTGATGATTCAGTTTTTAATAAAATAGATTATACTTGGGCGGCAAAATAGGGATGAAATTTTAAATGAACTATTTAGACAAAATTAAGATAATAAACGAGGGAATTCTAAAAGCAATGAGATAAAAATATTGTTAACCCATTTGCTGACAAATTTTCGAGATATACCTAAGCCCTAAATTATTTAATAGGTTTCTTGATAACAAAGTTTATAAAAGACAAATGGACCAGTCAATGGTTTTTAAGAAGACGGCAACAAAAATATATAAAATGATTACTAGTTGTAACAACACAAGTGTCCAGGGTTAGACGGAATGCGGGTAATTGACCTTAAATCCATAGCAGATAAAACAGCTGCTGCAATAGCTCAGGTATATACCTAAACAAGCATAAATAGGATTAATTTGGCGAATATACAAACGTGGAGAGAATTTTCTAACTACCGGCCGATAACTATGCTCTCAATTATAGACAAAGTAACCAAACGTTTTGTAAATTCCAAATTATACTCACAAAATTAGTTTGGTTCCCAGTCAAATACAGACACATCACCGCTATTTTTAAGATGTATTGATGAAATAAAATACACACTTCAATCATAAAAACCGTATATAATCAATATATATAGTTCTAATTGACTACAGCAAAGCCTTCGACACCTTAAGACACGATATACTTGCACATAAATTACAGGACACTGCGTTTAGGAGGCCAGTATTAAAATGGTGTAGAAATTGTTTACAGAATAGTTCATGTCATGTAAAAATTGAAAGCGCCTGCAGTAATAAAGTGAAGGTAACAGAGGGAACCGCACATGGTACAGTTCTTGGGCCTATTTATTACTTGGCGTACAACATTCGAACCTTACCTTAACCATATAATATAACTAGGTGCATTTATTATATTTCTAAATGATATTCTTTTTTTGTGGTAGTCTATAAAATAGCGGATTTGGCATCGAGACAAACCCTACTTGGGTTTAGCGTTGCTTTTTAATTAAGTAAGTACTGGTAATTGAAAAAAAATGCATACATATACTTTTTGCTATTTATACTAAATTTTGGCTCTTTAATTTGAAATATATCACTGGAATACACCGAAAGCCCTCAGCAATTGGGTATTCCATCTCAAACCTGAGCTTCGGACCGTTCATTGAGTCCAAGGCCAAATCAGCTACAATGAAGTTGGGAATTCTTGCGCAGGTACTTCACGCCTGGACCGCTGCTGACTCTATATAAAGCGCGAGTCCGTTCGTGCTTTGGACTCAAAGGCGTGTTAAGATGCTTATTGGTGACCTGAATCTAGTTCAAACCAATCTTACTACACGCGAACAAAGGCAAAAAGTGGCCAACCTTTCAATGTTACCTTAATTCTTCCTTATGCCTTGTACGGACTAAGCGTTCCAATGCACCTACGCGTAATCTAGGTATGTTGAATACGCATTCAGGTGGATACACGTACAGGGCACCTTTATGCATTGCTGGATTATAAATGTGCTCAAATTGTATACGCATTGCTGCAGGTACGGACTAGCGTTCCTGTGTATGCGTTATCGACTACGCGTACAAGGCTTTTCACCACCGATCAACCAGACGCTCGGCCAGACTTTACTCTTCCGTCGTCGACTTACCACGCATTCGAACCAAACGGTTTGCTTCTCTGTTCGTCATGTGTACAACAAAGGAGTGGAATAATTTGCCAGCATCTGTCTTACCATGTGATTATAATGTGAGTGTCTCCAAGGCAAAAGTGAATAAGTTTTTGTCAAGTCAAAGCGCTTTACCATGGCCACTTCTTCGACTGCGTTACCAAGTGGCCATTAGGTGGGATAGTAGTCAAGTATTGGTTTAGAATAGTAAAAAAATATTATTGTTGTTCAAGGCAATACAATATAACTTAATTGTACTTTTACATGAGAAGTTAAAAATAAAAACTAGTATATTCAATTACTTGATTTGTCAAGGGACGTAAACATGAAATTATTCGCTATTACTATTTGTCCATATGTAATAAGTGTACGACCTTTCAAAAATGTGTATGTTGAAGGTAATGCTTGTTTTTCTTATTTCAATGTGATTTATTCCTTTCATATTCTCAGGCGAATTCATGATGAAAGCTCCAGAATGTTTAGCATCTTTGACGCTTTGAATGAAACTACTTTTACGGATTTTATAGCATTCAATCGTTTTTATTTTTAATTCACGACGTTTTGGGTGCTTTCCAGCACCCATTCAGGTCACGGGGGACCCCCGTAAAAGTAGTTTGTTTTTACGTGGTAGAGCCATGATGCAGCTATATTAGTAGTATAGTTGTAGCACGAATGGGTCGGCTCGACCGGGCTCGACACTCTCACAGAATAACAGCGTCAAATAGCAGCCTAACACTGCTGTGTTTTGTATGGTGAGTGTAGAGAACCGGAGACCCTTTTTACTGGAAAAGAGGCATTCCATCTTAGTACTCACGGGCGACAACGCATCTGCATTTTGATTCGCAAACGAGGATAAATGTAGATGTCTATGGGCCACAGCAACCACTTAACATCAGGTGGACTGTGTGCTCGCTTGTCACCCTATCCTATAAAAAAGTTTCATTCAATGTGTAGTGTTCGCGTAAATATAAGGAATCATTACATTTGACGCTATTTCCAGACTTCACATCAGTCGTGATATTTTATAGCTGGTATATAGTTACGCCTCCGCACACCGTTTAGTGGCGGTGTAAGAATTTCCACTACCCCATATCACCCCATGGGAGTCGTAAAAGGCGACAGAGAAAATGTGAACTAGGAGATGAGTATTTTTCTGATAACACCTGGATAAAAAACAGCGGTTGCCAACTCGCTTGTCAAGCGTGGCAAGTATGGCAAACATACTACGAGGCTATCTATGTGCGAGACATGTTCAGCAGTGTAGTTTTGAAGAAGGCTGTAATGGTAATATAAGTACGAGATATGGTTGATGTAAGTTCAAAACCGCATAAATCTCGTCATAATTCATACGGACGAACTACGCTCTCTCAGAATACGTGTGAGATATATATGGTGAAAAGGCAAACTGGCAAAAAGGCAATAGTCCTCAGTGGTCACATCGCTTTTACATTTTGATTCTCAAGCGAAGAAGATGTACGTGTCTATCGGTCACAACATCTACTTCCCAAAACGGCTACGTGCTCGTTTGTTACTTATTCTATAAAAAAACAAATCTATATTAAGCCTGGGATATACAAAGGAAATAAGTGTTATATATATATATATATGTAAAGTCGGCTAAAGTGGCAATGGGTCGGCCATATAGCTCGAAGAACCGACAACCGATGGGGAAAAAAGGTTCTCGAGTAGCAGCCTCGTACCAGCAGTGACGACCTGGTAAGACATGCAGGAAGTCGATGGGTGCAGGTGGCTCAGCACCGTGCTTTGTAGCGTTCCTTGGGGGAGGCCTATGTTCAGCAGTGGACTTGTGAAGGGCTGTAGGGATTATGATGATGATGATGAAAGGCAGTTAAAAGGGTATGTGGTCTATCAAATCTAATGTTAAGGTAGAAATGATAGATGTAGATGTCTATGGGCTACAGTATTCACCTACCATCAGATGGACTATGTGGACTCGTTTGTAACCATTACTTGTATATAAAAAAAGGACACTAGAAAGATGTGTATGGCTGAGTCGGGAAGGGACGGCCTAGACGAAAGTTTATCGACCAAATTGACAATATATTGAAGATGGGCCAGATTAAGAGTACCTTTAACCTACGAGCATGTATGCGCAGGTACGAGTATATGGATGCAAAGGAGGAGAGAGAGGTGTATCAGAATAGTGCCAAATGGAGGTCCGTAGTCTCATGTCTACCCCTCTGGATGACAGGCGTGAGTGTTTATGTATGTATGTACGTATGTATCTATTACTCAAGACTAATGGTAATACAAAACAATAAGTAACAATGTTTTATACTATCGTTCTATTTTACCCTGTCAACGATTTAAACGATGGAAAACATTTATCGTCCAAGGCATTTGTTTGATAGCTAAAAGATATTTTTTACACGATAAAACAATATACATATTGCAATATTAACCGCATATTGGCGATGTAAAAATATCCGCTACCTCATATTGTCCCATTGGTGTTTTAGGAAGCAACAGAGGAAAACAAACCAAGAGATGGGCGGCAGCGTCTTCCTAATTACAACTAAAAGATAAAGAACTGCGGTTTATTTTTATAGGATCAGGGTGACTTACGAGCACACAGTCCACCTGATGGTAAGTGGTTGTTGTGGCCCATAGGCATCTACATTTATACCTCGATTACGAATCAAAATGCAGATGCGTTGTTACCCGTGAGGACTAAGATGGAATGCCTCGTTTCCAGTAAAAAGGGTCTCCAGTTCTCTACACTCACCATACGAAACACAGCAGCGTTAAGCTGCTATTTTACGCTGGCATTCTGTGAGAGCGTGGACCTTCCCCTGTTGAGCCGACTCATTCGTGCTACAACCATAACATAGCTGCAGCATGGCTCTACCACGTATAAACGTTTTTGACAACCCGCATGCCAAGCGTAGCAACTATGGCAAATATCTCCGCTATGAGATAATATATGGGGGAAGCCTATGTTCATCAATGGACTTTTGCTAGTTTGTAACGGTAATATGTATAATATAAATTCAAAAGTCGTTTTTATAAATAATATTAAATAGTGCCTCAAAAGACTTTTAAAAATTGTCTGTGACACGAGGTACAGCTTAAGCTTAACCTGTTACTTGAAATTATTTATTTCGTGATCATAGTGAATTATCGTAGAATAGTTAATTTGCACGAATTTTTCGTTTTATTATTTTTCTGCTCTATCAAATACGTACTTTAATAAAATCCGGAAATAACCAATAAAATAAAATAACTTGCGTTACGTAAAAACAGGGAAGAAAGGAATTATATGACCTACTTTGATATAATTTATTATTTGTTACGATAAACATCAGAATGCTATACATGAGGATGTTCAAATGAAAATGGATCAAATATAATAATTGAACGTGAACAATTAACTATATTGATAAATAATAGATTTTTTAAAAATCTTAAACAAGCCAATGTTTTAAATTACATTAATTATACGTCGGTAAATCAAGATTGCGTTAAAGATTTTTAAGGATTAGTTTATACAGTCAATACCTTTCGTATCTACACTCTACATTATTATATTTAATAGACAAACGAATGCACGAAATCGAAAAGAAAAGTACATTGAAATAAAGGAATTTAATATGAACAGTAAATCAGTTATACTAAGCAAACATAGTAATTAACTAGAGAAGGCTAAGGTGATATGCCCTTAGCACCATAATTAGGGTAGTAGTAAGGCCTTAGTGGAGCTCCTTTAGAAAAGTGTCTTGAGCGGCGCACGTTTCCTATACAACTATATAGGAAACGCGCCGCCACATCACACACTCCACTCAACACACAACTCTCGCCCCTCAGGCCTATATGCAACGCTGTGTATATATATATGTTTACCGCTTTTATTTAGATTAAAAAAAATAGTGCATTGAACTGAAGTACAACTCAACCCATACCAAATAACAATTTAAATAAAAAATTTAATTCGGTCCCTTAAAAATAAGTTGGAACGCTCGCGCCCCTACACTTAATTTTTTTTGTTCCTGTGTCCTTCGCTATTGTAAAGGTTATAGAAAGTTAAATAAAAATATACTTTAACAAAGGCGCTATGAAATTCTTCAGATTAAATTAAGTATGTGAATTTGAAGGGAGCCGGGTAAAGGAAAGGGTCGACCTAATAAAGGAAATACCTAACGTCACGTCGTATTGATAGGCAAACATTACTGTGGAACGTAACGTCGACAAGAGGGTGGTTAATAGATGAACAGAAGTGAAAAATATTTGTCTTCTACTACCATTTGTTTTTTTTATATATAAATAAACCAGCACAGTCCAAACGACGGTTGGTGGATGCTTTGACCAATAAACAACTGTGTATATTTTGCACTGTAATGTAGTTTGTAATCCATACGACTTAATTATATAAGTATTACAGTTAAGCTTAGAATAGAATAGTCTTGTGCCTGCTCGGTCATTTTAAACATCGCTCCATGCTAGCTCATTACGGACAGTGAACTAGTTCGTTCTATTAGTTCTATAGCTCTATTCGGTCATCAGTACTACTGAGCAGTTTAAGCATCTGTAATGGTTATCTCGGCCAGTCTCAGTTGTTCGATAGCTGCTCGAATCGTATTGTTGTATTATCACTCGTACACACACATTTGATAATTTTTTGTTCAAAATAAAAGTCTAAAGCTTTAGAAGTCTAAAGCAAAGCAAATCAGTTTTAAAAATAATGAACGTTAGTGAAATAAAATCCCATATCCATAACATACAAAAATCCAAGGATGCAATCAATATTAAAACAATAATAAAAATCACAAAAAGTAGCCGTCAGTAAGTGTTATAACATGACTTCAATTTTATTACATTTTTATGCAATCGCAAGTGCCGAAACGAAGTCTGGCTTTGTTTGTATCTATTTATTAAGTATAATAAGTACAATAATTTGCGAATACAGCGAGTTATCATCCGAAAAGATTCTAGCTTTTCGGATGATAAGGTAAATTATCATTGATATACCTAACTTCTATCTTTCTATAACGTCCCATTTTAAGGTCGACGAATACTTATGCTCGTAATGGTACTATTATAAGTATTTGTCGTTTCCTGTCCGAAATACATACTCAAATGACCGACGCTCTTGCTCGCAGCTGTACGAAAAGAGTTGTTAGACCGATTAACAATCAGCGTTTGAATAGGTTTCTTCTAGGATAGTGCTAAGATACGTTTCCTATTCGTTTATCTTTCGCGAACTACACATGAATATAGCATAGTCCAATTAAAGTCAAAGCAACGTCTCCCTCTCATTTGGCAATTTCTAATATTACAGCACCTGTACACCTATACATATCAATACATCTTCGATTATGAATCAAAATGTAGATAACCCCGAGGATTATACTGAAATGCCTCGTTTCCAAACCAGTAAAAATGTTTTTGGGTCTCGTCACTCAACATACATACGAAACATGGTAGCGTACGTAACATTGTCGTATAATAACGGTATACGTTATTATACGACAATGTTATAATTGCCCATATACGGCCTTATCAAAAAAGGGTGTATAAAGCGAAACATATTTTATAAATAATTATGACTTTAAAAAAATCAGTATATTCATGAAGTGCCTAAATTTAAACATGGTTTTGTAAATACTTATTTTTATTTCCTTTGAATTATAACGGTCATTCATTATTTCTTGTTACACATTATACATCCGAAGTGACATTTTCGAGTAGCTGTTGTTTAACTTTAAAGAAAATATCGATTTTGATTGTACAACAGTGACCCGGTAAATATGGTTTCTGATTTTTGTTTAGGCAGGGGTGAAAATGTCGGCCCTTATATTTAATAAATGATACATTAGCGTGTTCTCTGTTTCACGAACGATATTAATTATTTAGGACCGTTTATTTTTACAACACGTTACGAAAAATCGAAATTAAGAAATTACGTAAAATAGGTCAGGCTACTTGTTTTGTTTAGATTTCATAAACCGACTTTTCTTTATATATAATTATAGAATATTCTTAATAATTCTTACGTGGTAGAGCGATGCTGTAGCTATATTAGTAGTATAGTTGTAGCACGAATGGGTCGGCTCGACCGGGGAAGGACCACGCTCTCACAGAATACCAGCGCAAAATAGCAGTTTAACACTGCTGTGTTTCGTATGGTGAGTGTAGAGAACCGGAGACCTTTTTTACTGGAAACGGGGCATTCCATCTTAGTCCTCACGGGTGACAACGTATCTGCATATTGATTCGTAATCGAAGATAGATGTAGATGTCTATGGGCCAGAGCAACCACTTACCATCAGGTGGACTGTGTGCTCGGTTGTCACCCTTATCCTATAAAAACAATATTTAAAGTCGTATTATTAGCATGCTCTGGCAGCGTAAGATAATTTGATTTTATTTTGCGGTCTTAACATTCGAGAAAGTGAAATGTTAGATATATGTGACCAATGGTGGAATAATTTTATCAAGATCTACCAGAGCAAATTCAGTTTGGTGATAGGTAGCTGTTTCCAAGGTGCTAGGTATCTCATAAGTCCATAAGGCCACCAATCAGCCTGCTAAGCATTCTGTTTGAAGAAATCTAGATATAAGATGAAATGTAGCAACAGGAACGAGGTGGAACAGGAGGATTAATGATATTATAATTACAGCCTATCATAAGCCCACTGCTGTAATAAAACCTTTTTAATGTTTTTATTGATTTTTTTTTTTTTTTATAGAATAGGGGGCAAACGAGCATGCGGCTCACCTGATGTTAAGTGACTACCGCCGCCCATGAACAACCGCAACACCAGGGGAATTGCAGATGCGTTGCCGGCCTTTTAGAAAGGTGTAAGCTCTTTTCTTGAAGGTTCCTAAGTCGTATCGGTTCGGAAAATTCGCTGGTGGTAATTGATTCCACAAAGAAGTTGTGCGAGGGAGAAAACTTCTTCTAAATCGCACAGTGGTGGACCGCCAATCATCCAGATGGTATGGATGGTAACGCGAGTTTTGTCGCGACGTGCGATGGTGAAATTGAGCGGCTGGAATTAGTCCGAACAATTCCTCAGAGCACTCCCCGTGATAGATGCGATAAAATACGCAAAGAGATGCAACATCTCTACGCAGTGCCAGTGTATCGAGCCGATCGGAAAGAACTCGGTCGTCGACGATTCGAATCGCTCTGCGCTGGATGCGGTCAAGTGGAAGGAGCTGGCACTGGGGTGCCCCGGCCCAGAGATGAGAACAGTATTCCATGTGGGGCCGAACTTGCGCTTTGTAAAGTTGCAAGCGATGTGCCGGCATGAAATACTATCTCGCTCTGCTGAGCACGCCAAGCTTTTTAGAGGCCAATTTGGCCTTCCCTTCCAAGTGACCACGAAACTGCACGCTATTCGATATGTCGACGCCAAGGATTCCGATACTGGCTGAGGCAGCAAGGGGGGTGCCTTGAAACTGAGGAGATACGACAAAGGGGTTCTTTTTAGCGGTAAACGCGCAAACTTGTGTCTTCTGGGGATTGAACTGGACTAGATTTAGTCGGCCCCAATCCGAGACTTTGTTAAGCAAAGACTCGACTTCAGACACAAGTTTGTCCCGGTACTCGGCGACGTTTTCCCGAGAAATATTGGCACGGCCGGTATATTAGGCATCCCCAGTGCTGTCGTCTGCATAGCAATGAATGCTACCAGTTAGCAACATATCATTGATATGCAGGAGAAACAGCGTTGGTGATAGCACGCAGCCTTGTGGAACACCAGCGTTGATAGGCTTGTAATCAGAGCATGCACCGTCTACTACGACCTTGATGCTCCGATCAGCAAGGAAACTGGTGATCCATTTGCACAATCTCCTGTTTCATTTCCCTCTGATCTCATTTCGTCTCCTACTACACGGGTCGTTACGAGGTGGTGGATCCTCTCACAACACCAATTCACGGCAAAATTACCTTCACTTGGCATCATTAGCGACTTTAGATTTTGTTTCCCTTCTGTATTTATTTATGTAATTTTTATGTATATTTACCTATAATATTTATTTAATTTGTATATGTTAGTGTTAAATTTTGTTATTTTAATATAATATATTGGTTCAGTTTATTTATTTAAAAAGTATGTAAATTTATTACAATAAACCCTCATATACTGTAAAAGAGCTAAATTTTTTCCTTATTCTTAAGGTTGTCTGAAAGAGATCGCTCTTTAGCGATAAAACCACCTTATTGTACTTATCTATCTACCAAGTTTTTCTTTCTGCGGCCTGTGAACTTTAAACGGGAGTAGGTACTCAATTAGACTGTATTTTTTATGTGTGTTACCTTATAACTTCTTTCTGGGTGAACCGATTTCGATGGTTCTTTTTATTTGAAAGCTGATGCTTCACATGTGGCCCCATATAAATTTGATCAAGGTCTGACCAATAGTTTTATGTTATTCTTAATAATTTCTATTGAAAGTTTCGATTTCAAACATTGAGTAAAGAGTATATAATAACTATGTTTTTTTTTTACCTTAGAGTAATATCTTCTCAATCCAGAGTATAATATATTGTCTTTTTTCTTTTTTTTTATAAGATAAGGATGACGAACGAGCACACAGTCCACCTCATGGTAAGTGGTTGCTGCGGCACACACATCTACATCAATGCTATATTTCTATTAAAAATCAAAATGTAAATGCGTTGTCACCCGTGAGGACTAAGATGGAATGCCTCATTTCCAGTAAAAAGGGTCTCCGGTTCTCTACACTCACCATACGAAACACAGCAGCGTTAAGCTGCTATTTTACGCTGGTATTCTGTGAGAGCGTGGTCCTCCCCCGGTTGAGCCAACCCATTCGTGCTACAACTATACTACTAATATAGCTGCAGCATGGCTCTACCACGTGTAAATCTTTGATACTATCATGGTGATTTGACCCATAGACTTAGAATATTACGCCAGTATATTCTAAGTCAGTAGATATATTTTAACCACAGAACATAATTCTATTTGACGTGTGTGTCAGTAATTTTAGTTATTTCTTATCATTGACAACTATGTGTATAATTTTTTTTATTCAATCAAATATGATCTGATTCACCTACGTGATTAGTATTTAATTTTTTATTTTAAATATATGCATTATTTTCTATTCTGTTAATGCTGGTAGATAATAGGTGTAATTAAAATGAAATCTTTTTAGTTTATAATTTTTATCTGTTTATAGTTATTAGTACTTATTTTTTATAGTTTATAGTTATTTGTATTTTTTTCTTGTTGTAAAAGATAACACGTCTTTTGGTGACAGTGATCATAATCAAAGCTCCTCTTCTTTCATTTCAGCATCTGATGTACTAAGTAGTAACGACAGTTTTGAGAGAATCCCTCCATTAAAAGATACTTTTGACTCCCATCTTTGCTTTTACTTTTCGCTAAAAAACTTAAATATAGTTCACATAAATGTACAGCGTATTCCGGCTCATTATCCAGATATGTTAGCTAGCTTTGTAAGTGATAACGTTCGTGCAATTCTCGTTTTGGAGTCATAGTCATTAAAGCTATGTCTTCCATCCATATCCCATTCCATTCCAGGATTCCAGTTATACGCAACGACCGAACTGTGCGGGGTGTTGGTGGTGTCTCAATTTCTAGCAGAGAACGAAGCGGAATACTTAGTTATTGAAGTACTTCTTTCGCGCAACATGTTGATAAATTTGGTCAATGTGCTGCCTTTTCCTATCATGACTTCCTGTTTTTATCTTATAAAATAAGACCACCGAAAGCCAAATCAAGGATACCTCCAGTAATTTTGAGGGAATATATTTAGAAAAGCTACAAAAAGACGCTGTTAATATGAACTGGAGTGTTATAACAAAGGCTTGCTCTGTTGACGAACAGGTGTTTAATTCTTTTACTTTCCCCTTTTTTTTCCTTTTTTTTTAGAAATGTTACCCCCACATTAGTATTTTCTCCTGTGTCATAGAGGCAGTTTCCAAACATAAATTGCACGAGGACAAACGTCCAGACCCGGAACAATTATTTGTAGGCCATACAAATACTTGTTTCGCGCGGGATTCGAACCCGCGGCCCCCAGCGTAACAACTCATTGCTAAGCCACTGCGCCACGGAGCCGTATTTCACTTCTTATTCAACTCTATGATACACATGCTCCCGTCCGTCCAGTGCGAATACGTCATCCTCAAGCCCCGTGGTTGACTGAAGATCTTTAAAGATTGGTAGGTATAAAGAATAACGAGTTACAAGTCAGATCCAAAGAATGACAGGATTCGGGAGAAGTACAAACTCCTGCGGAATCAATGCAACAAGATGCGTAGAGATTTACGACGCCGCCATATCCATAAATCAGTACAAAATGAAGATCCATGTCGTGTTTGGAACTTTTTAAGGTCTATAGGAGTTGGGAAAACACGTTCATGTCCTATACTAAATAACGTCGATTTAAATTTGCTTAGTCAGCATTTTTCTTCTTTTTCCTGCTTGGATAATATGGCAAAATCAACAACACTTATTCAACTTTCATCGTTTCCCACTCCTGACTCTTCCCTATTTATGTTTAGGCAATTTGCAGATTGTGTAACTAGGGAAAACCCATTTTATCTATCCATTCTGATGCTGTCGGAAGAGATGACGTCAGTCGTAAAATGATCATTCCCTTGTTAGATTTTTTAACACCTACTATAACCTAAATCTTAAAGTTTTCCATATCCTCATCTTCTTTCCCTAACCAATGGAAGGATGCCCAAATCCAACCAACCTATACCCAAAAAAGCAAATCCTTCAAGTTTTTCCGAATATCGTCCTATTTCGATTCTTCCTTTCCTTTCCAAAGACTTAGAACGCCTTGTGCAACAACAAATTAATTCCTTTTGTTTAAGAAATAGCGTCGTCAACCCTCTCCAATCTGGCCTTAGATTTGGTCATAGTACAGCGTTATTGAAAATCACGGATGACATTCGCCACCGTATGGAAAATCATAAAGTCATATTATTAGTGTTGCTGGATTTCAGCAATGCCTTCAATACTGTTGATCATGACATCCTGTTAGGGATTATGCGTTCTCCTAACATATCTCCAACTGCAATTTCCTGGTTTTATAGTTATTTGTATGGGCACCGGCAAACGTATTCGTGTCCAAGATAGACTTTCTTCGTGGCTTGATACAATAGCTGGCGTTCCACAAGGTGGCGTCTTATCTCCTCTTTTATTCTCTATTATATGTTACCTTGATATCACCGAGGACCAACTTAACAAACTTGAGCGACTCCAAAATCTCTACATACGGTTCATATTTCGGCTTAGTAAATATGACCATGTCTCAGAATAACGCACTAAGCTCAAGTGGCTCCCAATCTGTCTTCGTCGGAATACTCATATACTTTCTGCTCTCTACTGAATCTTATTTAATATACCAAGTCCCTTCTATCTAAAAGAACGTTTTAAATTGCTCAGCTCATGTCATAATTTTTCCTTACGATCCAAAGAAAATCTTTCCCTCCAATGTCCTGTGTACTCCTCGACTTATTATGATAAAATCATTTTCTGTTCTTGGAGTAAGGCTTTGGAACTCTTTACTCCAGTCAATTAAAAGTGCTCGATCCTTAAATATGTTCCAGAAAGGTTAAGGAATACTATTTGTCTCCCTAAGCCCTCTCCCTTCCTCCGCTTAACTATGGTTATTGAACTACCTAAAGAATGTTGTCTTTTTAATGCATAAGTTTGTATCTTTATTTTTTTATTAGTTATTTTTTAATTGTTCATTTTCTTATTTTTATTTATTTATTCTTCTGGGTTGTCTGGAAGATATTGCTATGTAGCAATAAGACCGCTCTTTGTATTTCCCTCAATAGCTATTTTTTTTAAAAATATTTTTACCATTTCTTGGTGTACAATGAAGAATATTGTATTGTATTGTATTGAAGTCGGTTGTACATAATTTTTAATTATTATTTTGTGTTTTATTAAAACATACATACATGAACATACACCATATTATACATACAACAAACAAACATACCTTAATTGAAGAAATAAAATTCCTTTGAAAATTAATACTTTATTTATTACTTACTTTTAAGTAATAAATGAAATATTAATGCCAGCTCAGCGGTTTTAAGATAGCAAGCCCTATGAACTTATGTTATACAGGCTGTATGCAATTAAACGTAACAATGGGTCATGCATAAATTATTTCGTTATTATATGTGTATAAAAGCGTGCCTTAAATTACACTTATTTCGAGTTAAGTGTGGGAAAAAACTACGGTAAATTAATTTATTCCTAATAAAAATTCCTCGGTTGATTTTAGCTATAAAAACTTTACAAGCTAAATTTTTCTTTGCGAGAATCAACGGAGTTCTATTTAATTCTTCTATTGTATAATTTTCATCAATAATAAAAGTTTACAGAGGAAATGAAAGCACCCAACAATTGTTAACTGAAATATTATTATATTACAGCTGAAATATAATTTAATCCGATTCCCCATACAAGACGACTAAACATGTTGTTTGTCCATTTCAGATACATTTGTTTGATAACATTATTTGAATGTTTTAAAATCTATTTTTGAACAATTATTTTTTTTCAATAGTTATTTATGTAGTAACTATAAAACATAACTTTTAAATTTTTACGCATTATTAATTATAGATCATTCTTTACGAATAATTAAGACTGCTTTATTAAAATTTACTTAAATTAATGAAGTTTTCATTAGATATCAATTCGTAAACTTTCAAAATCCGCATGGAACGCGGTAGACTTGTACCCACCCTGCAGTGGGGCGTAGGTAGGCTTATACTTTAAGTTTTAACAATGGGCCTTTGTCTTTATATATGTTTAAAATAAGCACTCACCTCAAAATAAACGCCAACAAGGCTGAAAATTCGTTTTCAGGCCATACTTGGCGTGAATGCTGAGTACATGTTTTGTTTATTAAAGCCTCACAAAATTATAAGCACGGGCTTAAAGTTGAAATGAATATTTAAAATTTTCTTTATATTGTAAATGGCACAAAATTTTACAACGTGAAAATCTTTAATAACTGTCTACTTAAAAAAAGTAACAATTATTTAACAGAAGAATGATTTTTTGTTAATTGTGTAACATACATGATTGTAAGCTGTTATTTAAAAAAAAGTTTTTTGTAAATAGTTTGTACAACCGTTAATGTAAAATTTACTTTAAAAAAAGTCCCGCTGGATTTCTTGCTGGTTCTTCCTAGGACAGAGGTTTTTTTCCGAACTAGCAATGGTAATTAAACAAAAGAGTGACTTTCGATAAGTATTATTTATAATCTATATTTAATAAAAAGGTTTCCGTTTCTTTTTCTGTTTCCATTCATGACAGTCTGTCAAAAGTCCATTGCTAAATATAGCCTCCCCCATATATTTCCTCATATTTTGCAATTGTTGCCACGCTTGGCAGGCGGGTTGGCAACCGCAGTTTTTTATTATTGCTGGTTATTATCAGAAAGATGCTGCTGCTGATCTCCCGTTTCAGTTATAATATATATATATATATATATATATATATATATATATATATATAAAAATATATATATATAATATATATATATATACATATATATATATATATATATTAATATGTTTTGTCATTCAAAATGTTTTTATTTTTCAGACATGTAATTCTCCTCACGATGTTTCCTTTCATCATCGAGAACGGTAAATTAACATCTAAATATTGGATTTAAATATTTTATTGATGCCTACGGAATTGAACTCGCAATTCTCTCATAGTATAAAATTTCCATCAATAACTCAGACACTGTGTGATGATTGCTTTAACACTAACTTTCATGCAATAAATTTGTGTAGAAGTTTAATTTAAATATATAATATCAATATGGGGATTACGTGTGGAAGAAAACTTCCGAAAAATGCTCGCCTCGACTTTGTTGATAAACTTGACCCTTTTCACGAAAACCTTGCAATCACATGTCTATGAAATTAATAATAAGTCGATATTACGTTATTTATTAAGGGGTCGTCGTACACTTACGAGCGCAAGAAAATTGGGTCAAGAATTTTTTTATTTGTAATATGTGTATGTATATAATTTTATTTCTTGAAAAACCTCTTGTGTCTTATTTCTCATAATTTCCAATACAAAAGTTTAATTTATTTGTTTTAAATTCTACGGTATGGGTTGAATTGAAATATTGTTAAAAATATTATTGCATATCACGAACGGGCTTCTGTGAACTAGTATTAACTTTAAAGTTAAAGTGTTTATTTTACTATGTGGTCGAATGTTTCGTGACAGTACAAACAGGTTTAATAGTTTTTTTTTTAAATTTATTTGTGTTCACAGAAATATTTATATAACGAGCTAAATACTCATTCAATAATAAATTAAAATATCTTCCGTGAAGGAAAATTGACTGAAATATATATAATATGAATATAATGTAAACAATATAAATTTATAAATATAATTTTATAAAATATACACGGATCGCAGAAAGATATGCGAAAAATGTTTTTGTTCTGTATGAGACACTAGCTTGTTATAATCAAGCTATTTTGAAGATTTTATAATTTATGAGTAAAAATACGAATTACTCTATAAATTGCCATAGAGTTGCGACATAATTATTTTATGATGTCTGCCTTTTCCCGTCGTGCAGTGGTCGGGTAAGGTATTACACTACACTATATTAACTCGTACTCGTGTCGTAAGGGTTGTCAATGGGAAACTAAAACAGTAGATGGGCAGACAGCAGCATCTTCCTGAAAATAACTCAAAATAATAAAATAATCTGCGGTTGCCAACCCACCTGTCAAGTGTGCCAACTATAGTAAACATCACCTCCACCAGCAATCGATAGGGGAGGCCTATGTTCAGCAGTGGACCTTTAATGGGCTGTAATGATACAATGCAAATGTATTGTTTATTTTCCAATATCAAACCGCCCTCCATATTTTTTACAAGCTACATCGAAATATAATTTTTCATGAAAAAAAAATGGATCTGCGTCGAGAGCGTTTTCCCGCCGGACGAAGCGTTTGATAAACTATTTGATCTACGCTATTTGATAGCATACATGGATAAAAGGCCTCTTCTAACCGTTTACCGCTGGTTTAACAAATTTCACTACTGGCGACTAATATTGAGAGATGAAGAAAGATGTAGTCACCCTTTGTCGACTGTTACAAAAGAAGGAAACGTGCTAGCATTTTAGATCGATAAAGAAAGATAGACGGAGCGCTGCGTATATTTCAAGCGATGCAGAAACTATGTTCGACTTCTTGACACGCACTTACGCACACAACTTCTTCCTTTTTTTATTTCTCTGGATGGACAAATAGACTCATATGCAACTAAAACTGAACTGATTTGGAAAATTACGTATGATTCAGTACATATTGACAATGAGGGCTAATATTCTTCCAGTCACCAGATGTCGCTAGTTGTGACTGAGGTAATATTTTTTGTTACACGATGTCAGTTAATTCAGAAATTAGTTTTAAATAATAGTACGAAGCAACGTATTATAGCACAGATAAAGTAAAAATTCCGAAAAGCATAAATTTTTAGTTACATCATATGATAAAAATATTTTCAATAATTTTAAACATATATACCTACAGATTTGTTCGGAACCCTCGGTGTGCGAGTCCGAAACGCACTTGACCGGTTTTTTTTTTTTATTTTATAGCTCGTTTTTTTCATTTTTCAACTTTTAGTTATATTTATAGTTTGGATTTCATTTCTAATCTAAATAATATAAAATATAACTAATAATTCGGAATAAAAACATTAAATTTTACATTTTCCCAAGAAATTATCGTCCTCGCTATGAAATCTGTCAAATATTTTACCTCACTGTAAAGTGGCGCCGCCCTGGTGACAGAAAAATTTGTGGATGCCCTCATTAGATCGAGTGCGTTCACGACATTTTACGCGAACACCTTCGCGTGAGGAGGATAGTTTTGCGTTGGACACCGCACAGCCCCACCGATGCACAGAAACAGGCTTGCGTGGATTCGTGCGGTGATTTATTACTAATGATTTAGTAATAAATCACCGCACGAATAAGCAGACCCGTTTCGGCATGCTTACGACATTAAATATCTTGAAACATCTTGAAATTATCTATAATATCCAGAAACATAGACCCCGCCGATGGTTTGACTGTTTCAAAATGAACCAACGCCTTCCAAATTGAAGTCAGAAGATCTAGAGCGCAGGGAATATTTTGATCGCTAGTAACACCAGTTATTCCGCCGAATAATCGAATTAACGTTAATGTCGAATGGAATACTACCAAATGCTTTCAAAAACTATTTGAATTAATTGTGAATTGATGATCACAGTTCCAAACGTTATGTTTTAGTAGTTTTATGCCTGGTGTCAACGTTACAAGATAATCAGGTAATGGAAGCCATGAAATTTTTCGAGATTTATCGGGTGAGAGCAGATTATTTAATACAAAATTGTTTTTACTAAATTAAAATACTGTACAGTTAGATTAATAACGTGTTCTTTATTTGATTTCTTATATTACTAATTTCATTTGTTTTAATGTTTTAATTAGTTCATTAATCTAATATAATTAACAAATTTATTTGATAATTTTAATTCTGTATGCAGGCACAGGTCTATAACATGTAAAAAACATTATAATATATGGATAATACGGATAGTTAAGTTGTAAGACACGTAATATTATAATAAATTAATGCCACACTTAAGTTACAATAAATATTTTGAATTTGAATTTAAATTCGAATTTGATATAGGGTGATGGATTACACTAGCGCTACCACCACTCTGCATATACTATTTATTGTTAATTAAAATTTAGTATAATTAGTGTAATTAGTGATCAATTTAGTTGCTGCTATGCAATATCTTTTTTATTAGCATCTTATTCTAATCTTGAATTTTTTCTTTATTTAAATCGATGTAGGAAATTATAATTATTAAAATAATTTTTAAATGATTAAAAAAATAAATATTATATAATATATAACCTAAAAGTGCCACTTGTTCTTGTAATGTGAAATCCTGTGTTCTTATGTTCATAATTACCGGGAAAGAGGTCGCGAGTGTCGCACGCAAGCAACTTTTAATTGCATTACTTGACTGCCTGCCGCGTAACAATGAAATTTTATACTATGTTCGAGGCTGTGTAAAAGCGTTACTGTATTGTTTTGAAGAGTTTTAAAATAAAGCATTCCGTTACTTGTTTCACGTCGATAACGGAAATTTAGTAGCTTGTTGAGTTATGTTTTAAATGAGGCTGTATGCCAGTAAAAGTTTTATGTGTCGATACTATTAAATTGATAGCAAGAATATATTGAATTTTTCAACAAGCTCTATTTTTTTTTATTAAAAAAATTGACATATCACTAGTATACGTGCAAAAACCTACGTAAAATTGCAATGCAATGCTGTGTTTCGTTGGTGAATGAAAAAAACTGCGGTTGCCAACCCGCTCGCCAAGCGTGGCAACTATGGCAAATACTCCCCAAATGGATAAAGCTATTAAGAAACGGCCCCCAAACCCCGGCGGCCCCGCTATTCCTGGCTACGGTGGCGACCATGGTAACGGCGGGGCAGGGGGTGCTAAGAATCTCCGGTGGAGGTTCGGTTGCCACCTAAGACGACTCGACCTGGCAACTTACAACGCACGCACCCTGAGGACTGACGAGAAGATTGTGGAGCTGGAAGAAGAGATAAAAAAGTTACGCTGGCATATTATAGGATTATTCGAAGTCCGAAGAGAGGGAGGAAACGGTAATTCTCGAATCCGGCAACTTGCTCTATTACCGGGAGGGCCATCATCTGTCCCAAGGAGATGTCGGATTTATCGTCCACGAGTCTCTCGTTAACAACGTTGTAAAGATTGAAAGTGTGTCGACGAGGGTTGCGGGACCTTATACTCAGAATCACCGCTCACAAACGCTATTCGCTGAAGGTCATACAGGTTTACGCACCAACCTCGGCACACCCCGATGAGGAGGTGGAGGAAATGTATGAGGATATCTCTAGAGCCATGCATTCCTCCAAAACCCAATATACGGTGTTAATGGGATTCTTCAATGTAAAACTAGGCACAAGAGAGAATGGTGAGCTGAAAGTAGGGAAACTTGGAATAGGGCAACGGAACCCAAGGGGCCAGCAGCTGGCCGACTTCATGGAGAAAGAGGGACTCTTTATGATGAACTCTTTCTTCCAGAAGCGGCCACATAGGAAGTGGACCTGGTCGAGCCCCGACGGTTCGACAAAAAATGAGATTGACTTCATTATGACGACCAGACGACAACTGTTTAGTGATGTCTCAGTGATCCCGAGGGTGAAAACCGGCAGCGATCACCGAATGGTTAGAGGCACACTGAACCTAAACGTTAAGTTGGAGAGGTCTCGTCTAATGAAGTCAACGCTCCGTCCCCCACGTGCTCTAATCCAAAGTCCCGAGAGTTATAAAACCTCTTTCAGTGCCTAGAAGACTGCAATGAAGTGGACGATATGAATGACAAGCTCGTGGAAACTGTCCATGCGGTCGGAGCTAAGTTCTGCAAGACCCGCCGCAGAAGAACACAAAAACTCTACGATCACACTCTTAATCTCATGGTTGTTAGATGGGAGATGAAGCTACATTCTTCAACAGATTTGACAGCATACAGGCAACAGAACAGACAGATCTCCAAATGCATGCGGCGGAACTTACGCAACTTCAATACAGCTCGTATTGAAGAAGCGATCGAGCGGAACCAAGGCTCCAAAGTCTTTGCCAGAGATCTGTCTGCCAGAAAGAGCCAACTGTCAAAGCTGAAGACAGAATGTGGCAGCATCGTTTCCGGGGCACCTGAGATTTTGAGTGAGATTGAGAGGTTCTATGGGCAGCTGTACACGTTATCGTTGGAGCCACACGCAAGTGTGAGTAACGATCCAAGAGCGAGTCTTATCCGACATTATTCCGATGATATCCCGGACGTCAGTCTGAGCGAGATTAGAATGGCTCTCCAGCACCTTAAAACGGCAAGGCCCCAGGCGGGGATGGAATTACAGCGGAGCTTCTGAAAGCGGGTGGAAAACCGGTACTTGAAGTCCTTCAGAAGCTCTTTAACTCCGTCCTCCATGGTGGCATTACACCAGCGGCGTGGAGCATAAGCGCGGTGGTCTTGTTCTTCAAGAAAGGCGACAAAACTCTCTTGAAAAACTACAGACCGATTTCCCTTATGAGCCGCGTCTACGTGCTGTTTTCGAGAGTCATTACGAATCGTCTCGCGCGCAGACTTGACGACCTGCAGCCTTCCGAACAAGCCGGTTTCCGAAAAGGCTTTAGCACCATAGACCACATACATACCCTTCGGCAAATTGTACAAAAGTCATAGGAGTACAATTTGCCACTATGTCTGGCGTATGTGGACTATGAGAAAGCCTTTGATTCCGTCGAAATTTGGGCGGTGCTGCAGTCCTTTCAGCGTTGCCAAGTTGACTGTCGGTATATCGAAGTGCTGAAGTGCTTGTACGGTAGGGCTACGATGGCTATCAGAGTACAGAACCAGAGTACGAAACCTATCCAATTGCAGAGAGGTGTAAGACAGGGTGACGTCATATCCCCGAAACTCTTCACCGCTGCATTGGAAGACGTTTTCAAGCTTCTGGACTGGAAAAGATACGATATCAACATCAATGACGAGTTCATCACTCACCTTCGATTTGCCGACGATATAGTCCTTATGGCAGACTTGCTGGAGGACCTAAGCACTATGCTCAATGGCCTCAATAGTGCCTCCCAACGGATAGGTCTTAAGATGAACATGGACAAAACAAAGATCATGATTAATGTCCATGTCACACCTATGCCGGTAGTTGTTGGGAGCACTAAGCTCGAAGTTGTTGACGAGTATGTTTACCTGGGACAAATAGTCCGACTAGGTAAGTCCAACTTCGACCGAGAGGTCAATCGACGGATTCAACTCAGTTGGGCAGCGTTCGGAAAATTACGGCACATCTTCTCGTCAGGTATACCTCAAAACTTGAAAACGAGATTGTACAACCAGTGCGTGTTGCCAGTGATGACATACGGAACTGAGACGTGGTCCTTCACTGCTGGCCGGATGAGGAAGCTCAAGGTCGCTCAGCGAGCTATGGAGAGGGCTATGCTCGGAGTTTCTCTGCGTGATAAACTCAGAAATGAGGATATCCGCAGTAGAACCGGGACCTCGGAGCTCGGGACCGTGCTTTGTGGCATTCGTTGGGGGAGGCCTATGTTCAGCAGTGGACTTGTGAAGGGCTGTAATGATGATGATAATTCTATAAAAAAACAACCCATATGGATAACAGAACTTACAATATATAAGCTACAATGTTGTACGGCTCGGTAGCGCTGTCGCTTAATGTATGTCTGCGACGTTACGGACCGCGGGTGCGATTCGATGGAAATCTATATCCGAACGATGCTATAGTAAAGGCACTGCTTTTGGACGGCAGGAAGAGGTAAGATGGTGGTACCTACCTCACACAACTTCCTCGTGGAATCGAATACAACCAGCGATTTTTCCGGACCGATACGACCTAAGGATGTTCAAGAAAAGAGCCTACTCTTTCTTAAAAGGCCGGCAACGCCCATGGTGTTACAGTTGCTCATGGGTGGTGGTCGACACTTACCATCAGGTGAGCCACGTGCTCGTTTACTCCTCTTCTAGAAAAAAAAACCCAGAAGGATTTTTAAACAAAAAAGGGAGCTCTTCCACCTAGAGATCATCCGAAGAAGGCCGTCTCCTCGAAGCCTATATATCTTTTAGTGTGTTTTGATCTATACAAACTACATTCTACACTTTTAATTTACTAGTACTAAATATAAACACCATTTTCAATTGGTAAAAACTTTAAACAAATAACATCTAAATCATTTAAATTTACATATTATTCTCTTTTTGAAATTGAATAAAGTACAAACACAAAAATCGCATTATCAGGATATATTACGCATATGCATACTCCTGGCTAAAATACGGGATAATGTTGTAGGGAAACAATGTGCACGGAAACCAATTGTTACTTATACAAAGAAAATTGTTAAATTAATAGCCCACATTAATAACATACAAAGTTGTAGACCATATTTTATAAAATTTAAATTATTATCATTATCTCCACCATTTACATGTGATATATTATGTACATTAAGGAAACTCATAACCTAACACACACAATATAAGACTACACTTACCATCTAAAATAAAAATGCTTAATTGCAGTCCACGCTACATGGCTTAAAGAATGCACTACCAAAAAAAAAACGCGTAGCTGAAAGATATTTTTATATAACAGATAAATATTAAAATATTCTATAGATTTTTTTATGTTAATCTACCAAGAATTTGAAATATATTTGTAATGTTGAATATCTTATTACCTTTTAGAATATATTTAGATAAATTATTTTATTTTATTATTAAAAAGTGTACGACTTGGTTAATTCGTTAATTTATACCTCTTAAATGTTTTATTGATACGTCTGTAAAGGATAACTAAGTGATAAGTACCATTTGTAATTTATATTAAGATCACTTAGTGAACAAATAAATACTAGAATATTATAATATAGTACACACATTTTTCATTATTTTAAGTGTCAGAGTAAACGTTGCAAAGAAAGAGTATTCTCTTTCTTATATTATAGTGTATCAAAAGTATCACAATTAAATATGAAATGAGTGAAAAGTAATAATGTTACTGTAAAATATAACTTAGAATTGATTTATTTGATTATCCCAAGCAAGGCGTGTCAAAGAGAAATTAAACTTATTTTGGAACTTGTGTGATAGTGACCTACTTATAGCAAAACCGGTATCTCTCCGAGATGACAATGTATACATTTGTTCACATTGGTGATGGTAATCACGATTATGGAATTTAGTACCTACTACGATATTAGAAAGAATTTTTTTTTACTTAATATAAACCGGTGCTTGTCTCTCCTAGTGATAATTGGCGATGATGCCCTAGATGGTAAATCTCAGTTTCTTAGCGTAACCTAATTTAAAATTAAACGTTTTGTACAACCGACTTGAACATAAATTATTAAGAATAACTCAAAAGCTATTGGTAGAGCTTAATTACATTTATATGCGACCACATGTGAAGCACCAGCTTTCAAATAAAGAAAAGAATCATCGAAATCGGTTCACCCAGTAAAAAGTTATGAGGTAATACACAAAAAAAACCTACAGTCGAATTGAGTACCGTCTCCTTTTTGAAGTCGGTAGAAAAGACTATTAACACTTGCCTGATTGTAATCGGACGGAAAGTGAGACGGCGGAAAACTATACCACTCTTTTGTTGTATGTGTAGAATATCGACAACAAAAGGGCGGAGAACAGCAGACCATCTAGTTGCCTGATGGTAAAAAGGAGAGGGAGGATTTTAATGATGCATTTTCTACACACAAGTATACTTATTTATAATTCATTCAGGTAAAAAGCAGAAAATAGCAATTATTAAAATTGAAGAATAAAAAAATTACAACGTGTTTTGCGTTAATAGTGAAAGATAAATTAATTATCTAAATACATGTTACAGTATATATACAATTACACCTGGACAGGACATCCTTTTTATCCAGATGTATGAATAATTATATTTTTCTAGAAAAAACTGTCTTACACGTATCGTAGCACTACTCTACAAACACTTCAGCACTACCGTATATCGATAGTCGACATGGCAGAGGCTGTAGCTACGCCCAAGTTTCGGCAAAATCAAAGGCTTTTAAGTAGCATTTATATGTACTATATTAATACTAGAACTTCATCAACATCATTATGATTACTACCCATTAAAATGAAAACTGCTGAACATTGGCCTCCTTCAAAAAATGCCACAAAGTCACCTATGTCCTGAGCCACCTGCATCCATCGACTTCCTTCCACTTACCAAGCTGTCAATCAATTTATTGGGGGGCCGCCCTACACTTTGACGTGGCTGTCACTTGAGAACTTTTTTCCGCGTACCGACAGGTATTATATGAATATCTTACAAATATTTTTTTACGATTCTTTTTATAATGGAACGGGAATTCTGAGTACGGTGTTCCTGAATATTAAAACGTTTTAATAGATGTTTCAAGTTACAATCTTTATATGTTCCAATGCTGGGCAGAGGCCTACTCTTATTTCTGAGCTTGTTATGGATAATAAGTTCGCCGTGCTGCTGCAGTGCGTATTGGTGAACTTCACGTGTCTGCGAAATATTTTTATGGTTCAGACATGCAATTTATCTCACGTCACGTTCTCTCCCCGTCGAGTACGTGGTAAATCTGCACTAAAAATTGCAATAAACAAGCTCGCGTACTGCGAAATTTATGGCGAGCGCTTATTCCCTGAGCCATGTACCACGGCTCTGTGATATTCATGTTTAATTGAAGTTCAATAGAAGTTTCTTAATAGAAACTTGAGAAAACTTTATTATATTATGCTATTGTAAACTTAGTCACGCGTAACGTTCATCAAGGCTGGATGTTGTGGAGTTTAGAAGCAACGAACCTTATTAAAACATGAATTACTTTAAAGAGCTTAGCCCTATAGCGACCGCTGTGCAAGTTTGAATATTGTTGGATCAGCGGGATTTTACGCGGCGGCCTTTAACTACAGAAATTTAAAAAGTGGTAGCCTATGTTCCTCCCATTGGAGTTTACTCCTTAAGAATAGATTTTCATGTATAGCCCGCGGTACACAAATTCAATGGGGAGCGAAGTCGAGGGTTAACAAAAAGTGAAGTCGTTTTGTTGCCCTCCCCCCCCCCCCCCAGCAACACAATCGCGCATATTATGTTGAACGCGTGTAAAGATGGCGATAATGGTTGATTTTATTTAATACTTAAAAGTTATTCGTAAAATATAACTGATAAGCTTAATCTTTAAAAATGTTATTCAAACAAAAATATACTAAAACATAAATATACCTACGTAAAAAGATATAGTTATGTAATGTATTAGCTTTAAGGATTTATTTTCTTCAACATAAACCAATAATATAGCCCTATTCGAAAAAATATCAGTTGCTATCTTGTTAAGGATATGATAAGAATTAATGGCACTAAATTCACAGCTTCTTAAGGAGTCAACTTCGATCGCGCGTCGCTGACATGTGCCGTTTTTACCAGCTAGCAGTAAAGAGTAACCTGCTATTATTTGGTATATTTTTTTAAGAAATAATTATTATATTTGTAAGGAAAAATTTGCCGTAATCGTCGTGCGTAGCGGGCGGATTGATAATCACAGTACCAGATTGGTTTGCAACTTTGACACTGAAATCGGTCAGTGTGAACATGAGTGAAATAAAATATACTTTTATTTATTTATTATAAGTCAGTTCTTTACTGCAATCCCACCTGGCAGTAAGTGGTGATAAAGCCCTAGACGGTAAACTGCAGTCTTGCGCAAAAAAACAATTTAGTTTTGCTTTAAAGACACGTACATTGTAATCAGTCGGAGAGACAAGCTTACAGTGAAAGAAGTACATAAAGTAATCCTATAGCCAATAATAATAGAGTTAACCCAAATGATAAAAATTGGAACTTTAAATTTGTATAATTACTAACAAATTACGTATTATTTATTATATTTTTCCGGTACCAAAGGTAAACTTAAAAATTACAAGGCAATTGACAAATGTGTAGCTATATATTTTTTTTTTATAAGACAAACGAAATACAGTCCACCTGATGGGAAGCGGCTCATGCAGTCCATAGACTCCTGCAAAAAAACTTCAAACAAAGATGGCTATAGATGTGTTGTCGCCTCTGAGGAGGAGATGGAATGCCTAGTAGCCTATAATTATACTGGCTATCTGCACTTTTCCCACCCCAATGAAGCTGTGCACACACTGCTATTTGGCGGGAGAAATAGGTAAGAGGATGGTACAAAAACCTGAAGGACCCTTAAGACAAAAAAGGAGTCCTTCCACCTAGGGATTATCCGAAGAAGGGCGTCTCCTTGAGGCAATTTGAATAAAGTACAAACACAGAAACCGCATTATCAGTATATTACGCATAGTATGCACACTCCTGGCTAAAATACGGGATAATATTGCGGGGAAACAATGTGTAACCACGTAAAATTACCACCTTATTTAAATTGTTTATTTTTGAAATAAATATTATGCTTTATTTTATTTTATTTTTTGTTCCTTATAAACTTAATATTAGTTTCAGCTGCGGAGCAACTGCTATTTTAAAAATTTTATACTTATAAATTTTAATTATTCTTTCGGTTATTTTGCATTCAAAAACAAGTAATGCATTATTTAAGTATAATTTTCTTAGATTTTAGTTAATAGTTAAAATAATTCAATCATTATCATCATCACCATCTTCATCAATATCTTCATTACAATCTATCACAAGGTGCTCCAATCAGTAAAAGTCCCCAAAAATGTAACAATTTTTGCATGACGGACTACTATAACTATGCACTAACTACTACTGGCCAATTTCGACTAAAAGATCTTTCTTTTCTTTTGTAACTTTACTGATTTAACAAAAAAGGTACTAGAATTAATAATTAGCTTGGTAGCTTATGTTCATTATCATTATAAATAATATCTAAAGTAATAATAATTTGCATCACGATTCACAACGTTTATTCCCACGTGGATAGAACGCAGCGACGAAATTACACTTTAGCATTAGGCAACAGTTTCGCTTAGTTAACCGCTCCTCGCAACTTTTCACATTTATCCTCAAAAGTTACCCCATTCGACTCGGTGGCCTGAGTGCGGACCGTCATTTAAGAATCTTTCTGTGCTTTATAATGAATGGACTATTTAACTTTGTAAATAGTGCTAAGAATTTTGTCTAAAAGAGAAACAAGAATATTACACTGAATATCTAGAATATCTAGTAAATGTATGTGTATGTATATATAATATATTAACTGACCAGGCAGGCGTAGTTCTGTCCTTTCCGACGACCATTTGTTTTGCTAAAAAAACTCAAATCAAGAGAAGAAAGAAAAGAAATCAGTTCAGTAATTTAGGAAACCATCGCCGACAAACAATGTGACACGTAATTTTTATATATAAAGATATATATATATATATATATATATATATATATATATATATGACATATAATAGTAAATTAATATAAGAAAGCGTCAAACCATATATTATGCTTATATAGTTGGCTTGAAAACTTTATAAAAATTATCATTAAGAAGTAATATATTTTAAAGGAATTTACATAGATTAAGTCGATAATGATAGCAACGATCGGCCGATTTCAAACATAGTGGCAAGTTTCGAATACTGTCAGACAATATAAACGGTGCTTTCCTAAACTATACGAGTATAAACAACACAAGGGCACTCAACCAACCCGAGCCCGAAATAACCCTATAAGATCGATTTAAGATTAAAGGGAGGTTTAAATGCAATATAGCGGGGATAATTACAACACAACCACAACTTAACATATGTTGATTTGCCTACATGTTAGCCTGGCTAGATTTCTCATACAGAACCCGTGCCTTCGCAGCTGACAGTACAAATAGCATCCTAAAAGAAGTTATTTTATTAATTTGGTTGAGACTGGCAAGTTACATCAATAATCATAAATACTGGATATCTACTGATTAATTTAAAAATAGAACACTTATTAGTTCAAATATTCTATTTGGGAAATACTGGTTTCGTGAGAATGAGGCGCTCTCGGTAGAGAATAATAGTGTTTTGTAATCAGGCGGGAGTCCGCTGGCAATAATGGAGCTCAGCCGACGTGACCTTTTCGCTGTGATTTACTTTGACTATAAAAAAGGTTTGAAGCCCCAGAAACGTTATGAAATATTTTTGTTTGTGAGTTTGCTTATTAAGCAACACTTTTAAATTTGTTTGGCAAAGGTCACGGGGAAAACTTATTCGATAAATCAACGAATTACTATTATCACTATATGAAGAGCTTGAGCACGAATTGTGTATTAGAGCATCAGTAATACAAAACATCATACACGATCAACTTTCTCAATATTTTCCATTGGGTAGAGTAGTAGATAGAGAAATTTGACGCCGGTGAGATATTCCTTTATAAAAACTGACGGTGAAACGTAGCCTTATTGCGATGATTACTAAACAAAGCGACAGTCAAACGTATGGTGCTTTCAAGACGAGCAAACTCTAACGAAACGTTGCCGTGTATATAGCATACAGCAACAAATAGTCATCGCTTTTTGTGTAATCAATACCGCTAAAGTAGTACTAGACGATGAAAAAACGGTAAGCTAACGGGTGGTAAGTAATAATTTTGCTCCAAAAGTATTATAAGCTTTATGTTACACCAAAATCTTCCTGACTTCGGCATCTTCTATAGCACCACAATGCAGCGCTGCATATATCTGTTCACAAACACTCGACTGTTTTAATTCAAAAGGTATGTCTACCCTAATTCACCGGCCATATTGCCCTGACCTAGCAGTCGTAACGTCAGTATCCGCGATTCGGCACTATAGGTGCGTACAGGCACTTGTTGAAGACTTTTGTCTTTAGACTTTGTGGTGTTAGCTACAAGAAAAACTGAATATAATCATACTACTTAAATATATCGCGTGGGTAAATTAGTTAGGAAGTAATTAAAAAACTTAGAAATTTAAAGAAGTGTTTAGAAGAATAATATAGTGATAACGAGCTTTGTTGGCTTACATCCAATAGGCCCGGTGCCAATACTTACTGTACCTGTTGACTATATGTTTATCCTGACTATATCTTATTATTTATAACAAGTCCGTGTTTGACAACATTCCCTGCTGACGTGGTGCTATTGCCCTATATGGTAAAGCGTAAGCGTACCGACGTAACAAAGGCCTATTCGCTCTTGCCATGAATATTTAAAATTTAATTTTATCATAATTAATTTTATACAGGCCGTTATTAAAAACTGCAGTCGCTCATAGGTTAATATTAAGTTGACAACTCTATTTTTGTCTTTCCGCATAAAACATAATAAGTTTTTTTAAACAACGAAAACAACGATAACGATACAACAATTTGAGAATATTTTCAATCTGTCCTCTTGAGTACTAGGACAGCCTGTTTAGCCTGTAAAGTCTATAGCAATCAGAAATTTCATTTTCAACAAGGATTACTTGTTTAATAAATGGTTTTAATTTAAGAGCACTTACCTGAACATGATACGGCGCCACTTTCTCTTCACCCTTGATTTCTACATTTATATGAAGTCTGATGGCTCCTGACACAGCTGACTTATCCGTTCTCTTCTCCAGATTGTACCACACGTCCATTTCTCCGGAAAGTGTTCGAACCTGCGGCAAATATACGTGTCTACTGATACAATTTATAAAAATCATAAGGTAAATAAAAAAATAAGGTAAAACCTTAAATATATTTACTTTTCCTCTTTTACAATTTCATCGTGAATCTCGACACGTCTAATTAACTTTGTAAAATTCTTTACCATTTTATATATTTAATTTCTTTTTTGAAGTACGCCCGATGTTTTTATAAATGCCTTGAAATTATTGGAAGTAATTTTTGTTTTAATATTTTAATTCTTATTTACCTCAATGATTGTTTGGCCCAAAAAGTCGTCCGATTCTCTGGTTAACTTTTGCCGGAGCTTTGATTTTAAGTCGTTATCTTCATCCCATACTCTCACTTTGATGCGATCGGAAGAGTTATGACATTCACTGAAAGAAATGGTTGTTTAAGTAAAATTATTACCGAGAAAATTATTAGATATTTGAAGAAAATAGTAATGTAGTCATAAATTGTATTCATGTAACTTACGAGTAAAGGTTAGTCTAAAAATGTGACATATCATGAAAGAGTATCCAGCTTTTATGCAGATAGTTGCTGATACGGATGCTAGCTGTGTTAAAATTATTTTTAAATTTTTAGACACGTCTGGTGGCGGCGTGAGATAACACATCGTAAAAGGTAACAATGGTAACCGGTCAAACAGACCTCATGGCCTTCATTAAGGTACATTAATCTTACACTACTCTGTGTACTGGTGAATTAAGAGAATCCACCACATATAATCCCGTGGGTGTCGTAAGAGGTGAAAGAGGAAAACTGAAGCAGAAGATGGCCGGCATCATCTTGATAACAAATAAATAATAATAAAAACTGCGGTTGTCAATCCACCTGCCAAGCGTGGCAACTGTGGCAAATATATAAGACAAAGGGAGGCCTTTTTGCAGTGGTATTCTAATAGAATGTAATTAATCAACCAATCAATCAATCAATTCCTACATTACAAAAAAGGTCATCACTAATAGTTGACTTTTATGGACAGATAAAGAAGGAGAAGAAGATATGACGATTTTTACAGCGTCCAATATGTAATAAGGTTTCCTTCCTTTCGATGTGAGCGATAGCGCAAACACTTAAATTTCAATTAGAAATTTTAGTGTTTCCGCTAGCGCTCTGCCTGGCTACCACGGCTCTAAATAAGTTGAAGACAGTGTATTGTGATAGAGGCTCTTTCAATATAATTCTTAAATATATTTTTTTATTTTAATATTCTAGTTTAAAGCACATTAAAGTTTACAATATTTGAACAACAATTCAACTCACAAGTAAAACTTTTCATTCCAAACTGGATTCAGTTCCTGAGGCATTGTTCTTGTCCTCTTCTTAACTTTGCTAACTTGAACAGTGACGTAAGGGTCAGAAGTTCCGCTCTTGTCTTTTGCGATAAGCCCTTGTGCACAAATAACTGCCCGCAAAGGAATTTTTTTTAGTCGAATATAAAAACAACACTAAAGTGTAGAACTTAATAAATTACAACAGTTATGAGTTTTCCAATAGGAACGAAATATCTTTGACTGGTAATTAACGCAATTTGCAAAGATTAAACGACAGAAACAAAAATGGAATTACTTAAAAATATCGTGAAATATATTTTACATGATCGTTCAGGAAAAACAGCGTCATGTGTTCTGAAGAAAAGTGTAGTACTCCAAGTTTGTCAATTAAATCATAATGTTTTTAACTAGATAGCCTTCTTGTAATTGAACTTGTGAAAACACTTTGTTCTACAGTCTCAAAAGTTGAACGCGAGAAGAGCTTTACGAGTATGTAACAATTATAAACAATGACATCTTGTAGATTGGGTTTTAGATTGACACATTTTCATTCTCTAGCTAAATTAGAAAAGTTGAAAGGGAGTAATGCATTTAATTGACATTTCTGTTATGTAATAAAAGTTTGTGATAGAACTAGTCAATATAAAAGATAAAGATTTAGACATTTCTCGATGCCATTTTATTTTATTTTAATCAATTCTGATGTTATCAATTCATACTAACGTTTTATTTGGAAAAATATACAAAGAAATACACTACATAAGGGTGTGGGAGGAGATGTTAAAATGTGTAATAAACGTGGTAACAATTATAATTGATCCGAAATAATAAATAGCGATTTCGTGAATAAAATTACAGAAATTTTTAAACGAGAAAGTAAGTTGTTTCCTTTCAATTAACACCATACTCGGACTTGTTGGAAAACTCATAATTTTTGTAACAAAAAACAAAGTTTAATAATAAAACCACTTATTATTACTTTACCTTTTCAAATGGCCAAAGAGTAAATAATTACTCCGTTTCAATAATAACCAGAAATGAGGCACTCAATCTTGATACGTATTAGGTTTTTAATAGGTATTAAGTGGTGATAGTACACAGGGAACATGTTTGCATTTAAGAGGCAATTATCTACTTTTTACCATTATTGTAACAACTACTATTTACGAATTAAAATAATTAAATACTGATTACTTTTAATTACTGCAACATGATATTGAAGAGCCACCACATATTAGACATCCTGGTTGCAACAGCCAGGATTAGACAACCAAGCAATAGTCGAAATTTCTAAGTATTAAAAGCCATTGCTAATTTAGATTCAGCACTCAAATTTTGACTGACTGCAAAAACAACTTTACGGAGACTAGAAGCAGATCACTGGCGTAATATAGCACGTTTTAATTCTTGCCGCAGCCCAGCATATTGCTGGGCCTAATAAGTCTGTTGCATCCAAGTTGCCTGGTACGCGTGGGCTCTTTGAGGCTCGTTTTCTATCTTTACATAATACTTACCCAATGGCGCCGGTTTATGTTAGCTATATTACCGTCTGGATTTCTTGAAGTTAATGATCTGGGATGGGATTGAAGAAGAAGACGCTAGCATCAAATCTACCAAATTTTCTCTAAAATGCCCAAATTTCAATTCTATAACGATTCGATTGCAGCGACTACATAATCGCAACGTCTAATGCAAACTTCGACCAAGAAGAAAGTAACAAAGTAAGTATGCTCGGATGTTATATTATCTAATGCTCTCGGAATTTACACGAATCGAAAATTTTACAAACTTTCAAACAGGAAAGTATGCAAATCAAATGGGATGTCCTTTAAAGAGTGCCAGGTTTTAAAGTCCCGCATGCTACTGGATTCACTAATTATTCAATTTTCATTCACCTACTGATAAAGAGAACTACACGTGTTAGAAGGTTTCTATTAGGTCTGAAATAGTAAATTATAAATTAGATATCTTATCACGGATTATAATGTGCTAAAAATTTTCAAAATCGTGTTAAATTTGTGTTTGTAAAATGCGTGCAAATGTGTTTAATTAGTTATTATTTGATTATGTTTAATTAAGTTAATATTAAATAAAGTGATTATAATCGTCCTGTACGTGTGATGCAAAAAAGTGTGTGGAAATTGAAAATTGTATATTATGTGATAGAATTCATGTTTTTTGTTTGATTCGTGGAATTTCCTCAGTGTAAATGAACAATTTAAGCTGTTTAGTTATAGGTGAGTAGAGGCGGTGCACTAACGTCCGTGAATGGATTGGTTTTTAAATTGAAGTAAAATTGCAGAGGGTTTTCTGACATCTGCTAATATTATGAATAACGTTTCCATTTTGGTATTACAATTTCACTAAATTGAAAATATTTTGTAACTGCAAGTTTAAGTCTGCACGTTTCACGAATTATTATTATTATCTAAATTGTGATTTTTAAAATAGCAGATATCAAAAATAAGAATTATATGGAAGTCAGGCGAAGATTTTGTCTAATAGAGCGAAATCTGCGAGCGTGCGGTTCGTCGCCGCAAAAGACCACTGCAAACCTGTAATGGCGATTTTGCAGGACCATTTCGAAGTCCCTTCAATAGTGACTTGCTTGGCCTGTTCGAGGCTGTCAATGTGTGTGTCTGGGTCGACACTAAAAGTCCGCCTGGTCGCCACATGAAACGAAAGAAAAGAAATTTAGTGATGTGCTCGACACAGTTCTGTACGGGATCTTCGCTGATTACCGGCTGCCATGACACCTGTGGAAGAATTATATTATTATTTTACGCCACATCTCCCAACCTGTGATAGCGATCTTGGCGCTCCATTTTGATGTGCCATCAAGAACCGACTGCTTCACGGTGCTCATGTGTGCTGAATGTCCCTCTCCTTCGATGCTGAACACGCGTCTGTCACACACACATACACACATTGTCAAATTTGTTTATTGCGCAATATCTGTGAACCCATCAAAAAGTTAAGTAAGCTCCAGTTATCACCCGCTGTATATGCATTGGGAAAAATAGATTATTTATTATTTCGTCTCTCCTATCACACTCATATTAATATTTTGTCATTAAAGATAGTTACTTCCTATATACATCAGCTGATATGTGGTAACTCAAGGACTATGCGGTTGCTAAATGTGATAGCACGCGCTCAAACCGGTTTGGACCTCCATAGGTTACTTCAGCACATTTGTTAAATGCGATTTTATGTGCTGATTTACCTAGGCGGTGAAGGAAAACTTCGTGAAAAAACCTGCATGAATGAGAAACACAGACAGCGCAGTAGGCATTTCCTTGCTCTATAAAGAGAGGGTTTATGAGACATATCAGAGGAGGTCAGTGGCTAGGAGTGGAACGAATATAGGCTGTAACTTTACTTTATTTACAATTATCATAGCTGGGACTAGACTGATATTTGAAAGGTATTAGTCGCCGTGCGTGTTGCGGTCTTCTTCAGTCTTAGGAATGTTTAATTCCTCACATGCTGGTAACATCACGATGTTTCTCTTTAACGCCGAGTTCGTAGTACATCAGTATACATCATCATTGTCATATTCATATTAAAAAGATTTTTTCCCCAAAAGTCAACCTTACGAGAAAAAGGAAAAAAATCGACGGAATATCCATTCTATATACTAAACCCAAATCCTGCAGACTGGTGACGGAAAGCAACATCACTATTTGAGTATTTGGGCATTACGAGTATACTAATGACTCCGGTCAAAAGATAATATGACAAGATTAATGCAAAATTATTTAGTGTCGTTTTTATATTGTTGCTTTATATGTATAGGTAAGTAACAATATAAATTATTTTTCTTACGTATGCAGTAGTTAATTTTTTATAGCTTTTAAACTTTTACTAATGATAACATCATAGAGTGTGCTGATTAGTTATTTACATTTGTCAAGCATAAAACAGTAAAAACAAAGTCATAAATTGATGTTTAATATTTTACAAATATGACGTGTTTATTGTTTGTACAAACATTGTTTTTCGCGTATTTGGTTATGATTATATTGTGATAAATTCTATCACATAGCCTTTGAATAAGAGAACATTTATTGTGCAAAATAATTGTAAAATGTAGCTGTATTCTGAATGACGAAGTTTTGAGTTTAAGGAGATGGAAGGAATACTTTGAAAGCGTGTTTATGAGTGATGAGACGTTTGAATTAAATGAAATAGAAATTCCGAAAGAAGAGGAAATAGATAGAGATATAAGTATAGATGAAATAATGAAAGCAATGAAAAGTATGAAAGCAGGTAAGGCAGCCGGTTATGATAGAGTATCTCTCGAAATGCTAAGGGCTGGAGAAGGAGTGGTGGCAGACCTGCTGTACACCTTGTTTAATTTATGTTGGGAACTTAAGCGGGTACCGGGAGACTGGTGCAAAGCCGTGATAGTCCCAACATATAAGGGAAAAGGATCACAGCAGGACTGTAAAAACTACCGTGGTATCAGCCTTCTTAGCATTGTGGGAAAACTGTATGCTAAGGTACTAATTGAAAGAGTTATGAAAGAAACTGATGGAAAATTTTGGGATTTAGAAAGGGAATGGGATGTACGGCAGTCTTTGGCCAAAAACCAAAATGTTTTTTGTGCGTTCATAGACTTGGAGAAGGCTTATGACAGAGTGGACAGGGATGTGTTATGGCAAACACTGAACTCATTTGGGTTGATCGCTGGTCTGATACAGGCATTGAAGTCTCTATATAGGGACTCTAGTGCTTGTGTCAGGATCAACGGGGCCTACGCGGACTGGTTTGGCATCCATAAAGGTGTCAGACAGGGCTGTGTGGCTTCCCCGTGGTTGTTCAACCTATTTATGGACAGTTGTTTGGAAAATTTGAAAGTAGAAGAATGCGGGTTAAGAATGGATAAGTTAACCGTCAAATGCCTTTTGTACGCCGATGATCAAGTCATACTTGCATCGTCGGCGGCCGAGTTACAAATGATGGTTACATTAATGAACAGGACATTAAAAGAAAAGGGAATGAAAGTGAACGCAAGTAAGACGAAAGTTATGGTTTTTGAAAGAGAAGAAAGTAAAACGATATGTGAAATAAGAATAGAAGGGAAGTTAGTAGAGCAAGTAGATGAGTTTGTATATTTGGGATGTGTGTTTAGCAGGGATGGTAGATATGATAAGGATATAGAACGACAAGTGAATGCAGGAAATAGAGTGAATGGGGCTCTACACTCTATTGTGAAAAGTCAGAATGTGTCCAAAAAGGCACGTACGGCAATTCACAATGCTGTGTTAGTACCTACTTTAATGTATGGTAGTGAACGTTGGGTGTGGCAGAAGAAGCACGAGAGTAGAATAAATGCTGTAGAAATGCGGTCATTAAGGAGTATGTTAGGGATGAATCTGAATGACAGAGTGAGAAATTGTTTAATAAGAGAAGAGTGTGGTTTGCAAGACGATGTTGTGACCAGGATTAAGAAAGGAATGCTTCGGTGGTTTGGCCATGTAGAAAGAATGAATGAGGAAAGAGTGTCAAAGCAAATTTATATTGCAGAGGTGAACGGCACAGTCGGGAAGGGTTGCCCTAGGCGAAAGTTTATCGACCAAATTGGCGATTATATTAAAAATGGGCCAAATCCAAAGAGTACCTTTAACCGACGAGCGTGTATGCGTAGGTATATGGATGTGGAGGAAGCGAGAGAGGTGTGTCAGGATCGTGCCAAATGGAAGTCCATAATCTCTGCCTACCCCTCTGGGTGACAGGCGTGAGTGTTTATGTATGTTTATGTTTTTAATTGTAAATAAATCTTTATAGATGAACAATCTCGGTTCCAAAATTAGCACACGTTATAAATCCTATAATACTGAATTATTAGATCGTTTAATCAATGACTCGTAGAAAACAGAACCTGTATTCGAGCTGACCCGACATAAATACAGACTGTAGTGCAATAAATATCCGTAGAAATCTACCGTATGATGACAGCGTAAGAGAACCCTTAATATCATTTCGTACCGTGGGTGTCGTAAGAGTCGACTACGGGAATTGTCATTAAGACCTTAAGGCTTCTGAAAGATGGCGGATAGTGAGACACTACCTCGTTAGTGTAGTCGTAAGATACCCAGACCAGCGACAGGAATCAGCGTCGAAGGTACGAAATGTCTGGTACTGCGGTCGTCAATCTGCCTACCAAACGCGGAGATTTAGGCAAATTCTTACTACAGCAAGAGAGGCCCATATCCATCAGTGGTTTTTTAACGGCCGTTAAAGAAGAAAATCCATAGGGAAAATTATATTAAAAATAAGTAAAGTTACAAAAATATTAATTATATAGCAATACAAACTATTGCCAATCAAGATTATTCTGAGCGTAGAAGGTAAGGTATATCAAGCTGTGCACGGTAATGATATAATTTTTTAAATAATTATTGTTATAAAAATCCTTTGAGAAATTCCAGGAATTTCGCTTGTATCGTAAAGGCGTTTTACATACATAAATTGAACATGGCCAAACATCAAAAGCTGAAACAATTGTTTGTAGGCGATACAAATGTATTCCGAATGGACATCGCATCCGCGGTGCGCAGCGCTGCAGCTGAACGCTACCGAGTTCTCATAATACTATTACAGATTCTTCGTGACACTTTATTTAAGATAATAATTAAAATTTGAGTTAAATATCTTTACCTAATGAGTTCGAAAATCTCCGGTTTATCCCGTTCTCTTTGCTTCATTCGCTCCTTCATAGCGGTGATGATAGAGTTCGCCTTGTCCTCGGCTCCATGCTTGGAAGACTTCTCAGCAGCCCCTGCGAAACACACTGCTCAGGCGGTGCCAACATAGTTCTTAATTGTGCTATATGCGCCGGGACGGCCCCCCGCCCCGCGTTCAGGCCCGGTACGACCACTCGATAGCTACAACTCCACCAGAAACCGATTCATAAATATTCAATGTTTTCTCAGGATATCAGTTCTAATGTCGTCGTTCACTTCAAGCGGCGCCAGTCGCAGCAAACCTGAGCACTGCGCCTCTTTATTATATTTAAACACAGCCTAATCAGTTACTGAGTTAATTTTACCATAGTCATTATCTTTAGCGAATTTTGTCTACATTTATCAAAATAAACGTTATAGCGCGGACTCAATCTTTATACTATAAGCAATACCCTTTATATATTAATTTGTAGGAGTTTTATAGGTCTATTAATGTACATTAGTTATTGAATAACTTATATTTTACTAAATAAATTCAACCCTGTTTTGGGCGTTTTTATAGTTTTTTAACAACAAATAAAAACAAAATAATATTTAAGAAACACAAAATGAAAATAAGATAAAATCTAAGACCACATAATGTAACTTTGAAGTGGAAAGAAATTAAAAAGCGTGCATTAATTTCTAACAGTCACTTTCAGCTTTATCTGATCGGCAGTGTCTATTGTGTTTTTTAAAGTTTTAAACAAAATTAAATAGAAAGTGTCGGTTGTAAAGTAGGGTATATAGTATTTAGATATTTTAAGGATGTTATCAAGTTTCGGCGCTGGGCGGGGCAACCCGGAAGAACGGACGAATGCAAGGACGGACCCGTAACTAAAATAATCTAAACTGTCCACACTTTGAAAACATTTTATAATATTTTACATATTAATACATACGAAATGAGGTGAAATATGTATAATAAATACGTGCAAACAAGGTGCTACAAAATAAAATGAAATAAAGATTTAAAAAAAACATGAAAAGATTCATTAGTATGGTTCTACAAAAATATTAATGTAAAATATACCTAAATAATATAATTTTAAACACAATTGAATATTTACGAGTTGATATTAAATCATTGTTGCTTTCAAAGTGTAGACTAGATTATATTAAGGACGTGCAGTCGAGTAACGCGAATTGTAAACGTTCATGAAACGGTTTAAATAAGAACGACTGCTCGCCTGCATGGTAATACAAACGTGAATCTAAAACGGAGTCCAACGGGACTGAAGTTGAGGAAAAATGTCATAAAATGTGGTGATAATGCACTGGCTTCGAACGACGATTGTAACTCATGCTATTTGTTATGAGGTCCAAAATGTTAACGAGTTAATGAAAACGAAACACACGCCATGTAAGAATCAAATATCTAGCTTATAGTTTCAAAATCTAAATATTCTTTGTATTCATTTTTGAATATCGTTAACTCTTGCTGTCTGCATTATTATTAATAACGTTTGATCTATTTTTTATATATTAAGAAAACAAAACTACTATTTTAAATGTAGTAATGATTAATACATGCAAATACTTTATTCATGCAAATGAACTAAAATTACTGCTTTACCTACGACAAAATTTTGATTCAAATACCGTTTTACCTTGTTATATTGACATCGGTTAGTGTGCTAAACCTAAATCTAACAAATTACGCATAAAATATAAATATGTAAGCCGATCCATACTTTACATATATTTTCTTTCTTTCTTCTTTATCGGCCCGTAAAATTCTCGGTAAAATTTTTCGATCTCTTCCGTTGTAGGAAGGAATTGTCTTAATTATCACGCTTGGCAACTGTCAAGTGGATAGACGATCGCGGTGAACGTCTCGCACCATTGACGCTGTCACCATGATCAGAATATTTTACGTCTAACGTAAATGAGGTGGTTACATCGTCATTTGTCGGAATCTATAAGATTTTTCTGGTATTAATCATAATATTTTCTTAAGTCAGGACAAAATAGTGTGATGGATTCTGTTTTACGATCCCAACCAACGATATTATAACTAATTATATTAATGTAATTACTGTTTACGATTAACTGTTTAAAAATATTCAAATATATTTTGCGAAGGATAGAGAGTCCTCAATCATTGGATTTTTTAAGTTTTTAAATTTAATTTGGATTTTTTATAGTATTAGTATTACAGTATATTCTCATCTGGTTGGGCTGTATAAATATATAAAAGAAAAATTTAAATACACCTTAAATATAGTACGACGAATAAAAAATATATAAATAAATAAAAACCCAACAAGATGGAAGCACTCGGCATTGGAGACCAAACGACCGGTAGTTAGAGGGAAAGTGAAGGAAACCGGCGGAAGATGCGGTCGGCATCTAGTAGCACCGCCTTCTGTATTTGAGTTTGGAGCGGTCCATCGTGGGGTTCCAGTCGCTTCAGATAATCCGAAAGGCTGACAGGGATTAGCTCGTTTGCAGAAACGCCTACAGGAATAATTTCGGTTGACAGATTACCCTACATGTCGGTAACCTTGTGAGCCAGGAATGGTAATGTCGACTAAGAATATTCTGACTGTGATCGGTCTTTCAACACAATATCAGGCTTATTCACAAGAATGGTCATATCTGTGATGATATGTCCTAATAGAACCTGGCACCGTCACTTTAGAACACAGCTTTCGGTGGGTACACTACTAAGACAGTTTACGATCACGAGACCGTACTTCAGAGCAAGTTCTTGATGTATGAACCTGCCTCTACTAGGTTGTGTCAGTTTAAATAGTCAGTGTTAGAAAGCGCAGAATAACCGAAGATGACATGTTTAAATTACTCGCCGGTATAGCGACAGTCTCGACAGATATCGTTGGTGCCATTCTTTATTATGTATCTCTCATAGTTGTTGGTCTTAATAATCTGATCGCGTATGGCACAGATACAACCTTAGGTTTTCCCAAAAGGGTCGCCGAACCATAGCCAGTGGAGGAACCCGACCGTGTCTACGAAAGACTGTTATGTAGCCTTGTAGAATCGCCTGTGAAGCTCTTTCTCTTCCTATACGGTATCTCTGTCGGAGACGCTACGTACTGCCGGGTCTTGCCAATGTTCGTTGGCTAAAGATAGTGGCGTGAGCCCTGTATCACAAATAATAACGTACTTATAGAATGACTTAACGTATTCATCCTATTTCGTCAAGAAGTTATTACGGAGGCTGCACACTTCGCGATTATGCAGGGTGAGGACGCATAAAAGAAAATAAGCTTAAAATAAAAGAGTTCTATTTATTAATACAGTTTTATTTTTAATAAATTAAATTATTTTGGTTTATTCACGGTTTATAATAGAGTAGATGAACTTGACATTTTTTTAAAAACATTAAAACAGAATGCGATCAAATTTAAACAAAAAAAAATCTTAAAAATTTTTTTTGTGCAATATAAGGGAGTAGAAAATATAAGTGAGCACAAAAGACATCTCGATTCTGAAAGATACTTCAAGGTTCTTTTGTTCTAGGATACTCTAAAAAATGCATCAGAGGATGACACAAAGCACTATACATAACATTATATGCATATTTATTCGTATAATATTTTAAAGGTCACCGCACCGATACTAAAAAAATGAAATTATGAGTTAAGCATTTTTTATCGCGAGCGTTGTGTAACAAAGATCTTGTCTATAGTTAGCGACCTTTTAAACATCATCTTGACACCACTCGACTTATAATAAGGAGCGAATGCCGCTTTCATAGTCAAGCAAACGTCAATACTTAGTGGTATAGTATGAATAAAATATAATATGTTTGTAAGCAAATGCAATGGTCAGTGGAAATAGTGAGTTAAAAGAAATGTATGTAGATAATGGAAATTGAATTGAAAACGGGAAACAAGCATAATACGTAAACATTTCCAATATTATATTAAATACAATGTCGAAAATAATAGGCAACGAAAGTAAAATGAACATATCAATAAAACTTTATACATTATTCATTGCTGCAAAGCATTAGCAATTGAACATTAAACGCGATAAAATCTGTAAAATAAAAAAAAATATTTCCTTTAATGTGCTATCGTGTAAACATTAATTATTGTGTAAAAGAAATGGTCTATTATTTTCGACGATATACAAAAATTTATAAGTGTAAATTTGTGTTTGGATTGTTTCACATATAAAATCAAATAGCCGTAAACAGTAAAAGAAATTCTTGAGTTGCGTAATTTTTTTAGGATCCAAAAACAAATTTCATGATCAAAAAATTATAAAAAATCAACGCTGTTAAAACTCACTTTGAAGGCAGTCTGCGTTGAGTAAGTCCTTGCACTTCTCGTGGCACTTCACTCCGCATTCAGTACATCTAACTCCTTGTCTTGCAATTCCCCAGAGCAAACCTTCGCACTCGTAACAATATGTTGGTGAGGTGGCGGTCCAAAGTACGAAATTATGAGGAGTGGTTGATGAAATAGGGTAGATGAGAGCTTGTAATGTCTTCTTATACACATGCATTTTCTGAAAATAATCTCTATATTATGATTTGTTTACCGCTTGGCCTAGTTATTACTATCGCATCTGAATCCAACCATATTCAAAAATTGTGCGGAAACAAAAGTTATTGGTTTCCGATAATCGCATTCGCAATACGTCGCAGTAGACGTGATGTCTTTATATTACGTTAAACAGTGAACTTCTGAATATAGGCCTAATATATACCAGATAACTAGGGTAACGACACATCAATTCAGATTTGTTATTGTTACCATAATTATACGGCCAGCGTTTTAGACACAGATTGCAGGTATTGTATTTTGCTACAGTTTTTTCATTTATTCATTAGAACCAATTAAAAGTCCACCGCTGAACATAAGCCTCCGCCATAGATCGACTCATAGAGGTGATCATTGCAAGTCGACGGATTGACATCCGCACTATTTTTAATATTCATCATCATCATCATTACAGCCCTTCACAAGTCCACTGCTGAACATAGAACTCCCCCAAGGAATGCCACAAAGCACGGTCCTGAGCCACCTGCATCCATCGACTTCCTGCATGTCTTACCAGGTCGTCACACCATCTAGTGGGGGGTCGCCCTACACTTCGCCTACCAGTACGAGGCTGCCACTCGAGAATCTTTCTTCCCCATCGGTTGTCGGTTCTTTGAGCTATATGGCCGGCCCACTGCCACTTCAGCTTACTAATACGTTGGGCTATGTCGGTTACTCTGGTTCTACTGCGGATATACTCATTTCTAAGTTTATCACGCAGAGAAACCCCGAGCATAGCCCTCTCCATAGCTCGCTGAGCGACCTTGAGCATCCTCATACGGCCAGCATGCTGGCCGTATTTTTAATATTATTACGCTATAATCAGAAAGATGCTGCTGTCTACCTTCTGTTTCAGTTTCCCTCTGTCGTCTCTTACAACATCTACGGGTTGCTATGGAGTAGATAATACACTAGCTCTTATTAACCCATTGATGTTGAAAGAGGCAGTGACACTAAACAGCAATTTTTATTTTTATATCAATAATTAGTTATTAATAGACAGTTAATAATTATTCTTGTCAGCCTCCAGCACAGGCGCAGAGTAGCCAGTCCCTCAGTATTCTATAGGATGCATTTCGGTGAATAAGGGTCTTCATCCCTTTGTTGTCGATATTCCACGCATCAGAACCAAACGGATTGCTTCGTCTTTTGTAATGCGTACAGCAAAGGAGTGGAATAATTTGCCGGCGTCCATCTTTCCGTCCGAATACAATCTGGGCGTCTTCAAGGCAAGAGTGAATAGGCTTTTGTTACGATAAGACAGTGCGATTTACCATCTAAGGCTACATCACCACTTACCACTAAGTGAGATTGTGGTCAAGCACTGGCTTATAATAAGTAAAAAAAATTCCCCTTTTAGCCGTTTGTCTTTGGCGTATATCAATAATCTAGGTACATTAATACAAATATTTTTGTCTAAAATCACTCACCAGTTCTTCATCGTTTAAAGTTGCTCTGTGAACAGCTGACGTCAGTCCAGCATTCCTTTTTGTGGCTGCCATTGTCTGTATAATAACATTTTTATTAAGAAAGTAGTTATATTTAATAAGGTATCTAATTGACTACATAATCAAATTTACTGTTAAACGTGTTAGAAAATAGTATTAATAACAGCTGTTAATATTACTCTTGCTTATTCGTCATTATTCGAACAACATATCCATGCTATAAATATTGAAGCAGTTTTGCAAGCCTGTTTAAACACTAAAATAATTTAATATAAAATTTATAATGACATAAATATTATCATGTTTTCAATGTCATTTAGTACTATCAGAATGCGAAACTAAAAATTATATTTTCAAATACGAATCATACAGTGTATCCAATTAAGTGCAAAATTTCTTGAAGCAAAACAGTGTGTATGTTTGCAATATATAATGCAAATAAAAAAGGAAAAATTGAGAAAGTTTATACGATGTAATGTGCGAAGTATATTCGTAAGTATAAATATTATTTCATTTTATAATATCAAAATTATATTCAAAATTCAAAAGCGCGTGCCTGTTTACTTTTTATGTTGATCTCTTAATAGGAATATTATTAAACTAAAAAGCTTTATTATTTTTAATAAAATAAACGAGATACATATGAAATAAGGCCTTAAGACTTATAAAACACTAAGTTAATAAAAAGATGGTTTATATTGCATGCATAAAATTAATAAATTGCGAGGTGAATGTAGTAGAGAAAATTAATATTATGCATATCAAAAGCCTGTCTATTTAAAAAAAAAAAAGTATGTAACGCATGCATAGAAAAGAATTGTTATTGGGAGGAAATACCTTGAGAACCTGCGGGTCCGTGGTAAGGAGTAAAATGCAAGTAAATTATTAATTTTTGTCAGGAGTAGTTTATTTACGATATGGCTTTCCATCTTGTTTGCTATCAGGTGACCCCTAAATTATTTCTTGCACGTTTCAGACTATTTAGGGCTGCAAGACCATCTAGGGTGAGTTGGTGGAGGTCGTTCGGATAAGTAAGAAAGGAGAGAAATAAATGATAGATAACATTAAACATCAAGGAAGATAGGAAGATTTATAAAGTTAAGTATTAAATTTTTAAAGTGTCTTTTTAAAGTAAACAATAAATGGAGAGTATTCAAATTTCATAAGACTCGACTACAGACTCGAAAAAAGAATAAAATCCGTAAAATGACATTATTATATTTTCTCCATGAATTGTTTAACGAAATAGAAAGTTACCGTATAGAAAAGACATTTATTACGCGCCTAATGTTACTAAGCTCCAGAAAGCGAACGTTGATATGAGCTCAAAACATAAACGACCAGTTAGTCAATCTACCTTTTGAGTAGATATGAAAAATCACCTAAACTCTCTTTTAATACTTACATATTATTATGCGGCGTTCTTTTGAAACAAATTATTTGAAAGCGGCCATATTTAGCCGACTTCATTAAGGTGTTATTTGTATTACATGTAGATTTTAATAAAGATATTAAAACTTTTACTTACAAGTTCCGATACCAGCGGAATTGATTTCCTCCTTGGCCGTATGTCGGGCATGCTGTCGATGTTACTATAGAAAGGATTATCTCCGGGGTGTCTATAAAAATGAGAAAAAAAAAATATGATTGACACTTAATATTGATAAAATTAGAAATTAAAATGTCAACATTTTACGTGTTATTATGGCGTAATAGAATCTATCACCAGATTGTGAAGTGTCAAAGGTGTGAAATTTCTAGTACTGGATTCGTCAAGTGTGAGGATCATTGCAAATTTTCCTCATTTTCAGCAGTGGACATTAAATGTGCCCTCGATGATTATTGAAATATGATCATCACCATCAATTTGCGACCGCCCACTGCGGGTTACTTAGCCCAGTTAAAGTTGTTGCTTCATCTCGTCAGAGGGCGTCGCACATTGCGTTTGCTTAGACGCGATCTCCACTCTTTGTCACGTCTACTCCAAACCAGTTGCTATTTTAGTTTACTGAAACGGAAGGCTTTGTTAGTGGCTCTCCCATGTATTTTATGATTGTGTACTTTATTCACTAGAGAAAACCTAGAGCAGTAGAAAAGCCGCATAGTTAGTACCCACGTTTTAGTACAATAGGTATGACTTACAATGCAGAAAGATTTGCGAAACATTGTTTTTTTTTTTCATTAAAAATACAATTTTTACAACTAAAATAGGAATGTTTTAGTTCTTATATCCTTGTCAAAACACAACGTGGGCCTCAGGGCATCCAATTGATTTTGAGGTTCCAGCAGGAAGTATAGAGAGCCAGCTACGGTTTGAAGAAGATTTTCTCAGAGCGTGGACTTCATCAGATGGGATCTTTCCAATGTAAAAAGAAGATTTTGTCAGAGCGTGGACTTCATCAGATGGGATCTTTCCAATGTAAAATATTTAATCGGGATTCCTCGGACTAGTCGGTGATCAGTCCCGGCATTGAATTTGCTAAACACTAAGATATCGCAGAATATAATGTGTCTTTTATTCGTCATGATGAAGTCGATCTTACTTTAAGTGTCGTTATCGGTAGCTCTGCTATGTCCACTTCCATAAGGGCTTCGTTCGAAAGAACGAATTCATGAGACGTATCCCCTCTTTCATGCTGATTTTGAAAGCGCTAAAAGAAGGATATAGATGCGTTGTCACATCTGTGGACCAAGATGGAATGGCTCATAGCGTATTATTATACTTTTTCTCTATACGGTTCAGATCGGAACACAGAAGTGCAAGATGCTGTAACAGAAAAGCGTATATTTATCATGCAAACTGAACGCTCCTCACTGCACCCTTACCCTTGATAATTCATCATCATCATAACAGTCCTACACAAGTAGATTGTTGAACATTTACCAGCCCCAAGGATCTACAAAAACACGACCCTGGACGACCTGTATAATACCTGGGCTAAGTGTATATAACCCATTGATCCGACATAATATTTAATTAATTGAAAATAGGTCCTAATTTTTTTTAAACAACATTTTGGAAATAAATAGTTTTTTACATTGGTTTTATTCAATTTTGCCCAAAACTTTTTGAAATATACGTCGTTTCCTGTAATTGTATATTTAACATAATACAAATATAATATCAAATACATATCGTGTACACATACCCATTTCCTCGACCACCTTGTTCACTAAAGCCACCGGATCCATTCTAAAAAATAAAAAAAAAATTTAAGTAAGAAAAATAAAAAAATAAATAAAAACTAACAAGATTTTATTAAAAATCATAGGAATAACAATATCATATTCGAGAGAAGTTTCTTTTGTGTTTTATTTCTGTTATATTCAACTATAAGTTAATAATAAACAGTTTTAATAGCGGTTTCCGTGTTTATAACGTTAAGAAACTTCTAACGAAATTTATCAATAATAAAATTTGACACTACAATTATAATTCTAAGTTAGCTAACTTCTACAACATGGAGTAATAACATTATAATATAACGTAGATTAGTACATTTCAATAGGGTATAAGAAAACACATCTTTAAAATTAACAGTACAAAACCAGCTTATGGATGTCACCACCTTTTGTTGCAAAATGTATAAATTAGTAATTCGAAAGCAGATTATTATGATTCCATACCGAGTAAGCGAGAACAGATATAGTGTTCTTAACTTCTAATGTATTTTAGCTTCGCCAAATTAGGACTTTTCATTAAGAGATTATATTGATGTTATTCTACTATAAAACTTCTAGGACTTAGAATATTATGTGCCAGCTACTTCTTATGTAGGTGTAAACGACTACACAATAATTCTAAGCGATCCTCTACAATTAGATTATATCATAGATATAGTTTTTAAACCAGTGTTAAGAGTAGAGCGATTTCGAAATCAGCTTAGTGATTATATTTTATCCAAGCCATGATTATACAAGAGTTTGAAGTGAATAGTGATTGTTCGTTATTTAATGACTTAATAATTAACAACGTATACGCAAATTCTCTATTAAATATTCAAAACCTTTATATTTTTTCTATAACTTATAGCTTTTTTAACTATAACTTTTTTCTTTAACTCATTCTGTATTTAATACGAACTACATAAAAAGAATGATTTTTTTGTCAGGCCATGGTAATTAAGTCCTTTTATAATTTGTGATATGAAATGATATGACGATGAACGATTTTGTACATTTTATGTTACCTATGCTGCTTTTCTATTACAATGTTGGTACCATGATATCGATTGAATGATGACGTTTAGCTCTCATAATATTTCTATGCTTTAAAATTTAACTGTTTGTAATATTTATTTAACCGTACATATAAGAGTTGTTAATCATATTGTATATTATATACATTTAAGCAAGATGCCTATTCTAATTTGTATATAATATTTTAATATTATCAGCATAATATACCTACTAAAGCAATGTATCAAACGGCTTATAAAATATAACTCGGAACACATTTAGTACATATTGCAGTGTGGATTTCTAGTTATTGCCTCAGTAATTAGGAATATCAATAACAAACATAGCGTGTAAAATGTCAATGAGGTTAATTATTATATTTAAAGCACTTCATTGTCTGTTCTCATCTAAGTCCGCTGTAATAATTTCATATACTTTTATAATATTGCTATAGTTCTCGCAACGAAGAGCTAGAAAATATGTAACAAACCAAAAATTTTATAAAAGCAATAACAATCGATAGTATATTAAATAATAGGCCAATTAACATGGACGCAGTTCAATATTATGTATGCAGTAGTACGTAGCATTTAGTATCTCCACGGTTATAGTAGTACTGGAGACTATTGGAACGGGTGCTGACAATATTTGGTTTGCCAACATACGTCGACCTGACGTCAGGACGTGAAACGTCAACTGTTTTAACATTTCGCATACATTTCAATAATATTTATTTGTTTACATTGTTTAACATGTAATATGTTATATAAAATCGTTTATAAAGCCAATATGTTTTAATGTTTAAAACATATGGACGCAATGGACGTACATATTTTTACTTTTTAAAACACTTTGCGACATTCTATATGAAACTTGATTATTTAATAAATATATGATTTACTATTTTCGAAGCTATAACTTTTTCACTGATAATAACAAAATTTATTTCTTTTATTTATACTGAGTAATTATTTTTTTAAACGACGACTTACACTGCTAATGAATGAAAAATAGAGAAAATAAATAAATAGATGAAAGAAAATTAGGCAATTCATTAATTTCCATATTAAGAAGACAATTAAAACAACGGTAACAATTACTACATTTAGCGTTGCGTCTGTATAAAATAAAGTTTTTTAAGTCTACAACTCGTATAAAAATATTTTGCTTCTATGATATTATGGTTTTTAGGAAACATGAAAGAAGTTACATATGTATAATTATAACATACTTTATGTTTACATGATTTCTAGCTTTCCGCGACGAGGACATTATGCATATCCATTCACAAAACTATTCGTTGAAATGAGTATATTTCACAACCACTGCACTTTGATCCTTACACGTGTCAGTATGACACTACGTTGTAATATATACAAAGTTCATATTTAAAAGATAATAAGGTCCATTAAAACTCTCGCAATTCTACTAAAATTTGTTAATATTGATATAGTTAATAGGTGGTAGTGTTATATAGTGAAGCACATAACTAATTCTTGTAGTAAAAGCTCAGTTGCTTCACAACTTGGAATATCATTAGGAATGACTATAAAGTCATGTATATTATATTATATTTATATATATATATATATATATATATATATATATATATATATATATATATATATATATATTTAATTCTTATAGGAATTAAAAAAAATTTAACTTTTGACTCTAATTTCATGAAATTTTTGCATAAGGTAACTTACACCTGCACTAACTTTATCCTTCTCAGCAGATGGCGTCGTCGCAGCGGGTGCTTCCGAGGTCTTTTCTTCTGCTTTCCTATCTTTTAATGCTTTAAGTAGTTTCCATTTACTTCCAACTTGCGCTTCTTGCTGGACTGGAGGCTTTTCAACTCGTTCTTGTTCTTGATATTGTATTTGAGGCATATTGTAGTCGTCCTCAAATTCATCTCCGCTCTGGACCGGACTGTCTGGTCCCGATGTTTCACCAGATCCAGAATCGTCAAATGACTTTTCTTCTTCATAATCTTTGTCAACGTGTGACTCATCTGACTTCTCTTCAATTATGGGAAATGTCGTTATATCTTCCCAAGTCTCTTTTGTTTGAAGTTCGTCATACTTTTCCTTTATCGGAGCTGTTTTCAGTTGAAGCTCTTGAAGTACATAAGACATTTTTTCCTTCAAAACCTCCCTAGGTTCAATAGCACTACCTTCCTCAGGTTCAGGTTCTTCTGTTAAAGTTTTTTGTCTTTCTGCTTCTTGCTGAGACTGGTGCTCCATTTCTTCTAATTTTCTTAATTCGTAGCAATACCACTCATCTTCAGAATCTATACTGTCTTCTGTGCTTTGCCTTCTTGATGATACGCGGGACCCACTTCTCCAAGAATGTGTACTACGGCTATCATCATCGTCATGTTTATTAGGTATATCTAAGCTTTGTTGATGACGTGGAACAAATTTATTTGGGAGTCCTCGTGCACTTTGATTAGATGGACTGCGTTCGGGGTAGAAAACATTTTCCTCTTGCGTTGAATTATTACCAAGTTCTGGAGGACTGGGCTTGCAGTGTCTCTTGTCTTTTTTATTTATAGACTCATCGTTTTGTTCTTCTTGGGAATTGGTATCAATTCTGGGGGGAGATTTCTCGCTTATTTGTTCATCAGAAATAGAGGTTGATTTACGAAGTCGGTATTTACCTAAGGCCCGTGAAACTGCAAATTCTTGAGAACTACTACTATACGACTTATTATTTTCATTAGCTCCTTCATCTACAACTGCTGCAGCCTTTTTTACATCTCCTATTGTTGCAAATATTGAGGTTGGGGATTGGTTATCGTCTTTTCCGTTATCTTCAAATAGATCAATATTTGATATATCAGTATCAATATCAAGTTTTTCAATTTCAGAAATATTATCTTTGTTCATTTGGCTAACCCTTGCAAAGTGAAAATCAATATCATCGCTTTTATCCCGGGGAATGGCAGCGTTGTACTTTTCATTTTCTTCTATAATGCATTCATTATCTTCTTCATGTAATTCTGGTCCTTGTTGTAGTTCTTGAATCATTTGCTGTTGTTCTACAATTTCTTGATTATTAGTTTTTCTATGTTTTTGCTTTACAGGAACTTTAGCAAAAACATTGCTTTCGTGTGTTGAATCAGAAAATACACTGTCACTGTCTTCAGACTGAGCACTAGACCTACCTCCCGACCATTCTGTTTCTGACGTTTCGGGGTCAGATAATGACTGATGACTACTTTGTTGTTTTCGTCTAGCTTTTTGTAGTAGTCCGGACATAGACGCAACTAATTGGTATTTCTTTTTTCTTCTTTGTGCTGATAAGATTCTTTCCTTTAATGATTTTTCTTGTTGGGGCTGTTCCACAGTATCTACACCAGATGGGAGAGAGTGAGATCTATGTTTTTTTGGTAAATGTAATTCAGGCAGCCAATGACTCACAGATGACATAGCTGATCTTAGCGATGAGGTACGTTTAGGTTTTTTTGAGGACTTATCTTGACTTTTCATTCTAAGATTTGATGAAATCGATAAATACCCTGACTCAGAAACTAAAATTCCACTTGAATCTACAAATTGCTCTTTTCGTGTAGTTGGATGATCTACAATAGGTTTTTCATATTCCTGAACTTCACAAATAACGTTACCATTACGCTGGTCATATTGCTGCTGCTTGAAATATTCTTGTTGAAGTTGATTTTGAAAGTGTTTTCTTTCGGTAATATTAAGTGATCGCGACTTTAAGCTGGAAGTTTCTATTGAACTCGATGGAGATTTATTACTATCTTGCCAAGACAGTTGATCTTCTAACGAAACTCGTTTTGGTGAGTCATATCTGCTAGAAGTTGGATAATATGATAACGCATCAGTAAGATTGCCTTGCGGGTATCCTGTACGATGATTTGCTGCTTTGTATCCATTTTGATAAAAGTGAGGATCATTTGCACCTATTGTGTTTGCTCTTATCAAAGGTTTTTTTGTAACATTTGCTGCTGACAGTACAACAGTTTGTGCATGATAGCTTGGTTCCGGTGGATAGGAGTCAATCGCAGGTTTTGAAATAGGTTCTGAAATGGCGCTTGTGTCCAACAACTCAGAGAAACTTCTATCATCTGATAACATTCCTCGTGGACTACTATATACTGTGGTAAAGATTGGTTGTCTATTTCCTGCAACTGAATAAATTGATGGTGCTTCATTTCTATAGTAGTACTCACTCATATTAGTAATTGCTTGGTTTGAGTATGACATGTCACTTTTCAAAAGGCTTGCATCCATTTTGCTCTGTAACTTTTCTTTGGAATTAGATATGACGTTAATCTCGTCTTTTAGAAAATTATAATCTTGTTTAATAGTTTGCCCTTCAAACTGATATGAATCCACTAATGTTTCAATGTATGGCTTTGATTCAATTTCATGCGCTACTTTATGAATACCTTGCGGAGATAATAACCTTAATTTATGACTATCGTAATTCCCGTGCGATATTCTTGAGGTTTTTGGTGAACCTGGGCTTTTTTCAAGACTTGACCATCCGCTCATAGAAGATAAACCAGAATCCGACTTCGCTGCAACTATATTAGTAGTATCCCTTTTCAAAAACTTAGGTGATGTTTTTGGAGATTTCGGAGAGCGGGGACTTAAACGTACACTGTCTGTTGGAACAGATGCGGTAGATAACATCGCTTGTCGAGAGGATAATTCGTTATTATTTTCAACCGTCGAAAATAGTTCAACGCCATTAGGAGGAGCTGGCGGTGGAGGACTAGGAGATTTGTGCAGCCTAGTGTCTTCGTAATTTATGTCCATTCTGTTATCTATAGGTACATCGTACACATCATGAACAGACAAAGGTGAGTGCTGATCTGAAATTGTTTTGTAAACTTCATCAAACGTTTGAGATGTTACTCTCGTTGAATAATAATTTTGCCGCGGAGAATCAGTTAGTTGGTAATTAGAACTATATTCAAATCTTTCTTTAGAAAGGGCACTAGGGGATTTTGATGATTTTGCTGCATTTATTTCAGCATTCGCTACAGCTGAACTATAAGCTAAGCGACCGGTTACAGTAGTATAAGGCTCTGTTGTAGTTCTTTCTGGCACAAATTTTCGTCTAGGTGATATACTGGTTGGTAAATATTCCATTTTTTTTTCGGGTACATTATTTTCAGTAAGTGATAATCTTGAAGGTGACTTGTCTCTTGTAAGTGTCTCTTTAGGTACATTTAAAACAAAATCGTCAAAACTTTTCATCATATCGTTAATACCCCAGTTTTCAACTCCTGTATAAATGTTTTTTAATTGTTCGTTTATAATGTTTCCATCTTCTACCAACGTTTTAGCTTCAATGTCTCTATCATGTTTTGATACAATTTTTGTATCAGGGCTAAGTAGTCTACTTTTCAAGTCTTTTAAATCTCTCGAATCTTTGTGTAATTGGCTTGTCAACCTATCTAATTCGTGTAATTTATCTACAGTTATCTGATCTATGGTACTAAAAGTAGATAAATGAACCAAATCTCTTTCACTAATACCAGGTCCATCTTGTAGGCCACAATAGTCTTTATAATCATTTGCACTGTAAATTTGTCGAGATGATGAAGGCATTAATTCCATATCGGGTTCTTCAGGTGCTTCCCAAATCATATCAAGCTGTGAATTAGGTATAGAACTTTCTTCACAAACAAGATCATCTCGATAAGCCTGATTCAAGCTTTTGTAAAATGCCTCATCCGATTCCATTACTTCATCTTGAGTATCAATTAGTAAAGAAGTTCGTCCTATATCCAATCCCTCTTCTATGCCATCCTCAACAGTCCCATTTCCTAATATTTCTCTAATAACTTCTAGCCTGGTCATTGAATCTCTAGAAGCGACATTGCGACAAGTATAAAAGTCAAGCAAAGTTGATATTACACCCTGTTGATCTGCAAGAAGTGCTTCTAATCTCTCCAGCCTTTCCCACATTCTCACATATTCCTGGCTTAGCAGGTCTAATGCTCGCCAAGCATACTTGAGTTCCGTTTCGAGTATATTAAGTCGAGTGCCAAGACGTTCCATGTAATCACTAATGATGTAATCGCCTGAATATGGTGGAAGGTCTGGAGGAAGAGTCAGAGAGCCGTAGTCGTCCATATCGACCTCGACATCCCCACTCTCGCCGCCCTCGTTTTCCTCCATCACGCCGCTTGCGCCTGGCCCAGCATTGTCCTGAATGTCGCGCATCATCTTGGGTTTTGATAGTGGTTAGAATATAACATTTTTCACTGTGAGTCATCCCATATCGTTTTACTTTGTACACTTTTCACACAAAACAGTTCTAAGACGGTGATAGTTATTTTTAATGTCATTTTAAATTTTATTATTTTAACACATAATGATAGTTTTAATCACTTTTTACATTAATTATTTATAGCACTGTGTGTATACTTTGTACTTCGACGGAATTAAATTGATACTTTCACATCAAAAATATACTTTGGTAAATATTTCTATATCACTTTTCTGTAAATTAAAACACAAGTTAACCATCTGTTCAGATGTCACTGGTATGATGATAAGCTTTATCTTATTAACATACCAGGGGAACGGAAAAAGGAAATACCTCGATGGAATGTGTTAACAGCGAAAATATTTTTATAATCTAATATCAACTAAAAAGTTTCAAAATCAGTTAAGACATTCCGTTAGGAGGCAGCTAGGCGATTCGTGTACGATTCCACATGAACAGTTTAAGTTCAGTGGTGGAAGGTGTCCCTCGATGTAGAAAGGAAAAGGAGTGTAAAGGGATTCGAGTTTCACCATCGCTTCACTGGATGTTTGGATATGTTTATTGACTTAAAAGATAAAATCTCTAATATTAGTTTTTTCAATGTGTAGTATTCGCGTATATAGAAATAATTAAAAGATAATATTGCAAATCACGACAGTTTAAATGTGTCATTGTTTTCTTTTTTTGTAAATATTCTGAATTTTTATATAAAACTTAACGAAGATTTTATTTAATATTCATTTAGAAATTTAAGTGGGAGAGATATTTGTTAATTCGAAATAGAAATATTTAGTCCATAACAAAGGTTTTATTTTAAAAGATGAATATACGGAGGTAAAAGGACTTTACCACCAGTTTTATGCTTAGGATATTTTATGTCTATGGACCTACGGCGTATTATGAATATAAAATGTATTTTTTCTTTTAAAATAACATATTATTGTAAACATTTAAAAGACGCTAAGTGCTAAGAAGAATTAAAAACCGGACTTCAAAAGCTATTATATCGAAATTATTTCGAAGTTTGATTTTATTTCGCATTAAAAGGATATTGTTTGACTCTTTTGAGAGGATAAAAAATATTAGAAAACAATTTTTTTACGTGGTAGTGCCATGCTGCAGCTATATTAGTAGTATAGTTGTAGCACGAATGGGTCGGCTCGACCGGGGAAGGACCACGCTCTCACAGAATACCAGCGTCAAATAGCACCTTCATGCTGCTATGTTTCGTATGGTGAGTGTAGAGAACCGGAGACCCTTTTTACTGGAAAAGAGGAATTCTATCTTAGTCCTCACGGGCCACTTAGTTGCCGGTGTGGGAATTTTGTTTTTGGCGTAAACGCAAATAAGTTATTAACGTAAAATTTAATATTTTATATTTTACCGTGTCGTGCCGGCGTAACAGAAACTACTACCTACCTATAATAGTATCCTAAGAGGCGACAGAAGGAAACTGAAGAAGAAGATGGGGCAGCAACATCATTCAGATAAAAATTTAAAATATCAAAACTGCAGTTACCAACCCTTCAGTCAAGCGTGGCATCTTTTTTTATAGAATAAGGGAGACAAACGAGCACACAACCCATCTTATGGTAAGTGGATGCTGCGGTCCATAGACATCTACATCTATCCTGGATTAAGAATCAAAATGCAGATGAGTTGTCAGCCCTGAGGTCAAAGATGGAATGCCTCGTTTCCAGTAAAAAGGGTCTCCGGTTCTCTACACTTACCATATGAAACACAACGGTATTGAGCTGCCGCCGCTGGTATTCTGTGAGAGCGTGGTCCTAACCCGGTAGAGCGAACTTATTCATGCCACAACCATAATAAAGCTGTAGCATGGCTCTACCACTTAAAATATCTATTGTATCTAGGGTAAATATTCTCCCATAGACAATATATGGGGAAGGCTTTTATTTAGCAGTTGACTTCTGACAGGCTGTAATGTTGATGACGAGGAAGAATTAATATTTAAATATTTAAGTAAGCAGGCGAAAATGAATCCATGAAAAGAAATTCTTGGATTTTTTGTTAAAATGGTTGGAGGCAAGCCAATACTCACTGAAACTTTTGTTGAACACTAATTGGATCACTTCTTTACGAAATATATTTACTTACATTCACTATAGATGTATTCGAGTTAGTTTAGAAAGTAAGTTCTATTATTCTTACTTATTATATGCCAGTGGTTAACTACAATTCCTCCTGGAGATAACTAGTAATGTAGCCCTAGGTAATAAATAATTTTTAATATATTAAAGTGTAATTTTGTTCTTATTATATTTTTTCGCCACAGAAAGTGTTTTACTAAATTAACAGGATATTTAAAGTAGTAAGTTGGACTTCGAAATATCCAGTGTTTATATAATAAATATAAAATTTCAAACATATAAGATAAACATATTATATTATAGATTTAATATATTATAGATTTATTCACGAATTGATTTTAAAAGTATTAATAGAAGCTGCGATTTTTTATTTTATAGATTTGGGTTAACAATATTTTATATTTATATCGTGGTTTGATATGTCAAAATTACTATAATCACAGGATCAATTTTTTTTGTTTTGCATAACTGTAAAATGTCATTTTTTTTCTTTTCTTTACTTACAAAAGCGAATAATCTATAATATAAAAATGAATCGCTGAATGTGATGCTAAGCGCAAATCTCGAGAGCAGCTGAACCGATTTCGCTAATTCTTTTTTTATAATATTCCTTGAAGTACGAAGACAGTTCTTACGGAGAGAAAAATTTAAAAAATTGCCTGAAAAAGTCTAAAAACAACACTTTTATATATTCCCATACAAAAGGTTCGTAATAATACTTAAGAGTCAATTTGTACTTTAATACCATACCATAAAGTTTAAGTGTTAGTGGAGGGGTTCCGGGAAGGCAAAACAATTATAATTTTCATTTTTTGACATAATCTAATTGTTGACTTATCAACATAGATTAATGATAAGTAATCGCGCGATGACTTATCATTAATCTATGCTTATCAACTTTCTCTTACTAGCTATAGCAGACAAGTATAGCAGAATAAGTGTTAAAAAAAATTCAAGAGTCGACTGATAGGCGGTACGAAGTTCGCCGGGTCAGCTTGTCTTCAAATAAAATTGAAACAACGTAATGATAGCTGATTCAACTATTAATTTGTAATGACCAGACAAACTCTTCTCCTTAACTTTTTCAATCAATCTGTGTATGCTGGTTCTGTTAAAGAACAGTACGAAGTTCAATTAATACCATTATTGCCTTGATAGACGATGAACTAGCAACTATTGATTAAATTTGCATTGAACAGCTTCCAATCAAATCGGATTAAGTGGCGCAAATTATGGCTTTTCCTTGGAAGAAAAATATAATCTTATAAACTTGGTAAAAGAAATATCAAGTTCTTTAAAAACTATAATTGCTATTATTATACGCGAACGAATGAAGTGACTTTTTAAATATCCTGCCTTTATTTACATTATTTTTATAGTTTTGTTATTATAAGTAATTGCTTGATTATTATATATATAAGTCTAACTTTATACTTACAAACTTAATAGTAAGTGATGAAGCTAAAGATTTGGCATTTGGCTTTGCAAGAAAGCTTCAAATGCTTATCTTTACTACTTATGTATTTTTATTTTATTTTACCATAGTCGAATATAAGTAAAGATTGTCTAATACAATTTAAGTATAATGAATGACGTACGTACATCGTACTACTTAATAATGTGCCGAAAAATTGCTGGAGTCAATAAGCCGTATCATGTTCAATGTCATACCGTTTTTTTTACCTCTGCATACTCATAGATCTTTAGTTCCTTTTAATTCTATTTTTTGGAAATCAAACACGGGTCTATTTTGTCTTAATCTTTTTTTGTTAGAACATCATAGATTCCTTTATAGTTGTGTATCGAAATTGCACAATTATGGCCCGAAATCTGATGACGACACTTATTACGTTAGATTGCCTGCGTGAGCTGCCTTCATAAAAATTGACACTAACTCTCGGGCCATTTGAGTTGTTCATATTTCATAGGCTTACGAGCATTACGTGGCGAGTAAGGAGCGATATGGTGGTGGTGGTATTGTTCTGGAGGATATGTCAGAAAAATCTTGTAGCTTCCGATATTTGGCGGTAAAAGCACCTCGTTTTATCCAGATGTAAAATTAACATACCGGAGACATAGGACGGACGGAGACAGACAGAGACATAGGGAGACAAAAAATTAACAGACCGGAGACATAGAATCAGAACCAGCTTCCAATATGCGAGACATCTGGTATTGCGATCATAAATCCACCTGCCAAGCGTGCCAAGGCTCATGCAGTGAACCTTAAGGGCTGAAGAAGAAGCAAAGGAATAAGATGTGTGTTAAATCATTCTAATGAATCAGCAATCATTAAAGCTTTAACTAGGTACAGGATGAGCGAGTATGCTATAAAAACAGAACGGTATAAGAGCTTAAATTTTTGAGACAAGCCGTATCAGACTATAAATAATTGATTACGTTGGTATTTTAATATTTCAAATTTTAAAGTCGAAAACGAATTAGCTCTATTTCTTATAATTTTAGTCATTCGTAAAGTAGTAGCGTGTATATTTGTAATTTTCCTTTAGTTAGTGCTTGTATATTTCTTTGATGTTATTTAATTTTATTCAAAGCTCAACTTCTTTTTCATTCATTTCATTTTCAGTAATGGGAGCATTGAGGATTTCTGTGCGGATAGTAAATTTGTGAAAGTTTAGTTGTTTTAATTCAATATTTTAAATTGTAAACTTAATACAAGTATATAGGGAGTACTAATCTCAGCTCGATTTTAAATATTTAAAAACTAGTATTAAGCTCAGATATGATAATAGAATATCTTTGTATTATCTAAGGGTGCGTACAGATTAAGTAACATGTTGTGTAACTTTTGTTTTATAACACGTCCACATTATGTTACAATGTTTTTCAACATTGTAAAATATAACATTACTGTACACATTAAAAAACAATGCATTATAATTATAAAATATGATTCTGCTGGAGCATTTAAGGAACAATTAATTGGCATACAGTTTAATTTTAAAAATTAGATATTTTATATTATATAGCAAAATTAAATTTTCGATACTTTATTTTTTTAAATTAATTATAAATTAACTAACAGCAATAGAGATAGAGCAATTTTGGATTCTGCTGGAGCATTTAAAGGGCAATTAATTGGCATACAGTTTAATTTTATAAAGCAGATATTTTATGTTTTATAGCAAAATTAAATTTTCGATACTTAATTATTTTTTAATTAATTTTAATTAACTAATAACAATAGAGGTGGAGCAATTTTGGATTCTGCTGGAGCATTTAAGGAGCAATTAATTGGCATACAGTTTAGTTAAAAATAATAATGTTCTACGCTAACATACATCTGGTGTTATATAACATGTTTTATAACATTGTCTCCACATTACTGCTGTACGCAACGTAACATATAAAAATTAATTTTTGTTTGTTCGTATTTTAAGCGCTGCCAAATCGTTCATCAGATTGCGCTAAAACTTTGTCAACTTATTGCTTGCACTTGTAGAAGGTTATAGGCATATTACAACTAACTTACAATAGATGGCGCGCGTATCGTACCGACAAATTTATTTGAAAGTTATACATCACTCCACTTCAATGAATGTATTATCGGAATGATATTATAATTAAAGAATATATGTAAATCTTCCAAATTTAAAACGATATTTCGACAATTTTTTTTCTTTAGCAGCAACGCTCCGGGTAGTTTAAAAAAAATGCGTGAGTGTCGTGGAACACTCGGTTGGAACGAAGTTCCTTATTATTGATAAACGTATTATATTATTGATTAACAAATACAAATAAATGTATTACTAGCGTCTATTAAAATGAAGCATCATTCAAAATAAAATACATTATGATACAAGAGGTAGTGACGAAAAAATCTTACACTTTTTGTCGCCTAGCTCTCATCCGCCAAACCCATACCCTCCGATAAGGAACTTCATTCCAAAAATGTAGCGTAAAGACGACATGATGTCATCTTTTATTCTAAGTATCTGAATTTAAAATTTGCATAGTGACGACTAGGAGTAGCTGTAAGTGTGAAACATAGATTCGTTGCGTTGGAATTAAATACAACTGAGCTAAAGATCACTCACAAATGACTTAGAACTGACATTCGTTGTTAAAGAAATATTCTCGAGGGACAGCTTTATATCGAAAAGCGCAGATTAGTATAACTGTAGTGGATGGATTGACTTGATAACGTATGCGGGACTTAAGTGACTTGGTCACATGCTTTGTAGCGGTCTCTAAGGGACGCCTTTATTCGGCAGTGAACTTGTTAGTGTATGTATTTATAATGATGATAACGATGAATATTAAAAATTGATAAGGTCAACTAACTAAGGCTATTTTCATATTAAAATACCATCTACGAACTAAGTCTAGATTTGTGCTTGAATAAAATTAACGATTCTGTTGTTTATTGGTCTAGGATCACTATTTGATATGACGAACTGGTAAAAGATGCTGGAAGTCGATGGCTGCAGGTGGCTTGGTAGCATTCCTTGAGCACGACTTGTAATGGGATGTTATAATGATGATGATGATGATGATAACATTTGATATAAACAGTACACGAATTAAATAAAGAAGAGTGATCAGAATCTTGACAAATAAAATTCTAGTAATCAGTGTTATTATTCATGAAAGAAAAGTATAATGAAAATGCCGACGTTGAAAAACAAGTTCTCTGAAAAGTTGAAACACAAGGAACAATATTTATGAGCAAACCAAGCCAAGAACGAGTAGAATTGAATTATATTGTACCGCACAAATGGACCTAAGATTATTATGGATGAGTGGCAGCGAAAAGAGAATGCAGCTGTTGGCATCCGTTCAGACTTGGACGCAGATGTTTTCTTCGCAACGCCAGCTGGCATTTTATTGGTTTACAAAATGAAATAATTTTTTTAAACCTTATTGAATCGCTCATTTAGAGCGACTTTTGTTTCTCTCAATTCTTATTGTTAAATATAAGTTGTTTAATTATATTCTAATTACTTTAACGAAAAGACGCATTGCATTTCGTGATTATATCCGCAATTACAAACAATTTGTTTCAGTTTCATATAACATAAAACATTAATTTAGTACATATGAAAAATATATAAATATTTATAAATAAAATAAAAACTTTCGAGTAAACATAAAAAAAAGTCCACGAACTTAACAGTGTGGGGTGGGAAAGCAGTCAACCTGTCACAATACAGTGTCCATTTCATTCAGCGACATGTTCAGTTTTTTCCACAGATTTACGATTTAATCGTCGTCGCGCAATGTTATATGGCTGGCAATTCTGGATATAAAAGAGATTCTTTGCGTTGTTCCTTTTTTAAATGGAAACCAAATTACGCGTACTCCCAATGTGTTTTTAGAAAATGTTATAACTGTAAGCAAAACGAAGCTCAATTAAGGCAAACATAGGATACGCGGTATCAAGAGCAGGATTTATTCAGTTTACAACAGCGATAATTAAAACGTCAAAACCTATTATTTTAATCGCGTAATTAAAATTTGTTTAAAATATTAGATGAAAGGAAAAGTTTTATTAATTGTTCAAGAAATAAATTCATCAATAAACCAACCATATATAACCGTAATTTCTTTTCATTAATATTGTCCTCTATTTATTTCCTTGTAGTTTCTAAGGCCGCAAGGCGACATGAAGAAGCTGTGAAAGTTGTTAAGACTGGTATCTTAAAATATGATATAATCTTTTTATATAATCTTTAAATTTAGTTACATTTTATTATATTAATTTAGCACAAATTAAAAAAAGACAGATTGAACATAAATAATGACTACTGAGTTTGAACAAAGTCCTTAATTGCGACCAAAATATTCTTTTTTCAAACGCGTTGTGACAAGAGATTTTTTATTCCAACCTCAAATTATTCTACAAGAACAGCAATTGAATTGAAAAACAACGTATTTTGACGTTGTTTTTCTCAACAGACAATGGACGGACAAGATTTCTACGATCTCGTTAGAAAGATAAAAATAAAACGGCCACATCAGAAATAGGGGAACGTAAGGGATCTCGGACACGGGACATGATTTGACGATAGGGGCAAAGGTTGGCAACCGTTAAGGAGTCTCATTTGTATTGTAATCCAGGATTACTTTGCTTTGGAAAGCTTAATACCAAAAAATTAAAAACAATATTGCAACTGAAAAATCTAAATAAATATTTATTTGATTAAAAAAACCATACATTATTAATGGTCCTATTCAAATATGAATAAAATTGCATCCCTAAGGGTGGAAATATAGGTGATAAAGTTGTTATTGTTCTTAGTCGATTAAGCTTGTGATATTGCTTAGTTCACTGAAAAGAGTAAAAAATAAACTTTTATAAAAGAGTTTCACCGTTTCCATTATAGTTCATCAAAAGTTCACTGTTGAACATAGACCTCTCCACAGATTGCCTTATAGGGAGGTTATTTGCTATAGTTGCCACACTTGGCAAGCGGGTTGGCAATCGCAGCTTTTTTCAGCTGTTATCAGAAAGATGCTGCTGCCCATCTCCAGTTTCAGCTTCCCTTCGCCTCATACAACACTGATATGACAGTGGATATTCTTATAAGGCGACTACACGGTTACACAGTTCTACACGGTTAGAAGTTAAAACCAACTTGAAAATCAAAAAACTTAAAACTAAAAATAATAAAATAACTTCAACTTAACAGTTAATAAGTTTGCGGCTTTATTCTTCGATACATAATGTATGTTTTAGCATGGAGAAATCAGTTTTTACTTTATATTCAAAGTTTTATTTAATGGAAGCGAGATTGAAAACGATTAAAAGAATGTGTTAGTACTTGTATTTAAACTTTTAATATTTGACCTGAAAATTTATGTAATGAACAATCTATATGGGCTGCAGTCGCCATTTTTATATGTTGTTAATTCGTTTGTAATTACCCTCACGTACTATGTGAGGGTAATATGATCAGCCGGTTATATGGTCACTTTCTTATAACTCAAAAACTACAGCCTTATTTACATAGATGACTCAGTGTTACGATAGCTCTTCAACAGTCCATCAAATAATAAAAATATTTTAGTCGATATTATATAGTATTGTGTAGTGTGCATAGTTATTTTTTTTAATTAAATTTTTCGAGGCGTTTGAAGTATTGCCAAAGTTTGTTTGCTATTTTTTTCTTAATATGTAAGTTATAGTACACGACTTTGTGTTTTTGTCTCTGTCCTCTTCCTAGTTTTGGTTTTATAGGCGGCAAAGCTTAAGGCATACTACCCTCAGAAACCTTATTATATTATACCGTTACAGCTATAAAAGTCCACTGTTGAATATAGGCCTCCCCCATAGATTGTCTCATATATCTCCCATATTTGCCATAGCTACCACTATATTACAAAAAGTAGATTATTGGATTTTTATTGATACATAAAAGAAAAAGCAACTAAAAGCAGGTTTATATGACCTTTATTGATTTGTAAATCAGAAACTTGAAATGAATATTCATTTCATTGTTCTACTCTATTATTATAATTTATTCATTTTGTAAAGTTACGTGTGGGTTTACGATCATGATAATATTAAGACGTTATTAACAAATAGATCTAACAAAAATTCTATCGCATTATAATTTTGGCTTTCCTCAAATCATAATTTGTTAACATTGTTACATCCAATTAAATTACTTTTTATATTTATACACACATATATATATATATATATATATATATATATATATATATATATATATATATGTATTAAATTAACTTGAAAGCTTATTTGACTTAAGTGATGTGTAGTATTGTAACTCGTCGTGTAAAAGTTTTTGAGCTTATTTATAAAAAGTATCGAATTAATGAAGGAATGATTGACAATAAAAGTACAAAGTAACTGCTTAAATACATATTATTATGTCCATGCTCAGCATGGGTGTCACTTCATTTTCTAAATGTTTCAGAAGCAGGAAAGATTCCATTCACATATAAGTCCTCGAAATGTTTTCAGTATATATTTGCAGGTTTTAACAAAATAATATTTTACGCTACTTTTTGTTATTCTTTACGCTATAAGTCAAAGTAATGTACTATGTTTGCATAATAGGATACAATGCAAAAAAAAAAAAAATGAAAACGATTAATGTTTTGCAAAAAAAAAAATTAAACGATTAATGCATTCAACAGGGTTTACTTTTAGTAGTAATAAATGATGGCGTTCAGTCAAAATGACATGGATAATATAAGTTGAACACAATGAGTCATACAAAAGGGTTCAGATTCAATTGGCTGAGCGTTTAAAGCAGAATCTTATAATCCTAACACATCCTTTGTGTCCCTTGCGACCGCTTCTGGACGTCTGTTTTCCTGTGTGGCAATTTTATAAATTAAACCTGTGCTCGTAACATGAACGCGTCGACATTATTGTGAGGAATCTAATTTATGGTTCATCCGTTTAAGTTGCAAATATCTGTGCGAACGCGACCATAATATAACTGATCAGTTTCTGGTTACAATTACGAATATATATATTGTATTTCAAACATTACAGAGCCATAATGAAGCTATATTATGCTTGTACCGTGAATGGGTCGGCTTCGACCAAGAATGGATCACGCTCTCACAGAATACCGGCATAACCACTATTTTAATGCTGCTGTGTTCCGTATATAACTAGGCATTCTATCTTAGTCCTCGGGGATGATAATGCATGCGCATTTTGATACTTAATCGAGTAGATGTGAATGTCTTAGGGCCACAGCATCCACTTACTATCTGTGACTGTGTGCTCGTTGGTCACCCTTAATCAATAAAAAAAACACAAGGTAGGGTATAAATTGTATTAAAGGGCTACTGGTTAAAAAACACTGATGTTTTAAAAATATGCGCCACACAATTCATGACCTAATACAATAAAATAATACAGAAAATTTACAAATCGTACGTATACTACCCTAAATATTTTCTCGCGATTGAACCGGTAGGTTCTGAATGCCATTGTTGCCACTAACTTATATTACGTGTCGACGGCATCACGCGAGTTGAGTTGAGGTAGCTTTTGAAAGTATAAAAATCATATATAAAAGGGATAGGGTTTATCGTACAACGTAAGGCATGTTAAAAATGAACACACGCAAAGGCAAAATTACTTGTACTTTTCCTTGTGGTTATTGAGAATTATTGTTTCAGCGGTTTTGTAACATTTATTTTCTGACACACAATCATTATTATAATATTCGTTTAATTAATGTACTATATACACATAGCGTATCGTATATATTTTAGTTATATGATATATATTTATATGATAGTTTATTATTTTTATCAACGCAAACATATTATTGTTTCTAGTTTTGGTATATATTTTGATGTTATAATTAATGAAACAAGTTTTAAAAAAATACAAAATATTAATAGTAAAATAATTAATTTTTAAAGTATTATTTTTTACTGTGAGAATTGTATGGATACATTTTATTATAAAAATATGTCTTTTTTGTCTATTGTATATCGCCTATGTTTTGTCTCTATTTTTATCTCTGTATCTTTTACGAACACAAGAATTAACGTTAACTGTAGTATATTTGAGACATTAATGCATAGAGTGCATGTTTTATATACGTTGTGTGAAAAAAGCGCGAAAAAAGGAAACATGTTTGTTTCAGCTCTAAACATTAATTACTTAACGAAGAAATTAAAACCTTCAGCGTTTTGCTGCAATAATATTTATGATAATACTTGCTAATAGAATGGTTTTTTAATGAAATATTTCAGAAACTGTTAATCCTAAATCAAAAAATGAAATGTCAAATTTAACACAGGGAGATTTATCTCATTTACAGTGATGCCCGAAGCAACGCCTACAAAGAAAAGTTTCTGACGGAAGTGAGCTTGGCAGGCATTGTGCGATAACCGACGTAATCCGGTTCTTCTACTAATGAGGAGGAGTCACAGGCGATACAAGTACGTGATTCAGCTCTCGTCACGTATCTACTGCAAAATAGTGGAGAAAGAAATAAATGAAACGTTTCCTCAAATCTTTTGCTAAGAGTAGAGAATACTCCATTGTAATATTATGTTGTTAATGTGTAAATATCTGATTATATATAAAAAAAAAAACTATAATAATTATTATTAAGTAACTTTCATAATTTGAAGTAATTTTTTTTTATAAATATTTGATCTTTTGTTATGACACAACTTTTTGTGATATTACTAAAGAAAACAAAACGCTCTAAATGACAGTATTTTAATTATTTACACAAAGTTTATATAGTTTTTGTCCATAACTGTATGCTCCGATTTTTCATACACAGATTTTTTAATTATTAAGATATTTGTATATTATTTATATTCATAATGATTTCTTATATTTTCGCGAATTCTAAACATTAAATAAAATTATCTTACAGATTTTATCGCGTTTATTTTTAACTATTCTTATATTTACTTTAATACTACACATTGAATAAAATTAATTTTACGGAATATGCCGCGTTTACTTTTAATATTTCCTATATTTACGCTAATACTACACATTGAATTAAATTAATTTTATAGAATTTATCGCGTTTACTTTTAATTTTTCAGGTAGATACGGCAATGCTATATATAGAATTAAATCGATTTTACGAATTTATTGCGTTTATATTTAACTGTTTTATATTTATATTTATTAAAAAGTATCTCTTTTATATTTATTTTTCTCAAATTTAGGCATGTAGCTTACTTTTATCAAAGATTAGTTTTTATTATTCTATGAAACTTTTTATTCAGTCGTAGATATTTATTTGTCAATTTTCAAATAATGAAAACGCTTGTAAAATAAAATATAAATATTAATATCTTTTGGATCAAATTCAAAATATCACAGTGTTTAACAGAACCATAATCTTAATTTATTATAGAAGTTTTATTACATTAAATTAAATTGTTGAAGAAAATGTTATCTGAGTTGCCGTGAAATTAGAAAATGTCAGGATAAGTGATCACTTCAATAATGGACTTAATTATGTCCGGGACGAATCGTTAAGAGGACATTAATTATATGAGCTTTCAAGTGAACCGATCATCAATCAAGATAGCAGTTTCCTATTCCCTCTTTCTTTTAGGAAATGAAGGATAGTTTTTACATATCACAATCAAGTTTTCCAGACATATATATATATATATATATATATATATATATATATATATATATGTCTGGAAAATATATATAATTAAAAAAGTGAGTTGAAGACTTAGTGTACTCGAATATGGAATGACTGTAAAAATTAGGAACGTCCAACACATGGCTAAATAACCGATAGTGCTGATATAGATTACAGATTTGTGGGGGTTATAATAATTGTAGATCGAAGAGTTGCTAGATTGCCAGTCTAAATTATTAAGTGTGGCGATTTTAGTTGATTTTTTCAAATGGAAACCCAGATCTAGTATATATTTATTAACAAGCTAATAATTCATTATTGTTTTCTTTAAATTCATTAATAATATATTTATATTATTCATATACTTACTAGGTCAAACTTTAGATATAATTTGAAATACTACGAGTATGTCAGTATGTTTGGAGTATTTATAAATTGTTTTGTGAAATATACGATTTTACATAAATTGTTAAAATATTTTAAGCAAAACATTCTCAGATAAGTTGGAATATTATATTTCTTTTACTGAATTAATCAGATTTTTTAAACAATTTTTTTTAACATTTTGCAAAGGAAGTGGATAATTCTCTAATTAGAATTTCTGTACAAAAAGTGTAAAAAATGTAAATGTATGTGTAATGTATGTATGTAAATTTTTATGCTACTGTTAGTAAATTTAATTAATTAATTAATTTAATTTAATGAAATTATTATGAAAAGCTTCAATTTTAAAGTAAAGGCATCACGTAGCAATGCCGTAGACGGTGCTACACAGTGCCTACGTACGCCGTTATTCTCAATGAATATATTTCTTAATACGAGTACACTTTTAATACAAGCGTGAACTAGTTGTAAAAGTTTGTCCGATACTAGTAAGTTTTGACTATGCTTTGGATAATATCGAAAAAGTGATTATATTAGGTCTTTATCTATTAAATTGCCGTTTTGTTGAACTGGCCGCCTTGAACTGCGTATTGTTTGACTTGTAATTCTATATACAAATCAATTTTATTTTTCAAGCATGATTTTTCCTTTTACAAAATAAGTTTTTTTTTTAATTTATTTCTTTTGGTTATGTTTTCTGCAATATCGCTATAACCATGGGTTCGACGAAAATTTGTGTTATTTTTAAATATGAGTTCCGACATGGAAACAATGCGTCTCAAACGTCACGCAATATCAATGATGTATAGGGGCCTAGCACTACTAACGAAAGAACTGTGAGTTATTGGTTCAATCGCTTTCGTTTGGGAAATTTTAACATCATAAATTAACCTCGTGGCCGCCCGGGGAAGGAGGTTGATAATAACGAACTGAAGGTGATAATGGAAACGGGTTCCACTTTTGCGAAGTTTGGATCACTTTTTGATAGGCAAAAATTTTGACTTCGAAGAAGCAGTAAAACGTCTCTAAAACTTTATTGAATCTCGCACAACAGAGTTCTTTAGGAAAGGCGTCAACAAATTACAACATCCAGCTAAGGCAAATTTTTGATAAATTAAAGTATTTTTTTTAAAGAAATATTTCAATTTTCCCATACAGAACGGCAAAAATTTTATAACCTGATATTTGTTGGTCAAAAATTATTTCAGCACATTATGGGTTTTAGAATTTTGTATCAAGCTTGTCGAAATTTCTAAAGCTATTTTGTTTTTTAAGATTATTATTACATACTTATTTGTTTATGTACCAAAAATTAAAAAAAGATATTTATTAATAAAAAAAACTAGGTTATGTAGGTATAACAAGAGTTAGGAACGGTGTCACAGTTGCTTGACGAATTTAACTACACGGATATCGGTAGACGCTTGTGTCAGAAGGCCTGTCACGTGGCCCAGTCACAAGGGCAGGCCGTTAAAACCCATCACTTCACAACACTGTCACATGGGAGCGCGCGTGGGGTAGTATTTACCACGGGATTTGGTGGTGCATGGATGGGTTAGGTCGGGTAGGGATGTCCGTGCGAGAGACTGGTTATTCGAGGCGGTGGCGGTCAAGCCGCCGCGCGGCCGCCTGTGATGCGTGACCGGCTGAGGGCTCATCTAACCCAGCGAACGCGGCCGGCTAGAATCCTGCCGCTCGCTGCACTGATGCGCGCGCCGCCGCCGCCGCCCGCTCAATAAGACCGCGCCGCGCCCCACACACCCCATAATACCACCTGTACGCTCCGTCACAACACCGCGACGAGGACTTGTCAACTGCCGAGACGCGATCTCGCGTGTATTAGGTGCCTAGTAAACATAGCGCAAATGTTTATGCTTTAGATTAAAAGGAAATTGCATACGAGCAAACAGAATTGAATTTCGATTTCACTTCACGTGGGTTTTATATCAAATTACAGATTCTTGAGGATATTTCCATTGTTTCATATTTATTTTAGTAATATTATGTTATTGGCGACGTAAGGGATTCTACTACTCCTTAAAACGTTGTGGCGTTATTAGAAGTGGCAGATAAAAATGAAACAAGAGTTGGGGCAGCAGAAACTTGCAGATTACAATACAATATAATAAAAAACTGCGGTTGCCCGTCTGATAAACGTAGCAACTATGGCACATATCTCTTCTATGAGACAGTTCATTGGGTGGGTCTGTGTTCGGCGGTGAACTTATATGGCTATGTATATGGTACGGTGTTATGAAAGAATGAAAGTATGGACCACATCAAAACAATGATCAGTCTTATATATTGAAACATTTATAGTTAAACTGCATACAATTTATGACAAATCCAGAAACCCACGTCCAATTATTTCCACCACCACCACTGAAATTGTTAATAGCAATTTTAAGCCGATGTACATATGTACCTGGCGGGTAACGAAGCGTTTATTAAGAAACCTGCGTGTTGGATTAATTTAACGTTTTTCGTGAACATTTGTCAAATTCACATTGGAACAGCGGTGGTCTCTTGACTGCGCTATAGCTCTTTAAAGAATAAAAGCTTTATGTCAAATAGTGTAACGTATAAAAGTTGTTATTTCACGTTAAATGAATTGGTATATGAGGATTGACTCTATTTGGGCTTTTATTTATTACACCCAGCAAAATTATTCGAGCTTCAATATTTGGTTAATATTTCAATTAATTTATTCATTACAGCCTAACTAAAAGTCACTGCTAAACATAGGTCTCCTTCATAGCACACATACATATTTAGCAAATATGTTGATAACCGCATATTTAATTATTTTGAATTAATATCAGAGAGAGGCTTCTGTCTATCTGCTGTTTAATTTCTTCCTTTGACGATACCCACGGGATTATATTGAGCAGCGGATTCTTTAGCGCCGCCACTACACAGAATATTTATTATTACAAGATAACAATAGTACGAGTATCTTGAAAATGTAATGTCTTGGTCGTAAAAGAGGCTTTAGAAAGAGATTTAAAAGACATTTACAATGTTTGTATTTCACATGCAACCATAACACTTTTATTGCGATAATTTAATACCAATATTAATGTGAAAGTTTACGAAGATGTTATTTGGACTTGTTCAGTCAGTGTTTGATCAGTCATGTTAACGGATTTTAATGAAATATAGCACAGATATCATCATTATCATTCATCATTACAGCCCTTCACAAGTCCACTGCTGAACATAGGCCTCCCCCAAAGAATGCCACAAAACACGGTCCTGAGCCACCTGCATCCATCGACTTCCTGCATGTCTTACCAGGTCGTCACTCCATCTCGTGGGGGGACGCCCTACACTTCGCCTACCGGTACGAGGCTGCCACTCGAGAACCTTTCTTCCCCATCGGTTGTCGGTTCTTCGAGCTATATGGCCGGCCCACTGCCACTTCAGCTTACTAATCCGTTGGGCTATGTCGGTTACTCTGGTTCTACTGCGGATATCCTCATTCCTAAGTTTATCACGCAGAGAAACTCCGAGCATAGCCCTCTCCATAGCTCGCAGAGCGACCTTGAGCTTCCTCATACGGCCAGCAGTGAAGGACCACGTCTCAGTTCCATAAGTCATCACTGGCAACACGCACTGGTTGTACAATTTCGTTTTCAGGTTTTGAGGTATGTCTGACGAGAAGATGTGTCGTAGCTTCCCGAACGCTGCCCAGCCGAGTTGAATCCGTCGATTGACCTCTCGGTCGAAGTTGGACTTACCTAGTCGGACTATTTGTCCCAGGTAAACATACTCGTCAACAACTTCGAGCTTAGTGCTCCCAACAACTACCGGCATAGGTGTGACATGGACATTGAACATGATCTTTGTTTTATCCATGTTCATCTTAAGACCTATCCGTTGGGAAACACTATCGAGGTCATTGAGCATCGTGCTTAGGTCCTCCAGCGATTCTGCCATAAGGACTATATCGTCGGCAAATCGAAGGTGAGTGATGTACTCGCCATTGATGTTGATACCGTATCCTTTCCAGTCCAGAAGCTTGAAAACGTCTTCCAATGCAGCGGTGAAGAGTTTCGGGGATATGACGTCACCCTGTCTTACACCTCTCTGCAATTGGATAGGTTTCGTACTCTGGTTCTGTACTCGGATAGCCATCGTAGCCCTACTGTACAAGCACTTCAACACTTCGATATACCGACAGTCAACTTGGCACCGCTGAAGGGACTGCAGCACCGCCCAAATTTCGACGGAATCAAAGGCTTTCTCATAGTCCACATACGCCAGACATAGTGGCAAATTGTACTCTTCGGACTTCTGTACAATTTGCCGAAGGGTATGTATGTGGTCTATGGTGCTAAAGCCCTTTCGGAAACCGGCTTGTTCGGGAGGCTGGAAGTCGTCAAGTCTGCGCGCGAGACGATTCGTAATGACTCTCGAAAACAGCACGTAGACGCGGCTCAGAAGGGAAATCGGTCTGTAGTTCTTCAAGAGAGCGTTGTCACCTTTCTTGAAGAACAAGACCACCGCACTTCTGCTCCACGCCTCCGGTGTAATGCCACCATGGAGGACGGAATTAAAGAGCTTCTGAAGGACTTCAAGTACCGGTCTTCCACCCGCTTTCAGAAGCTCCGCTGTAATTCCATCCTCACCTGGGGCCTTACCGTTTTTAAGGTGCTGGAGAGCCATTCTAATCTCGCTCAGACTGACGTCCGGGATATCTTCGGAATAGTGTCGGATGAGACACGCTCTTGGATCGTTACTCACACTTGCGTGTGGCTCCAACGATGACGTGTACAGCTGCCCATAGAACCTCTCAATCTCACTCAAAATCTCAGGTGTCCCGGAAACGATGCTGCCACATCCTGTCTTCAGCTTTGACAGGTGGCTCTTTCTGGCAGACAGATCTCTGGCAAAGACTTTGGAGCCTTGGTTCCGCTCGATCGCTTCTTCAATACGAGCTGTATTGAAGTTGCGTAAGTCCCGCCGCATGCATTTGGAGATCTGTCTGTTCAGATGCCTGTATGCTGTCAAGTCTGTTGAAGAATGTAGCTTCATCTCCCGTCTAACAGCCATGAGATTAAGAGTGTGATCGGAGAGTTTTTGTGTTCTTCTGCGGCGGGTCTTGCAGAACTTAGCTCCGACCGCATGGACAGTTTCCACGAGCTTGTCATTCATATCGTCCACTTCATTGCAGTCTTCTAGGCACTGAAAACGGTTTTGTAACTCGAGCTGAAAGGTTTCGGGAATTTGGAACAGAGCACGAGGGGGACGGAGCGTTGACTTCATTAGACGAGACCTCTCCAACTTAACGTTTAGGTTCAGTGTGCCTCTAACCATTCGGTGATCGCTACCAGTTTTCACCCTCGCGATCACGGAGACATCACTGAACAGTTGTCGTCTGGTCGTCATAATGAAGTCAATCTCATTTTTTGTCGAACCGTCGGGGCTCGACCAGGTCCACTTCCTGTGGGGCCGCTTCTGGAAGAAAGAGTTCATCATAAAGAGTCCCTCTTTCTCCATGAAGTCGGCCAGCTGCTGGCCCCTTGGGTTCCGTTGCCCTATTCCAAATTTCCCTACTTTCAGCTCACCGTTCTCTCTTGTGCCTAGTTTTGCATTGAAGTCTCCCATTAACACCGTATATTGGGTTTTGGAGGAATGCATGGCTCTAGAGATATCCTCATACATTTCCTCCACCTCCCCATCGGGGTGTGCCGAGGTTGGTGCGTAAACCTGTATGACCTTCAGCGAATACCGTTTGGTGATTCTGAGTATAAGGTACGCAACCCTCGTCGACACACTCCCGATCTTTACAACGTTGTTAACGAGAGACTTGTGGACGATAAATCCGACACCTCCTTGGGACAGATGGTCGCCCTCCCGGTGATAGAGCAAGTTGTCGGATTCGAGGATTACCGTGTCCTCCCCCTCTCTTCGGACTTCGGATAATCCTATAATATGCCAGCGCAACTTGTCTATCTCTTCTTCCAGCTCCACGATCTTCTCGTCAGTCCTCAGGGTGCGTGCGTTGTACGTTGCCAGGTCGAGTCGTCTAAGGTGGCAACCGAACCTCCACCGGAGATTCTTAGCACCCCCTGCCCCGCCGTTACCATGGTCGCCACCGTAGCCAGGAATAGCGGGGCCGCCGGGGACTGGGGGCCGTCTCTTTGTTACATTCATAGGGGGGTATTTGCCGTAGTTGCCACGCTTGGCGAGCGGGTTGGCAACCGCAGTTTTTTTATTGTAATATTGGCTATTATCAGGAAGATGCTGGTGCCCATCTCCTGCCTGTTTCCCTTTGTCGCCTTTTACGACACCCACGGGAGGATATGGGGTAGCACAGATATAGACCATGAAAATTATGAAGTCTTTTCTCTTCCGTGTAGATCCGCAAACAAAAGTTAGTTTTCTATATATGGTATGTATAGTTTCTGCTTTTTTTAATTCTTTAATAAAAAACCATTGCTCTACATGAGCCTCATCTGTTGTAGAGAAGAAATGCTTAAATCGTCGCGCCATTTTTTAAAATTGGCGCGACCAAATGGTGGGATCAAATGTGCGAAATGTCTAGTACAGCGATCATTCTTACGCCTGCCGAGGGTGACGATCAAGGCAAACCTTCCCTACAATGGGAGAGGCTCACGATCAGGTATGGACTTTAACAGCTGATAAAGAAGAAAAATTAGATTTTAGTTTATTTTTGAACAAGAATAAAGTTGTTACACCCAACAAAAGTATTGTTTGGTTTTTTAATTTGTAAAAATTAAAACTTTTGACGACTCCGTGGCGCAGTGCCGCATACCGTACGGAACATATATATGTTCCGGGTCCAGATGTTTGTCCTTATGAAATTTAAAACGTTTTGAAAAAGATAAAAAAATACTAAAAAAAGTGTGTGTGTGGGACGGCCCTCGGCCCCCCATTAGATGGAGTGACGACCTGGTAGGACATGCAGAAGTCGTTGGGTGCAGGTGGCTCAGGGCCGTGCTTTGTGGCATTCCTTGGTAGAGGCCTATGTTCAGCAGTGGACTTGTGAAGGGCTGTAATGATGATTATGATGAAGAAGTGAAGTAAAGAGCTACATTTGTTCCACTGCTTAATACAGATCGTCTCTTATTAAAGTGATTTATGGACAGGAAGATTCCGTCACACTGCCCCAATGCGTGTTTTGTACTTCACATATCCTCGTGATTTTAATTTCTAGGTTTTGCTCACGATGCTCTTCGGTGAAGGATTTTCCTTCAGCGTAGAGCACTCATTAAAAAGGATTCAAAATACAATATTTTTTTCCGAGGAATCAAACTCAGTTTGCTCGCAAAGTATGAAATATATTAAGGCAAATATATAACACTATGAAATCTTCACTGCTTCTCTTTCAATTTGTAACGGAGACAAAACTCCTTTTAAATTAAACTGACTTCTTTTGTAATTTACCGATCGCGCATCTTTCAATACTTTGACGAGTAAAACATTGCTTTCTGCTGAGACTCTATTACGAAATGAGGTTAAGATAAGTTTGATCCCGCGACACGGTTTACTTTGAATGCTATTTGATTCTTCAATATAGACTTTCCGATACAAAATGAGGATCTATGTTCTTCAATATTTTTTCAAGACTTCACTTTAATGAAACTATAATATGTTTTCTTTAAACGTACATGGTCCTCGTAAATCGTACGTCGTACTAACATAAATAAAATTTTATTGTAATGTATTATAAGTGCAGTACGTATTTATGTACCGCGTGGTACTTCCCCGGTCGAGTCTACATTGTACATAATACCGCAATAAAATAAAATCATGATTCCTCTATGTTACGTAAAGTTTACCCGAAAAACCTTTTTATTGCCAAGGAGGCATTGAATCTAAATCATCAGGGGTGATAACGAATCCGAATATCTTGATTCTCAACTGGGGGTAGATATTAGTAACAGCATCCACTTATCATCAGGCTGATTATATGCTCGTTTATTTACTTTATTTTTTTGAGTTTTATTATTTTGAGTTGTTTATCAGGAAGTTTATCGCCTCTTACGGCACCAACAGAGAAGAGCTTGTTTACTGATCATTATTTCGTAAAGTATGTATTCATAAACTTAAATATAAGTACAGCGTACAGCGTCTGACAGTCGTATCAAGTACTGATAGGGTTGAAGGACAATGAGAAGAAGAATAAAGAATGATAAATATAACTTTTAGTTCGTTTTTAAATATATTAGATTTATATTAGAGTAGATAGTCTGCGAAAATATTATTCCAGAAGCGTTATATAAATCGAATATGAAATAGAGCTGTCTAAAGTGCTTTGTCTGACATTTAAATTAACTTTATCATGCCATGCTCGAGAACTCTAAAAGAAAATAGTATTATAAGTTAGTAACATCGTATCTTCATGCCCTTTAATAATAGAATAAAAAATACTTTGATGTTTATTTATGTAAAAGAACCTACCTAGAAAGATTTTAAAAGTGTTTGGAAAGTAATAGAAAAAATTGGCTAAAAATTTTGAATTCAGCTCTAAAAGCTACGGGTTCGATACCCGCACCGAACGCCCGGCCTACAAGTAATTATTCCGTGTCTGGTTTTTTAAATATTTATGAAATAATAAATTTCTAATATGAGGATAACGTTTTCTAAAATATGAGATTTCCTCCGCAGCGGATAACTTCCAATAACATTGTAAAGTCAATCAAAAATCACTGCATTATTCTATTTCGTTTCCCCTTACTAGCATTAATAAAACTCATAAGTAATATTCTCAAACTTAATTATTTAAGAATAAGCGTTAATATAACACATTTATAGATCTAAGAGATATAAAAAGAGTGAAACCTCATGGAAAAAATGTTTCGGGCGCGTGTTGTGTAAGAAAATCGGACTATTGCAGTGAATTTGCAACCCTTGAATACCGCAGCATTAATATCTAATCCGAATAATTGGTTTAAGAAGTAATGCGAAGCTAACGAATTGTTTGAAAATGTCTCATAGTATAGCATATATTATACATAGTAAACATTAGTAGAATAAGAATGTTATTCACTCTTTTTAGGGTTTCGTAACCAAAGGGACCCTATTACAAAGCCTCCGGTGTCCGTCTGTCTGTCCGCGGTCTGTATCTCATGATTCGTAATAGGTAGACAGTTGAAATATTCACAGAAAGTGTATTTCGGCTACCGCTATAACAAACGTGTATTATGATAGTACGGAACCCTTCATACGCGAGTCCGACTCGCACTTCGCCGGTTGTCTTATTTTAAGTATAATTAATTCGGAATTCATTCCGTTTTTTAATCATCATAATCATCATCATCATCAACAAACTTTTTAAATCCTCCGTGTGTTTTTAATAATGCGCCAACTGGCAAGCATTACTCGGTAGATTTTTCCACAATCACCATGCTGGTAAAGTTTGATCAACGCAAAGCCGACCCTCGCATTGATAACACCGTTACCTTTATCCAATCTGTAAAATTCGGGAAAGTGTTTGGCTGGATTTTCTAACATCATTCGAACACCAATGCCCAATCCGTAATCCGCAGAGTGCTTGCAGGTGAGGATGGCTTGGAGAAAAATTTAGAATATTTTCCCATACAAGGATGCATTGTGGAATATGTTTATCATAGAAAACATTAAAATTGTTAAAAATTAATGTTAACTTCCACATATAAATTAGCCGATTGTATGTAAATCGTAGTAGTAATTGTTACATAACGTTGTAAATGTCGTATATCGAGTAATATGGAGGACTATGTTACTGAACTAAATTAAAAAATTTACTTTAGTTATATTAATATATTAATTGATTACGAGGATCGTTTACGACCTCGAAGAAGTTGTAAACATAATTATAAAAAGTTAAATCTCTATATATAAGAATTAAATGCCGTCCGTTAGTCTCGCTAAAACTGTTGTTGTTTCTTATAAATTCATACATAATACGTACGTAAATTCTCACACCTGTACCCAGCGGAGCAGGCAGAGACTACAGACTTCTAGTTGGAGTGATCTTGACACACTTCTCCTGCTCCTTTTACACCTAATGAAAAATAGGTCAAATAGGTATCAATACGGTGCCGAGATCACATTCGAATGAGTCCCTACTAGACACTCGACTGCATCATAAGCATATGGTCTCCATTCGTATCGAGTATTTACAAGTACTTGTTCCGTGCTTTCAACGTGGTAGAGCCATGCTGCAGCTATATTAGTAGTATGTAGTATAGTTGTAGCACGAATGGGTCGGCTAGACCGGGGAAGGAACACGCTTTCACAGAATACCAGCGTAAAATAGCAGCTTAACACTACTGTGTTTCGTATGGTGAGTGTAGAGAACCGGAGACCCATTTACTGGAAAAGAGGCATTCCATCTTAGTCCTCACGGCTGACAACGCATCTGCATTTTGATTCACAAACAAGGATAAATGTAGATGTCTATGGGCCACAGCAACCACTTACCATCAGGTGGACTGTGTGTTCGTTTGTCAACCTATCCTATAAAAAAATGTACCTAGTGTATAAAATCAGCCTAGTATTTGGTTGAAGTCCCCAGGACTAGTCCCGACTAGTCTCGAGTATTGACAAACAAAGATAGAAAGACTGCAGAATAGTGTAGTTAAAAAGAACAGAATATATATAGGCCGACTAGGCAGGACTTTTGATAGGCAGTAACATTTTCAAACAATATACATTTTATAGTGTTAAGATACTAACGAAAATGGGGTAGGGGGAGCCAATTTGGTTCTAGCGGCCCCGAGTGACAGCAACACATGCTACGCCACTGAATCACCAGTGTATTTTTTCTTGTGCAGTGACACAACTGCAGACAAAGGTAAAAATATAGGCATGATGTATCCCGAAAAGGTTTTTTAGCATTATACTTGGTAGAGCCGCGCTGCAGCCATCGCGTAAAAACTATTTAACTTCTTTTGTTTTGGTGTATTTTCATAAAGCATGTTTACAAACAAATACATTTTATACGTATTAGAGCCATGCTGCAGTTATATTAGTAGTATAAAGTTGTAGCACGAATGGGTCGGCTTGACCGGGGAAGGACCACGCTCTCACAGAATACCAGCGTAAAATAGCAGCTTAATACTGCTGTGTTTCGTGTGGTGAGTGTAGAGAACCGGAGACCCATTTTACTGGAAAAGAGGCATTCTATCTTAGTCCTCATGGGTGACAACGCATCTGCATTTTGATTCGCAAACGAAGATAGATGTAGGTGTGTATGGGCCACAGCAACCACTTACCATCAGGTGGACTGTGTGCTCGTTTGTCACCCTATCCTATAAAAGAATCATTAATGATTGAGTTATTCAAAACGATTAAAAATTAATTTTGAATCATTTACTGATTTCTGCCAACCAACAGAGCGTACATGCTGTCTCCTGGTCAGAAAGGGCTATAATAACAGGCTGAGAGGTATTCCATCTTAGTCATTAGTAGTTGCAACATATCTGTAGAATTCTCTGTTTATAATTTATTGCACGGTGTTTATCTGCAACCAGTAGCCACTTACCAATATGCGGACTGTCGGTTCACTTGCTGCTTAATTACCAATTGTTATAATTTTAATATTATATTCGGCGTGAGATTAAACGTCAATTGAATTGGTTTCAGCTGTAAAACATCGACTGTATATCTGAAGACTTTCGTAACAGCGGGGGTTAATCCAATTTTGAGCTCAGCAAAATCGAAACATTCGAGAGCTAAAATCCTGATAAAGTAACCTTTGAGTAATAAATCAATTTAAAATGGGTCTGTATATAGTTTGTAATGTTTCTTATAGTTGTATGTTAGATCTTAATAAAGAAAGCAGCTGGCCTGACAGACTTAGTTCTGCTATTCTGTTTGGTGGCACGATAAATTTCACCTCGTATTTACTCCTGACCTTTCTTACTGTATAAGAAAGTGTATAAAAGAGAATGCCGTCTGATGTGAAAAACTAACCTTTTGTATTTTAGGGAACTAAAATCTACTTCCTTTATCGCAAACTACTGCTGATGCTTACCCGCCATTTGGATGTCTTCGTTGTTAAATTTTTTGAGGTTAGGTTCAAAGAATGCCTTAATCGTAAAACTAAGTAAGTAAGTTCATTTTTCTCTATTATCAGCCGCTATTCACTCTAACCCTCAGCATGGAGGGTTTTCCCTAATCATCAAGCTTGACAAATTAAAAATGCGGTTGTCACCAATTTGTCTGGCATCGTTGACACTACTTATCATCACTGGTCGGTGTAATCACCGCGCTGAACAGGCGGGTTGGTAAGCAAGGTCAAGTATCGTACTGGTAACGCTACTCCCTATCATCTATTTGTGGAATTTGGATTCGGTATTTTCGAATGGATATATCGCCATTTATCGGTCGCAAGAATAGAGAGTTATTTATCAAGTTGAATTGCGTTCCGAAGAAGCTAGGCACTTAGAGATGAAGTTGCTACATTTCCTTCAGTAACACCTTTTATTACATGCGGAAGTTTTTACGCATATCCACCTGGAGGGGACAAGGACAGGTTATGTCGGACTTGCACCAACTAAAACCCTATGATGTTCTACTTTCCTGCCATCTATCGGATCCTAACATAGCATTGAACCATCGTCTTGACGAAACAAATGTATTGGGTGAATATGACCTAAACAATGAATAAAAATTATTAAAGCCAATAGAAAAAAATGTTTCATATTGTTTATTTATTTGATGGCACCGTGGTCCGGTGGCTAAAGTTTGGGTTATGGTAGCGTCACAAGCTACGAGTTTAACTTCCACGCGGAACATATGTTTACCTGTAAATATTTTTTCAGATTTTGATGTTTGTTCTTGTGCAATTTACATATTTAAATAGCATCAATGATACAGGAGAAACCCTTTGTTGTTTACATATAAGAAAACAACAAGCGGCAAACAAAGCAGCAGCATTAAAGGTGCTAAATATCTCGTGCTGTGATCATCAATATGCCTGATAAGCGTGAGACAAGAGAGGCCCATAATATCCAAAAGTTAACTTTCATTATCTGACGAAGGAGAGAAAAAGAAGCCTTTTTTGAAATTAAAGAATTTCGAACCAAATCTTGACGTGACAGCTTCCTCCTGATTTTTTTATAAAATATTTCTTTTAATAAATACGTTTCAATAACAAGTTTTACTATAGCAAAATATATCATTAAAAAAATCAATGCTGTATGACCTGAAGCAATCATAACTGTATCCTTTAAAAACCAAAGAGAAGCATATTTCGCTTTCAATCCCATTATCCATTTGCATCGAACAAGTGATATTCATTGCTATGACAATGCATAATAATGTAACTTGGTTGGTCAGTAAAGCAACAAGTACCGTCCGCCCTTGTAGTTGCAACGCTGCCAACTATCATGCTGCCCTATACATACACACTTTTAGCGTCTCTATTAACGGCTCTGTAAGCTCACAAGGCTTTACGGTGTGATATTGTGACGGAAACGAGTTCCGGTCAGATAAATGGACGACCACTAAACTTAGTTGGACGATAAAAGCTATTAAACTTAAGGATTTGTTTTTGTTACAAGTACGAATCGGATTTCACGATACGAAATACTTAAATGTTTAATATTTTAAAGATCTCATTTCAAGATCAGCGCATACATTTTTAAAAGTATTCCAAAATAATATGGTAAATGAAATAAACACTTATCTTTTCTATTTTGCAGGCGTTGTTGTAGCGCCTATGTGGTATTTTTATTTTTATACGTGTTAGAAGTGTACTACTACTATATTATAATTGTATCACAAATGGTTTGGCTTAACCGGGGAAGGACCACAATTTCACAGAATGCCAGCGTAGCTGAGTACTACGTACAGCGTAGCACCGTACGAAGGACAGGAGCATAAAGATTAATGAAGCTTTATGCTGATGTGTTTCCTAAAGTGAGTGTAGAGAAGCGGAAACCCTATTTACTGGAAACGAGGCATTCCATCTTAGTCCTCAGGGGTGACAACACATCTGTTTGTCAACTTTATTCTATAAACTAAGTGATTGTAGCTAGAATTATTTAGTTTCGTAAGTGCTATATTTACATGTTCATTGCTTGACATATGTCTAATCGAGCCTGCGTTAGTTTGCATTTTAGCATTTAGTCTGCAGCTTAGCCCGCGTAACTGTCTTAATTTTCATTAAGTGCTATGTGAAAGCCAATTTTGAGTAAAGAATTCTGACTGTCACTTTGTTCGAGGGCAATTATTCTATTTACTTCTCTTTAAATGCACGTTTGTATACAAGAATTTAAAGCTGTAGCAACTAAAGCCAACCTTAAAATGTTTGACCATATTCCCCTACGTGGGCACACGTGGTTGCGAGCGCAGAAACGATAACCTCATACGGAAGATGCTGCTTCCCATCAACAGGTTTTTTCTATAGTAGGGATGAAAAACGAGCATTCAGTTCACCTCATGATAAGTGGGTATTGTGGCCCAAAGGCATCTAAATTTAATATCGAATAACAATCAAAATGCGAATGCGTTATCACCCTCGAAGATTAAGTGAAATGCCCCCTTACTAGTAAAAAGGGTCTCTGGTTCTATTTACTCACCATACAAAATATATTATAATTTACCTCCATTTCTCACTCGATATAGCGTTCTTTGTTATTTAGCAGGATGTTTCCAAGTACATGTAAGGTTAGCATTAAGAGAAAGATATATAACAATCCTATTTTCTTTTAAATTTACAGAATGGATTATCAATTAAATATTAGGATATCTAGTATCAATAAACTGTTTAGTGTTAACAAAAATATAGTTTTGAAGATTTGAACTATATTTTGGCTCTACCACATTGATGAGGTAAAGTAATTCAACCTATTTTCACATACTAGAAATTTAAAACAGATTTTCCTTTCAATAAAAATCTCGCTGCTTTTTTTAGAAAAATATAATATTACACAATTTTTATAATTAGGAGCAAAAACTAGATATTTTGCGTATGAACACATTGCCACATACTTTTTTGGTAAAAGAGTCGTTGTTAAAATTCAATATTTGGATAAATCATTGCACGACATTTTATTTTCAAAGAGAAGATAAAAGTGAAATTCCGGAAAAATCTGGCTCTGATCGATTGTGAAATTAATGTCATCATCATCATTATTTTCCCGTGAAAGTCCACAAAAATATATTATTATTATTGGATTGTTATCAAATTGCCACTACTTATTTATTATTTCAGTTAGTTTCCCTTTGTCGCCTCTTACGATACGTACGGGATGATATGAGGTAGCGAATCCTTTTATGGCATCACTACACGGAATATATTTAGTAAATAAAAATATTTTATTTATTTTAAATTTATTTTACTAAGATGTACAAAAAATTAAACAAATATGTTTATGATAAATATATGTATATGTTTAAGCAACACGGTATACCAAATATTACTAACAAATAACTTACCAATAAATACTTATAAATTCTTTAACGTGGTAGAGCCATGCTGCAGCTATATTACTGATATAGTTGTAGCACGAATGGGTCAGCTCGACCGGGGAACGACCACGCTCTCACAGAATACCAACGTAAAATAGCAACTTAACACTGCTGTGTTTCGTATGGTGAGTGTAAAGAACCGGGGACCCGTTTTACTGGAAACGAGGTGATTCCATCTTAGTCCTCACGGGCGACAACGCATCTGCATTTTGATTAATGACGATTGAGGATAGATGTAGATGTCTATGGGCCGCAGCAACCACTTAACATCAGGTGGACTCGTTTGTTACCCTTATCCTATAAAAAAAATATTCATGTGTCTAAATTAAATACATAATTAATGTTTATAATTTAATAGCACAAACATTCCTGGGAGTTGTTGGCCAAATTAAAACTTAATAGTGGTCAAAATAACGTTCACGTTAACTTCCATTTATTACATTTAGGATAGTGATAGACGATGATATATAATAACCATTAAAACATAAACCTCATTTCATGTGTAACTTTGAAGTAAAATATTCCCTTAGCTCGAACGACCATTTTATTTTAAAGTGCAATTTACAAATAAATACAAATAATTCTCCCCTTCTCATTTTATCAGTGCCAATGTTTGCTACATGGTTCTGAAGCTAAATTACTTCAATATGTGCTCCGTGATGTTGTAGCTCACGTGAGAGATATTTCGGATCATATTCAATTACTGTGAGACCTGGATAACTGGAAACTTAAGGGACCTGCAAATTTGTCTCACTTAAAGAGATATTCCACTTACCCAGTGTCTCAGATAACCAGGTATAAATAAATATCTGTCTCATTTACAGAGGGTTCCATTAATAGAGGTGAGAATAGAGGTTATTTCAGTTATAAAAGTGCGATTATTAAATAAAATAATATATTTTGTAAACATTATACATAAGTTGTAATCTTTATTAACAATAAAATAAACTGGAGGTTACTTTTACACAATTAGCCAAGTGCGGAATTTACGGGTGGAATAAGAATTAGTAAACAAAACGGTACATATATATATAATATAGTCTCAGTAAAAAAGGTTAAATATACTCTCTGTCTCAATTAGAGAGGTAATTATGACGAATAAAATCGAAGGAACTAATCCCTGATATAGAGGTTTGTTTTGTTTCACTAACAGAGGTAATTTAGTACTAAAGTGTTGGGACCCAAGCATTAGTTCCAGCTATGGAGGTTTCTCACTTATCCAGGTTCCACTTAACCAAGTTTTACTGTATTATGATTTTGTTTTCAACTATTTTCGTTTGTTATTTATTAAGAAGGTATTGTTGCTGCCAAAATTTTAATTTTTTTTTAAAGAATGGAATAAATTAAATAATGAAGCTGACAATATGTGTACTAGAGATGATTTATGAAGACTACTTTCATAAATCATCTCTAGTACACATATTGTGTGTGTGGCGAAAAAAAAACCATTTAATTGATTTCTTTAAAAACTGTAATATAACCGTGTATCGGCGATATACGAATAGATAGATAGATAATTCTTTATTGTACACCAATACATAATTGAAAGAAAAATAAAAAAAAATAGTGACACAATGGGCGGTCTTATCGCTAAAAGCGATTTCTTCCAGACAACATTTGGATGGACAGGATTACAAAAAGCAGAAAATTGTGTGGTTTGGTGATGCAGAAATAATATTTATAAAAATTTCTATATAATTTTTTTCCATGTACCGGCTCTCTCTATTACCAAGTTTAAATGTTTTGTTAAGCCGAAACTGTATAAAAAGGGTTATATTATAATATAAATGAATACATGGTTGAAAATAACCCCTGGGAATGAGGTGGTCGCTTCCAATCAGTTTATAAAATAAATTTTGTAGCTAGTTTGTACAACCGTTAATGTACAATTTACTTTAAAAAAAAGTGTCGCTGGGTTTCTTACTGGTTCTTCCCAAGACAGAGAACCATTGGTAAAGTAAATAATTTAAAATTAAAATTTTGTACAGCTGAGTTCAATATAAGTTATTAAAAATAACTTAAAAACTATTGGTCTAACTATGTATAAGGAAGGCCTAAGTTCACCAGTTTTTCAGTTTCGTTGGCCGCAATGGTAAGAAATTATAACTGAAAAATAATAATTAATTAATATTGAGGGCTAGCATTTGAGAGCTACGTAACCTTAATTTATACCTATTAAAAGAAAACTTAATCTGTACTTATAAATTGTTACAAATTAAATAAAGCTAACAGTAAGACCATTATGTAATCTGTCACAGGCTTCAAAACTCCGAAAAACTTTATGTTAATTTCGAAAATTTATTTTTTCTTTAATTTTAGATTTTATATTTTTATTAGAAATATAAAATCTTTAAACTCCATTGAGTCAGAAAAATTTCATAATTTTGTTTCGTCTACTAACACATTCGTCAGGGTTACTATTATTTTTATAGCAATTAAAATTTATGGCGTGCTTGTAAAGTGCTCCGGAATATGCTTTCAATCAAGTTATAAGGAACATTAAGGTGGTATTGTTTGATGTCAGAGGTCACGACGCGTACCTCTTAGTTTTCGTCAACACGCAGGAAAAATATGTTGCATTTGTTTAAAGTTTTAAATTAAATCTTAAGTAACACAAATTTATTGGTTGGCGTGAAAGGTAAGTATATTATTATGAGAACTTTTTCACCATTAGTCACCTGCACGCACTATATACTACTATTGATGGAACATGACTCTGGTGATCGATAATGGAGGAAAACCCACCCAAATATTTAAATCTAACAGAATAGTAAAGGCAAGTGGCATAAGGTGATTTTTTTACTTATATTAAAGCAAGTTCTTGATTACAATCCAACCAGGCGGTAAGCGGTTACGAAGCCCTAGATGGGATATTGCGCTGTCTTAGCATTACAAAAGCCTATGCACTCATAACTTGAAGCACACAAACGCCGGTAAGTTATTTCGCTCCTTTGTTGAAAGCATTACGAAAGACGAAACAAAGCATTTGAATGTGAAACTCACGACAACTAAGTGGTGGAGACCCGCAGACCATCTGCTGGTTATCCGACGGTGGAAAATTTGATTAAAGTTAAATTTTAAAATAAATGAATATGAGCAATGCCCTGAAAATGTATATTTTCTGGCGCATTTTTGTAAGTACCCACTACATAGTATTTCAATACTATACCCACTACATAGTATTTCAATACTATGTAGTGGGTACTTACACAACCACAATTACTATTTGATAGAGATAGTAAAACAATTAAAAATTGTTCCATATTTTTAAACAACTTCAAATGAAATTTATACTTAGCTTTTAATTATTTCTTTTGCTTAAAATTTATACTTTGCTAGTTTGTAAGAGGTTATCTCATGTAAGTGCATCTAATTTTCTCTTTGAAAGCCCGTAACAGTCAATGGGAACGAACTTCTCTCTTAGTAGAATTGATTTACCGTAGTCGCCAGACTTGGTTAGTGGGTTGTCGATAGCAATACCAGATATCTCGTGACTTTATGCTGCTATACGTTACCGGCCTGAGTATTTCACGTTTGGCGTAAATGAGATGGTTATACCTCTTCTTGTCAAATGCCATATTTTTTATTGGAACGAAGTTTTTTATCGGACGGTACGAATTTGGCGGATGGGAGCTAGGCGACAAAAAGTGTAAGATTTTTCCGTCACGACCCTTTCTGACCTAGTGTAGAAAGGGTCTTGGCCGGCCTTGGCGGCTATAAGGACGCACGATGGAATGATAGCCATCTCCCTCGCACTTTTTCTTATCTTGCCATGAAAGAAATATTATTTTATTTTAAATGACGCTTTTTATTAGACGCTAGTAATTAATTTAATTGTATTTATTAATCAATAATATAATACGTTTATCAATAATAATATACTCCAAAAGGAACTTTGTTCCAACAGAGTGTTCCACGACACACACATGTTTTTTATTTATAAAGAAACGTTAACTCCACACTAGGATCTTCTGTGTATCGTGGAGGATAGACATCTAGGCTCGGAACAATTATTTTTAAACCATACAAAGACTTGTTCCATGCAGGTTATTTTTTTTAAACGTTACCTCCACACTTTTCACAAAGTCAAAATCTAGACCCGGAAACAAGTATTTGTATTTTTTTATTTTTAGAAAACGTTACCCCCACACTAGGAATTTCTCCTGTATCGTGGAGGCAGTTCACAAACACAAATTGCACAAGGATAAACAACCTGTATGGCCTACAAATACTTGTTTCGTGCGGAATTCGAACCCGCGCCCGTTAGCGCTGCAACTCATTGCTAAGCCACTGCACCACGGAGCCGTCAAATTTCGATTTAAGTCCGATATGACTAAACATCAGTATGTTAAAACCAGTGTTTTACTGGTAAATTAGACATAATTGTATATTCATTATGCATGTGACCTACAAAGTCCTCAGTGCAATGTTAATTCGTCTCGTAATAATTAGCACTTGCTACAGTTACACGTTGGTGAGCTTTATCGGAAATTGTAGTATGTCGGCCTTTCTATTGACCACAACGCCGCAATAGCAAATTGCTCTGCGCAATTTGCAATATAAGGGTGACTATCCGAACCGCTAAACTTTGTTTAATTAAACACGTATCTATGCAAAACATAGTAAGCGTTATACGTTTCTCTGGTTTATGAAGTATTTTTATTGCATAGTAGTGGTAGCAAAGGATCAATCAGTTCACCTAATGGTAAAAGAATGCTTTTTCTTATATACACCTACCATCTGACCACGATTAAGAATCAAATAACTACTAACGATTGAAATGGAATATACAACTAAAATGGAATACCTCATTACCAGTAAAAAGCGGTTTCCGGTTTACTACGCTCATCTTACGAAACACCTCAGCATTATGCGGTTATTTTTTATTGGATTTCAATGCGATCGTGGTCCTTCTTCGGATGATGATGTAGCGATAATAAAATATAGCGTGCTTTTGCCACATAAAATGAAGTGACTCTATAGTAATAAATTGATATATGCGTAGTATTTATGTAAAGACGACGACCTTTTTTTTTAAGGAATACGAATTTACTTCCGTCTATTTTAAATTTTTTAACTTAATAATAAATAATTTAAAATATACGCGATGAAATCCGTTAAATTAAATTTATTTGACGTCTAATATTCGTGTAAATATAGGAAATCATTACGAATACTTTTTCTTATTTTCTCAACTACCAAGGCCAGCGTTAAGTTTTTCATGAAAAACTTAACGCTGGCATTGGTAGTAACTGTATTTTATTTAATAGTAACTGTAATTTATTGTGATTGCGAAGATGACGTTCTTTTATTGTTTTCTAAGTTAGATTTGACATTTCGTTACAGGTAATATCAATGCAATAGTAAATAATAAAAACATGCGTGAGTGTCGTGGAAGACTCAGTTGGAACGAAGTTCCTTTCTTAGTACATTATTATTCATAAACGTATTATATTATTGATTAACAAATTAATACAAATAATTGAATTACCAGCATCTATTAAAATGGAGCGCCATTTAAAAGAATATTTATTTCTTGGCAAGATATGAAAAAGTGAGAGGGTGATGGATATTATTCCATCTCGCTCGCACTATAGAAAGGGGGTCGTGGCGGAAAAATCTTACACTTTTTCTCGTCTAGCCCCCATCTCTCAAATTCGTACCGTGCGATAAGGAACTTCATTCCAAAATATCAACGAAAATAAATAATCAATTAAAATTGTTTCGTTATAACTCGTTAAAAGTAGAATGTTATGCCAGGGTCGGAAAAACCCTGTAGCAAAATAAACAAAATGATTGGACATGAAACAATTATATCAAGGGCCTCTATTTGTAAGCAATTATTAATATTTGTTGTGTTGAGCGAATACTGCGACGTCGACAAATTTGCGAGGGAGCAGTCGTAAATTAAAGATGCCTAGTTTTGCATTGAAGTAAGATCAGATCCACTTCAGGCTTCTCCCTGAATGGGTTCCCGCCTTGTCGTGACGTGGGGGTTTAATAGCCGTGGTTTGGTCACCTACGATGAACATAGAGGAACACACTTGCCTGGCCCAAGCTGGCCACTCCGAGTAGGCTTGCCTTGCCCACTCTGCATGCGTATTAGTGGACTGTGGCGGGAGGTGTCGTCTCCCCTTTCCCGTCGCAGCAGGAGTGGAGTCACGGGATTAAAGTAGAGTCGTATGGTGATGTGCCACTCGCCCTATCCTCCGAGACTCTGCCAGGGACGTGGGGGGAGAGGAGGAGGGGTATTGCAAGGCGTCGCTCTCCCGACCCTCCGGACGAAATTTGTTTGATGATGAAGCCATAAACCAGATCCGCCGATCCGAGAGGCGGGTTTACGTAGGCATTTTCCCATGAAAAAAGGGTCTACTGGTGGCTAATTGACGAAGAAACTACTGACGATCGAAGTGTGGCTTAATAGCCATTCCAATAGTGTAGTACTGGAGCCGTGCTCACCAATTCACCACCAGAGCGCGGTGAATTAAGTATTTTGTTCAACGTATGCCTGCTGGAATATCACCGACAAAGGATTTCTGAATACGGACGACGAAGACGACGACTTATTTTCCTATTTCATTCTTAATTAATTAGATCAGATTTGAAAGCTTTTTAATGCATTTTTTTGCAATATTATTATAATATTTTGATACTTCTAGATAAAAAATTGATAATCATAAATATTATAACATAACTAGTTTGCTGAAATTTATAAATTAAGCGAAACTCTTGATTTAATATCTTTGCCAGTTTGGTTCTAACAATTGATTTAGCAGTTACTAAGTTTTGCTGTTCATAAACTCAAAAGTTCGTGCTTATATATATAACAGAATACAGTGTTAGTCATTAATAACATAATTGTTTATTGTGGACGTAGTAATATATAGTTTTAGTGTATTTTTTCAAACAAACATGGTAGCTAAGACCGTTTTTTCAGAAGAGAGTGAATAGGCTTTTGTAACACAAAGACAGTGCAATAGGTGGCGTATTATTAGAGCTTCATCAACACTTACGATCAGGTTTGTGGCCAAATGGTTTATAATAATTAACAAAAAATTTTCAGCTGAAGTTATTTGTTTTTTTTTTAATTCATTTTTATCATTTTTATTCATTGATTTCATAAAATGTTGTTATCTGATATATTCTTGTCATAAAACAGAGAGATTCATTGAATAAAGAAGCATCACGCGTTACGCTGCCTTTACTTCGTCTAAATATTTTCGTCGCCATAAAACTATATCCCGCCTTTCTACTAAAATATTGTTTCTTACTCTTTTATTATAGGAAAAATTTCAAATTTTTTAGTGCTTTGAACAATGTCGTGAGCCGTGGTAGCGCAGACGGATAGTGCTCGCTCTTAGTTACACAGCACGCGAGCAATCCGGGTACGATCCCCGCCGGCACCAATGAAATTGTTAATTGCAATTTAAGTGCTGATTTACCACGTACTCGGCGGTGAAAGAATACATCGTGAGGAAACCTGCATGTCTGAGAAATAAGAAAAAAAATATTTTCGAAAACATGTGAAGTTCGAAAACATGCATTGGGGCCGCGCGGCGGACATTTCCTTGCCCTGAAACCCTCTCAGAAATGAGAGGAGGCCTGTGCCCAGCAGAGGGACGTATATAGACTGTAACTTTAACGCGTTACGCATGGAACGTAGGTCTAGTGACTTCTTTCACTTAAGGGTATAAGGGTGACAAACAAGCGCATAGTCCACTGGATGGTAAGTGGATAGCTCGTTGGTCTAGTGGTTGTAGTAGTGCGACTGCTGATAATGAGGCCCCGGGTTCGAATCCCGGGTCGCGCCAAAAAAATCAGTTATTGAGTTTTTCTATCAAGAAATTTTCAGCAGCTGCCCGGAGTCAGGAAGTTGGCGGTGTCTCACCCCTGTGCCTCGGAAAGCACGTTAAGCCGTTGGTCCTGCGCCTGATCTCTCTCCGGTCGTGTCGGTTTACCGTCCCATCGGACTATGAGAGTGAGGGAACAGAGAGTGCACCTATGCTTGCGCATACACTTGGGCACTATAATCCTGTCCTGCGTAGATGGCTAGTCTCCGTTGAAACTGGCCGCCGTGCCCGAAATTCGGTCTGGAGGACATTATTATTATAAGTGGATGCTATGACTGATATACATCTTCATCTATCGATTAAAAATAAAAAAGCAGATGTGTTGTCACCCCTGAGGACTAAGACTATACAAAATACGGCATTATTATTTGTCTATTTTATGTTAGTATTTTGTGAGAGCGTGGTCCTACCACGAGCCGACCTATTTTTCTGCAGCTACGTATATGGCATAGCGGCAACGTGGGCTGTATCACGTAAAAAACACTTGCACATACAGCGGTACGGGCACTAGTTGTAAAACATGCAGCCGGTTTGCTCCACACTGAAGTGCAATATTGGACATGGACAGTTCCGCTCGAGCTATATCGTTCTCTTGTTAAGTGCCCTCAATCTTGTTGAAGTGTATGATATTGTGAGCCAGCTGTCGCAATCATATTAACAGCTGTTGAAGCGAACGCTGACTGCATTTTCAAAATCAAACATCCAGTATTGTAAAGTTTGACCGTTATGGTGTAACAATTTAAAAACTTAAACGTTATTTTTTTATTTCAAATTTTGGAATGCGTTTATTATGTAAAAAATTTCAATCAATTTTCCGCAATTTTTTAATTGCACTCTTTTTATAGAATAAGGGTGACAAACGAGCGCACTACACCTGGTGGTAAATGGTTGTTGTGGCCCATAGACATCTATATCTAATCTTTTCTAAAAGCTTTCTATATCTATCCTCGATTACAAATCAAAAGGCAGATGAGTGAGGACTAAGATGGAATGCCTCGTTTCCAGTAAAAAGGGTCTCCGGTTCTCTACACTCACCATACGAAACACAGCAGCGTTATGCTGCTATTTTACGCTGGTATTCTGTGAGAGCGTGGTCCTTCCTCAGTCGAGCCGATCCATTCGTGTTACTTCGTAGAACTTATTATTTTTATCTTTTATTACATTATGGAGTTAAGTTTAAAAAAATATCAGTCACTTTTAAGACGCACAATACTGTGAACTAGACGTGGATTTGTGTGTCGCAGGTACACCAATAATTCCTCTGTCGAAGGACATAAAAAATTGGGACGAGCCCGTGTTGTTACGACCAGACGGACTGTGAACGCTGTCAAAGTTAGAAAGTTATTGTTCTTGTAGAAAACAAAAAATTTTATCGCGCGAAATAAAGATTCCCGCTAGGACCTTGTCGCGAATTATGTCGTGCTTATCGTCAGTACACAGGACATGCCCTAAATCAGTTCCGAGAGTGGATCGATAAAAAGGTTGGCTGTTCCTATACGCTGGTGGAAAACACAGAAACGTGATCTTTACATACGAGTATAAAAAAATGCAGTGTGGTGGCGACCTAAGAAATCCATCACTCTATTTCGTCCCGTGGGTGTCGTAAAGGGCGATTATCCCATAATAATGTCAGAAAAATCTTATGGCTTAGGAAAGATGCTATAACCATTTTACTTGCGCAAAACGTAGGTAATATACCAAGAGCGGCGATGGGCGGCAGCTTCAAAGGTATGACACGTCAGCGACGATGGTCAATCCGCCTACGCGATTAAGGCAAATCCTCATTAGGGGAGTGACCGGTACCTAGCCGTGGACTTTTACGGGCTGAAGAAAAAAAAAGATAACTAAATATCGTCTGAATGCCTTAACTATATAGAGTTGCTTTTTAAATGACAGTGCTACTAGATATATCCACATGATATTATTTATTTATAAAAATGCTCATTTAAAAATGATACGGACTAACAGTATTAGTAACTTTTTTATTAATAATACACCTGGATATATAAATATATGTAATACATACTTACTGGATAAAGTGGGAAAGTAAAATAATTTCTAAATACAAAATTACGCCCATATCGTTTGAGCCGTATTCGAAAAACCAATTACATATTATGTTATAAAATATACTTAATTAGCTAGCTGGTCCGGTAGACGTTGTTCTGTCCTTTCCTATAGGTGGCATGACGGCTTCACCACGAATTCATTTCGGACATTTCACAGTGTAATTATAAAATTTATTAATAACTCGAGCACAGCGCCACCAATCGTGTTCAGATTTTGTGATTTTACGTTTTGACACTATACGAACATATTGTGAGTATGAGTTATTTTAATCCATACTCCTAAATATAGAATTTGTTAATAACTTGACTACAGTGCTACCTATCGGATCCTAATACAACTATAAGACATCGTCTTGATAAAACAAATATTGTTGACTAAGTGGAGCAGTGGCTTGGCACATCGAGTTGTGGCGCTGAGGAACACGGGTTCGAATCCCGCACAGAACAAGGTTGTATGACCTACAAATAATTGGTCCGGGTTTGGATGTTTGTCCTTGTGTAATTTATGTTCGTAAACGTAACTCAATGGCCCTTCTGATATAGAAGTTACATGATCAATAGCAGACCAACGATTATATAATACTAGCTGTTCTCCGCGACTTCGCCCGCGTGTATATTAGGGTTGTAATTATGTTGCGCGGAACCCTAATTCATTTCTAAAACATAAGTAGCCTAAGTTACTCCTTATAACATCAGCTATTTGCCAGTGAAAGTCCCGTCGAAATCGGTCCAGCCGTTTCGGAGATTAGCCGGAACAAACATACAGACAGACAGACAGACAGACCGACCGACAGACCTAGCAAAAAATTTTAAAAATTGTGTTTTTGTTATAAGTATCGTATATACTTTCATATGCATTAATTAAATTGCTGATATTTTGAGATTACAAACAGACACTTCAATTTTATTTATTTGTATAGATATATAATTGTTCGTTTAAAGTAATAATAACTACAATTTGTTTTCTTATTATGTGTTTATTTTCAGTTTAGTTCAGAATAAACTAAAAATAAACACAAATATCTGTAAATTTTTGCACTTGACTCGCGAGAATAAAGTGCTTTCAAAGCAGAATTCAGAAATAAAAATATTCATTCAAATCTGTAAAATTTCTTTTGCAGTCCTTAGTCACGATATCTTTGTACGTAATGTCTAATTCATTATTAGGCATGGTGTTCGTAGTACGTGGTCTTAGCTATACATATGCTGTATGGGTATAGTTAAGGAATAGGGAAAGTAAGATATGCTTTATTATATCTATTATATAAATAAAAATGTATTCACTTCCTATGGGCAATATGTAAATACAATAATGTAAATGCAAATTTTTACCAGTTAAATGAGGAACGCACACCATGATTGGGATTGTGATTAAATCAAGCACTATCCTAAATAAATAAATGAAAGAAATGCTTATATTGCAATACTACGGTTTCATAATAGTTAATGCGTTGGCTAGCTGACAAAATATGCTCAAAGTTTTTCAATTTCGAAACGAATAGATTAACTTATTTACATAACGTTCAAATATACAATATTTATTTCGAATTGAAACTTAAGTAATATGAAATAATATAGCATTATATAAACAAGCAGTCTTACTTAAGGAATAGAACAAAGACAACGCACTAAGCCTGCAAACCTTTTGCTATGAGTAATCTTATTAGTGTTAGTGCTATATCATATTAAAAAGAATGATGTCACATACGATTACAAGTATTACTATTTTTCTTTATTTATTTATTTCCACCAACAATATACATTAAGAAAACAGCAAAAAATATGTGCTTACATCTGAAACAATACTATTTTTAGGTGTAAAACTATAAAAAGTAAGTAACGTTTAAAAATTTGTCAGAAATATTATAAAAATATAAATTATATGGTTAAAATTTATTGAAGTATAAATTGTCTAAACACAATGTCAAGCCTTTGTAATTATTATATTGCCTTCACAGATTAATTTTGTGTTACAAATTATAAATTATAAAGTTTATATTTAAGTTTATTTCCTTTTATTTATAAAATGGAATTCCTATTTGGAATTCATAATGGGTTAATATTTGAGAACCCCAAATTCATAGATTTTACTGAATGTATATAGCCGTGGTATCTCAGATGGTTAGCGCTCGCTGTAAGCTTCACAGTACTCGAGCAACCCGGGTTCGATCGCCGTTGGCACCAATGAAATTGTTAATTGCAATTTTAAGTGCTGATTTACCACGTGCTCGGCGGTGAAGGAAAACATCGTGAGGAAACCTGTATGTCTGAGAAATAAGAAAACAAATATTTCGAGAACATGTGAAGTTCGCTAATACGCATTGGGGCAGCGCGGCAGACATTTCCTAGCTCTAAAACCCTCTCAGAATGAGAGGAGGCCTGTGCCCAGCAGTGGGACGTAAATAGGCTGCAACTTTACTGAATGTATGTGTGTGTACGCGCGTGTGTGTATGTTTGTACATCATCAGTGAACTTTTTCAAATCGCTGTTTTCTCAAAAAGAAACGATAATGAAATTAAAAAAGAAAATTATTTTTGGAGACGATCTCTGAATTACTTTAATTTGACTCTTACTTATATTTTGAACTAGTTTGCCCGGTACCAGTGTAAATAGAAATTTCATTAATAACTCGACCACAGACAGGCCTAGATATAAAATTTATTATAAATATTATATTATAGATTACATAATTTAAACGGTATTCGTTGATATGGTAATGTAATGTAACAAAAAAATCAAACTATCATCATCAATTTTATTATGACAAATCCATAACTAGCCTTTTGAAGTGGAAGTCAACTACTAGACTAAGATCTTATCAAAAACGTGCTATCTAGCGCGTAGTCATGGAAAGTACCCTCTACTCACAGAACAGGCGGTTGGTATCATTGCACTAGTAACGCCAAAAACTCCCCATCGCTAGAGAGACTATAGAAATTTTTTTTCGTTGGCGGTCGACGCTTGGAGAAAAAAATGAAATATTCCCCCTAGCACCCCTTTTTATTTGCTAGTCTTCAAAATACGCTGATAGTAACGGACGAAACTCATTGTACCCAAGTAACACTGTTATCTGTCTTCCCTTCGCTGTTTATGTTTTCCGTCGGAATTTTATTTTCCTTTCTCATAATATTACTTATATATTTCTTAGCAAACAAATTCGATGATCAACTTAGGGTTCTATTCATCGTCAATAATCGAGTTAGTTAGTATTCTGAAGGATTAATAAGAAATGTGTAAACAGCTCATCTTTTGTGAAAGATGAACTGTTAATACATTTTGGGACAGGGTCCATATCCATTATGGACTGTTTCAGGGCTGATCGTAGATAAGAATACAGACAGTGCAGTCGCAGGAACGAGAGTAGAATATGTTATAATATATTCATCATCATCATTACAGCCTTTCACACGTCCACTGCTGAACATAGGACTCCCCCAAGGAATGCCACAAAGTACATCGACCTCCTGCATGTCTTACCAGGTCATCACTCCACCTCGTGGGGGGTCGCCCTACACTTCGCCTACCGGTACGAGGCTGCCACTCAATAACCTTTCTTCCCCATCGGTTGTCGGTTCTTCGAGCTATATGGCCGGCCCACTGCCACTTCAGCTTACTAATCCGTTGGGCTATGTCGGTTACTCTGGTTCTACTGCGGATATCCTCATTTCTAAGTTTATCACGCAGAGAAACTCCGAGCATAGCCCTCTCCATAGCTCGCTGAACGACCTTGAGCTTCCTCATACGGCCAGCAGTGAAGGACCACGTCTCAGATCCGTAAGTCATCACTGGCAACATGCACTAGTTGTACAATTTCGTTTTCAGGTTTTGAGGTATGTCTAACGAGAAGATGTGTCGTAGTTTCCCGAATGCTGCCCAGCCGAGTTGTATCCGTCGATTGACCTTGACCTCTATTATTTAAATTAAATTCTGTTGTATTTTCTTATTAGTACGTAACAATCGGCTGTTGAACATGATCCTATTTTATTATGAAAGCCAGACTTGTCATAATTGCCACGCTTTGCAGACGGATTGGCGATCCCAGTACCTACTAGATGTCTTGCATCTTTAAAGCTGCGATGACCAAATTTTACATCTTACATAAACGACATAAGTCACCTATCGGAGGTTTTTCTGGTATTTACCATCGTCACTCTTTACGACACTAACGAGAAATTGAGACATATTATCTTATACATCCTTCACAGAGCTAAATTTATCTAACAGTGATTATATTTTTGTAATAGGATACGGACAATAAGCGAGCACACAGTCCACCTGATGGTAAGTGGTTAATGTGGCCCATAGACATCTACATCTATCCTCAACTATTAATCAAAATGCAGATGCGATGTCAGCCGGGAGGAATTGCCAAGATGAATTGACTATTTTTTAGTAAAAAGGGTCTCCGGTTCTCTACACTCACCATACGAAACACAGCAGTATAATTAAGTTGCTATTTTACGCTGGTATTCTGTGAGGGCGTGGTCCTTACCCGGTCGAGCCGACCCATTCGTGCAACAACTATCCAATTAATATAGCTGCAGCATGGCTCTACCACGTAGGTATAAAATAATAATATAATAGGTATAAAATGTGCGTAAAATTTTTATTATTATTATTAAGTAAAATCACATTCGCAATTCTTAAGCGATATCTCCCGTGAAAACCTCAGTGCCAAAATTCCTAATATATTAAATCATAAACAAGGTTCCGCGTTGCTAAAGCTGATAGTTGTGGACCGCTTTAGTGGTTGTAACTGTCAAAAATGTGTCCTTGCTTGGAAAGGCGCGCTTAGCATTTGGTTACAAAAATCGTAAAAACCAAGTCACAGGCTTATATTATAATATATCGTTTAACATAATATGATAACAAGAGTTTCAACGTTGCCTTATCGTAATTTACATTTGAAAGAACTTTCTATCATTCAATATTACTTTGGTTACTTAAGGAAAAATTCATACAGCGATTCTGAATGTGAAATTATTCATTTAAAAAATATTTATAAGGTACATTGAATAAATAACTATTCAGCCTTTGATTAGTTATACAGATCAGAAACGTTTTGATTATTCTGAAACTTCGTCCCTAAAAGCATTAATATTATTATCATTTCAGAACGTTTCAATTTACATTATTGATGTTAACCGTACTGGGAGAGAAAGGGACCACTTGCTTAGATCTATAAAACATATTAATATGAGTTGCAGCTAGAAATATTTAAAGTGTTATTGTAAGAATAAATATATATTTAAAAATATAGATATTTTCCTACACTTTAGAAAAGTTAGATCCTGCTTTACAAACAAATAAGGTTCTCGTCGATCCTTTTTCGGTATTGATAATAAGTTAAGCTTTAAGTTGAAGCGTCAGTAGCCTAATGGCAGGGCGCGGACCGCGAACTCGAAAGGTCATTGGTTCGAATCCACCATTCGACTACTGTCGTGAACCGCTTCTAACACATGCATTTTAAGCTTAGCAGAAGTGGTTAAAGGGAATATTAGTAATGTTTAATAGCATTTCAAGTATTTTTAAAAAAGTTAATGTTTCCGAGATGATAAGCTGAAATTACAATGGCAAAAAGAACCGACACCTCCATTGGGGAAGGAACTTTTTGAGTGGCAGCCTCTTACCGTATAGCGGTCCCCTCACAAGATGGAGTGATGACCTTGTAAGATATGTGGTAAGTCCTATGTTCAGCGGTTGACTTGTGAAAGGCCGTAACAGTAATGATGGTGATGATGAATGCTTACAATATTTTAAGCCAGTCCCAGCTGTAAGACGTATATATTTTAAAGGATGAGGGTGACAAGCGAGCACACAGTTCACTTGATGGTAAGTGGTTACTGTGGCCCATAGACATCTACATCTAACCTCGTTTGCCAATAAAACGCAGATGCGTTGTCAGCCGTGAGGACTAAGATAGAATGCCTCTTTTCTAGTAAATAAGGTCTCCGGTTCTCTACACTTACCAGAAGAAACACAGCAGCATTAAGCTGCTCTTTTACTCTGGTATTATGTGAGAGCGTGGTCCTTCCCCGGTCGAGCCGACCCGTTCGTGCTACAACTATGCCATTAGTATAGCTGTAGTCTTAACATTATTTTCATTCATTTATTCATTACATCCAATCTAAAGTGCACTGCTAAATATGGGCCTCCCCAATAGAACGCCTAATATGGAGAATTTTATTATATTTGCGAGGCTTTTAAGACGGGTTGGTACCTGCAGATTTTTGTTATTTTTAGTTTTTACCAGGAATATTATGCTGGCCATCTCCTGTTCAGTTTGCCCCTGTCGCCTCTTACATAACACGGCATATGAGATAGTGGTTATTCTTATACCGCTACTATACAGATCTATTTTAACTTTATTTATTTTTTGTTTATGAGTCACTTTCAACAACATTATACGTGATCTTATAAATCATATTCAACAAAACTATACATGATCTTATGAGTCATATTCAATAACATTATACGTGATCTGAACAGTTATTAAAAGCACTTATTAAAAGCATGCCGAGTTGTCTGTGCCATTGTGTCATGTAGGCCACAATCGATGTCTAACGAAATAACTGTCTGTGCTCTGTAATTTTGCTTGATAAAAAGTAACACTGTGGTATTAAAAAAAAACTATCATTTAATGACTTTGTAACGGTCTTCGTTTGAATATTAACATTTTATGGATGCCTTTCAATAGCTCATAATTTAGCTAATACTTTGAAAGTCTTGCATAGCAGTAGATTTGATATGAATGCATATTAAAGCTTAGCTTCCAACATCACTGTCTTTAAGGAAGTTGTGGTAATTTTTAAAATCGTCTCACGTGTTTACCGTTTATTTTTTAACATGTTTATATTTATTATTATGTTATACACACGTTTTTATAGAATAAACAAGCACACAGACCACCTGATGAAAGTGGATTATTACTAAAAAAGCTGATCCGGTTTCATTCACGAGAACTTAGATGGAATGCTTTGTTACCAGTTAGTTAAACGGATCTTCGATTCTCTACACTAACCATAAGAAATCCAAAACTATTCTGCTGTTTCACGCTGGTATTTAACCTGTATTAGTCTTAATAATAGTTTGCGAAAGTATGTTTTATGGATGTTTTCACGTTAATCATGCTAGAACATATACTCATTCTAATGATATTCGGTATAGAAATCGAATATGCCGCAGAATAAAAGTAGTTATACATTTTATCAATTAACAATAAATAAATTTTAATATTATACGTCCAGCAAAGCGGGCGGCTGAAAGCCAGTATTTTCAAATTAAGTATTTTGAAAAATATTCCCTGATCCGGGTTATGTATTAAGACTGACCTCGATTATAAGCCACATAACTATAATATCGAGTATTGTTTGAACAGCTAGTTAGGAGGATACGGGGTTGGATGTGCTTAGTGTTTATTCAGCGTTGTAACGGCGATTAACATTGCTGCAGTAAGTCATGGCCTTTCAATGTATTGAAAGGCTCAATTTTTATTATAATTTGGTAAATTGAGTCTTAAGGTGTAAGATCAAATGTATTTTTTGTATTTATTATTATTTCACGTAAGCGTAACCTATACTTTACTGATATGTACTGGTAGACAAGCGATAAAAAATTAAAAATATAATGAATAAGTGCACAATTAATGTAAATTTGTCGATCTGTGTGGTAAAAATGAACGCTCAATAAATATCTTAAAATATATAATTTAAGACACCTCGTATATTTTGTTTTAAATAAATATAAACATAACGTATTATAGGAGGTGTACGGCGTAAGCGTACTCGGCGGTGAAGGAAAACATAGTGAGGAAACCATCATGTCTGAGAAATGAGAAAAAAAATATTTCGAAGATTTGTGAAGTTAACCAACATGCCGTTAGGGTAGCGCGGCGGATATTTCCTTCTTTTAAACCCCTCTCAGAAATGAGAGGAGGCCTAGCAGTGAGACGTTTATAGGCTTGTAATTTTAAATACAAATAGTTATCTGAATATGCCAATAAGCTCTACATTGGTTTGATAAACGATTAAGAAGAAAGTTACTCGAGTGGCAACTTATAACAGATTGAAGTGACAACCAGATGTGACATGTAAGGAGTTGACTCGTGATGTGTTTTACGGCAGTCTTATGAAAAGGATTTCAGCTGAGGACTCATGATGCGATACCTTGACTGGCGTGCCTGCCAAGCCTTGTAACAATAGCAATATTGACCATGTGAGGGGCAATCTATGGGGGAGGCTTATGTTTAGCAGTGGAATTTTGACAGGCTGTAATAAACTAGCTAAAAGCGGTGCTTTAGGAGGGCTCGCGAAGTTTTCTACCTAGTAATTTTGAAGGCAGTTTTTAAAGAGAGAATTAACTTTTAATGTATGGATTATAGATAATTCATACGACAAATCATTTATATTCATTTTTATTTCATCCAAACAATAAACATATAGCAATAACAATCTATAAAACTAAGAAGTGTGTTCATGATTCTTAAGTCGGTGCCAGATACAGCTTTAAACACTTGTTTGAGCTGAATAGTAGGGGACTATGGGATAATCCCCTACTAGGGGAAATCCCCCCACAATCTCCCCTATGTTCAGCAATGAAGGTGGAGGAAAGGTGGAGAAAAGGTGGAGGAAACAGATTAAATGTTAAACACAGGACAGATGATTTGTCCATAGCCAAGTTTAAATGTTTTGTTAATTTGAAACTGTATAAAAAAGGTTATTATAGTATAAATGAATACATGGTTGATAATAACCCCTGGGAATGAGGTGGTCGCTTCCTTGCTGTTTCTAAAATAAATTTTGTACTTATATAGTTTGTACAACCATTAATGTAAAATTTGCTTTTTAAAAAAAAAGTCCCGCTGATTGCTTGCTGGTTCTTCTCAGGACAGACGTTTTTTTTCGAATTAATGGTAAAGTAAAAAATTACTTTCAATAAGAATTACACATGTGATCTATATTGAATAAAAAATTATTTTATTCTATTCTATAGCCGTATACACGTATGCTTGAATGCAAAATCACAACACAACACTACGTCTACAACGGATTAATGACACATTATGAACAACATTTATAATATAGAATATGAAAAGCCATACCATCTTATAAATCCAGTTGCTTTTAACACGTTAAAACTAAAGAGGAAAAATATAGCGTTATTCTTTTAGAGCACCTCACTTGGAGCGAGTAGCTTAAATATATGATATTTCCTCTACATTATAAACGAGTATCTATGTTATTAAAATACCGTTACCGGTCACTATAATAAAATAAGAAATGGTTAAAAATATATTTTGTAGTACTATAACCACATATAAATCTGATATCTAGAAATGGATGAATAAGGTGTTACTGACCCTAACTAAATTGTAGCACGAATGGTTCGGCTCGACCGGGGAAGGACCACGTCCTTACAAAATACCGGCATAAAATAGCAAATCAATGCTGCTGTGTTTTGTATAATGAGTGTAGAGAACTGTAGACCATTTTTACTGGATACGAGGTATTCCACTTAGTCCTCACGTGTGACCACGCATCTACATTTTGATTTCTAATCGAGGAAAGATGTAGAGGTCTATGGGCCACAGCATAGACTTATTATCAGGTGGGCTGTGTGCTCGTTTGTCATTCTTATTCTATAAATAAACTGATTTATGTTGAAAATAAAGACCATCCACAACCTCGTAGTAGGTTAGTTAGGTTCGGGTTGGTTAAGTCGCTGTAAGTAGAAGTGTATGCTTATGGATGTATAATGTTTAGTTTCCTTGCTTAAGAAGGTCACATGATTCTAAAACCTTCAGTTAAAGAGATTATGGAATTATCTAAAACTCATTCTTAAAAGGCCGCTCTGGCATTTCTACTTGTAGTCAACTTAATATTCTTCTTATTAAATTATTTTAAACTTTAGAAATACAATTTATAAATTTTAGTAAATATGATAAAATTATTTTATTATGTAGTTTTTAATAAAACTGAAGTGACAAACGAACATACTGTTCACCTCATGGTAAGTGGCTACTGAAGTCCATGGACACATACAATTAACTTTATACAAAGATGGATACAGATAGATGTCTTGTTACATCCGTGGGCTTAGGTGGAATTCCTCAAAGCCCGTATAAAGACCCTCTATATCTTTCATACTGGAACAGCAATGCAAACACTACTTGGCGAAAGAAAGGGTTAAGAGGGCCGTATCTACCAAATTAAATGTATATTTCTAAAGTATACTTAGTTGTGTGGTCTCCCCACTGTTATCTACACATTGCATGCACCATAAAATTCTGTTCTTAATAAAGTGTATAACCAAATAGATAGACATACAGGAAAGCGAGTTAGTAAAAATATGTTAAAATCACTTTTATTAATAAACACCGATATTGAAATCATCTACGTGAAATGCTTCCAGACAAAAATCTTCATGACAAACAGACAGCGAGATAATTAGTTGCAATACCTGTTTAACTTTGCTAGCCAACCACAGATAAATGATTATTATATATCTAATATAATAATTATAGCATCAGATATCAAATTTAATCTGCAATACAGTTACTATCAATAGCAAAAATATCAAATCATAATATTCGTTTCTGGAGCATGATAATATGCTTCGCTACGAACTCTTAATTAATTTTTATAATTGCATTACTGACCTTGTGATGCGACGGCATAGTCATGAAGCGCATACAAATGTAACTAGGTTTATTGGTAAGTTTTATTAACGTAGACGTGTATAGTATGCAATGTGGTGGTGACCCCATTTCATTTTGTGGTTCGTAATAATCAGTTTAACGAAAAGTCCAGAATAACTCGTGGCCTTAGAGAGATGGCGGTAGAATTTGGTATTTATACCAGATAGTATAAAAACCCCAGAAGTGGCATGATATCTTCGAATCCGGAACTGCGATTGCCATAACGGATTACTATAAAAAATGTTGCGGAGAATATGAGATAATTACTGGTACGTAACCGACTTCAAAAAAAAATATATAAAAAGGAGCTCTAGTATCTCATAAAGTTACACCTAAAAGTAAAATATAAAATATAAAAGGCCTATATATCAATTTTGATTCTTAATCGAGGATATATGTAAATGTCTATGGACCACAACATGCACTTACCTTCATGTGGATCGCTTGCAACCCTAATTCTATATAAAAATATGTTTCACTACTATGTACAAGCCTCCTCTCATTTCTCATAGGGTTATAGAACAATTATTCCACCACGCTGCTTTCTGTTACGATGTTTTCCTTTACCGCCAAGTGCGTGGTAGAATTGCACCTAATAATTTAATGATCCACGACTTTTCTGCCACCAGGGCGGCGCCACTAGAAAGTGAATTATTTAAGGAGTAAGGATTTCATAGCGAGGAAGTTAATTTGTTAGAAAAATGTAAATTTTATTGTTTCTTTCTGTACTTTTAGCTACATTTTATATTAATAAGATTAAAAATAAGTAATTTGTTTATTCCAACCACAGATATTCATAAAAGTAGAAAAATTAAAAAAGTTAAACATGTGCAAAAAATTAAAGAGCAAACCACTGACGCATTGTTTTGTGTATTAATATAATACTCTAGAAACTGATAAATTTTTATTAAAAACCAACTTCTCAATTAAATTACATTGCGTACCAAAAAACTTTACCTCAGTGTCAACTACCGACATCTGGTGAGCAGACAATTATTGCCGGAGAGGATCAAATCTTGGGTTGCTTACGATTTGTGAAATTTATGGGAAACGCTTAACCCCTGAGCTACCATTTAGCCCTAGCTAGTAAATTAATTGTTATTAAACAACATCAGTGTACTTTAATAAATGTAAACGCTTCTTAATTATCATTTAAGTATAATTAAGATACTTTAAATGTACTTGAATAAATAATCGTGTCTTAGAAAAGTTTATAACAAGGATTCAGTTTTCATTATATTAGAAGATCTTTATAAATTTCGGTGGCTTCGAAAAACAGACAGAATTATTTTAATATTGTTCCACTTTCTCATTCTTTAATACGGGGTAGGGCTACGCTGCTGCTATATTATGGTTCTAGCATAATGGGGTTGGCTCAACTGAGGAAAGACCACGCTCTCTCACGATACCAGCGTAAAATAGCAGCTTAATGCTGCTGTGTTTCGTAAGGGTAATTAACCGGTTCCCTTTTTACTGAAAACGAGTGTTTTCATCATTCTCATTTTGATTTCTAATTGAGGATAGAAATGTAGATGTTTATGAGTCACAGCATCCACTTACTATCAGGTGGACTGCGTGTTCGTTTGCCACCCTTATTCTTTAAAAAAAACTCACCTACTTACTTTTTATTTTGTTCAACATCTAGAAAGAATTGTTTCGTTCATTAAGATATATTTCAACATTATTTGAATAGAAATAAGAAACAAGCAAGTTTAACAACTAAAAGTACAAGAATTCTACAACAAACACCGATCAATCTTACTATAAAACAATGAAAATCTATTCTGTAAAAATTGTTATTCACCGACTTTCTTTTGCAATAAAAGAATATTTCTAACAATAGGGAAACTCCACGTGTAGGATGCTCTTTATTATGAAACTTCAACTAGGTTGCAAAATAAAAATGGGAAAATAATTTCAAACCACCTGCGCTACAAAAAAAGACTTTTACGTTTTGTTATAAAAAAATCAATATAGAAGTCTTATAAATTCTTATAAATCTTTTTTATTAAGGAAATCTGAGCTTCTTCTCATTGGCCATTCGAATCTACTGCTGGATGTGTTCCCTTTTGGGATTCTGATTTGCAGAGCTAGGCAGGTGGGTTGGCGATGCAGACATCTGTGGGATTTGGATTCGGTGTATACAAAGAATTTATTACCCGATGCCGGATGCACTGATTCCGATAGATGACAGTATAACCAATTCAGACGAATTGCTTATACTGCCATCTATCTGGATACAAAATACTAAGGGTGTTACCACATCAATTGTTGATCGTCGATCGATGGCATCGATCGATCAAAACCTATGCTAGGTCAGTGAATGATTTGTGGCTGTTTGATTTTAATTTTTTATTTGATTTGAAACTAACGCTTATGAACTATAAAACTTTAAAATCTGAGAACTGTAAGCATGGTAAAAATAGACACCATTTTGAAATATGATCATTATTTTACATTTTAATTCGGCTTTCATTTTGAAATAAAATAACTGAATTGGCTTAGATCCTTAGGGAGTATCTCGAAAGGTCAATAGGAAGGATCTCAGGTTAAGAGAGATCAAGATTAGAGCTATTCTACTTTATCAAACGCAAATTTTGAAGGAGGGGTTCATAGTTACTGCAGTGACCGACTTAAGTGAAATATTTATTTATTTATCGTAGTGGAAAGAGCAAAATAATAATATTAAAACAACATTCCTCGTCTTATTGCGTTATTTGAAAAACTAAAATTATATTTTGTACGTGGTAGAGCCATGCTGCAGCTATCTTAGTTGTATAGTTATATCACGAATGGGTCGGCTCGACCGTGGAAGGACCACGCTCTCACAGAATACCAGCGTAAAATAGCAGCTTAATGCTGCTGTTTCATATGGTGAGTGTAGAGAACCAGATACCTTTTTTACTGGAAACGAGGCATTCCATCTTAGTTCTCACGGGTGACAACGCATTTGCATCTTGATTCGTAATCGAGGATAGATGTAGATGTCTATGGGCCACAGCAACCACTTACCATCAAGTGGGCTGTGTGCTCGCTTCTCACCTTTATTTTATATATATATATATATATATATATATATATATATATATATATATATATATATATATATATATATATATATAAAAATTATACTCCAGAAAATTAAATAAAGTATTACGTTAGCTCCGGGAACTTGAAAGAAAACATATTGGCATAGAACAATAAGCAAACGCGTTGACACGAACCCTCCCAGTGCCTTCGTAACCAGATGTCCAAACAATGTACGTAAGCATTGTAAGGCGTCCGCCCTCACCACAGTCAAGTCACGTCGGTCTTTATTGATACTTCGTGCTCTAGATGAGGACCGCATAATTGTAGCTGTGGATATTCTTTAGAGTAAATATAAAAATACATTGTTAAAATAATGTGATTATGTAACATTTGCTTGGTCACCTTTTTTTATAGGATAGCGTGATAAACGAGCACACAGTCCACCTGATGGTAAGTGGTTGCTGTGACCCATAGACATCTACATTTATCCTCAATTAAGAATTAAAATGATGCAGATGTATCGTCACCCGTGAGGACTAAGATGGAATGCCTCTTTTCTAGTAAAATAGGTCTCTGGTTCTCTACACTCACCATTCTCTACACTCACGAAACATAGCAGTATGATGCTAATTTTACGCTGGTATTCTGTGAGAGCGTGGTTCTTCCCCGGTCGAGCCGACCCATTCGTGCTATAACTATAATATTAATATAGCTGCAGCATGGCTCTACCACATATAAATGAATGATTCAGCTGAAGCAGAATTGGGCAAGCCATACATTATATGTCAAAAATTTCCTTATAGCAGCAAATAAGACGTAGTCCCAACCTTACAAACTATGCAGGCAATTAATGCAAGTGGTATAAATCGTCATTTGTGGCAATTTTTTGGGTAGATTTTATATTAAAGTGCCTACTGTAATTGGTTTTCTATTTAAGGTAATTTTAAAGTATTGGCAATAAAAACGAAAGTGAAAACCATATTTATGACACTCATTGTCAGTTTAGCCGTATATTGCATACCCCGAATGTGAAGCGAGAGAGGTTGGGCTTTACTGTTGATTCGACAAGGTCACGCTACTCGCTCTAATTAAATTCGTTATATTAACTGCTATGTCTTTCATTAACAATATGATTAAACCACTGTTAAGATGTGGGAAGAATTACAACACTACAATAGGAACTTCATCATGGTAATACCTACCTATATGATTATTATTATTCGTATTTACTATAAATACATTTTAAGCAAGGTCATCCATAGTGTAGGGAAAATATACAAACTTCATGATCAAATATTTACTCCAACTGCATATGGTACACCTTGCTGTTAGTTGGACAAAGTTCTGACGAATAAGTACTGGTAGAGAATTCACCCCTAAATGCCAACCCCAAATTCTAAAAACTGGTGGTGGGTTTAAGTGTTATAAGTGCGCTGTTTTGGCGCAATCCTTAAAAACCGCCTGACTAGCGTGGAAAGTATGGGCAATTCTTTCAAGAAATATAAGCAAGCTAATAATAAATTAGTTGAATGTAATGATTTCTTATATTTACGCGAACACTACACATTGAATAAAACTATTTTTTTACGGATTTTATCGCGTTTAGTCGCGGGGGATGTCCCCCGTGACCACCGTTGCTGGAAAGCAACCGAAACGTCGGGAATATAAAATAAGTTAATTAAACGCGATAAAATCCGTAAAAATAGTTTTATTCAATTAGTTGAATGTGTTTGAATTTTTAGTAAAATCTATACATCATCATCATCATTACAGCCCTTCACAAGTCCACTGCTGAACATAGGCCTCCCCCAAAGAATGCCACAAAGCACGGTCCACCTGCATCCATCGACTTCCTGCATGTCTTACCAGGTCGTCACTCCATCTCGTGGGGGGACGCCCTACACTTCGCCTACCGGTACGAGGCTGCCACTCGAGAACCTTTCTTCCCCATCGGTTGTCGGTTCTTCGAGCTATATGGCCGGCCCATTGCCACTTCAGCTTACTAATCCGTTGGGCTATGACGGTTACTCTGGTTCTACTGAGGATATCCTCATTCCTAAGTTTATCACGCAGAGAAACTCCGAGCATAGCCCTCTCTATACAAATAAATAAAATTGAAGTGTCTGTTTGTAATGTCAAAATTATAGCGTTTTACTAAATGTATACGAAAGTATAAACGGTACTGATAACAAAAATACAGTTTTTAAAATTTTTGTCTGGTTGTCCGTCCGTCTGTCTTTTTGTCTGTTTGTTCCGGCTAATCTCCGAAACGGCTGCACCGATTTTGACGGGACTTTTACTAGCAGATAGCTGATGTCATAAGGAGTAACTTAGGCTACTTTTATTTTAGAACAAATAATTAGGGTTCCTCGCAAAAAAATTAAAACCCTAAATTACACGCGGGCGAAGTCGCGGGGAACGGCTAGTTTATAATAAGAATACTTAACTTGAATCACGAATACTAGTAGATTTCCACGTTTTAAATATACACCTCTACTTTTTATTACAAGGCTTCGTACGGAGATTTCTGAATCCTGACAACAGCGCCACCTATCGGGTGCAATAAAATTTCATCAAAATCGGTCCAGCCATTTTCGAGTTTTTGTGAGACTAATGGATAGTTATTGATTTTCGAGTTATTGATTTTAGATATATAATATATTTAGTAAATGAAATACAACATCATAATGTATTAAGTAATTAAAAGTTAAATATGTTATTCTAAAAATTTTAAAACTTTCTAAATTGGTTAAAAATAATTGCAGGCGGGTGAACTTCATTGACAATACGTAGAATGGTTTTAGTATTCAGGTGCAAGGGCAATCTAGTAAAAATAATACAGTTCTTTTGAATTATTTATATTGTTCTATTTTAACATTTTTTTAAAATAAACAAAAGTGACTAACTTTTTTTTTAATTAATTTATATCTCTGATTTCACTTAATTTTATGTGATAGGTATACGGTACTCTATAAGCCCTTAATTTGTTTCTGGTAAATAAAATTTTGTGATGATTATGGAACAGTAATTTTATTGGATCTTCCATCTCATATAACCCTTGTGATAAATCACCAAAGGCCCCTGTTAGGGCTAGTGATTCTGGTATTTTGCTAACACATTAATATTAAATTTAAATACTAGTGTAGTTTAAATAAAAAAATAACTTATTTCTTAATCTTAATCTCTCATAAACTTAAATCTTAATATTATTTGAGCTAGACTGCTAGCTGCTAGCTAGACACTTTCCGGAATGAATTTTATTAGAACTCGAGCAAGCTGAGTTTGATTCTCGGTGTCGACGTCATTGATATATTAATTGCAGTTTTAAGTGTTGTTTCCTACGTGCTGCTCTGGGCTAAAACCCTAAGGAAACGTGCAACCTTCAAATATAGAATAAATTTCACAGACATGAGCACTGCACTTTCTGCGCAATCTGGTGTAATGCGGCGAATTGTAATGTTTATAGGCTGGTATTTCTGCAATAGTTAATAGTGATTCTATTAAATGTTAGGTATGAATTATATTAAATTATTTAACAGTCATTACCATCCCAGTTATAACTCACTAAAAGTCCGAAGTTGTAGAAGTTAATATACGCCTCCCCCTTAGATTGCCTCATAATATGCCTCAATATACTCTATATTTGTTATAGTTGCCACGTTTGGGAGGCGGCTTGGAAATCGAAGTTTTTTTAACTTATTTTAAATTATTATCATTGAGAGAGTTGCTGCCCATCTTCTAGCAGTTTATTTCCCTCTGTTATCCCTTACGATACCCACGGTACGATTTGGGACAGTGAATATTCTTACACCACCACTACAAGGACATACATATACCGAAACGAAACAATTATTTTTAGACACGAAAAATAGATTTTCCTAGTATGATCTTAAACCGCAGGTCATAATGCTGCCGTTAGAATGTAACTTAGTATGCTACCATCTACCGAGCCGTTCAATTCTTTAAAAAAATACGTTAAATATAGCGACTAAGCGTATCGTAACATTTTCTTAATATTCAAGAAATATACAAATAAAATAATGCTACCTGGTAGCGTTGCAGCCGCAGAAGAAAAAATATGTTTTTAAATTTGGAAGTGTTATATTATTTAATTAGGAATAACAACACATTAAATGAAATTTAATGTTAGATTACTTTCAAACAATTTTTTTCGGTATGATACGCGCGCCACCTACTGTAAGTTAATTGTACTATGCCTATAACCTTCGTGCAAGTGCCAGCAATAAGTTGACAAAGTTTTACCGCAATCTGATGATATAATTTTTTATATATTAGATTACAAGAGGTACTTTTATTATGAGCTCTAAACCTGGCTGCATTTTGATTGTGAAAATACAAGCTCTATGCACAAAAAGTAGCTTATTACCCAACTTTTTATCCGTAGCTCGTCTAAAAAAAGTAGGTTGACTTTTTCGATATAGGTCTGTGTTACAAATCTATCTATTTTATGCGCTTTCCCTATTTGTAACATATTCCTCGACCTTTCACAGTTTTCTATATTGAATGTGTAATAATGGAAATCTCTTGAAAACTATACTTCATTACTATGTTTCATTACTGACGTATATATATATGTAAAATTAATAATTGTAAATGTTTCTCCTGTGTAATTTAGATTAAAATTAGACTTTTATAAAAAATAAAACCGATTAGAACTATAAAGAATAAACCCTTCTCCGGTCGTGCTGACCTATTTGTGCTCAACCATAATATAGCTGCAGCGTGGCTCTACCACGTAACAAAGCACGTTTACAAAGCGCAAATTTGACCTCACATGCAATACTGTTTTTGTCCACGGGCCGGGGTACACCAGTATCAGCCCTTTCCACTCGACCGCGTTCAATGGAGATTGACTCAAATCGTCGACGACCAATTCTTTTCCTAGGCTTGATATCCATTGCCCTTGTACCAGAGACGTTGCATAACTACATCTGCTATCGCCAGTAGCTACATCTACATCTTCTATCACAAATACCGCAGGGAGTGCTCCGAAGAATCTTTCAGATCAATACCGCTACTACATTTAAACCAAAATCCTCGTACACTGCGACAGAACTCTAAATTCAATTGACATACATGTCACACACACATCTCGATGTCACTGTGCGTTTTAAAAGGAATTCCCTGAAACATTCGGCCACATAGTGGAATTATTGCCGCTAGCGATTTTTGTACCGATACATCTTTGAGACCTTCAAGAAAAGAAAAGTGCCTAATAATTTCTTAAAAGTCGGCCACGTCCCTTCAAACATCTCTGCTGTTGTAAATGCTCAACGGCGGCGGTAATCATCTACCACCAGGTTAGCCTTATCCTTATTTTCTACCTCTCCTATAAAAAAGCAATATCTAACAAAAATATTTCATTAACTTTATAATAAATCTCAGTAGTTGGTGTTTTGTTTTAACAATAATTTACTGTTTTCTTAGTATTATTAGCAACTATTTTCAAACGAATGCTGGAAATGCTTTTTGAAGAATGCATCAACTGGCAGGCATTACTTAAAAACTCACCGGCACTTACCACATGAGCATTGTGGGTTTGTAAGTTTACTATGGGTGAATTTATGGTTACGATTGCCCTGGGATATCAATTATAACAGTCTGTAATAATTGATATCCCACCATTAGTCAAATTATAAGGGTCCTGTTAGTTAATTAGCGGACCCAACTTACACCCTACTATACCATGAAGTACAAATATTAAAGTTCAAATTCACTAAAAATATTTATGCAGCTTTAATTTTTGAAAAACGTGAAAAAGATAGCAGAAATTATTTTGTCTGAAATTCCCGCGTACATTTTATCCTTGCTTTGCCTTCGCAATTTTAAACAAGATAAGCAAATAAAAAGTTGATGCAATTCGAAAAGTTTGCCAGTAACTTCTACTTTTTGCATGAAGTTTATCCGGATGATATGGGAATGGCTACCTTATTTTCGAAATTTAAAAGAATTTTTTATAAAGCAATTGACGTAAAATATAATTTAGAAGGTAATTAACTTTTTGTGTACCGTGAAACCTGGCAACTTTGCCATGTTTGGAAGCACTTAAAAGCTAAAGACCTTTTTTCGAACAAAAATGTACTGTCAGACTGGGCGTCAATGTTAAATGTGACATTATATTCTTCATAGCAAATACTAACATTAAAGAGACAAAATACTCAAGAAAAGTATTACAGTGGTAGAGCCACGCGCAGCTTTCGCTGTCGCACGGATGGGCCGGCTCGATCCGGGGTGGTACCACGACCTCACAGAATACCAGCGTGAAGTAGAGGTTTACCTCTGCGTTTCGCTTGGTGAGTGCAGGTGGCCGGAGGCCCATTTTACTGGAAATGAGGCATTCCATCTTAGTCCTCACGGGTGACAACGCATCTGCATTTTGATTCGCAAGCGAGGATAGATGTAGATGTCTATGGGCCGCAGCAACCACTTACCATCAAGTGGACTGTGTGCTCGTTTGTCACCCTTATCTTATAAAAAAAAAAAAAAAAAAAAAAAAGAAAATGGCAAAGTTATCCTCACTTTGTGGCAACTTTGCCATCGGGGTTTATAATGAAAATAATAGGATTTTACTTCAAGGTTGAAGTAAAATCCTATTATTTAAGTAAGTTTACCTCATAATATAATACACAACATTTAGAGTTATGATTTGCTCCTTTAATTGTGTTGCAAATAGCAAAGTTTACTCTTATGGCAAAGTTGCCCTCCCATTTTTCAATATTTCATATAAACTTGAAAATATGTATTTTTCCACAATAAGCAAAACAATAAAAATGACAATTAAAAAACAAATTAAAAATGACACTGTTTTTGGGTGCAAATGAATATCAATACACTAAGTTAAAATCATGAAAAATACTGAGTAGAAATAGTAGGTATTATTAATGCGTACGTCGTCGACGTAGTAAAAATAATATAGATTTCTCTTTTCTTTTCCTTCACTTTTGATAAAGATGAATTGATTGACGACTCATTTGGTAAAATCGGTCTAATGAGCTGCTACGGTGAAACATTGATACAAACATACATACATAGAATGTCAAGAACAGAACACTTTGTGTTGTAATCGGTTAAAGATATAGGTTGAAAGTGACAACCCTTGGTTGTAGCAAGTAATCGTCACATCGTGGCATCACTAGTATAGTAATTTTGCCAAGTTAGTTTTATAGATAAATGTTAAAACTAACATGTTAAAAACTATATATTACATTTGATAACCATTAATAACACGTTACTACAAAGTTATAGATATATTACAGACATTCAGTATTTCAAACAAAATCAATAAAAGTTTTGGAGCACTGAACAAATAGGTTATTTCGCCGACATAATTTCCCGTTAAAATAAAATGCCAAAATTAACTCTCACGTTGCCATATCGAAAGCAATGCTGTCAATTAGTTATTGTATTTTCATCCAAAAAATGGCATATCTGGAAAAAGGTTACGTTGTCCTTGTTAATCGTAATTTTGTACCAGTACACCACTGATGGCAAAGTTACCTTCCATTGGTAAAGTTGCCAGACTTGACTATTATATGTTCATTATAACCCTTAAATGATCACATATAACCATGATTTAGTCACTCTATGAAGATTACAAAAGTGGTATCTCCTAAAGCTTTTGTTGAAAATCACAGTGACTGCTTTACACACAATAAAGTTTTAGGAGTATTTTTATAGCTTTTTTTTTGTACGTGGTAGAACCATGCTACAGCTATATTACTAGTATAGTTGTAGCACGAATGGGTCGGCTCGATCGGGAAAGGACCACGCTCTCACAGAGTACCAGCGTAAAATAGCAGCTTAATACTGCTGTGTTTCGTATGGTGAGTGTAGAGAACCGGCGACCCTTTTTACTGGAAAAGAGGCATTCCATCTTAGTCCTCACGGGTGAAAACGCATCTGCATTTTCATTCTTTATTGAGGATAGATGTGGATGTCTATGGGTCACAGCAACCACTTACCATCAGGTGGAATGTGTGCTCGTTTGTCATCCTATCCAATAAAATATAGCTCAAACAGATTTTATAATTATTACTAGCATCATCAAAGTCTGTAAAATGAATATGTCCCTCGATACAGTGGCTCACCTACATCTATACTCGATTAAGAAAGAAAATTTTTAGATCTTCACCCACCACTTGCAGCAGCTTTCTTGATAATTAGAAATAATACCTATAATTTCGCACTAAGCAATCTATCTGTGGTTTTTATTATGTATAACAATTGAGAATGGAACGGAAATTACAATAAAAGCAATCTCCGATCTATGTTTTTTTGCATTTTCCTAAAAAAATATCAAAGAGAAAATACATTCCTTTTTATTACATACGTCGATTTTTGTTTCTATTTTTAAATATATATGTATATTAATCTGTATGCGTTGCTAATATAAAACTATATAATATCATCCGTTTATAGTGGCATCCGTGGCGTGCATTCATAATTCATTCATAATACTTTTTATGAGTATGATGTAAGCTAGATGCCATCAACGGGATAAAATATATTAAACTAAAAACGTGACTTCAAAGTGAAAATTAAAAAAAATCCTTAAAATGAGAGATCTAGCACGGTAGCAGTGTATCAATTTATTTGAATTTTCATATTCATAATAGTTCATAATACATTCTCGCTAGTAAAAATTAATATATTTAGACTCTTAAAAATAATATTTTTTTATATCTATAGAAACTGCGATTGCTGCCGAGTGTGGCAATTATGGAAGACATTACCCTTGTGGGGGAATCTATGAATGAGGTTTGCTGTGAGCAGTAGATTTCATAGGCTATATTGAAATCAACACTAGAATGCTACCGAGCCAAGTGGCTATTATTTTGTCGCATGTCATGGATTAGAATTCCAACTGCGCATAATATTGTACAGAAACAAAAATTGTTTGTTTTTGGGAGTGGTTGTATTGTGATTGTTCCCCATTGTTGAAACTGTACCTTAACTGAGAGCTTATCGTTTAAGCAATATATCGAGCATCGAACGAGAATACGTTATGATAAGTGAGAGCCCCTGTGTTTAATGCATCATTTCGTGGCATTGTATAGACCATTTTACTGGAAACGAGGCATCCATCACAGTCTTCAGAAGTGTCAACGCATTTGCATTTTAATTCTCAATTGAGGATAGTTGTCAATGCATTTGCATTTTGATTTCTGATTCAGGATGTAGATGTCTGTAGGCCAATGCATTTGTCACTCATATTCTATAAAATAAATGTTTCTCTTGCAGCGATTATACAATCGTTATCATTATCATTATTACGACAATTGGCACGTAAATTGTTTACTAGTACTTTAATTTATGGGTTGGAAGGATCATACTTCTAATTAAAAGGGTTTCTTGTTGTTGTATTTTAGTATATACATATTACATTATAGATATTAGATATACGTGTAGCAACTCGAATTCTTCCACGCTTATCCCTGCTGATACCTCTCATGTTATACTCTCAGCGGCGATGAAAATTATCGTGAGACACAAATATCTTATGTTGGCATATGGTGTTAGTTTATTAGCATAGCGGCAGAATATTCATTTTCATAAGCCCCCGCAGGAACCTCATATCTATTATTACAACGAGATCTGTACTCATAGTGTTTCACTGAAATGTAAGCTGTAATGTTATTATATGTGAAAGTTAGAATTATAATCCAACTAAATAACCGAAATGTCTTTTTTGGTCCAAGTTTAAGAAAGGTAATACGAACCTAAAGACCAAGACGCTAGACGCCTATTATTTAGGCTGCTATGAAGTACGTTGCAGTATATCAATTATTTTGTTTTGGTTTGAAACATACGTAGGCATTCCTTCTTACTCATTATGGGTGATAACGCCTTCTTTGTTGGAAATAGTTTATAAGGTACGTGAGGGTAATATGGTCACCTTAAACTTTGCCGCCCTATAAAACCAAAACTAGGAGGAGGACAGAGACAAAAGTACAAAGTCGTAATACTATAACTAATATATTAAGAAAATATTAGCTAACAAGCTTTCGCAATCATTAGCAAGACTTCGAAATATCTACTTGAAAAAAACTAACTACACTACCCAATACTAAAATTGACTAAAATATTTACTATTATATCAAATGTTAAAATAGCAAAAAGCAGCGCCCTTTTGACCCTTTATTATTTGATTGACTGATGAAGAGCTATCATATCACAGAGACTTTTATGCAAAAAAAGCTGTAGTTTTTGACTTATAAGAAAGTGACCATATTAACTGTGGTCACTTTCTTATAAGTCAATGGTCTTCCAGACCATATTATCCTTACGTACTATAGTTGTATAAGGGAAAGCAATTTACCATCAGGTAGACGGAAAACTCGTTTGTAACATAAATGTTATAAAACATATCCTATAACATTAATAGATGTGGCAGAGTAAGTATTCCGTGTGTGGCGAAATATAATCCACTACCACATGGTATATATGCCATGGATATCATAAGAGGGAACAGACGGAAACTCATGTGTCCATGGACAGCAGAATCTTAGTGATAACTACTTTGAGAGTAATAAAAACTACAGTTTCAAACCCGCCGTGACAACTATAGCGAATATCCCCCTGAGGCAATATATGTTCAGCGGCGGACTTTGATAAGCCGTAATGATGATAATGATGATGAAACTATAGGTTTGGTTGTGAAATAAGTCGAGAAGGTATTAAAATATACTTTTCATTTTTTTGTTTTTAACGTCCTTCGTCGTTGGCCAGTAATACGTGATACGTAGGTATCTGATTTGAAAAAGTAGCACGAGTTAGTATATGATGTTAAACGTTTAATGCTAGCGTGCGTTTACACGGTTCGAGTTAATAAATTTGTAATGTTCTACTCACCTCATTCGCATTAAGCTCGCAGGGGATTATTTATGGTGAATGGTAGTTTTATAAATGTCTGATATAAATTGGAAAAACTCATATATATTTCCAAGCTTAATTGATAAATGGAAGGTCACGGTTTATACTGATTTACAGTACAATAAAAATTTATAATCCACCCAATTTTAACGTTTGCTTAAACAGCACTGAAACTCTATTTCCATTAAAATCCTTTGATTCACTGACTTGTGTACACACGTTGAAGTTATACTTTTATGTTAAAAGTTAACTTTCATTTTCGTGCTCCGTGGCGCAGTGGCTTAGCAATGAGTTGTTGCGCCGGGGGCCGCGGTTTCGGATCCCGCACGGAACAAGTATTTGTATGGCCTACATATCTTTGTCCTTGTGCAATGTATGTTTGTAAACTGCATCCACGATACAGGAGAAAATCCTAGTGTGAGGGTAACGTTATTTAAAATAAAAAAAAAATTTTAAGTAATATATAGTATAATTGACGGCTCCGTAGCGCAGTGGCTTAGTCATGAGTTGCAGCGCTGACGGCCGCGAGTTCAAATTCCGTATGGAACAAGTCGTCGTATGGTCTACAAATAATTGTTCCGGGTTTGATATGTGTCCTTAGTGTTGTGTCCTTGAATGTAATTTTTTTTAAATAAAATACAAAGAATAGAAAAGTATAACTTCAATAACGTTCTTCGTAGCTTCATCCGCAATTGAGAAATATACTTCTTTATGTATTGAATAGCTAACTTAAACTAGAGTCTTTATCAATAAAGAAACCTCGCAGAAAATATGCGAACTAAAATGATAAGTACGAAATTAGACAACAAATGACACATTTTTTTAGTCTGTGAAACGGTTTTTTTTTCGTAATCAATTTAAAAGTAAACAGTAACCGTAGAATAATTCTATTCCGAGAGAACGCTATTGGCTACAGTGCCAGTTAGCCATATTGTTTACGTTTTTCTATTCAAACTCCAGACGCCTAGCCAAAGGCAGTCGTAGCCTCAGCCTTAATATATATTAATTTTCTTTTAAAAATTAAAGCTGTATAAAAGTAAGTATTTAAAAAGTAATATTTTAGTTGCAATGACGAGTAGGTCATTTAATAATTTCCTCGGGAAAAAGGGGTTGAAAATAGTGCAAAATCTTTTTCAAGCTGTGCAGCGGAGTGTTTATTCTATCTGAAGTTTATTTTAATCAGATTTTAGTGCACTGTTTATTTTATATTAAGTTACTTTACTACCAAAAATATGAATATATCAACATTGTCATCATCATCATACAGCACATCACAAGTCATGCTGAACATGGGCCTACCCCAAAGAATGCTACAACGATTTTTTTCTAATCCTAATATTAACAGCCAGAAATTAAGTTTGATACATAACCAACTTTTTCTACTTCAAATTGATTTATTAACTGTTAGCTAAAATAATAAAAAAGTAAAACAATACTTCTGGAACCAAAAGATCAAGACATGTATACGTTTGTTTTATATTACACTCGTGTAAACAGGCGTTATATTTCAGTTTTCAGGAACAAATAGATATTTCAAAGTGCTGTTTGTTGGCTAACTCTATTATGTACACCGTCTCGAGGCAAGTCTTTATTCAGAAATACTATATCAAAATTTTTTTCATCTCTGATATTTTTTTTATTATTTCGAATCAGTATCGACCTTAGGAAGTTTATAAATTGCAAGGAAGCTAATCCGCAACTCACAGCGTCTTTTATAGAATAAGGGTGACAAACGAACACACAGTCCACCTGATGGTAAGTGGATGCTGTGGCCTATAAACATTTATCCTCGAATAAGAATCAAAATGCAGATGAAAATGGTCTGCAGTTCTCTATACTCACCATACGAAACGCAACAACATTGAGCTGCTATTTTACGCTGGTAATCTGTGAGAGCGTATTCCGATCCCGGCCGAACCGACCCATCGTGCTACAACTGATATATCTGCAGCATGGCTCTACCACGTGTAAAATCAAAACTTCGTCTCAATTGACGTAATGCTGTCTAAACTTTAACGTAGTTATATTTGCTCTGGCTATCATATTCAAAATACAAATTTATCAAAGTCAACTAGTAAACAAACAAACAACCTCTTTCGCTTTATTATAATATTAGTATAGATTCTATCTCATTCTCTCGTAAGCCTATCCCATTCTCTCTTTTTGGTGTCGCTTTTTCTTTTCATTGAGTTTCAAATCACAACGATGCTAAAGAAGTTTTTACTCAATTAAAATTAAATATTTTTGCATCCGTATTGAAGTAGCGAAGTGAATATTTTCTTGGTTCACAGCCTTATCAGATATAAAAAGACGACATATACCTAGCTATTAATAAATTCATATTTCAGGACCAAAATTTGATAAAATATTATCTTCTTTTTAATTTGGCCGCATAGCTGATTAAACAAGTTTCCACCCGGAAAGAAAAAGTTTGAGAAAATTTTCATAAAGCGCTGCACCAACAGGCTAATGACGCTAGAATCTAGGCGAGTGGCGCACAGAGCACGCGTTAAGATGTGTACTCTCACACATAAAAGTGTTCGCATATACAATTCTTTAGAAACCTTATAAGATTCCTTATTTATTATTATGTTTAATTTTATTCTATACATTAATTGTTTCGTAAACCTCAGGATGTATCTATATGTAACATTACTTACTTTACTGCACACAAAGAATGTAAAGATCGTACGAATCTTTCAGACAGAATTTGACCTTTCAGCTTCGATTGATAAACTTTTCAGCTATTAATACATCAGATAGCGGAATATCATTTCTAACTTTTATACAAGTTTGGGTGAGGTGATTAATGAGCACACAATCAACCTGATAGTAAGTGGATTCTATAGTCTATAGACACATTCATCTATCCTCTATTAATCATCTACATGCAGATGTTTTTAGAAGACTAAGATAGATCATCTCAATACTAGTTTAAAGGGTGCCTGGTTCTCTACACTTACAATAAGAAATACAGCAACATTTAGCTGCTATTTTAAGATGGTATTTTGTAAGAACGTGGTGGAGCCGACTCATTCGTGCTATAAACATAAAATAGCTGCAGTGTGGCTCTATCACGTTAAAAGTTTAGATTTAAAAGTTAAGAAGGTGATAAATTTACTAGAGCAGATGATCAAGTTCTAATGAATGTCACGTTACAATTACGTGTTAAAGAATATATTTTGTACGGGGTATGTATTTTAAGCAAACAAATAAATGTAGAATGTGCAGTTGTCTTTCTCATTGCGGCTCCGTGGTCAGACTATTCAAAGCTCCGTGAATTATTGCAGCCACAAGTCACGCTGGCCTCGTAATCGGGTCACGTCTGATACGACAGACGGCTGACTCAATGACGGGTGGCGGGTTATAACTTCGTCTAATGAAAATTATGACGATGACTGTGGATATCATACTTTCTAGTGAAATTATTATATGATTATTAATAGCTGAATTGTTCCTTTGAAGGACCTTTGTTTTAGAATGTTTAACAAACACCTTAACTAATTTATGATGAGAGTTAATTTATAATCTTTATAATTAATACTTGAAAAGAAAACCTTGTACCCAATTTTAAGCTTATAGAGGTATTAATTTTATTGTTAGTTTTAAAAGAGGTTTTTTTAAACGTACTCAGATTATTTCAATAAAGTGTCATAAATATTCATAGCTACATATTAGCGACATTTAGCCTAACAATTAAGTGTGCGGACTGCAAACTTGGAAAGGGGTTTCGAAACCATCATCGAAACTGTTGTTGTGCACCATTCCTTACACAAGCATTTTCAGCTTACTTGGAGTGGTTAACGGAAGTGCTAATATTACCATCGGTAATATTAGTTACTGTAAGACCTAAGTTATATAAGTAATGGGTGTCACTATATTAGATTTGTCATTTTTAGATTTTCTACCGACTTCAAAAAGGAGGAGGTACTCAATTCGACGGCTTGTTTTTTTTATACGTGTTAGCTCATAACTTTTTTTCTTCTTTCTTGAAATCTGGTACTTCTCATGTGGTCCTATATAAATTTGACCTAGGTCTGATCAATAGGTTTTGAGTTGTGCTTAATAATTTATATTGAAGTCGGTTGTACAAAATTTTTAATTTTAAATTATTTACACCATATGGTTTTAAACCACTTTCGGGTTAATATGAAGTTATTTTTGCAAAGTTATCTGGAGGATCTTCTTTAGAATTTTTAATTTTTCAGCGTAACACACAGTCGATACAACAAAATGAATGCGATAAAATCCGTAAAATTTAATTTCATTCTAAATGTAGAATAGACAATGAAATCAATCTACGTTATTTAACTAATAAAAGATAAATTATGAATTAAATGGTGGTAAATCTAATTTCAAGTTCAATCCTTTTTTATTTAGCGTACCGGCACAAGGATCAGTAACGAAACGAGATGATAGCTTTAAGAAGCGTTAGAATTAATCCAGAATACAAAAGCATTAAACTATTTGTCTGAGCTAGAACTAAGCAATCTCGAAGGAGATAGGCGTTTAATTCGGAGCTGTCTTAGTTTATTTAGGGCTGGTTTTTCAATCATCAAATAAAAGTTATTCCTAGCATAAAATAAAATAGTTACTGATTTTTCAATGACCACTTAAAAATTATACGTCGAATTAATAATTACGTGAGCGAATATAAAAGTGAAACAAATAAAATAATTTATTCGTACAACTGTATTATTAAGTTGCTTATGTTGTATTTTATTCTAGGAATAAATTTTATCTGGGAAATGAAAAATAAAAAAATATTTAATTAGGTTTAGTCAGGTTTTATACGTGGTAGAGCCATGCTGCTGCTATGACGGGGAAGGACCACGCTCTCACAGAATACCAGCCTAAAATAGCAGCTTGATGCTGCTCTGTTTCGTATGGCGAGTGTAGAGAACCGGAGACCCTTTTTACTGGAAACGAGGCATTCCATCTTAGTCTTCACGGGTGACAATGCATCTGCATTTTGATTCGTAATCGAGGATAAATGTAGATGTCTATGTGCCACAGCAACCACTTACCATCAGGTGGACTGTGTGCTCGTTTGTCACCCTTATCCTGTAAAAAATATTTAATTAGGTTATAATGTATTTGATGGACAACTTTTATTTTACAATTGTAAAGTTCTTTTTTTGTCTCGAATTCTTTTCATCTAATTCTTTCCGACGTAATATCGATAATTATCGTTCGACAAGTTAATGGGATGGAAAGGGCCCATTAACTCTTGTATTAAAATTATAAGCATTTATTGCTTAACGTGGTAGCTCAGAGGTTAAGTGCTCTTTGTTAACATAGTACACGAGCATCGCGGGATCGAATCCTGCTGGAACTAATGAAATTGTTAATTGCAATATTTTAATTGTAAAAGTTCATTTATCACGTACTTAGCGGTGAAAGAAAACATCGTGAGAAAATCTGCATATGGAAGAAATAAAATATTTCAACTATACGTAAAGTCCGTCAACACGCATTAAGCCAGCACGGCTGACACTTCCTTGCCCTTAAAACTATCTTATAAAGAGAAAAGGCCTGTGTGCAGCTGTGCGACGTATAGGCTGTAACTAACTAACCGTTCAACAAATGTTGGATTAATTAAATTATTTTTTTTACAAATTTCAATAAATCTAGTCTTTCTTTCAATAAATCGTACGCTCAATAATTTAAAATTAAAAATTTTGCACAACCGACTTCAATATAAATTATTAAGAATAACTCCAAAACTATTGATCAGACCTAGATCAAATTTATATGAGACCACATGAGAAGTACCAGCTTTCAAGAAAGAAGAAAAAAAGTTATGAGCACACGCATAGAAAAAAAAAACAAAAAAAACATTCCGTCGAAATGAGTAGGTACCTCCTCCTTTTCGAAGTCGGTCGAAAATCTAAAAAGCACCAGCTTTCAAATAAAAAAGGAATCAGCGAAATCGGTTCAACCAGTAAAAAGTTATGAGGTAACTCACATAAAAAAAAAACAATAAAAAACAAACAGTCGAATTGAGTACCAGCTCCTTTTTGAAGTCGGTAGAAAAGAAGGCGAAATCTGTACTCCGCTATGGTATATATATTTTTTCCATTTAACCCTCGCATCTTTCTCCCCCACTCAATACTTCCAGCCTTCACAAATATACTCGTCAAACTGTATATAATAATAAGATTTTTCGAATTTGACCGTTCTCGAACGATTTTAAATAAATCATCATCGCACAAACTTTTTTGTCTTGGTCTCTAAGCGACTGCGCTATTTTAGTCTATACGGTATCAATCAGAGATCACATTTTACTGGTCAAACAATATAATGGTGAAGCGAGTCAATCAAGCTCAGACCACATTTTTGTCACTTTGCCTGTGGATTGCAAGTTAGTCTTTGTTTGATAACCTAGAACTTTTAAGAGCGCTCTTTCCTTCTCTCTCAGGATGGTCTCCAATGTTGTCCATTTCATCATTGTGGTCATTTTTGAAAAAAAAAATGGATGAAAATACCAAGAATGTTTACTACTTTTATTTTTATTTATTTTTTAAGTACTAGAAATGCTATTAACATTAAAAATATTCCCTCTAACCAATCCTGGGAAGCTTAAAATGTTTGTGTTAGGAGTGGTTCACGACAGTAGTGGAATGGCAGATTCGAACCCACGACCTTTTGAGTTCGCGGTCCGCACCCTACCATTGCTCTGTCGCTTTCTACTACTTCACATTATTTTCCATGCTCATCCATCCATCCATTACAGCGTAGAAAAGTCCACTGCTGAACACGGGCCTCCCTCATAGATCCCATGATCATGCAATGAAATTATTGCATTGCACTGGCAAAACAAAATTAATGTATTTTAACACTTTTGAGACAACATTTGAAACGATGCCAAGAAATAAAAAGGATAAAGAAAACAAAATAAAACGCGAAAAATTCCATATTTTATCGTGCTCATATTTTTTCATATAATAAATGTCCTTGACATTATTCAGGTATATAATTTTTTTTTATTAAATCCTTAGATAAAAAATCACAATACATTCTTCTTCGTATTTAATATATTATCGTTTAATTAATTTTTAATAAAATACATTCATAAATACAGTAAGCAAATACACTGGTATAACTAGAGGTTAGAGATACAAAAACTAACCGACATATTTGTGATGTCACGGAGCAAAACGTAAAAAAGATATGTATAAATCAGCTTTATGACCAAGAGGATATATTACATAGCTTTTTGTTTTATGAAACTAAGCACTGCATTAATCTTTGGTGCGAGGTCACATTCTATGTCCTGCATTATGTCACTACGGACGGTTATAGATTAACTAACTAAAGCAAGGATTACGTCACATCTTTGATTATTTCTTTATAAAAAAGTAGTGTGTACTGTGTACTGCACTCAACTTTGCCTTAGAAGGAATTCATAAAGCTATAGATGCTTGTACGAAAAACTATATTTACTTGTTAATTTTTATTTAACTATTTTAAGCCAGCGCTTAATTACAATCCCACCTGATGGAAAGTGGCGATGTGGCTGGCAATAAGATGGTAAAGCGCACTAACTTAACAAAAGCCTATTCACTCTTGTCTTGAAGACACCCACATTCTAATCGAATGGAAAGACTGATGCTGGCAACTTGTTCCACTCTTTTGCTGTACGCATGATGAACAGTGTAGCAAACCGTTCGTTTTGAATGCGTGGTAAGTGGACAATAAAACAAACAAACTGGCCGAAAGTCTGGTTGTCCGATGGTTTAAGGGAGAGGGAATTAAGTTATGCAATTCGATAGAAAACCTGGCTACTTTGCGCCTGTGTTCGAGGTTGGTAAGATTGGTTTCAATCAGATTCGTGTCACCAACTGAAATTTAATACAAAGTACTTACATAGTGTATTAAAAATTATCGATTCTATTTGTACAAATCATTTGACGACAGCAAAGATTAAATTTATTACGATTTTTTGACAAATGAGCACACAGCCCATCTGATGGTAAGTGTAGAGAAGTAAGATGCAGTGCCTTGTCTTACCTGAGGTCTAAGATGGCATGTTTCGTTTCCAGTAGAAAGGGGTCTCCGGTTCTCTACACTCACCATACAAAACAAATCGACATTAAGCTACTATTTTACGCTTGTATTCTGTGAGAGCGTGTTCCTTCCTCAGTCGAGCCGACTTATTCGTGCTACAACCATTATATACTTGCAGCGTGGCTCTACCAGTTATAATTGTTGATAGACGAGCCATTTTAAAAGTAATTTAACTTTCTTTTGTCCATAATTATTTTAATAAACGTTTCATGAGATAAAGTTACAGGCGAATTAATGGTTTGATTGACGAAATTCGGACAGTCGGCCACCAACCACCGATTTTGACAGACAGAGGTTTCTTTTGTCTATGAAATGCTTAAAGGATCAATTCGACTCATGGTGCCTGAATCGTCGCCTAGTGGAGCCATATTGCTAGCTATCACGTCTATGAATTCCACTGTTAGTCCTCTGAAGTGACAACTGACCATGGATTTCGATTCTAAGTCGAGTATAGATGTAGGTGTCTATGGGCCCACTTAACCTCAGGTGGACTGTGTGCAAGTTTTATCTGAGATTATAGTCAAAATTAGTTTGACTGGAATTCTAGAAGAAGAAGCCTGCAATCAAAATCACTTGTTTACCGGTCAAATTCGATTTTAGGATAAACGTGTTTTTAAGCCCACTAGTACAGATTAAATATCCGCACCTGACTAATACTTAAAAAGTAATGTCAGTGACAGTAGTTGAAGTAAGCCTGGGGTGGCCCTTGAGTCACCCCAACCTCATTTAATTGATTCTGCAAAGCCTCGGATATAGTTAAATCTGTTGGACCAATGAAATCTAGTTTTTTCGAAGAAAAACAAGTTTGTCCTAAAATCGGGTTTAAAAATTAAGAACGATACAAAAACTTAATGCAAGTAGGTATTGCAGTGCAAATGTAAGAATATTTTAATATTTATAAAGCTGAACCGGTAGATTATACACACATATATAGCGTTAAGTATAAAGCTCGCCAAGTGGCCCGCGGTGAACGCAGAGTGCTTTTGCAAAAGGTAAGTGCTCCAAGAGTACGAGGGCAAGCGTGTTCTATTATTACTTTTGCTTAAAACGGCATGCCATGTCGATTGGCCGTAAGTGAAAGTTATAAGTCATTTTAACATACATTTAAAATGAAAATACCCTTGCAGCGATTACAATTGCGGAAAATATAATAAGGTTTGATTCGGTTTGCCATTATTACTAAAGGTAAATGTCTCATTAAAGTTAAAGTTTTCTTCTTCATCATGATCATCATTACGAGTTATGTAGTTCATCATTTTGCCCAGCTTTGGTGGCATACGTAAATCCATCATACCATATCTTTACCACGGTTTTCATAGGAGGCGAATATGGGAAATAACAGATAGTTTTACAGATGGTGAAATAACCATATCGTTTCTTGCAGACTTGAAATAGTTATCTGGATTCAGACCGGTTAGGAGTAGGAACATTTCAGGAGATATCTGGTTCTAGCGCTAACGCGTCTGACATGATTTTATGGGCTGAAGATAAAGAGGAAGAACATGTATTATCATATTTATAAAGATGTTTATAGAAAGGGCCGTTAAAAGTTCACTATGGTATGCTTGTAGAAGAAAGAATTTGATCGAATCGGAAGGTACACCATTTAATGGGTGTAGTAAGAGGCAACAGAAGGAAATGTCACAGGAGATGGTCGGATGGGTGGAGCATGTTCCTGAAAACAACTCAAAATAATAAAAAAAAAACTGTGGTTGCAAATCCGCATGCTCATCGTGGCAAGTTTTAGGTAGTTCCTCTGTGAATGGGAAGCCTTCCAATAATATTTTTATTCATTGTAAAATTGATGAAATTTTTCTTATTATTTATTATTACATTAATTCCCAAGTATAACTACCATACATACACACACACATACACACACACAAACACTCACGCCTGTCACCCAGAGGGGTAGCCAGAGACTACGGACTTCCATTTGGCGCGATCCTGACACACCTTTCTTGCCTCCTTTACATACACGCTCGTCGGTTAAGGGTACTCTTAATCTGGCTCATTTTCAATGTATCGCCGATTTGGTCGATAAAACTTCGTCTAGGGCATCCCTTCCCGACCCTGCCATTCACTTCTGCAACATAAATTTGCTTTGTCACTCTTTCTTCGTTCATTCTTTCTACATGACCAAATTAACTAACCTATTTAATAAAATAATAAATTATTAAAATTGGTTTAGCCGTTTTCGAAAAATCGGTTCATCTCGTTTTCTAGAACTCTGATAAAAATAAGATAAAAATCATAATATTATTTTTATTTAATGCAATAAGAAATTCTAATAAAGCCGGTAAAGCTTATCGTTTTTGTATTAGCACTTGATATAGTTATTACTGGGTAAAGTTAACAACTTCTCAATCCGCGAATTAACACAATAGTTAAATAATCAAAATGTTCAGTCTTTGCGCTAGCACGGATGCATTATAAATTACTTTTTCACAGCGATTTGCTATTCTATCATTAAAATTCATGCACTAAAATTATCATAAAGGAGAACTCTTTGATTAATAGGATTAACTGTAAGATTGGCTAGATTGGTGATCGTACTGACGATACAGGGAATAACTTCTACGATGCGAATAACATTTTTATCATGGTTGTTATTTCCCGTCATCCTTTTGAAAATTTTAGACTGGATAATTTTTCAACACAGTTATTTTTCTATCCGCCAGGATAAAACTAAATATATATTTAGAAAAATTAAAAACTTAAAATATTTAATTGATGCACGTTTTATTTTAATTTAATATTGTATTTTCTAAGTATAAGTTTTTCATATACCAAAACTGTTAAAATATGTGATACTTTATTATTTCATACGAACATCTTTGTACCATATTTCTTATGAATAAAATTATTATTGTTCTAAGTAAGTATACGTCAAGGGAATAATTTTTTATTTTTATCTATTATTTACTACATATATATTAAAAATTATTCTTCAAAAATGTCCCACTGCGTTAATTGCTGGTTTTTCTCAGAAAAATCTGTCCTGGGAAAAGGTAGAATGGTATAAGTGTACGTGACTTTCAATAATTATACTTGTTATGTATATTGAATAAAAAATCTATACTATTCTGTTGCCATCTAGTTTTAATTAAGGCTAAAGAGAAGTCTTTTGGAAGAAATAGTTTAATATTTTACTTATTTAATGTGAGAAAAATATAGCAAAGCTAATTGTATCACATGACATTGACGCTAGACTAGCTAGTAAAGTTTACAACAAAGCTATCTCTGATATATTTTTTTCTTGCAAAGAAACTAGCCTTTCCGAGACATATCCCAAGTGAGTAAGACGAAAGAGTGAAAGATATCAAAGGGGCGTTTGGAAGCTATTACTAGAGTCGTTCTAAAAGAAAAGTGACCAACTGCCGACTCAATCGGCACATGAATGTGCTCGTTTTATTTAAGTGTTTCTACATTTCTTTGCTGTCTAATAAGAATAGGATACATAGTGAGGCATATAACAGTTTTATAATTTCACTACAGCGAAAGTAGTGGCTTTACAATAAGTAACTAAGTTTAATAAATTGAAATTTTCTATTTTTTTTATTTACAATAATAATATTAAAAATTATAATAATAAAAAAAAACTAAAACTAGAAACTTAATTATCATATAGTCCTACTCCCCGCGGTATCGTGCCAACAACGCTCGCCACGTTTCCCCGCTGAATGGCTATACTTAGCCTTTGAGCGAGAAAAGAACCAGCCCTCTTATCACCAGCAGCAACGACCAGCCGCGGATGGAGTTCCTTTAGGAACTTCACCGCACGTGGACCCCACGGACCGATAGTCTCTACAGCAAATGGCACAAATATGTAGTCATCTCTCAGAGACTCATATTTGCGCCACTTACTCAGTTCAGCTGCCTCTGATGCCGCCCCGTCTCTAAACGAGGTACCCCTGAGATGAGAGGCCGCCAGAGTGTCTACGCAAGTAGCATCCCACACTAGGGCTTTACTTCTCTCCCAAGGGACTAATGTCATACCGTCGGGTCTCCTGCCATCGTCTCTAAATATTCCACAAGGCTCTAAAACCGAGGGAACATTTATAGGGACAAGAGCCCTTCGGATGACATCGTTTAAAGAACTGTGTCGTGAAAACCTACCAGCGCTTTTCTTACATGAAAGTCCGTGGAGCCCAAATTTGTCGACGCTGCTACCACAGGGGCACTCATGGGGTTAACAAAGCGCCGCTCCTAGTCGGATTCCTACGGCAATACGCAAGCTTTCCCCATCAAGTAATGTGCCGAGATTACTTGATGGTAAAGCGTGTAACCAGTGACTAGATTCCTTAGTCGAAACAGCTAGAAGACGTGCCTTATCTTGGTCACTATGGAAATTATGAAACAAATCTTTCTGCACGCCCCGTACCGACGGAATATCCCACTGTTTTTGTTGGTTAACTTCTAGTGGAACATTTTCACCGGGACAGAGCGTTTGTTATGTCTGCCCTGCCTCCGTAGCAAAGCATATGTCTACTTCATTATTTAAAATTATGTTACATGAGTCACTGACACTATACACGGAAGCAAGGAAAGCAGGCAATGCAACGCTAGAAATATTTCTCACACCAATGCCACCAAATTTTATAGGTAAAGTAGCTTGAGTCCAGGCTGTTGTATTTAAAGTTAAATTTAGAATTTTTTCTATAGCTTAAGGTTATTATCAATATCTTTTAAAATATCCGAATATTTCCAGACTGGACTCGAGCGAAGTAAGTTTGTAAATCTAGGTACAAGGAGACAATATTTTAAAATACTAAAAGCTATGTGGGGGTTTTATTTATATAATTTATCAACGTGGTTTAAAAACTGATCAAATTTTGTTTTTAAAACAAGTTTAATACTATCGAAAAACAACGGGGCACCTAACAGGTATAGAGATTCCGTACTGACGGTTTTTATTCCTGGAGAAACATGATTGAAATTTTGAATTAAACTGTCTCTATGAGAAGTAGATAAATTATTGGAAAAAAATATTTCACATTTATTGCTATTTGGTTCAAGACCAATATTTTTAAAATTTCGAAAAATATGAGTAAGATCACTGAGGACGTCATCTGCTCTACCTCCCAGTGTACCGTCGTCCAGGTACCAGACATTCAGCTTGGATTTCAAATTTGAAATAATGGGTTGAATTCCCAAACTGAAAAGTGCTGGACCTAGTGGGTCACCTTGCTGAACACCGACAGCAGAATCGATAACATGGTTTTCGTAAAACAAGTTAGTATTTTGACTATAACATTGGCAAACGTAATGATAAATTTCGGGGGTATTGTTAGCCACTTCTTTCAGCAAGGTTACCCTATCGATATAGTTCAAAGCATTCCTTAGGTCAACCTTCACAAGAACATCTGCATCAGAGTTTGTTAAAAATGTACGCATTGAATGTACCGCCGCCTCACATCCACCTCTAGTGCCAAAGCCTACTTGAGTAGGGTGAAATTTGGTCTTAAGGTTAGAGATTATGTGCTTACAAGCTAATTTTGAAGTTAAGCGTCGAAATGTAGAACCAACGGCAATAGGACGAATACTGTTATCCTATTTTTTGAAGGCACATAATCTTGCTCCATATAAGAATGGAATGAAATTTGGATTAACATTACCAGAAAGCATAAAGTTACATAATTTTGTAATGTCTTTAAGAAGTACTCCGCCGGCGTCACCGGCAGAAGCGCTTGCAAAATCTTTAAGATGTTGAGGCGTAATTCCGTCAATGCCGCCAGCAGAGCCATTCGTAAATGACATAATTGCTTCTAAAGTGTCTTTTTCAGAAATTTGTAAAGTTTGCATGCAAGTCTTGGGAGGCAGCGGTAAATCCTGAGAAGGTTTGACCGAAGGATGCTTCTGACGAAGGCTTTCAATATTACTACTTTCAGTGTTACTATTTCATAATACGTATGAAATAGTAATTCAAATTCAAATTGTTTATTGCGTGTCACATTACAACTTTAAGATTAACAACATTATTGATAGGTATATCTGTGAAGCCCTGCAATAGCATAGCAATACTAGGGGCTAAATATTTTTATATTATTTAACTTTTAAACATAAATTAGTAAATATCATATCTTCAACATTCAATATTATACAATATGGTCGAATTATTCTTTATTTGTAATGAACTTGTGACGGCTCCGTGGCGCAGTGGCTTAGCAACGAGTTGTTGCGCTGGGGGCCGCGGGTTCGAATCCTGCTCGGAGTAAGTATTTGTATGACCTACAAATAATTGTTTTGGGTTTGGATGTTTGTCCTCGTGCAATTTATGTGTGTAAACTGCCTCTACGATACAGGAGAAAATCCTAGTGTGGTGATGACGTTTAAAAAAAAACTGACAGATGAAACTAACTTCTGTTGTGGATCTAATACTATATTTAATATCTGACTGCATGATTCCGCCCTTCACTGAATAAAGAAAATTATTTTAGATTGCCACAAGACAGTCCTGAACTAGTGCCAAAGTAAATTGAATAAATAAAAAGGTTAAAATTACCGTGAAATAGTCTTCGTTTATTGTATCATTTTTAGCATTCAACCAAGATCCAAACTCTTAAGTTAATACTTAAAATTCTTAACTAATAATCGCTACCAAAAAAAATTTCGTTTGCTCCTTTTACTTAATAATACACTTTTTTCTGTGAATTATTTACATTTTAAAAACATCCAGTAAGATATTGCTGTATTCGTAGTTTGTATGTGCAATTTATGTGTTTCCTAACAGAATTTAGAAACTCGCCAATAAACCGCAAATTTCTTTTGCCGATTCAATAAACATATAGAAAAGTTTTCTCGTTTAAATTATGTTTTACATTAAAGAACACAATCGCAATATACGAGGCTACGAATCAAATTCCCTCCGCTCCAAGACTCTGCCCAGCTGTTCAGTAATAGATCATACGTAGGTTGTTTCTATGCTTTACTAAATCTCATAACACAACTAAGCTTTCTATACTTCTCCACTATCATCGCCGCGGTTCGTTAAATTTCATAGTATACTAGTAAATCAAGAAATTACAAGCAAATTATTTCTCGGAAATTTATATTACCGTCAACTCCCAATAAAACAACTGTGTACTTTTATATATCACTTTTTTGTCGTTTTCCTTAAGCTGGATAGATGATGGGAACTGTTAAAAAAAGTTCAACTAAGTTAGTAAAACTTTTTTTGTAATAATAATTTATTTGAAGCTTGCATTAAAAATATTGCTGGTTAAAAAGTCACCGTAAGTTGGTTGCCGTGTAAGCGGACAAAACTGTCCAACTTTCTCAGTAATAATAAGATGCCTGCAGTCTGCTCGTAAATAAAGACTGCTATTTTCGGCCAATTTTCAGTATGGACTGTTCTTTCCGTTGATTTATATACTTGTATAACTCAATGGTTCTTTCTGTTTAGCTTTGTTGATTAGGTTTACCTATTTTGCATCTTTAACTTGGTTTTAAAACTTCATCCGTATTTTAAATCAGCTGATAATTTTATCTTAAATTAATTTAATTTTTTATAATTACAAAAGCTTAACTTTTAATAAGAAGTTAAACACATACTTAAAAAAACGAAAACAATAAAATATTGTTATCATAACAGCTTGTGAAGTCGGTGCTAAGACATAGGTATTGTATCGAATTATTAAATTCTCGACTTCAGGAGCTATTATATGGAAATTAATTAATTGTTTTTAGTTTTGAAAATCGATTTTCACTTTTTAATAAAACTTAAATTTTTTACCATTTTAAATGATTTAATAAAAGTCTGAGCTAATATAATAAGCTCAAGGTATATATATATATATATATATATATATATATATATATATATATATATATATATATATATATATATATATATAAACTAAAATGTTGTCTTAGACTTAGGAATGGAAATTTTTCTTCAAATTTAAATGGAGCCACTCTTGAGTGCCGAAATCATCTCTATAGAATTGTATTGACAGTGGTATGGTGGGGTCCATATAATTTTATGCCCATGTTCCTGTGCCAACTCATCGATGGCGTATTTTGGCCTCACAGGTTTAATTTGTTTGACTAATTTTAACGCCCTATATTTGCTGACCCTCGTTCAAAGTACTCGTACAACTTCAAAACCAAGTCACGAGACTGGCTGTTAAGAGTACGTCCTCTTTTATACATGTTGTCTAGTTCGCACGATAAGACCAAAATCACGAAATGCGTAATCAAATTCCGGAATTAGCTTTTTTTGTTATAGAAGGAATTTCTGTTATATAAATCAGTTCAGTCGTTTCCGATAAATCCGTAAGTATACAATTGAAGAAATACGCGTCGAATACAGGCCTTCCTTTTTTGAAGTCATTTACATTGGCAATTAAAGTTTTCCATTACCCTCAAATGTTTTTTTAATGGTTTTATATAAATATACGTCATACTCATCTATGTATTTTTTTCCTACAGTTGCAAATACAACACACAAATGTAAGTGCTTCGTTGGCATTGTTCTTGCAAGGTAATATCGACGTTGTTCGAAAGTTGGTAGCTACAATCTATTTTTCTTTGTATCAACATGCTATATTATGTACTTTTATTGTGAACTATTGCATTTTTGATTTTTAAACGTTTCCCATACTATCGTTATTTTTTTATAGAATAAGGGTGACAAACGAGCACACAGTCCACCTGATGGTAGGTGGTCGCTGTGGCCCATAGACATCTAGATCTTTCTTCGTTTGAAAATTAAAATGCAGTTGCGTTGTCCGTCGTAAGGACTAAGATTCAATGCTTCTTTTCCAGTAAAATGGTCTCCGGTTCTCTACACTCACCATACGAAACACAGCAAAATTAAGCTGCTATTTTACGCTGGTATTCTGTGAGAGCGTGGTCCTTCCCCGGTCGAGCCAACACATTCGTGCTACAACTATACTATTTATATAATATGTAGCTGCAGCATGGCTCTACCACGTAAGAAACTGAAAATTAATGAATGACCATTGTTGACCCATTTTATATACATAAATTGCACATAGACTACCATCCACACCTGGAAGAATTATGTGTAGGCCATACAAACACTTGCACATGGCTCAATTGGAACCAGCGCTGTGGACCCGCATCATCGTTTAGCTACTGCACTACTGGGAATACTCTTGTTATTCAATAAACCGTTTCATACTCGACTGATTTTTACAGAATACCCTCAAATACGCCTACATCAAAATATCTAAATTACATACTAACATACAAATTTCAATGATGATTACTCGTATAGTAGTCTCACAATAAACTCAATAAATCATCAGCATTGGAGTTTTGATAGGCTGTAATGGAACATTAAAAAAAAGACTAAAAACAATCGCAGTTCGGTACAAATGAATGTAAAGAAATTTCTTGTTTCTCATTTTAGATGGACACAAATATTTTGCCTCTTAAATTTGGCGTATAAAATAGGAAGAACGGGTGATAACGGTTGTTTTATTTATTGGAAATGGTAACACAGGCCATGCACGTCCAATGTCGATAAATAATCGTTTGAATCTTGTACAGATCTCGTGATACAATATGTTCCGAAGCATTATAGATATTTGAATGTTATTTTCTTCTTTAAAAACTTAATTTATACATACAAAAAAAATCTATACAAAAAAGACATAAAAAATCCAAACCCAAGCATACCACTGCAATACTTCAAGATACTGTTAGCTCATTCTGCGTAGATCGGACCAAAAATCAATATTCAAAAACTAAAGGTAGCCGGGCTAACTATGACAGCAGGATGTCAAACACCTCAGTCCCCCCCGTGACCACGGGTGCTGAAAAGCACCCGAAACGTCGGGAATTAAAAAGTTAAAGTTAACGCGATAAAATCCGCGTAAATTAGTTTCATTTAATGAATAGGCTTATGTTACGCTAAGACAGCATCTCAATTTACCACCAGGTGGGATTGTGATCAAGCACTGGCTTATTATAAGTAAAAAAAAAAACATACAGTAGAATTGAGTACCTCATCCTTTTTGAAGTCTGTTGAAAATTGAAACCATCGGTACCTGTCCTTAATATTTTATTTAATTATTTACTATACCATTTTTGATAGAAGAAACATTCACAGGTGTGGGCAAAACAACGCACCGAATTTTCATCGTTTTCAGATTAATGGTACGTATAGGACGCAAAGACATTTGCGGGCGCTCACATTACAACTAATTAAATGACATCGTAAGTAATTGGATAAATGGCATACAAGCACGCACGGGATGAAGAAACATTCACTTTTATATATTGAAACAGTGCTAGATAACTATATATTTGAAAATATCTATTTGTATCGACTTTACGTTTACCAACTTTTTTGGATAAAAGCAAAAACAAGCACAAAAACAAATTGCAAGATAAATCAAGCAACAGTGCGAATGTAAAGCTTGACAACAAACCCAATGTCAAATATATACATTCTTGTATGTATAGAGGTTAGTGTATAAATTGTATAAGTTTTGTTCAGTGCGAACGCAAACAGCAACAAACCTTAAAATTTATCGCAAAATTTACATACTTTCGTGGAGTCCAAACACAAGTACTTACTATTAAAACATATTGTGTGGCTTATTTTATACAACAAATTTTTAAACATTATAAGTTGGATGTTTTTGGTGCAAACGTACGGTAATCAGGATCGTTTATTTATTTTTTTTATGTTACAAAACGTTATCAAGAAACATATTTGGTTGAGGTTCAACACCAATAGAAAAGCATTATTACTTATTTTTTGTTCTGTGTTAGACATCATCCTAAGCTTAATTTTTTAAGCTCTTAAATTTTCTATAGTTTAAATTAAAAATTTTGTACAACCAACTTCAATATAAATTATTAACAATAACTCAAAAACTTTTTATTGCTCAGATTTATTGGTCAGACCTAGATCAAACCAGCTTTCAAATAAAAAAAAGAATCATCGAAATCGGTTCACCCAGTAAAAATTTATGAGGTAACACACACATAAAAAAAACATACAGTCGAATTGAGTACCGGCTCTTTTTGAAGACGGTAGAAAGTAGCTATAATATTGCATCATAAAATAATCCTGCTACAGAGTTGGGCTAAAGAGGGAAAGCTGAATGGGAGATGGGATAGTAAAAACTGCCTTTGCACACCTGCATGCCAAGGGTGGCAACTATAGTCAAATACCGCTATAGCGGCTCTAAGCGGGAGGCCTGTGTTAAGCAGTGGACTTTTGATAGGCTGTAAAGAAAATAATGATAAAAAACTTATTGTAATGCTTTAATTATCCTTTAAAACGTATTGCTCATAAAGTGGAATGGATCCAAGTTATGAAATTATGTCAGAAGAAACATACAAAGGTTAAAGAGATGTCGTTAAGATAATCGAAGGGTTAGATTCTCCGGTCGCCCACGATGTGTTTATTGCATGTAGTTTACTTACAGAGTTTTCAAACTTGTACCATTAGCTTAACAGTATTACGGGGAGTGTTTTTTTTTTATTGTTTCAAATTACTCGTAGTTGTAGTTTAAAATTACTGGTTAATTTAAGATGTTAATCTCTTATAAAACCTAGTAAGGGGTTTAAGTCTTTTTTATTTAAACCTTCACCCCTACACTAAGAGTTTCTCCTGTACTGTGAAAACATTTTATATACATAGATTGCGCAAGGCCCAGAATAATTATTTGTATGCCATACAAATACTTGATACATCCAGGATTCGAACCCGCAGACCTTAGTGCCGCTACTGTCAACCCACTGCGCCTCGAAGCATGCAACTAAAGTTTTAGTTAAAATAATAATTATAAAGTTAACTTTCACTAGAGGAAGGACTGTTGAATATTCATCATCATCATCATCATTACAACCCTTCACAAGTCCACTGCTGAATAGGCCTCCCCCAAGGAATGGCACAAAGCACGGTCCTGAGCCACCTGCATCCATTGACTTCCTGCATATCTTACCAGGTCGTCACTCCATCTAGTGGGGGGACGCCCTACACTTCGTCCGCCGGTACGAGACCGCCACTCGAAAACCCTTTTTCCCCATCGGTTGTCGGTTCTTCGAGCTATATGGCCGGCCCATTGCCACTTCAGCTTACTAATCTGTTGGGCTATGTCGGTCACTCTGGTTCTACTGCGGATATCCTCATTTCTGAGTTTATCACGCAGAGAAACTCTGAGCATAACCCTCTCCATAGCTCGCTGAGTGACCTTGAGCTTCCTCATCTGGCCAGCAGTGAAAGACAACATCTCAGTTCCGTATGTCATCACTGGCAACACGCACTGGTTGTACAGTCTCGTTTTCAAGTTTTGAGGTATACCTGACAAGAATATGTGCCGTAATTTCCCGAACGCTGCCCAACCGAGTTGAATCCGTCGATTGACCTCTCGATCGAAGTTGGACTTACCTAGTCGGACTACTTGTCCCAGGTAAACATACTCGTCAACAGCTTCGAGCTTAGTGCTCCCAACAACTGCCGGCATAGGTGTGACATGCACATTAAACATGATCTTTGTTTCGTCCATGTTCATCTTAAGACCTATCCGTTGGGAAGCACTATTGAGGTCATTGAGCATAGTGCTTAGGTCCTCCAGCGATTCTGCCATAAAGACTATATCGTCGGCAAATCGAAGGTGAGTGATGTACTCGCCATTGATGTTGATACCGTATCCTTTCCAGTCCAGAAGCTTGAAAACGTCTACCAATGCAGCGGTGAAGAGTTCCTCTATGCAATTAGATAGTTGAATATTAACATGCTTTTATTAGCTTCGCGTGTATCCGAATCTTTTATGTAATTTTCACCAACTTGTCGACGGCGGATTAATTTGAAAATTCGCACTCGTATCGAGGACCGATAACAATACAATAATTTAATAATCTTACCCTAGTATCCTCATCAAGATCACCAGGATAAAATTTAATAGGTAATTATATCTTTAGCATTTTTCTTTAGCTTTTTTAAACTATAATTTATTTATAAGATAAATTTGAAGGAAATGATATTAGATAGAAAATGACGTTAAACTAATAGCAAAGTGAAACTGATAAATATTTTTTTAAGAAAGATGGGTAATAAGCGAGCACACGTTCCATCTGAAAAATGAATAATGATGCATAGTAAATGCTAAAAGTGTTGTCACCCCTGAGGATTAAAATGTAATGTCCCGTAACCGCATCAGCATTACGAAACACAAGCATTATGCTGTTATTTTATTCTGGGAGAGATTTCTTCCCGATCGAGACATATTTTTGCAGCGGTAGTACAGCTACAGTATGCCTGTAAATGTGTCAAAAACATATTTGAAGCCTTTTAGCTGTTTTTAAGAAAAGTAATGTTTTTGAAATAGACTGTATGTTTTTTCGTGTGTATATTATATTTAACGATATCTTCGTCAATTGTGAACTGATTATAATGAATATTTTTTATTAAATATGGTATACTTCAGTTTGGAGTAATATTTCCACCACTAAGGGCAAAAAACACGCTTTTGTAGATAACCGAACTAAAAAGTAGAAAATAATTTTCAATAACTTTAAAATAAGAAAATAGTGATTAACATAAAAAATATCATTTTATTGTAAAAAAGCGTGGGGTGCTTTTTCAGATATTTTATAATGACGCTAATTTTACAAATATCCACAAAAATATTTACAACAAATGGCTTTAAGTACCCCACTCTTTTAAGTTAAGTTAAGTTAATCACTATTTTCTTGTTTTAAGCTTATTGAAAATTCTTTTCTACTTTTAGTTCGGTTACCTATAAAAGCGTGTTTTTTTAGTTCTTTTAAACTATTATTTATTTTCTATTTTTTAGTGCGGCTAACTACAATAGAGGGTTTTTTTTTGGAACGAAGTTCTTTTACGCGGCCAACAGTAGATTGAACAGGCAGAAATCGTAGTTGTTTTATGAATTATTTTCAAATACTGAAGATCCTGACAAGGATAATGGAATAAACAATTTAAATTATTGCATTGTCATCGGTCCTTGACAAGTTTCAAATCAATCCGACGTTTTGAGGGGGATGAAAATCACATTAAAAATTTCGTTGCATAGATACATACCAAGCTAATAAAAGCGTGTTAAAAAGGGGTTGAAGAGGGGAAAGGCAAGCGGCCTGTTTATATACGCCATTGGAAGCGTGTCACTTGCAAACAACTTCAAGCACATGTAACATTTGTACTATACAAGTGCGTTACTTTTGAGGAAACGAGATTGTTGTACAACCATCCATCAGAGTCCATTAGAACTTTCTAGAACTTTCTATAGTCGCTTTTTACGACAACAACGGGATGAAATGGGGCGACATTCTTTTACGCTTGGCGTAAAAACTAAGTATGACGATGGTACCTAACCATACCGCTCACAACTACTATGCATTAAAGCAGCCTTTTTATTTATTTATTCTTTATTGCATTCCTTAAATCATACTTAACCCATTGCCTTTCCATGTTGCAAAATATATGGTGTAATGGTTATTTTGCAGATTTAAAAACATATTCTAAATATTATCTGTATAACAAATTATATTGATGCATTATCTAAAGAAACGGGTACTTTAATAAAATATACATGGTGCGGGACTAGTTATGGCAATAAAGTATTCTACTGAGGTTCTTAGAACGAACTATTCAAACAACCTTTAGCTAGTGAATACATACAAATTCATAACCACGTCACGTCTGATACTATTGGCACTTTATCCTAATGAAAACCTATCCGTAATTTTATTGGATTAAAATAAATGCAATCTAAAATTTCAAATAAGTGCTTCTATAAAATAAAATCATATCTGTTATTATGAACATAACCGAAAAACAAAAATAAATAGAACAATAGAATATCTAACGAATATATGAACTCGTAAAGGTGTAGAGTCACGCTTTAGCGTTTTAGCTGCATAATCTTGTTTGTGCTACTTAGTCATCTTAATTTTGATCCTTAATATATTACTGCGGCTAGTCTCAACTGAGACTAGATCTGTTCAGGGTTATAGTGCATTAGTGTGCACACAAACTCGTAAAAGTGAATACGGTGTAGAGCTATGATGCAGTGTTTTAGCTGTAGCAAGGATGGGTCGACTAGAGTGGATACGGACTACGTTTTCACAGTATAATAGCGTAAAATAGCGTCGTAATCTTTTTTGTATCGTATGGTGCGATACGAGAACGGGAAACACATTTAACTGTTAATGGGGCATTACTTCTCAGTTCTCAGGGCTGACATCGTATCTTAATTTTGATCCTTAATAAAGTAATAATGTTGTCCAGACCGAATTTCCGTCACAGTAGCCGGTCTCAACGGAGACTAGATTTATTCAGGACAGAGTACACAAATGTGTGCGTAAGAACAGTTGCACTCTATATTCTCTCACACACATTGTTTGATTGGCCGGCAAACAACACGAGCGGAGAGTAAATTATATACGAATAGGGCACGGAATCAACCGCATTATAACCTGTCGGAAATATCTGCGAACCTCGCTGGAATGCGCTTCCCCTCGCGCTTCCCCGCACCTCCGCCCGTTATCGTCTATCCAGTACCGTTGCCATCTCTCCATATTGCATGACGTCATCAAGCCAGGTTCGCAGATATTTCCGCCCGTTATCGTCTATCCAGTACCGTTGCCATCTCTCCATATTGCATGACGTCATCAAGCCAGGTTCGCAGATATTTCCGACAGGTTATACGTGCTTTCTAAAGTAAAGGTATGAAAATCCCAATAACCGACTTTTTTCAACCCGGGATTCGAACATTAGACATGATCAGCAGTAAGTTTTTAACAGAGTAGAGGATAGACTCCAAAAATTTTCTATTTATTCTTGTCGTATTAGTTCGGAAGATCATATTTGACAGATTTAAAAAAAGCTTTTAAAAAATTTACTTCTGCTATTTATACAGACCGCTGACGCAACCGCTCTCTACTTAAGGAGCGAGCGGCTGCGTCGGCGAGCGATGTTTTATCGCATGACAGTTGTTTTGGCTCGCCGCGCACTTAGCGGTTAGCCACCGAAGAGTCTATATCACCTGAGGATGCCTCGTGTAGAGGCGAAACACGTGTCGTATTGTCGTCAGTGGTGTGTCTTGCCTAGTGTAGTGGTGTTGGGAGTAGCGGTGCTGGGATTAGTGGTGACGGGGATAGTGCACGCAATTGATGGAGGGCGGGTGGTGCTCTTCATACTAGGTAAGACACATCATTTTATTTTATAACGCGGATATTTGCGAAGTAATTTTTTTAAAGCTTTTATATAATGGATTTCCGCAAAGTAACGCTTGAGTCTATTAATTAGATTTAAAAAACATTTCTTGGATCTATATTTGAAAAGCATTTTAAAAAAACGTTAATATACCAAATTATCTTGACTGGAACAACTATATATTGCACTTTGGAAACACACAGGAAAGCGGAAACAGCAAATGGCATGGATGTCAAAGCTATCGCGTGGGTTGGACAAAGATGGCAGTATTATTGCTCGCCAGTAGGTATTGTTTGACTCGACGGCTCTGAGCGGTTATTGTGACAGATGCAATGTCCGGATGAGTGCGAGGATTTCACGTTCTAATTTGTAAAGTACGCCACACATTTAAACGACACCCAGTGTCTCTTTTGCTATGGCGAATTTTGGTTTCCATTGTCACCTTTACTAGCTCGTATATGGATGAACTTCCTGTTTTGTATTCGGTGATTTGTTGTTGTTATAAACGAAAATTTTAAACATCTGGTAATATACACACTCTTATTCTCAATTAGCATATAAAATTGCGCTGCTTGAGAATAGCCTGTACCATTGTAGGGAGAATTTGCCTTAATCGCCACGCTTGGCAACCACGTTATTTTATCGAAGAGGAGGCAAACGAGCATGCGGCTCACCTGATGGTAGCGGTCGACTGCCACACAAGAACAACTGCAAAACCAGTTGAATTGCAGGTGCGTTGCTGGTCCTTTAAAAAGGATTAAGCCGTTTTTAAGCGTTTCTTGAAGGTCTCTAAGTCGTGTCGATCCGGAAAAATCGCCGATTATAAACGATTACATAAAGAAGTTATGCGAGGAGAAAACTCCTAGTAAAATACATCGCCGATCCTAGTGCTTGATGTCTTACACTTTGACGCTATTTCTCGTTTTTGGTCTGAGTATTATACGCCAGGCTTAAACGGTATGGTTATACCGCTATCGGCGAGTCCAATATGAGGCCTCATATGAGACCCACGTGACGAAACTGGGTCGTAAATTCTTTCACCCCACCACCATACGACTAAATTGAAATTAAAAAATTACCAATACGTAATTTACGTATTTATCAAATATAAACACTTTCATCGCATACCTATTTAAGAACTTACTTACATATAAACAAATTGTATGGAGCTTATGTGCTCAAATCGAATTAGTGTCCTCGGTATGTAAACAAATCCGATTACTTATGTTTAAATGTTTCATTCTCCATCTTTCATCGTACATATTTTGCAGCTAATAAAAAGTCCTCTACTGAACACAGGCCTCTCCAATAGCTTGCTCATTTTTTTATAAGATAAAGGTGACAAGCGAGTCCACACTGTCCACCTAATGATAAGTGGTTATTGTGGCCCATAGACATCTACATCTATCCTCGTTTGCGAATCAAAATGCAGATGCATTGTCAGCCGTGAGGACTAAGATGCCTCTTTTCCAGTAAAAAGGGTCTCCGGTTCTCTATAGTCACCATATGAAACACAGCAGCGTTAAGATACTATTTTACGCTGGTATTCTGTGAGAGCGTGGTCCTTCCCCGGTCGAGCCAACCTATTCTTGCTACAAATATTCGATTAATATAACTGCATCATGGCTCTATCACGTATTAAAATAAATCATATATATATATATATATATATATATATATATATATATATATATATATATATATCGTATAAAAATAAAATCATAGGGAAATATTTGCCATAATTACCAGACTCGGCTATCGGGTTAGCAACAACAGTTGTTATCTCGAAGATACGGCTGTCTATCTCCTGTTTCAGTTTCTCTTTGTCAACTCTTACTAAGCCCACGAGATGATAAGCGATAGCAGATTTTTTAAGATGCCACTTTTTTCAGCTCTTATAAGTCCATTGCTGAACAAGATCCTGTCGTGTTGTAGAAGATATTTGCCGTGGTCGTCACACTCGGCAGACATTTATTTTATGTGTATTTTACGTTATTATATGCATGTATAGTTGTAATAAAAACTTTTTTATTACAACTATACATGCGGTAATTAAATATGGACTTAAAACAATAACTCATGCGTGCGTTTTTAATCATAATTATTTTGATCATAAAAGGTTTTCAATGAACTGTGTAAAGTTTTTAATGAACCTGTAAGTGGGCAGTCCATCTATTTAAATAGAAAACAGACATAAGGGGCAAGTAACGACGTACGGTAAATTCAGTATGTGTTGGTAATAGCTATCTCGAGAGTCAACGAGCAAACTAACATTTCTTCCATTTGTTAGTTAGCTTTTCTTTTGCACTTTCAAGAGAGATCACGTTTTACAAAACGAAAGTTCGAACAATTTACAAAATGAAATAACCTACTTTGTCTGATAGGGAGCTAGCTTAAGTGAGGTTAATAACAATTTGTACGTCGGCGCTGTAGGTTTTACAGCTAAAGTAACTTTTTGTGTATTATACACAGTTTTACTTCCCATTCCAATAACAACTCTCATGTTATAATGTGTTTACAACTCCAAAATACAAAATAAATCTCCCAATTTGATTCCCCTTAAGAGCAATTTCATTGATTTCGAAATATATCAGTGTTTTGGCTGAAGTAGTATTGTATTTAGCAACAAAAGAGGAGAATAATTTCCCCTTATTGATCGAGTTTAATTTACTTTACCTTTGACATAAAGGATGGCGAATAAAGTTATTTATTTTATACATACTTCGTTTGTGAGCAAATATTTGAGTAATACTTGGAACGTTGTACAAGAGTTACTATGAGCTTGTCAATTCAACTGTATGTTTTTTTTTCGTGTATGTCACTCTCGTCGTTTGTGAATCGATTTTAATGTTTTTTTTTTTTATAAATAAAAAGGTACTTCAGGAATGGCAATATTCAACCAAGAACACTCAAAAGCGTCAAAAAATACAGTTGATAAAGATTAAAAATCGAATTCAAAGTACTAAACATAAAAATCTAATTCCACATAATAACTTCAGAAGTCGAGGCTAGAATTCTATCACGTATATTAGCACCTATCTCCTTTCTGTAAGATGCAAAACTTTAAGATTCTTAAGGCATATTAAAATAAAATAAAATCTACGATTTGCAAAAAGGTATTATTTTTCATTATCATCATCATCATTACAGTCAATCAAAATTAGAATTCGAGCCTATTCAATAGAAGTCCACAGCGAAGAATAGAATAGAATAGAATAGAATAACTTTTTATTCAATATAGATTACATGTATAATTCTTATTGAAAGTCATTTTTTACTTTACCACTGGTTCGAAAGAAATCCTCTGTCCTGGGAAGAACCACCAAGAAACCCAGCGTGACTTTTTTAAATAAATTTTACAATGTAAATGATTACAAACTATTTACAAAATTTATTTTAGAAACTGCTTGGAAGCGACAACCTCATTCCCAGGGGTTATTCATTTATACTATAATAACCCTTGAAAACACGTCTTGAATAAAGTGTATATCATTTTTTTTACTAAAACTGCATTTGTTTTTGTGAATATACATTAAATTTTCGTAAATGTACTGAGAGGTCAAATTTTATTTATTTATTTCTTTAAATTTATCTCTAAGAGACTCTCTCGGTTTTAGGTTGTAAATAGCTCTAATGGCCCTCTTCTGTAAAACAAAAATAGTTTCTGAATCAGCCACATTTCCAGAGTGACGCCAAGAAAAACAGTGGATACAACAGGGTTCAGTTCCTCATAGAATAGTAAGAAGATAAGATAAGAAGCATAGGCCATATAGATTGCCTTATAGAGGGGATATTTGCCGTAGTTACCACACCTGGCAGGGCTGGGTTACCGTAGTTCTTTTTATTATTGTAAGTTGTTATCAAGAAGATGCTGCCCATCTCCTGTTTCAGTTCTCCTCTATCGCTTCTTACGACACCCACGGGATGATATGGGGATTCGTTTTAATATATTGAGTCCTACACTATTACTATATTTCTTCTTTAGCCTGTAAAAGTCCACTGCGAAACTTAGGCCTATCCAGTACCAGACGTCTTACATATATGACACTGTCACCCTTTGCCGATTTGGGTTCTTCACGTCTAGCATATAGGAGCCACTCAGTGATACCCATATTTTTTGGCATTTCCCATAATTGCCTCTTACAACACCCTACCCTTGACATGCCACTCAGCGGAAACCATAAGTTAAAGATGTTAGTTAAAAATTAATTAGCTAAAATCCGCATAATAAAACTACCTAATTAATTTTTAACAACTTTATTATAATGGATTTCCGTATATAACGCCTGATTCTATTAGGAACCCATAAGATTTATTAGCATTTCAAATAGTTGCCTTTTACGACAATCTATCCTGGACGAAATAAGGTGATAGCTTCTCTTAAATTGCCACCACACGACACATAATACTACTTCATATTTGCTATTTTTTAATTAAGGTATTTCATCTACAGATAATAAATTAACCTAAAAATAAAGAATATATCTGATGTCGGTGTATCACTTTGAAATTAATAAAGTTAATACCGTTTGACGAATCAAATTTACGTTTTTAGTATAGTTGTAGCACAAATGGGACGGCCCGACCGGGGAAGGACCACGCTCTCACAGAATACTAGAGTAAAATGGCAGCTTGATACTGCTGTGTTTCGTATGGTGAGTGTAGAGCACCGGAGACCTACTTTACTGGATAAAAGGCATTCCATCTTAGTCCTCACGGATGACGACGCATCTGCATTTTGAATCTTTATTGAGGATAAATGTAGGTGTCTATGGGTCACAGCAGCCACTTACCATCAGGTGGACTGTGTGCTCGTTTGTCTTAAATTAAATTTAAAGAATATAAGATCCTCATTTTGGCGTGTACGTGACTATGATAAGACACTGAAATATATGTATTCAACTTCCTATATTTTTCCAAGATCAAAGCTTTACTCAAATAATAACTCAACCAAATTACTCAATAACGCTTGCACATCAATGACTTGCCTCTTAATGTACATATAAGAACCATTTGATGTTAAAATAAACGCCCGAATCATTTATATAAAGAACGTGACTGATTCCGTTTTTGTTTTTTGTTGAATTTAGTTATTTACAACTTTATTAATATTATGAGTTTGCGATAAAAAAAAATTGTTTTTTTTTCCGCTTTTTTTTTATTCAAAATATAAGAAACAAAGTGAAATCGTTTTTTTAGCCCTACAGCAGAAACTGCACACGGTTTAGTTGCTGTGGTTTATTAACTATAAACTATTATCTTATATAAAACTATTATTGATAATAATGGTATATTTATATATTTATTAACTAATCAGCTAATCACTAAGTATATTAATAAATAAGTAAATTTGAGATAAATCAGGTATAAACACATTAGATCAGGCAATTTACAGAAATTACGTTATCATCTAAGATACTTGTCTGTAAACGTTATAGCGAAGATGTCTTGTAAACGTTAATAGCGTATCCAGCCTCGCATAGATGGCAGTACAGTTTTCTTGTATTTTGAAACACCCAAACTGGCAACGGAAATCAGCGCCGATGATGCAAGATCACGAGACCATGAAGGCGAATCTAATCTTTTATGGTCAACCATCCATAATCAGCAGTATTTACTGACAGTATTTTATACACACTAAATACCCCTTAAGAGATTCATAGAAAAAAAATATATAAGAGGGCACGAGCAAACATGTGGTTCACCTAAGGGTGACTACAACTGCCCCTAAACAATCCGGAAGTGGTCTAATTACCGGTTGATAAACAACAAAAATACCATTTTACTTTTTAGATAACCCGAAGAAAAAGGTTTAGTTATTGCAATACTTTTCGCTGATTTATAATATTCTCTTTAAGATGTTGATAATAGTAATATCATATCAACATTTTTAGTGTTTACTTACTGTGTTTAACGTACAAGTTTTGATCGAGGTCAGTGGTTGGAAAACAGAAACCATTGGCCTTCTAGATTGTTATTATAATCCACTTTTGTCATATTGTTTAAAATTTCAGTAAGATATGGAAAGGTAAGACCAGGTATGACAGTCTTTTTTCCAGATTACTATAATATTTGTTGATTGATAAAAAAAAGTAATTGGAAGATATCATTGTAGCAGAATGTAAAGAAGCAAAAAAAAAAGCAAATACAAAAAACATGTGATAAAAGTAAAGTGAAGACATATCAAATCCTACAAAATTCCAGATTTTATTTTCTTAAACTGAAGGAAGAGTTATGCAATCAAACGTTGGTGTTGAACTGTTTACGGTACACCCTGTTTACGGTTCATGAGCTATACTGTAGCAACTTAATACTAAATGTTACTGTTTTCTATAACAATTCCTATTCTGTAACTTTTTTCGGAGAGCTTACAAGATAAATTTAAAATGTTAATGACAACCGATTAATGCACTAGCAAGGCTATAAAATTTTTAATCCAGCAGCAGCATTTTTATTGCAGCAACATTTTAAAACTAAAATAAAATCCTTAAAATATTAAATTGCTCATCAAAAAACTCATTAAGCAAAGTTAAATTTGTGTTTCGTTGTAAAGAATTTTTAATTAAAATGTTTCAAGCCCTACTTACTCGCTTTGTGCATTGCACAAAGTAATAAAAAGTGCAACCCGCATTGATATATTTCATGTAGAAGTAAGACTAATGCTTATTTGCGTTAAGTGTATCACAATGTAATGCCAGTGCTTTCTTTACACAGATGTTTTCAAAGCCGGAATTGGGCTACGAGTATTTTACCATAATCGTTTCTTTAGGATAAGCATTAGCACACGGAATACCTCTAATTAAAGGAGATTTCTTGAATTAAACATTCCAAATCTTTCTTTCTCTCTTCTTTAACAGTCCGTAATAGTCCAGTGCTGGAGATAGCCCTTCGCTGTACCAATTATATATTCCAAATATATATACTATTTGCCATAATCGATAGCAACTCCAGTTATATCCTCTCCTTTTACGTTGTATTTCGTCGCCTGTCATTGGAAAGCAAGTTGGTACATACATACAGTCATCTATTTAAAAACATTTCGTAAAAACTAACATGTGCCACTGTCTCTTACGGCATTGATTAAATGAGGTGACGGTCTCTCCTACGCCATAACAACACGGCAGCAATAAATAAAGGCGAAGAAATATTTAAAAAAATGTTATATGTACATAATTATAAAATTACGAGCGCCATTGTCGATGAGCTTGGTCTTCACGGATTGTCTCGATAGAATTTTTTTTAATAGGATAGGGTGACAAATGAGCACACAGTCCACCTGATGGTAAATGGTTGCTGTGCCCCATATACATCTGCACCTATCTTCGTTTGCGAATTAAAATGCAGATGCGTTGTCAGCCGTGAGGACTAAGATAGAATGCCTTTTTTCCATTATAAAGGGTCTCCGGTTCTCTACACTCACCATAGAAAAGACAACAGTGTCAAACTGCCATTTTATGCTGGTGTTCTGTGAAAGCGTGGTCCTTCCCTGGTTGAGCCGACCCATTCGTGCTACAACTATACTACTAATATAGCTGTAGCATGGCTCTGCTACGAATACTAAATGGTGGCAAATTATTCCATCACAATTCTTTGAACTGTGCTATCTGACAGGGTCTTGTTTAATAAATATCCCCTGAATTTTATAGCCCACGCTTGCCTAGCGTGGTGATAACGGCAAATCCTTTCTACAATTGGAGGCCTATAACCAGCAGTGATCAGCTACGGTCTGCTGATGATGAAGAATAAGATGCTATTCTTTTCGACGTGACATACTATAATGCATACACTGTTGCTAAATTGTACATACATTGTCACACATAGACAGTATTCTTATACGGTTAAGGATAATCTAACTCAATCGGCTTTAGAATTTACTACGTACCCTTAACGCTTGAAGGTTTACGGACGCCCATAGAATTGCTACACACATAGTGGAGCTTTAAATAGTTTATTTTGTATGTGGTGTACTACTGATTCATAATATTTTGACATTCGTGTTTATTTTTAATTTAAGTAAATTTTCAAAAATATGTTATAATATAATTTAAAATTAAAAATTTTGTACAACCGACTTCAATATAAATTATTAAGAATAACTCAGAAACTGTTGGTTACACCTGAATCAGAAATTATATATGACCACATGTGAAGCACCAGCATTCAAATAAAAAAAGAATCATCGAAATCTGTTCACCCAGAAAAAAGTTATGAGGTAACACATATAAAAAACATACAATCGAATTGAGCACCGTCTCCTTTCTTAAGCCGGTAGTAAATTGTAGAGCTTGACTCTTTTTTTACCAATATTCTAAGATTTAAACATTTTGTTATGTAGTGGCGGTGTAAGAATACCCACTACCCCATATCGTCCCGTGGTTGTGGTAAGAGGCATTAGAGGGAAACTGTAACAGGAGACGGGTTGCAGCGCCTACCTGATACTAACTCGAAATTATATAAAACTGCGGTTGATAACCCACTTGCCAAGAGTGGCAACTAAGATGAAATCCCCCAATGAGGCAATCTATGGGTGTGAACCATGTTCAACATTTGACTTTTTTAGATTGTAATGTATGTACCAATATTGTCTTAATTATAATGACAGATTTGCCTCATGCATATACGTGGTAGAGCCATGCTGCAGCTATATTGGTAGTATAGTTGCAGCACGAATGGGGTGGGTCGACCGGGGAAGGACCACGCTCTCACAGAATACCAGTGTAAAATAGCAGCTTAACACTGTGTTTCGTATGGTGAGTGTAGAGAACCGGAGACCCATTTTACTGGAAAAGAGGCCTTCCATGTTAATCCTCACGGATGACAACGCATCTGCATTTTGATTCGCAAACGAGGATAGATGTAGATGTCTATGGACCACAGCAACTACTTACCATCAGGTGGACTGTGTGCTCGTTTGTCACCCTATCCTATAAAAAAATGTATTTCTTTGGATGTAAACCCACACGGCTTTATTATAAAGTGAAGTTTATTGATAAACTTGGGTTTAAATTATGATTTGAAAATAATCCTTCTCACGAAGAAGTCCATTTTCCGCGGCGCCGCAGTCTTCATGAATTTCATACTTTATTTCGCATATTTTCCACGGTAATTCTTTATTGATCCAGACTCTAGTTTGCACCTAAGACTAATAATTATAAACAACCTTTTGTAATAAAGTGAATAGCGTCTTATATCAAAACTTGGTTTATTGAGTCTCGGACTTAAGCTATGGCTTAAGTATAGTTGCCCTTCTAACTAAAGACGTGTCCCTTAGTTGTGGCACCGCCTTTGTTATTTGACATTATGCTTTCAATTAAACTACCATGATGCTAATCATAATAAACTTACTTTTGTAATAAGTCCGTACCGTACGATAATTTTACAGATGTAGGTTCTGGTTTAGATTCGGACTCGATCATCGGCAGCGTAATTGTGTAACTTTGGTGGAAAACGGCCGGTGGAAATCACACTACAAGTGCGATAAATTTTTAATAAGATGATAGTTGTTCCAAGTAATAAGATATTTATTTAAAAAAAGACATTTCTTTATATTCTATATTGATACATTGACATAATACAACGAAACCAAACGTCAAACGTAAAAGCGAATTCAAACACGATTCCCACCAGAGTTATACAATCGCACTGCTGGTTTCAGGCGACAGTCTCATTGTAATAGATATTGGAAAAATGCTTTAATATTTATTCCAAATCAATTTGTAAGAATTTTTCGAACGTTGTATTTATAATTTAAAACATTAAATGTACTTCTACAGACCGAATTTCGGTCTCGGTGGCCAGTCTCAACAGCGACCTGTGCCTAGTGCATGAGTGTAAGTGCAGGCATGTGGTGTCAATTGTTTATAGCAACATTTTCTTATGACGTTGTGACGTTCAACTATCGTCAGTAAACCGACTTTACAGACAACCGATTTTTTATTTAATTTAAGGTTGCTATTTATAAGACGCTGACGTCATTTCTTGGCTTGATTATCTCTGTCGCCTCGTACAACACCCACGGGACGATATGGGGCAGTGGATAGTCTTACAATGCCTCTAATAATACACTTATAATTACAGTATAAATTATACACGAATACGCGTATAGTTCTAATAATAATATACGACCATCAAATAATTAATTAGTAAGCGGCAACACAAACAACGTTTCACACTTCACTTCTTATTTAACGTTTACTTATACTCTTAACGTACGCAAGGAGCTTAAGTCTGGGGAGGGGAGAAATGCGATAATTAACAAAGTTCATTAGGTCGTTACATGTCAGACTCTATTATATACAGTTATAATTTTTCACGTATAATTTTATAAGTTCCTTATCAACATTATCATTAAAGTTGGTAAAAAATTACTTCGCGTACATCCGCTCGATAAAATAAAATACTGTATCTTACCTAGTTTGAAGAGCACCTCCCGCCCTCCCTCTATTGACTGGACTCTGCGGTGGTCTAGATTACCTGAAGATGCCTCGTGTAGGGGCGAAACACGTCGTATTGTTGTCAGTGGTGTGTCTTTCCTAGTGTAGTGGTGTTGGGAGTAGCGGTGCTGGGATTAGTGGTGACGGTGATAGTGCACGCAATTGAGGGAGGGCGGGAAGTACTCTTCAAACTAGTTAAGACACATCATTTTACTTTATCGAGCGGATGTACGCGAAGTAATTTTTTACCGACTTTAATATAATGGACTTCCGCAAAGTAACGCCTGATTCTATTAACATTATCATCAACAGCCTTTCACAAGTCCATAGCTGAACATATGCTTCCACCAAGGAATGCCACACAGCACGGTCCCGAGCCACCTGCATCGATTTTTCCCTAACAGTTGTAGTTACAAGATCCTCACATAAAAGAGCACGTGGTGTTGGTGTAAGAAAATATATAACCCCATTTCGTTCCATAGGTGTGTTAGAGCAACTATGGGAAAGCCTTGAATGGCTGGCGTTATTCGAACTTCGTTACCTTTTTTCCATTATTAGTTTACTTTTGCTGCACTACCTCCCATATGTTTATTTCTGCTTAGCCTAATGGTTGACTGGGAGAGAATGCGTTAAGGCATTAAGTCCGCCATATGTACGATTTTTCTTTAGTGCATAAAAGTTTAAATAAAAAAAAATTAAACCGGAAACACAAAACAGCGTTAACAGTGTGAGACGTCTGGTATTGTGATCACCAGTTCGCCTGACAAGTGTCGTAATAAACAGCAAATATTTCCTGTAATGGAAGGGGCCGATGTCCAGCAGTGGATTGTAACGGGCTGCTAAAGAAAGAAGGAAGGACGTGAAGAGAAGTAAAGTTATAGATAATGCATGCCTGCCTATTGATGGCATGCCTTGATGAACTCTACGCGGCTTTGTATAAATTATTATCACATCTCCTCACTTTTATGCGCATCCAAATACATGGTAATTACGTGTTTAAAATTGTAATTAACAATTTCAATATGAGCCCGGAATCTCAACTTAAGTTGCGGTTATTATTACTGCTTTAATTGGTATTTATGCAAAATTTTTATTGCTATACTTAATATATAGTCGATTTCTAAAGAATCCGGGGCAAAAATGTGTTAAGTACTATAATGCTGCCACCACACGTCAAGACGTTCTTATTTCAAAAACTATAATAAATACGTTCAAAACACCCTTTTTGCATTAACATAACCTAATTGAAATGAACGTAATTGTTGTTTACGGTTTAGCAAACAAGACATCTGTATTTCGTAATTTACGCCCACACACATTGAATTTCCTATTTCAATTTTATTGAACTCGCAATTTATTTTCTACAATTGAATGCATTTCTCGTAAATTGTATTAAAATGTAAGGTTAACACTGTGTTCTAATTGTTCGTTGTGCTATTATTTACTGCACATTTAGCAAGTTCCAACTAAGCCGTGTTACTTAATAAACATCTCTGATGTCACTTAGTTACCTTCATTTACATTATTACTTTTACATTGAACTTTATTTCTAGATTTTCTTTGTTCGATTTGAAGTTAAAATGCAATATCGTATTAGGTAGATAGGTTTATATTAATGAGTTTTTCTTAATTTGAATGTAATTAAATTCAGTTTTCACACACATACGGAAGTCTACGTAAACTTAAAATTGCAGACATATTAATAACCGATGACAACACAATAATTTTAAAACTCAAAACCTAGTATTCTCCTTAAGATCACCACTGTTATTGTTTTTTTTTTAAATTATAATTTTTAAAATCCCAGTCGGCGAAAATTATATTGTTAATTAACTTATCAGTCACAAGCTTAAGTTTACAAGATGGGGTAATGTATGAAGGGAATAATGAAAGTGGACGAAGCGAAACAAGTATGTAAGGATCATAGCAAGTGGAAAGTAGTGGTCTCTGCCTACCCCTACGGGAAAGAGGCGTGAAGATACGTATGAATGTATGTATGTATACTGCATAATGCATATGACTTCTTTTATACAAATATTAAAAACGAACACGCAGGCCATCTGATAGTAAATAGATGTTGTGGGCCATATACACATTTATTCTCGCTAATGAATCAAAATGCAGATGTTACATTTGAGTTTATCGACACACGTTTAACGATTTTTTTACGATATATTTAATATCGATTCTTTACTACTTAGTCCCATGTCAGTGATTACTTTTAGTTAGAAAAGGTAGCCCCACATAAATTCGATCAAGATCTGATGATGATGTGATTCATAAGATATTAATCATTCTTTAATTTACAAAGTCATTTGCATGACCTCAGGGGTAGTTCCATATAAATTTGGCCAAGATATAATGATGTGATCCATAGAAAAATCATCACTGCCTCATCCTTGCGAAGTCATTTACGCGACATTTGGCCGAACAACTCTTTACCACCTTAACCGATTACAATGATTATATATTCTTTATAGTTCTTTGAAACATCTTATTACTTTTTAGAAGTGTAATTATGTACTATATTTTTGTATATACAAACACACACATATACGTGCACTGATTTTTCTAACTCACACGTGATCAATATAACGCTTATGTGATAAGATCGGAGATGGGTTAGTATTCATTGTCATTCAAAAGGGGACAGCCTCAACACGCGTTAACGTACTCTGTAATAGCTAGGCACTCTCACTACCACACCAAGCAGTTATTAGTGTTCTAATGTTTAAAATACTATTAACTAATGAATAAGCACCCTACGTGATTGTAGGGAATGATCGAAATACGACAAACAGACTTCCCGCTTGGCAACGCTGACCGCTCAGTCTTGATATCTGTTACATTTCCCATATAAACATTATATCCAAAAGATGTTTTGTTCAATTGAGTACATAATAAAATGAGAATTTATTTGAAACGAATAAACGAAAGGAATATTTGCAAGAGTTAAAAGATAAGACTAGCGATCAATTTGAAGGAAACCATTACACTTTAAGCACCCGCAATCGTAAACTGAGAATATTGAATCAGGTTTTGGTAGAAATGCTGTTTCCGTTTCCTTCGGTTGCGTTCATTTTAACCGATTTAACAAAAAGAAGTGCCTATCTTTTCCCTTAACCACCGCTGTATTTCAATATAACTTATGTAAAGCAGAGCCCCGTTATTTTGTTCAATGTTTGAATGCGTATCGTCCGCGGTGCTGAACTTTGCAGAGGCTGCCTTCTATGCTATTAATCTATACAAATAAATAAAATTGAAATGTCAAAATAACAGCTTTCTACTAAATGCATATTATGAAAGTATATACGATACCTATAACAAAACATTAGTCTCTCTGTCTGTTTGTTCCAGCTAATCTCCAAAACGGCTGGACCGGTTTTGACAGGACTTTCACTGGCAGCTGATGTTATAACGAGTAACTTAGGGTACTTTTGTTTTAGAAAAAAATTAGGACGTAACCCTATTGTTTTTCTAAAAAACTTAAAACCCATTAAATTGTAAATGAAATCAAAAGGAATGATAATAATATATTACTAAAAATTATTCTATGCGGACGAAGTCGCGAGCACAGCTAGCTATTATGAAGAAACCAATTAATTGGCGTTCCGAAATTAATTGTAAATAAATTGTGAGTCTTTTCATATTATAGATTCATTAATAATTTTCTTTTTAGATATTGAACCCGCCACTCAAATATTGTAAACGGCAATCAGTTAAATGTTTTTCTCGTTTTAATCTTGCTTATTTTAAAGAGCTGAAAAAGATTTCTTTATCTTTATGTTATTGAGATAATTTTTATTTTAAAGACTTGTTTCTTTTTTCTTTTTGAGAATTTTAATCAGTGTTGAAGGCAGTGATACCAAAGACGTTTTAATTTTCTATAATCAAAGAGAAAGCCGTGGGCGTTGTTGTAAAGCAGTGAGAGAATTCGCTTCCCCTCCCCAATAAATCCTTTCGGGGATTAGGCGAATTTCATGATGAGATATCCTTACCCTGTTTTGCAGATGACTATGTATTCACTTAACACAACAAACAAATGACTGAGGTATCATTATACCCTGTTCCATGTCAAAATCTAGTGCTATAGTTTCTTTATGTTATTATAATTGATTTCATTGACATCGCTAAGCTAATGACTGATATGTATATACTTTAATATACTTTTGATAATGTCGTTTATCATAAATATGTTTTTTATTTATTGTTTGTCTAAGTGTAAGTGCGAAAACAGATGCACTCACTCCACACCGATCAGATAAACCAGCTTGGTCAATTTTTGCATTTTAGTTAAAATATACGTAATAATATATACTTTTTAAATATAATTTAAAAAGTAAATATTTAAAAATAAAAGATAAAAAATAATAATTTGTATACAGTTTAGTTAAAGTATAATAGTTATTATTATGAACACCCTTGTTGACCATATAAATAGGCTATAAACTGCTTAGTTAAGGTGTGGTACACTACAGTATTGATTGTCGGTTATGAATTTTAATTTCGCAATTCTACAAATATTATCAACAAGTTACACACGATTTAACAAAACTTAAGATGACGTAATAAAGTTTTATTGATCATATTATATTTATTATAATTTGCGTCCTCAATTTCGCAAGAAAGTAATAATAATAAATCATTGGAACGCAACAAAGAATATCGCGAGACGTTGCTTGAATTTTATGTCTGTCCTATCCGGGTTATAAAATGGCGCCACGAGCTGGTATAAAAGTACATTCATTCTAGTTTATTTCAAGAGTAACAATTGAATGGCCGAATCAATACTTAAGTTAGAGATTTGCATTTAGAAAAAGGTTTAACGTAACCGACTTGGTGGTTTTATTTTGACCTTTTTTTAATGTTATGTCCTAACGGACTTAAACTAAAACATTTGACGAATCCAATTAAATTTTTTTTATAGGATAAGAGTGACAAACGAACACACAGTCCACCTGATGGTAAGTGGTTGATGGTACATTTATCCTCGATTACGAATCAAAATGCAGATGCGTTATCACCCATAAGGACTAAGATGGAATGCATCGTTTCCAGTAAAAAGGGTCTCCGGTTCTCTACACTCACCATACGAAACACAGCAGCATTAAGCTGCTATTTTAAGCTGGTATTCTGTGTGTGTAGATATGTCAAATACTAACATATTTCCTCAAAAGTTTTGAGATTTCAGATCACACAGGTTATTTTAAATGGTCTTGTGTGTTTTTTTTAAATAGGAATGCCTGCCTACTAATACTTTAGTCTCTTACCAATAACTTTATGGAAGAATTCTGCTTCAACAAAACAATGCATCAACAAACATCTTTTTTATTGTGGAGAAATCCTCATGGATACCTTCTGCTATAGGGCAACAGAAAGGTTATGCCGGACTCCTACCAGCCAAAACCCCACGATGGTCACCACCAGCATTCTGCTTCCATTTACCATCAGGTGGACTGTTTGCTCGTTTATCAGCCTATTCTATATAAAAAAATTGATCCGTGCGGGGTCCGATTATCTGCCGCGGATCCGCAGCCTAATCCTTACCTACTATATTACCGAGCCGTCAAATAAAAGATTAAAATTACCATAACGCTGAATATGAACCTCCTCCATAGGGAGGATATGCCAAAATAGTCACGCTAGGAATACGATTACGTATCGGTTTCGCGGACTCTTTAATCTGTCTTCTGTCGCTAATAGTCCCTGAATGTACGTCTGGTATATTTTATGTACCAGACATTTATTATGCCTTTTGGAGACCATAATAATCAAGAATTTTCGTCAGTTTACTCATAAGAAAGTGTTAAAGAAAATGTTAGAAATGGTTTATCGTTAATTATATACTACCACAACATAGGGATTTTTAATAAAAAGTACTGTAAATATAGCATACTATTTAACCTAAAAGAAGTAAATTCTCAGTGGTGCATTTTTTGGCGTATGGGTAATAATTAATATGATTTATAAAATATGATGTATACACTGAAGGCGATCTCCCTCCCTCACCTGTTGGTAAGTGGATGCAGATGCGTTCTCATCCTTGAGGACTAAGATGGAATGCCTCGTTTTCAGAAAAAGAGTCTCCGGTTCTCTACACTCACCGTATGAAACACAGTAGCATTAAGCAGCTATTTTACGCTGGTATTCTGTGAGAGCGTGGTCCTTCCCCGGTTGAGCCGATCCATTCCTACAACCATAATATAGCTACAGCGTGGCTCTACGACGTAAAAATTGCACGGCATACATATATTACCGGATGTACTTGGTTTATTTTCCGGGTGTAGTTGTTTGTCCATGAGCAATTTATGTATGTAAAATTCCTCCACAATACAGTAGAAATTGTAAGTGTAAATAAAAGTCTTTTTTTAATTAAAAATAGTAAAGAAGTACGAATTTTAAACCAACGCGTGCGGTGAAATTGGTTTAACTCAGACGTGCAGCTACAATTGCTTTAAATGAAGGAACGACTCAGCTATAAAATACCAATCAATACTCATTTACAGAACCGAAAAGCTTAATTTAAAAAAATAATAATTGTGAAACATTTTAAAAGTAAAGGTAGCATTTTTAAATATTGTGGTAAGAAATATTTATGAGAAATGTACAAAATGTTACATAACTTAATTCAAACGGCACGACACACAAACAAAGTGATAACAAAATAAAACGACACAGTCTTTTTTATAATCTAAGTTAAATAATACAAAAGATAAACTCTTGTATATGTACATAGTAAAAAAATAAAAGTAGAATTTAGAAAAATTAAAGTAAAAATAGAAGCAAAGATTAAAATTAGCATTCATGAGAGTTGCTTTACACTATTTGAATCGACCGCTGAGTGCAAAAAAAATATTATGAGAAGAAATCAAAATTGGGTATTATTTATATATATATATATATATATATATATATATATATATACATATATATATATATATAATATAAAAAAAAATCCTGAAATTAGCAATAATAAAATTGATGGTCACTTATCAGGATAAAAACTATCTTATCTCTCAAGTCGGACCAAACTGCACAAAGTGTGCAAAATTTCATTGAAATCAGTTCGGTAGTTTAAGAGTCCATCGCGGACAAACAACGTGGCACGTAATTATATATATATATATATATATATATATATATACATATATTCTCGTAAGAACTTTTAAACTTAAATTATTTTATATTAATAAAATACACATTTTTCAACTCAAAAAGCAAAGCGAGATTGAATCATTAGTAATAACAGATACACGATGTATGTTTTAACTCATATCGCACCAGCATACTCTGTGTACCTAATGTAATAGTTGTGAGCGCAATTCGGGCTCTCGCGCTATTAACACACAAACATACACAAATAAGACACACACACACACACACACACACACACACACACACACACACACACACACACACACACACATACACATACACACACGTACACACAGAGAAACAGAGATCCTTTTAAAAAAATCGGTTGTCTGTAAAGTCGTTTACTGACGATAGTTGAACGTGACAACGCCATAAGAAAATGTTGCTATAAACAATTGACACCACATTCACTTTTTACTACACTTCATACTTGACGTAAACATGTAAATGTATTATTGTATAGCAGCTGTCCATGCGGACGCATGGCTCACTCAAGTAGGAGAGAGACAGATGTCGAACGCTGCCGAACGCGGAGGCCAATTGTGCCTCTTTGTCGCTCGTTCCGCGCTCTCGCTTGCACTTCAAGCCTTAAATGGAACGCCTCAGAGCGAGGTAACTCCGCATGAGTCATGTTTTTTCGTGCGTGCAGCCAGCTTCATCGAATTAGAAGACGTTGTCACGTCAAAATAGTCGGATTCTATGGACTTCAGTACAAAAATATTCTCATTACAACAACTTCTAAAATTGAAATCAATATAAATTTGTTTTCGAGTTGGTATTATTTATGTGGAAATTACGTGCGGCATTACGAATATGTAACTCTTGCGGGAATCGTAGAAATGAGGGCAATAAAGACTAAGCACCAACGCAGCCATGTTTGTGTAACAACTAAATTATAAACTTAAAGTTAATAGGAAATTGCTATCAGTACTCTATTGTACCGAAATTATGACAAGGTTCACAGATCAATGATATTTACAGCAGCAACAGCTGTAAGATATCTCTGTTTCCAAGTCCACTGAGCATAATATAATCAAGCACTATTTTATTTTAACTTGTTTGTTAGCATTAAAGTTTAAGTATTTATTAATTAAAACTAATAGTAAGAGGATTGCACACATTTGTAAAGGATATCCGTGTAGTGGTGGCAGTGGTGGCGTAGGCGTATGCGAGAATTCAACAGAAAGTGTCGTGGCAACAGAAAGAAATGATACAGGAGAGCCGCGAAATCTTCCTGATAACAACACTTAATAATAAAAAACTTCGGTTGCCAACCCGCTTGCCAACTGTTGCAACTATGGCAAATATCTCCATTATGAGGAAATCTATAGTGAATGAGTAAATGTAATGGACAGCGTTTAGTGTTACGCCCGTAAAGTTTTTTTTGGTTTCTTCGGGTTTCCTCACGGCCTTAATTGATATTCAAAACTCTACGTCAAACAATTATTGTGTACAGCCTGTCCAATTGTTCGTTCTTCTATTTTTGTTTTTAGTTAATTTAAAACGTTGCCAAGTAGTGACCGCCTAATAAATCCATCGCCCCATTTTGATTCGTAGATTTAAAAGTCATTTTTAGGGTTCCGTACCTCAAAAGGAAAAAGCGGAACCCTTATAGGATCACTTTGTTGTCCGTATGTCTGTCTGTCTGTATGTCAAGACCCTTTTTCTCAGGAACGCGTGAAGGTATCAAGCTGAAATTCATATCAAATACTCAAATCTACTGTCCCTTAGAGCTGTGAAAAAATCAAACTTCTAAGCCAACGCAATCAAAAGATACAGCCGTTTATGCCGCAATTTTTCGACATTTGCAAGGGAATCAAAACCTACAGGGTACTTCCATTGAACTCAGAATCTTAAAATTTGGTACGAAGCAACGTATTATAGCATAGATAAAGGAAAAATTGCGAAAAGCATAAATTTTTAGTTACATCATATAATAAAAATATTTTCAATAATTTTAAACTTATATACCTACGGATTTGTTCGGAACCCTCGGTGCGCGAGTCCGACTCGCACTTGGGCGATTTTTTTATAAGAGCCTTGCGGACTGAATTTTCGGTCACGGCGGCCAGTGTCAACGGAGACCAGTTGCGTATGGCAGGAATACAGTTCACGCGTGTGGGAAAAATCTCAGGTGCACCTGCACTCTCTACCCTCTTACTTTCACATTTAGATGTGACGGCAATGCGTCACAATCTAAGAGAGGGTAGGCGCTGGACTAACAACGTGCTTTTAGAGGCACGAGGGTTAATTGCTAACTTTCTGACTCAATAACTTGAGACTAGAAACTGGGACCTCTTGATCACCATTCGCCCTTATGACCGTTACACCAACAATCTGTTATTCACCCATCACAACCTATAAAAGTCCACTGCTGAACTTAGGCCACTCTCATAGATTGCCTCATAGGGTTCGGCTACGCAGTTTTTGATTAATTTGAGTTTTTATCAGGAAGATACTGCTGCCCATCTCTTGTTTCATTTTCCCTCTGTCGCGACACACTCGGGATGATATGGGGTAGTGGATATTCTTACACCGCCAATAAACGGTACACTAACAATACAGTACTTTAATAGATGCTAAATATTAGTCATTTCGTAAACGCTAGATGAAACAATACACAGACTGATGACGGCAGCAGAGTCGGAAAGCAGCGTCAAAAATTCGTGTATTTTGGTATTACCAACGCCGATCCGGATAAGTGCGGCAATTTTGGCAAATCGTTTCTGCAACGACAAGGGAATTCCTCACTTTTATTGGATACATTTTAAATGGATGTAGATAAACACCCAGACACAGAACAATAATTTATTAATCATATAAAATACTTATTTACGTGGCATAGTCACGCTGCAGCTATATTATGGTTTTGGCACGAATGGGTCGGCAACGGAAAAAACCATGCTCTCAAAGAATACCAACGTAAAATAGCAGCTTTATGATGTTGTGTTTCCGGAGACCCTTTTTTACTTGAAACAAGGCATTCCATCGTAGTCTTTAGGATGACAATGGTCATTTTGATTCTTAATCTACGGGTCACAACATCTACTTACCATCTGGTGGACCGTATGCTCGTTTGTCATTCCCCTTCTATAAAAAAAAGCTTATAGCGTGTGTGAAATGCATAGCTATCGAGCTAATAAACTTTAGCATAATGTACTATTTAAAATTCAATGCTGTAGTGTAAAAACGATTCAAATGTTATAAACGTTAATTGCATAAAACAACTTTTACAGCAACTATAACTTTCAACTCTTTTCCAGCTCTTGCAAGTTTAAAATGAAAACTAATAACAAACATTTCTCCGGTCCAATCTTGAATAAAGAACTTTCGACTATGTTATATTGAAATTTGATGAAATATTCAGAGATAAAAGAATTTAATATTAGCTATTTAATAAAAAATATCGTATAAGTGAGCAAACTGGGTTTGATCTCCGCCGTCGTTGCTGAAATTGTTGATTGCAATTTTAAGGAATAATTTACTAAGAGCTCATCGTTCACCGTTGAGCACTTAGTAAATCAGCAAAATAGCAAAAAGAGCGCTTAAGAAATTTTTTTTTCATTAAAAAAATATATCGATAGTAAATAAAGTCTGTACACACGCATTGGAGCAACGTGAAGATCTGTATCTAATAGTCGTTTATAGGTTGTTACTTCAAAAACTCACTTATTTAACCAAATGGTTGTCATTGTACAATTCATTTTATGATTATAGGACAAAGCATTCAGGTATCGTGAACACTAAACCATGTTAACGACCGCATCACTCAGCGGTCAGCTGTTAGGTACTAAGAATCAACCATTATAACCTATCCTGATATTGAAGGCAAGGAACAAAACTTTAATAACTTAGATAAACGGTGTTTATTGAAAACCGATATAGGAGCAATAAACTCTTCCCTTAGCTATATCATCGCATTATATCATATGACCATTAATTCCAAGACATAAAGTGTGATTTTGCTTTGCCGAAACTTTTAAGAGGAACAACACACAAGACACACACATAAAACAAGTGATATTGTGTTTGGGATGTAACTAGAAGTCGTTTATTTTTTTAAGGTTCAGTTAAAGATTAATATTTTTTCAATTCAATAAGTTGTATTGATTTTATTACCTAATTGGGGCAAATGTTCTATTCGTGGAACATACATAAATAAATAACTTTCAAATAACGTTTGAAGATAAGCAGAAAACTTTAGCGTCGCAAGTTCATAAGTATAGACACAAAGACGGAGACACTGAATACTCGTTCTTTGTCTTTGTACGATTAGATGGGAGATTCCAATCGAAGCGGCGAAAATCACAAAGCACACAACCCCAAATCTAAACTTTATCATTGACACTTCTTAGCACACATTTCATATGAGACAGAATAGGAAGTCTTATAATTATGCATATATTTTACTATTCTTCAGTTATATCACCGTTTACTATCAGGTGAGTTAGTAGTTTATCGCATGCACCACGGGGAGTGCTCTGAGGAATTGTTCGGACTAATTCCAGCCGCGCAATTTCACCATCGTACATCGCGACAAAACTCGCGATACCATCCATACCTTCTGGATGATTGGCGGTCCACCACTGTTCGATTTAGAAGATGTTATTTTCCTCGTACAACTTCCTCGTGGAATCGATTACCACCAGCGATTTTTCCAGACCGATACGACTTAGGAACCTTCAAGAAAAGAGCCTACTCCTTTTTGAAAGGCCGGCAACGCATCTGTAATTCCCCTGGTGTTGCAGTTGTTCATGGGCGTCAGTAGTCACTTATCATCAGGTGAACCGCATGCTCGTTTGCCCCCTCTCCTGTAAAAAAAGTTTTTCTTGATCTTCATCGGCCGGAAACTATCACTGTGCACCGCTGAACACTGACCTTTTTCATATAGAGAAAGTTTGCCTTAGTAGTCACATTTAGCACTTTTGACTATGCTTCCCGTAGGCAGTGTGCTTATTTTACGGCTAGTGTAAACGAGATGGCTATACAGCCATTTATTGCAATCCATATGATCTTCCTGGCATGCCATAGTTACCTCTTACCACACCTTCGGGACGAAATAGGGTGATTACATCGCCAGCACACGAGATATCATTTGGTTAGCAAATTTATAATATAATTACACATATATAACTACAATACAATATAAGTAGGTAGTATATAATCGACCATAGGACGCGGATATCTCCTAACAATGATCAAATTAAGCCCAGGAGGGTTTCATGTAATCTCAGGGTTGTATTAGTCCTATTGGCCAACTTTAATGAAGGTTTCGAAATCTTCGTGTTTGATATAAAGTTTGTAGCTGAATTATATCCAGCATGTTTGTAGCACGTAATACAAATATCCAATAACATGACAAGCATTTTCTTTATTTTGACATCATGAACAACTTATAGGTCTTTTTAATGATTTTTTTTATATTAACACTAATATTATTTATTAAAGAAAACTAATTTTCATCGTTGTCGTTGTATCAGATATGATAAACCATAAATAATCGCAAGAGAACGCCGATTCCTACGACCAAAGATTCGCGAGATTATCGAAATCAAAAATAACCTAATTCTCATAGAGAAGAAGCCTGGGTGCTACAATCTGCTAGTTAAAAAAATAGTTATACCTACATAAACACTCACTCTTGTAATAGAGAGGGGTAAGCAGAGACTACAGACTTCTATTCAGCACGATCCTAACACCGCTCTCGCCTCTTTCACGCCCATATACTCTACATGCATGCTCGTCGGTTAAGGCTACTCTTAATTACGGCAGTGTTTAATGTATCTCCAATGTGGTATATAAGCTTCCGTTAAAAATACAGTAGAATAATTTTTATTAAAATTTAGTAAAATTATTTTATTACCATCTCTATTTTGAAATCGGTTAAAAGTGGAGTTACGTTTGCTTTGTGTTAAATGCGACACATTAAAATGATTCTGATTATTTTCATCCTTTCGTCCTGTTGTCGTAAGAGGCGACTCTAGAAAGTGCCAGTTTTTTTTTATAATAAAGGATGAAAACGAGCAAAACGTCCTGTCTCATGTTAACTGAATACTGTGGCTCATAATAGACATAGACAATACCTTACGTATCGACAATACCTTTCATTTAGAATCATACACACGACAATATCTTTGTTTAAGAATCAATATACAGATGTGATGTCACCGCTAAGGGCTAAGATGAAATGTCTTATTACCCATAAATATGTATCCAGTTCTCGTCCCTTTCCATAAAAAACACATAACGTAATACGTTTATTTTAAAATTGGAATTTCGTCAGGGTGTGGTCCTTCTCTGGTCAAAACGAAACATACATGATGTAAGATTAGAACGTAATATAAGTTCAGCTTGATTTTAGGAATATTAAATGGTAGGGAACAGCGTCAAATATTTTTACAATGGAGGAGGCCTATGCTCAACTGTTGACTGACGGGCTGATAAAAAGTAAATACACTTGCTGTTGTATGATTTTATCAAAACGTTAGATTTGATAAAATCATACAACTGATGTAAATTCCTACATGTTTTAAAAAAAAACTTGTATTTTTCTGAAGTATTGTCCTAAACATTATAAGCATTACAATATAAAGACAACATCAACAAATTTATGAACATTTTTATACGCAGTTACATTTTATTATATTTTCCTTTTAAAGTCTGTATAACTAAAAAAAACTCAACGCTAAGCACTAACACATTCGTGTTTCTATTTAGGGGTAGGTATTAGTCGCAGTTTGTTAATGCGTCTTGGAGAACTTGATGTAATGACCTCAAATAGACATGTTAGTAAATGTTAATGTTTTCTTTCATCTCGGGGGATGTAGTAAATTAGCACTTAAAAACTTTTACTAAAACTTTAAAATGTAATTGAACATAAACATAACATAAACTCTCACACTTGATACCCCAGAGGGGTAGGCAGATATTACGGTCTTCCATTTGGCATGACCTTGAGAGTGTAATTTAAAAACGCTTACCTCTGAAGCGATCGTGATTCTAGAGTTAAGCTCTTGCTACAGCAACTATAACCGGCCATGTACAAAAACCACACGAAATATGTATATTTTATATTATTTAGATCTCTGCAGTCCGTTTCCTTGTTTCTTATTACCTATACAGTAATTTATTTGTTTTAAAATGTGTCCAACTTTTTAAAAAGCCAAAGTAATGTTTAATTTATCAAAATCGAATTTTCTGAGAAAATCTCACTCTGAATTTTAAGCTGTTGGAACAGGCTATGTGTACGAGAAAATCCTTTTGGGATTTTACTTTAAAACTACTTGTACCTGGCTCGAGTTCCTACAGTTGTATTCTCAAAGGTTTGCTTGGCCTGTCGATTTTATTGCAACTTTAAAACGTGAGCTGGATGTGATTCGTCAGATATTTTAAACCAATATACTTCATTTTTCACTAGATCACTTTCTTAATAAAGTTTAATGTATCCACAGGAAAGCTTTTATAAGGGGAGAAAAGTCTTTCTTATTCAATTAAGAGTGGTAACCTGATTCCGTAACCACGTTTTAGATAAAAGTCTTTTTAAGAAATTGGGAGGACTTTTGATTTAGGATTTATGATTTAGGTCCATTAGCGTTTCTATTTTAAACTAAGAGCTCTACGGCTAAGGAAAGGAAAATTCTAGGATAGGATAAGCCACCTAACATTGTTATAATTTACAAGTGTTTCTGGATATTTGAAGTACAATTATTATTAAACAAAAAAAAATCTAACTAAAATATCAAACTTTGTTATTATAACCTAGGACACTGAACAACGACATTCATCATTCATTAATTTATTACATTAATTTACTTATAAAGGGTGGGGGATATTTTTCATAGTTAGTACAGGCTTGGCAGGCGGGATGGCAACATTTTATTATTATTTTGAGTTGTTATTAAGAGGATGCTGCGACTCATCTTCAATTTCTGTCTGTCACCTCTTAGTACTATTTGCCTACTAGTTTACACTAGTATTCTGTGAGAGCCTGTTCCTTTCCCAGTCATACCGAATTATCCGTGATACAGCCATAATAGAGCTGCCGCTCTTCCACTATGAATATTTACAAACTGGAACGTTGCACAATGTTACATGCATAGCGTGTAGGTAAGTATAATTTCATTTCGTGTAAAGATTTCTGTCATTGCTTTAATATAAACAGATTTATATTAATGCTTTCTTATATTTACGCGAACACTAAACATTGAATAAAACTACTTTTACAGATTCTATCGCGTTTACTTAACTTATTTTTATTAAATTCCCGAAGTTTCGGGTGCTTTACAGCACCCATTTTTCACGGGGGACTGAGGTGATTGACGTCCCGATGTCAGAGTTAACCCGGAGTTAACCAGGAGATCGGACCGACAGTAATAATTAAAAAACTGAAGGTCAGCTTTTTAATTATTACTTTCGGTCCGATCTACGCAGAATTAACTTACTAAATCTAAAAGACTAAATCCAAATACACTAAATCCAAATGTAACATGCTGACGATGGATAACTGCATTTCTAATACGAAAGCATCGGCTCTACATTTTTAACTATTACAGCCTAGTAGCAGGTAGTAGTCTGACTGCTATCCTAACTGATGGTAAGTAATGATGAAGTCGTAGAGGGTAATGTGCAGTGCGCATTTTAACGACTTACCTTAACAACACAATTTAACTAAGCTTCACCTGTCCACCTGCTCAACGATGTGCTTTTTTGAATGGGCGTATAACCGGTAGTCGATTTGAATAGGATGAGATATCGATATATGATATGAATAGAAAATAAATCGGCATTCTTCAATTATATTTTCTAATAATTCTTCTTCAGACTTTTTAAATCACATTTTTACATTAAAATTAGAACAAAACAAAAAAAAAGTAATTTCACAATATTGGCTTCTTGATAGTAGCTAGATACTAAGAAATAATATAAAGTATAAATTAAAAGTAAATTATTGATTCGTTTGTTTTAGTTGTTTTATATGCACCAGAAAATTAACACTATTGTAAATTAAGTAAAGTTACAGATCATATTATACGTCCCACTGCTGGGGTTCCTTTCTTAAGAGAGTTTTTACCGCGTGGCTCTAATGCGTTATGGCGAATTTTGTTACAAACATAAGCTTCGATTTCAAACACAGAGTGCATGATTTATTTTATTAAATTGAACCTTGATTGAGCTAAATTAAGTGTTTTTATAATTGCACAAAAACGCAAACGCAAATATTGTAATATAATATTTGCGTCAGTTTTTGCATGATTTTTAATATTGGCCACTCATATATGCACGTGTACAAATCCACAAGTATAGAAAGGAATTTGCATAATATGACTATGCACAATTTTGACAACATTCGCAATTGTCTGTCGCTTTTATGACATGCATCAAAGCGTACGGACAATTTTCATTCGCATAAGCGGCCACAACATGGGGTGAATAACAATTTTATACGCAATTCCCCTCATTTATTTATTCTTCAAGTTTATTGATCCTCTACAAAATACATTCAAATGAATATGAAAAAGGTAATATAAATTAATATCTACATATCAATATCTACATAGTATAAAACAAAGTAGCTTCCCGCCGTCGGTACGCTTAGATCTTTTAAATTATGCGATGGATTTTGTTGCGATTTTTTTTAAATAGACCAAATGATTCAAGGAACAGGTTTATATGTATAATACATGCATATTATATGTTATATAATTCTTCTGTCCTAAAACATAAGTTTGTAGTGTTTATGTGTGGATATAATACGAGTAGGATATAATTGAAATAAAATATATACTAGAACAATGAATCTAAAACTAAAAACCTTAAAAAACTAAAACTAAAAACCTTAAAAGTATAATATAATAACCAAAATTTATTATTAAAAAGGAGTCCCTTTAGGCAAGGTTCCGAAAATGCTGGCAGCGTTCCCCCTTTGAATAGCTAGACTAATTCTTTGTCCGAGGTAGCTGCCAGCTCTTCGGTCTCCTGTGATGTCGACTAACCTTTTTGCTATTTCCTTAAAAAGCCTTATAGCGCTAGGACCCCACGGACCAAGGGTCTCGACACCGAATGGGACAAAATCATATTCGGAGCCTAGACCCCTATATTTAAATGCTTTAGCTTTTTCAGCCGCTTCACAAGCCGCACCAGCTCTGTTGTTCGTTCCATGTAGATGGGAAGGGGCCAGCGTGTCTGAACAGGTTGCATCCCATACCAGCACCCGGCCCATCTTCCATGGAATCAAACTCATACCGTCCGGTCTCTTGCCATCGTCTCTTGCAATACCAGACGGCTCAAGTAGGCTTGGCACGTTGACGGTGGCAAGGGACCGGCGTATGATATCGTTAAGTGCGGCATGTCTCGAGAAGCGGCCTGCACATTTTTGGCATGACAGTCCGTGATGTCCTAGCTTATCGACATCACTGCCACAGGGACATTTATGAGGAGCGCAGACCGGAACCCCAAGCCGTAGACAGGTTGCGATCCGGAGCGTGTCAGGCTCAAGAAATGTTCCTGTATTTGAAGAAGGGTACGCGTGAAGCCAGTAGCCAGCCTCATGCGTACCCACGGCCAAAAGCCTAGCACGCGCCGAACCTGTACTACAGTTCAAAAGACTGTCGTAAGTTAATTTACAGTATATGTCGTCCCAGCTCCTCTGTGAATTTGGAGTAACTGGAAAATTTTGACCTGGGCATGCAAATAAGAAAGCGTTTCTAGCTTCTTCCAAGCCAACAATCTCAAAGTTTGAATGGGATGCCCTTAAGATCTTACTTATGAGATTTGCTGAACTATGGACAGAAGATAGGAAGGCTGGTAAAGAGACACTCGAAACTTTGCGAATCCCTAAACCACCATAACGGATGGGTAGGGATGCTTGGGTCCAAGATTGCTCGTTCAACTGCATATTTAGAATCGATTCTAAGCTGATTTTGATTAAGTTGTCTACTTGTGTCAAAAGAAATGGGTGATTCCAAAAGGAACAGCTACGGAGCACATACGTAAATTTTGGGACGAAAAGACAGAATTTTAAGATGCAAAGTGCATAATGTGGACTAATTTCAAGGAGACGGTCAGCAAAATTTTGAAATTTAGTCGTTGAGTTATTAATATATTCCCTAATAGATTCATCAAAAATTGGAGACCCTAAAAGGTAAAGGGAATTTCTGTTAACTATTTTAATATTTGGAGCCAAAATATTAAATTTTTGTTTTATGTCATTTAAATTTAAGTCGCAGTTATTTATAAAAAGTTCGCATTTGCTAAAATTAAGCTCCAAACCAATGGCTTCAAATTTATTTTTGATTAATAAAAGATCCGAAAACACAGTATCCAAATCACCTCCTAGGGTTCCGTCGTCCAAATACCAAACGTTGAATTTAGAATTTAAAATTTTGATTATCGGATTTATAGCCAAACTAAAAATTGCAGGCCCAAGGGGATCACCCTGTTGACAACCTACTTCCGAGGACAGTTCATTAGAGCGATATAACAGTTTTGTTGGGTCAGCGTAACTGAGAAGAAGGTAATTGTATATTTCCGGTATATGTTGTTTTATTTCCGTTAGCAGGGTATCCCTATTTACCGAATTGAAAGCATTTTTGACATCAATTTTGAGCAGCACGTCAGGCTGTCCGTAAGTTAGGAAAGAGCGTAGGGCATGGACAGCTGCCTCACACCCTCCTTTTACACCGAATCCTAACTGTACGGGTTCAAATTCCGACTTTAATTTTTGTAAAATATGTCGAACAGCAATTTTGGAGGCTAGACGTCGTAGTGTTGATCCAACAGCAATTGGTCTCACCCCTCCGTCCTTTTTAGTGAGGGCAATGAGGTTCGCGCCGAAAAGAATTGTTTGTAAATTCGATCACTAAATTGATTAATTTAGTGATCGAATTTACAAGTTGCTTGCCTGCATCACCAACAGAATGCGATGTTAAGTCTTTCAAATGTTGGGGTGAGATTCCATCCAAACCTGCAGCCGAACCTGGTTTAAAAGATAAAATGGTATCCGTAACATCTTTGTTTTGAATTTGAAGGCATGCTTGTCCTGCTGTTGGTCGGTCGAGAAAATATGGATTTACTGGAGCTGTAGGATGTTTTGTCCGTAAGGCCTGAAGGGTGTCAGGGGTATCTGGTGATAGCACGTCGTTGGAGAACAAAAGGCGAGCGGCACCTTTGAGATCTCCGTCACAGATTTTGTTTTCAATGAGTTTTTTGCGATTACGAGGGGTATCATGTTTGATTAAAGGTGCGGGAGAAGGCGAGGAGCTTACAGCACAGTTATTCTTAATCTTTTGTGTCAAGGATAAATTCGGTTCAACAGTTTTTATTATATGTAGTGTGCTGTATGAAAATAAAAATAGGTTCTGCCAGTCTTGAGTACAATTGTTTATGTAACATTTTTGGATTAATTGTGACAAATGTGTAGCAACGGTTATTCGAGCTCCTCGAGGGATTCTTTTAACTATGGGTATACTATTTTTCAAAAGGCTAAGATATGTGTGGAAAGGAGTTGGATCGCTGGCTACATAAGTAGGCGCACTCGGAATAATGGGATGGATGTCTAAAGGTGAACTGTTTTGGCTAATGCATTTCCTGTGTGATTTTGTAGTATGTATATTGAGGCCTTTCGAAGATTTGAATGACTTGTTGCACTGTGTACATTTATGGTTCGCGTTCGACGTACCATCACAAGATTGGGTCACGGACTGCATTCACCAGAGTTAAATACATTCACAAAAAAGAATAACTTAAAACAAATTTAAAAAACACAATAAAGTAACTTAATAATAAACTTATAAACACAATAATGTACACTGAAAATATAAAAAAGTCAAAGTCAAAATATGACGGCTGCTTGTTTTGGTAACAAGACGCATGCGTCGTTACGTAGGTGCGTCACAGGATGTTCTTGCAATTGGACGCTGCAGTGGAAGCGACCTAGCGACGCATGTCGTTGCTAGGACAACCGATGGCGGCCTTAGCAACCGTGTCTTGAAATTATCACACGCGGATTAGAAGTTTTTAAAGACTGAAACACCACTGTGGTTGGAACAAAAAAAAAAATCCCCATGCGCACATATGAAAAATATCTTAATAATTTTTTATATGCAGGTTTGAGCCGTCAGGAAATTAAACTGGCTTAAAAATAAATATTTTAAGTGACCTGAGCCCGCTTGTCACATTTGTTATTACGGTGTTATTTGTCTTATCAATAATGATTGATTTTCACACAATATATACACTGGTTTTTACTAAGATAACATTTCCATCGCTCTATAGTATTTAATTTTATATGGAACACACTGATTTACTGTATTTAGTTCACTATTTGTTAATTTTAAAAAAATTTATAAAGGAGCTCGATGTTAAACATGACAATTTTTTTTTTTTTTTTGAGGTCCTTATAGACGGCTGCACTGATTTCGATGAAATTTTGTGTGTGATTAAGGTGACTAGAGAATGGTTTAGATTCATAATTGGACCCGGCAGGTGGTGTTGTTGTCGAGATCCAATAAATAACCGTGCGAAGCCGGGCGGATCGCTAGTTTTTAAATAAAGTTAGGTAGTCATCATTTCTTATGCAGTATTCATATGTGCACACATATCTTCACAAATAAGAGTTATAAAATAACAAAGTTTTATTTAAGGTTTTTTCTTCTCTACTAAATATAACATTTATAAATGAAGTTTTGCGTGGTTATTTTGCAATGTTTTACAATTCTAAATTACGTAAAGTGATTACAAGAGCTGGTATTTTATATCCTGCAATAAAGTTCAAAGTATAATTATTTTTATAATATAAGGGATAGTAAACTAAATGCGTTCTATATACCTCCTCTATGTATTTACATAAACGACTTATCAGATTATCCTGTAGCCAATCGCAGCGAAATTGTGGCATAAAAGTATAAGGTTTCGCTAAGAATATTAAGGTAAATCAACATACTACAATGTCACTGAGCTTAGAAATAATTTACGAGAACAACAAAGTTGAATAAACACCGTCGCGACGTGTGGGGTCCGTCATCATAACCGAGCTCTCGAGTCAGTCAGCCCGTGGAAAACGTACAGGATTCGTAATTTTAATAACTATATATTTTTTTAATTTCCTATTCTCTTTTTAAAGCAGGGGCAAACAAGCATTCGGCTAACCTGATAGTAAGTGCTGAACGGCGCCCCTAAACTACAGCAACACCAAGGGAATTCGCGGAATAGGTAGAGGGGAATGTTCCCCCTCCCTCCGAACGGATTCCCGCCTTGCTGTGAAGGGGCGGGGGGAGCTTAGTAGTTATAGCTGGCCCGAGGTGAAGGGCCGGTCCGAGGTGGCAGCTCTGAGTGGGCTTGGCGAGCCCACTTCGAATGTGAGTTGGTGGACTGCGGGCGGAGGGGGGGGGGGGCGGTCTGTTGCGCAGGTGGGGTTAAGGCTGCGGAGGAAGGTGTACCTTGTATTCCTGATGCGCCTTACCTGCGAAGCAAAAGGGGAGGAGTAATCCTCCCCCTTTTCTCCGAGAAGGGGCTGTCTACGCTGGCGGGGCCATGGATGTGTGCGAAAGCGTTCCCGTGGCCCTACCAATATGCGGCGAACATAGAACCAACCATGGTGTTTTAGTCGGTGCGCATACGTAGGCAATTCCCCATGTAAAAAAACGTACGAGGATCGGTCGTCAAGAGACCTTCCTGACATACCCCTTTCTCTTATTTTTTAGTAAGTAGTTATTGTAGGAATACAGTTTCATTTGTGGTACTATTGGTTTACGCGGGCGACTCTCAGGATAGTTTAGGACAGCAGTGGTTTACGGGAAGATTTGTTACAGTCATGTATATCTTAGGGTTGCCCTGCCGGGAGCTGATAGATGTATAGGGCACTATGAATATTTTTCAGACTTTGCAGGTGAATGATTTGATGTAGATTGAATTATTTTCAAAATTGAAAAGTTTTTCTATTCTTTTTTGTATACCACTCCCTATAAGTTTGCAAGAAAAATAAGTCTTTCAGTTACTATCAATATACTCATAGTATCAAGAAGGCTCCTTCTAAGTTCTCATACAATATGTGAACTTAGTACTACTAAACTACGGAATCCTACATTGTCCGTAGCCCGGCACGCAGTTGGCCGGTTTTATTTTAATATAACCAAAATAATCTAATTAGTAACTGATAGAGCCATACTGTAGCTGTATTTGTGCTGCAGCATTAATGGGTCGGTTCGACCGGGGGCTGCAGTGTTTCGTTGGGTGAGTGAAGAAAACCAGAGGGCCTTTTTATTGACGACGAAACATTCCATGTTTATCCCTCAGGAGTGATTACGTGTCAACATTATATACAACGATCACCTCACACCCAAAAGTACATATACACACTAACATTATATTAACATTATTTTATAATAACTTTCCTTCTTGCGATGTTTTAAGGCTAAGGTTTTGTGACAGCGATTTCATTAAAATTTTCTATAAAAAGGTGTTGAGAGCAAGTCTCGTGTATTCGTTTATGCATTTTATAAATACAAATTGATTTTCAGAGTGGAAAAATAACTGCCAGGAGCAGCCATACTTTTACTGTACTGGCGATTTCATGCAGTACACTATTGATTTTATAATTAACTAATAAAATTGCGTTCTTGAAAATAACCTGCATTTTATGACTACAATAACATGTTTTTGCTTTCTGCATTTTTGCATATCTAAACAATTAAAAACGTTTGTACTAATGATTTCTTATGTTTACGCGAACAATACACATTCAAGTGAAACAATTTTTTAAGGATTTTATCGCATATATGAACATTAGTACTAATTTAATTTTGATCTGCCGATTCAACTAGTTCCATACACCCATATCAAATACAAGTTTAAGCTTACACGGATTATTAGAAACACATTTATGTTGTCTATGTTGCATTGTTTCAAGTAAATAATTGGTCGAGCTAACAAGGCTGTCTTGTTATCGCTAAATAAGGATCTCCTTAAAGGACCCGAAATTTTTGAAGAGGGTCGGAAACACAAAAATAAGTTTCAAGTTGGTATGGGCTGTGTGGAGTTTATAATTTACGAACATAATATATTGTAAAATGCTTTAGTTGAATAACGATGTAGAAACGTTGGAGGGTATCTAATTAAATATTTTGTAAATTTATGTATTTAGACAGAAAGTAAATTAAACATAATAATATATTTTTAAATATCAACAAGAAACCATTAAACAGAAAACCGACGAAGTTTTCAACCACTGCGAAGGTATAAAGTTTAAATTATATGACGCAGTAAAACATTAATGAGGATATTAAATACCTAAGCAAATATTTTAAGAATGCTGATGGTACCTATATTAAACAGAGGAAAACAGACTCTGCAAAATATAACGTGCTTTCTGTTGATTTATTCAATATCGTTTACATGATCGTAAAGCCGGGATCTCATTGGACTTATTTTTCATAAAGCTTTAGACGCCAATCAATCTTTTTCGCTATTTCTTTCAGACTTCATTCCAGTCCCGCCACTAAGCAAATTGTCTAAATTAATATTTCATAAAAGATTTGTTTCAAGAAGTAAATATGATTTTGAGTACATAATTGTTTCGTCAATATAATTAATCGAAATAAGATAAATCACTTAATAGAGTGTTTTGTTTAATTTATTACTTTATAAATAAGTAAATTAATAAATGAATGTATAAATGAAAACCTTGATTTGCCACAAATCTTTAAGCAAATAAATAGAACCCTGAATTCTAAATTTGTTGTAAAAACTGTACCTCAGAAGCTTTTGTTATCATATTTTTTATATTGGTTAAGGATGACAAACGAACACACAGTCCACCGGATGGTAAGTGGTTGCTGTGGCCCATAAACATCTACGTCTATCCTCGATTACGTATCAAAATGCAGATGCGTTATCATCCGTGAGGACATGTGACAATGAAATGCCTCCATTCCAGTAAAAGAGGGTCTCCGGTTCTCTACACTTACCATAGGAAACACAGCAGCGCTGGTATTCTGTAAGAGTGTGTACTTTGCGAGCATATACTTTGGAAGCTGGTGGTTAATTCGCGTTCCTTGGGAGGGCCTATGTTGAGACTAGTTTGTGACTGGCTATTTTAATACTTGTATCGTAATTTTGTACCACGAAATAAACAATAAACAGATATAAGCTCTTGTAGACTGTAAACACCAACAAATAATTCCAATTATTTTGTTGCATCCTACCCTAATAAGATACTAAATATTTATTTTACTTCTTTAACCCTTTAGCAATCACGACGCGTTAATAAAACCTTTTATGTTAATTATTACTATACCGTTACCGTTGCCGTTACAGCCTATTGAAGTTCACTGTTGAACATAGGCCTAAATAGTTGCTACGCTTGGCAAGCGGATTGGCAAACGCAGTTTTTTTTATTTTTAGTCGTTAGTTACGAAGACTCTACTGCCCATCACCTGATTTGTTTCCCTCTGTCATCTCTTACGACAACCACAGGATGATATGGGATAGTGGATATTCTTACACCGCCACAACACGATAACCGTTTTATGTAAATTATCAACGGTTTTATGTAAAGTATTACTTTAGATAAATTAAAACCTATAGTCAGATTTTTTTATAGGAGAGGGGGCAAACGAGCATGCGACTCACTTGATGGTAAGTAACTAACGCCGCCCATGAACAACTTCAACACCAGGGGAACCAAGGAAATTGCAGATGCGTTGCCGGCCTTTTAAAAAGGAGTAGGTTCTATTCTTGAAGGTCTGGAAAAATCGCTGGTGGTAATCGATTCCACAAGGTAGTTGTGCGAGGAAGAAAACATCTTCTGAATAGCATACTGGTGGACCGCCAATCATCCAGATGGTGTGGATGGTATCGGAAGTTCTGCCGCGATCTACGTTCGTGAAATTTGGCGGCTGGAATTGATCCGAACAATTCTTTAGAACACTCCTCGTGGTAAATGCGAAAGAAAATGCAAAAGGATGTAACATCTCTTCGCAGCGGATAAGAGAGAGAAGCAAATACTTTGTCCTTTCATTACCATTATACCTTACCTTAGATAATATTTACAACAACCTTTGTGACAATATTATTGTTAACAATTACTTTATCTTTTAACTAGCTTTACTGAAAGCAAAAAATTATGTAATGGAATAAAATACTATATATTTTTTATTCCCTTTTAAGGCATATAAAGAAACTGTCTTCTATTAAGAAATATTTTGTATCGTCGTGTTGTAACATAATAAATCACCTAACTTTATTTAGTAGTCATAACCGACATGGCGGTGTTACTATCTAAAAATCGGGCAGCCCTTAAAATTATGTTACAACAACATATGGGCACATGTTTCCTTTGATTTGAGTAAAAGATTTGAAAGCAGAGAAGAGTCCGCTCTATCTCAGTACATTGGTCCTCTAACAAAATCTAAAACATTAAAATTACATTTTCTGTTTTCGAAAACGTCTTAATTGCTTCTAAGTATCTGTTGCCAGGCGCGTGGTAAAAAAGTACAGGGGCCGTCAGCTAAACTCACCACCAGCAACTCACTCCGTGTTGCAAATAAAAAAGTGTTGCTTACCGGGCTTAATCGTGTCAACAAATCAAGAGATATACGCGTCGTTGATGTCGTTTAGACCTTTGAAGAACTTTGAGGTTAACTTTTAATATATTTGCTTATAAGCCGTGGTCCTTCAAGGGCTAAGTGTTTATTTATTAATTTCGTACTGTCAAACGTCAACCGCTAAACGTTGGCCTTCCTTATTGATTGCTTCATCAGGGGGATATGCTAAAGTCACCACACGATTTGGCACCCGTAGTTTTTTTTTTTAAATATGTTGAGTTATTATTAGGAAGATGCTGTTGCCCATCTCCTGTTTCATTATCTCTTTTGCCTCTTACAACACCCATGGGATGCTGGATTCTTTCAGGGGTTAACTAAACGTTACCCGCAAATGTCACAGTACCCAAGCAGATCGGATTCTATTCCCACCGGTAGCAATGAAATTATTAATTTCAAATGATTAAGTGCTGGTTTACACCGTGTTCAGCAGTGATGGTAATTATCATAAAGTCAAAGTCAAAGTCAAGAAAACATTTCGAGGACATATTACTCATAAGTCAGTCTGCAGTTAGGACATATTTATTACACGTACTTGTGCAGCGTGGCAGACTAATATCCCCATAACTCTAAAAAACGTGCGTAAAACCAAAAGCCGGTATATACGTTCAACTACAGGAAATTGTGTTAGAAGAACTATCACTTTATATTCGCTTATTCATTTTTACTACTGGACATGGACTTCCCTTGTTGTAGGATTTGCCCCTTTTTAAATAAAATAAGGGTGGCAAACGAGCACACAGTGTACCTGATGGTAAGTGGATGCTGTGGCCCATGGACATCTACATTTATCCTCAAGAATTAAAATGTAGAGCTGTGGTAACTCGGATGGTTATCGCTCGCTGTAAGTTTCACAGTACGCGAGCAACCCGGGTTCCATCCCCGCCAGCACCAATGAAATTGTTAATTGCAATTTTAAGTGCTAATTCATACGTGGTAGAGCCATGCTGCAGCTATATCAGTAGTATAGTTGTAGCACGAATGGGTCCGCTCGACCGGGGAAGGACCACGCTCTCACAGAACACCAGCATAAAATAGCAGTTTAACACTGCCGTGTTTCGTATGGTGAGTGTAGGGAACCGTAGACCCTTTTTACTGGAAAAGAGGCATTCCATCTTACTCCTCACGAGTGACAACGCATCTGCATGTTGATTCGCCAACGAGGATAAATGTAAATGTCTATAGGCCACAAGTCCTGTGCCCAGCAGTGGGACGTAGTATAGGCTGTAACTTTTTTAACTTTAAGAATCAAAATGCAGATGCGTAGTCAGCTGTGAGGACTAAGTTCTCTATACTCACCATATGAAATTCATGGTATTATGCCAAACCTAACCGTCTCGCTTGGCGCGTGGATTAACGAACGGAGTTCCAGACGTCGCGCACTTTTGACACTGCTGCCCGTCATCTGTCTAAGTATTTTACGTCTGATGTAAACTTGATAGCGACACCGCTATTTATCAGGGCCCATAAGATTCCTCTGGTATTTCCCGTAGTCGCTTTCTGCGACACCCACGGGACAGAATAGTTCCGTGGACGCTCTTACACAGTTGCTACACATTTAAATTTAATAACGTTTCTTTCAAACTATGTAGTAGTTTTGAATACTTATTTCATCTTTTCTTACCTTTTTAACCTTTATTTATGTCTGAAGAGGTGTTCTTATAATTTTCGCCTCGTGATCGAAGTAGGGAGACACAACGAAAAATCACATTTTCATCCTTTGCTGTAGTACATAGAGTTAGCAACGTTTTTTCGAACGTCTTCCTCCATTATTCAGTCATAAGTCGTTATTAGCCTATTGGAGTTTATCTAACTCGTGTCGAAAATGTGGAGTGCTTTTTGTTGCAAAAAATATAATGCTTCTTATCAATCGTATGATATTTTATTTTTATGATCTAGTTTATGATATTGAATTTAGAACCGTTACAGCCTACCAAAAGTCCACTTCTGAACAAAGGCCTCCCCCATAATCCCTGCCAGCTTTTATAATACTAAAACAAAATAAAAGAAATTTTACAGAGAAATTGTAAGAAGCAAGTGCTAAACCAGCCAACAACTGAACTATAAAGGAAGCGGAACATTTGCAAGCAGAATGCTTGAAGATGTCAACTTCGGGTACACGCTGTAGTAACAAAGCTATACCTCAAAAATATTTTTATGGATAAATATGAAAACGCGAGTTGTGCTTTAAGTACCAATGCTGGAAATGAATATTGTTGAAGGTTTGAAATGGTTATACATTTGGAAAAAATAAATCAGTATAAAAATAATTTTGATTGCAATAAGAGTGTAAACAGCACGACATATTTTTCTTTGGAATTTTATTTTTGTAGACATCATGCTGTTAAAAGATATTTATCAAACATGTTCGATCAAAAATTGGTAACGGGCTAAAACTATATGTAAAATTGTTTATGAGTAACAGTAAAAGTTTGACCGCACAGGTTACTACTACTATATTTTAAGAACTGTAAGTTAAATAAGTGTTGTACCATATTTTTAGTACATAATCTATACCAATATGTAGGAGAGAGCGAAATATCATTACTCCGTCATCCAGACTACAAAAAAACGGACGGACTACAAAAACGGAAAAAATAATTTAAAAGAACTTTTAATGTATTAGGCCTATCATAATCGAATGATGTCAGTAAAAATAAGTCTACTGTGCGATTCTCTCCTAAGACAGTGAGAGGCAGAGGAAACTTAAATAACAAACAAACTAACTGCCCACCTGATGGTAAGTGGCTACTTCAGCCTATGGATACTTGACACCAACCAAATTTAAAAAAGGGACTACGGATGAGTTATATATAAACTCACAAAAAAAATATTAAGAAATACCAAATTCATATTCATTCATACTCATACGTGGTAGAGTCATGGTGCAGTTATATTATGGTTGTAGCAAGAATGGGTCGGCTCGACCGAGGAAGGACCACGATCTCACAGAATACTAGCGTAAAATAGCAGCTTAACGCTGCCGTGTATCGTATGGTGAGTGTAGAGAACCGGAGACCCTTTTTACTGGAAAGGAGGCATTCCATCTTAGTCCTCACGGGTGACAATCGCACGCATCTGCATTTTGATTCGTAATCGAAGATAGATGTAGATCTCTATGGGCCACAGCAACCATTTACCATCAGGTGGACTGTGTGCTCGTTTAACACCCTTATACTATAAAAAAAAATTATCACTTTTACAGAGAGCACTGTTAATGCCATGCCACAATCGCCCATTCGCCTATTTGATGAGGAAGGTATATAAATCTTGATATAGTATTTTAAATTGAATTAATTCTCGTGAAAGAAACTTATTCCCAACTGTGGACTTTCTAAAGCTGAATGGTGAATAATATACATAATGATCGACAGCATCTTCATATTAAGGTATTCAATTTTCACGCGCACAAACAATAATTTTAAAAGACTTAAAAGGACTAACGGTTTTTGCCGTTCAGCAAAATTTAAATCCAACTCAGGTGTGCTCAAATTTAAAGTGTTTTATCATTATATTTTAAAATTAGCATAATTTTCCTCAGTTTTGTCCCCAGCTCGCCTAAGTCGAATAAATATTCAAGGGTGGATCTAGCGGATCAGATTTGTTTTGTATGAAATTGAGAACCTCAAAATAGGATGGTGTACACGTACGACGGCGGCTTCCATTTATGCTACGGGATAGAAATAAATAATTCACTACGGGAGCCTTATACGAACGGCACGCTAACTTTAAGCCGATCGATTGTAGGACTGTAGCTCAAATAAAAGTTCACCTGATAATGTATATAAATAATTTCGAAACACTAAATTTAACTTTATACGTGGTAGAGCTATGCTGCTGCTATATTAGTAGTTTAATTGTAACACGAATGGGTCGGCTCGGCCGAGGAAGGACCACGCTATCACGAATACCAGCGAGAAATAGCAGCATTAAGCTGCTATTTTACGCTGGTATTCTCGTCACTCTCTAGGCTAGTATTGTAGAAAACCGGAGAGCCCTTTCACTGGAAACGCGGCATTCCATCTTATTCCTTACCAGTGACAACGCATCTGCATTTTTATTCATAGTCGAGGATAGATGTAGATGTCTATGGGCCACAGCAATCACTTACCAACAGGTGGACTGTGTGTTCGTTTGTTACCCTTATCGTATAAAAAAAAACTTAAATTCAAAATTAGTATGTATAATGTAAGAAATTGGGTCGTAACGAGAATTTACCTTCTTCATTAGCCATAAGTTCATTGCTGAGCATGGGCCTCTCCCGTTGAGGATTTGTCTTAATTGTCCAAAATTGCTAAAGTCATAGATAGAGCCATCTATCGCCATCTATTGTTGCCTCTTACGATATCCGCGGGACCATCATTCATCATCATTACAGCCTTTCATAAGTCCACTGCTGAACATAGGCCTCCCCTAAGGAATGCCACAAAGCACGGTCCTGAGCTACCTGCATCCATCGACTTCCTGCATGTCTTACCAGGTCGTCACTGCATACTCCACGGGACCAAATGGGTGATATTTTGTTTATGCTTCACTTTCACTTTCTCAAGCGGTGTAGTGGTCCACGCTGCATGAGAAAGTGAAAAGTGGATTACACCAACTTGTTTACCATATGCAAACCTCACGTGTATGTGGTGTAGTCCGCTATTAAATAGAATCTAGGAACCGACCGATGGTGTAAACTCCATTCAAATATGAAAAAATTGAATTTCTTCATATTCGAATTGGTGTAGTGTGAGGTCTGATGATATATGAACTCCTAACGCCTAGAAATATTTGTTAATTACACTCTATAGACTACTTCTGGAAATAGGTCCTTTATTAGTGAGGAATTTTTGACCTTATACGCAAAGGTTTTTTTTGCTGTGTAATTTCTTGTAATTTTCTCTAATGAATTTATGGCGTTTATATTTTACACGTGGTAGAGCCTTGCTGCAGCTATATTAATAGTATAGTTGTAGCACGAATGGGTCGGCTCGACCAGGGAAGAACCATGCTCTCACAGAATATCAGCGTAAAATAGCAGCTTGCTGCTGTTTTTCGTATGGTGAGTGTAGAGTACCGGAGACATTTTTTATTGGAAAAGAGGCATTCTATCTTAGTCCTCACGGCTATGGGCCACAGTAACCACTTACCATCAGGTGGACTGTGTGCTCGTTTGTCACCCTTATTCTATAAAAAAAGCAAGAGTGAATAAATAAATTTTTGTTAAGTCAGTGCGCTTCACCATCTTCGGTTTTTTCACGCAATAGTAAAAAAAGGATAGTCCATTTCATGTTTGATTAAGAATATTATATCACTGGCCTTTCAAAATTACAAAACTTATGACATTTCTGGGGTTTTCTCATAGTTGTCTCTTACGGAATTAAGGGCAACGACGATTAATGTAGTAACGGATTTTATTACGTCACCACTACAAGGCAGAAAGGGGAAGGCGAAAGTATACCAACTTGTCTTCAGATATCTGCGGAGTTTCTTTCGCCGTGCCTACTATGGACATGGAAATCTCATTTCGAAACGGTAGTATATTGAAGTGCTGGTGTTCGCCATACTAAATTTTAATTCATTGTAAAATACGAAGTTTTCATGTAGAGAGTAATAGTGCTATAACATCAGCCAATAGATATTTCTGACATTTATAGTCGCTTTTGAAGACAATCCACGGTAAGAAATGGTGGTCGTTTCTCTCACCCTGCCACTATGCGTCCAAATAATTCACTAGCAAAGAATATATTATAAAAACGTTTCCAAATTTCCAAGAATAAGCTTATTCATAATAAAAACGTGATCGCTTTGAGGTAATCTAACTAGAAATGTTATTAAGGCGCGCCTCGTCGCAGCCAAGTGGAACGTTCACCGTCTTGTTTAAAATCACTTTTCTTGGCAAAGCCGAATTTTATGTGCGCTGAATCATCATTTCTAAGATTAAAACGAACGAAGTATTTTAAAATTCGTAATATGTCATGAACATCGTATAGTATTTTCGTAAAATTTTTTTTATGTCTAAGTAATTGAGATAAATGAGCACTGTTACCTTTTTCGTTATCGTTCCAATCTACTGTTGAACATAGGCCTGCATCACAGATTGCCTAATAAGGGAGATGTTTGCCATAGATGCCGCGCGTAGTGGGTTGAACCACAGTAACTTACTTTTAGTTGTAATTAGGTAGACGATGCTGCCTATCTCATGGTTCGTTTAACTCTGATGCCTCGTACAATTAAATTTTAAAGTTATTTCCCATAAAACAAAAGACCTAGTTAATTTGGAAAAATAACAAAATAGGAAAATCTTAAAGCACATATTCATAAAAGTTGGTATGTTTTGGCGTGCGGGGAGCGGGGTAGCCTGGGCACTTCTATTGATTTTGGCCCATGCCCCGCGCGTACCCCCGCACGCATCTCTCAACTGTTGCTTCAACCACAATTGTATAAGAAACCGGTAACACAATTCAGGGAAATCGCGTAAAATTGACTTTTTAACAATCACTTTTTGTGCCCATCATTCACAGTCTCTACGGACTTATGCGGATAAATTTAGTTTTCACTTTCACACCTTTCATTAACTTACTGTTTATAGCGTACATATTCGTTATTCTTTAAGGGTTTATACTATTGTTATGTTGACATTATATAAATAATAAAAGAAAAGTATTGGTTTTTAAATCAATCAATTGATTTAATTGACGAATTTATGAGCCGAATTAATGTCCAATATACGGCTCGTCCTTGAAGGAACTTTGTATAGGCTGAATTAACTTCAAGGACAATTTGCTGATGCTAAGCAAAGACATTCTAGTTTTTATTGGTTCGCTCTCTAATTGAGTAAGACGTTAACTACAAATGACGGACTTCTAAGTGATGTTACCCTCTCCAATACCAGACTTAAATTTAATACTGTTTTGGTCACGTTTTAATAAATTTGAAGAAGTACACTTGATACATGATAGCGCCACCCTGCAGCTATATTATGGTTGTAGCACAAATGGGTCGGTCCGACCGGGGTAGTATCACGCACTTACAGAATACAAACGCAAAATCTTAACAAAAGCTTAATGCTGTTGTCTAATATATGGAGGGTGTAGAGAACCAGAGACGCTTTTTACTAAAAACAAGTTATTCAATCTAAGAACTCATTGGTGACAACGCACTCCGAAATATTTTTGTAAATTGAAATTAAACTATGTTACTTTAACGAGTTATTTTTAATATTTTTTATAAAGAACAAGTGGTAAAATTAAAAATATTTTTACAACCGACTTAAATCAATATATATACAATGAAAACATCATCAATGTAGTCAAAGTCAATTAAATACACATTATTAAGGATAACTCAAAAACCACTGGTCACATCAAATTTATATGGGACCATATGTGAAGCACCAGCTATCAAGTAAAAAAAGAATCATCAAAATCGTTCCACCTAGAAAAAAAAAGTGAGGTAACACGTTAAAAAAATACAGTAGAATTGAGTACCTCTTCCATTTTGAAGTCGGTTAAAAAGAAGTATTGTAAACCAATGATGGTATCGTTAAGTTTGTAAGCAAATTTATCATGTTGTGCTTCAATTTTTCGATTGTAAACTCAAAGATACCTACTCCTCACCTTCATTATTTTTGGCAATGCTGTCATTAGTTTTGGCAATCAAAGTCCTCTTTGATTGCGTTCTAGTTACGTACGTAAAATTAATGCTCTAGAAATGCGGTTATTAAGAAGTATGTTAGGGCTGACTCTGAATGATAGCGTGATAAATTGTGTAATAAGAGAAAAAAGTGATTTGCGAAATGATGTAGCCATGATTAAAATAGGAAGGCTTTAGTGGTTTGGACACGTATAAAAATTAAATGAGGAAACAGTGACAAAGCAATTTTATACTACAGAAGTGAGTAACAGAGGCGGCAAGGGACGCCCTAAACGGAAATTTATTGATTTGGAATTTATTGGCGTAGGACGTCCCCTCAACTAGATGGAGTGATGACTTCGTAAGACATGCAGGAAGTCAATGGTTGCAGGTGGCCCAGAATCCTGCTTCGTGGTATTTCTTGGGGGAGGCCTATTGTAAGCAGTGGACTTGTGAAGGGCTGTAATGATGATGATGATATTGAAAATGGGCCAAGCTAAGTGTACCCTTAACCCACGAGCATATATGCGTAGATATATGGACGTGAAAGAAGCGAGAGAGGTCTGTCAGGAGCGTGTTAAATGGAAATCCGTAGTATTTACCTACTCCTCATGGTAACAGGCGTGTGAGTTTTTGTATTATTATGTTTATGTAAATTATAATTTTGCACAAAATTATCGTCACCATTATCATTTAATATTTAGACATGAACCTCCTACAGGAAAGAGTTGCAGTAATTAACCACCTTTAATTCTAAACGTTTTGCACCCTAACTGTTTCTCGTACCGGTGTAAATATTTATGATTAATGGATGGAATTAAATTTCGAATCTAGTAGGGTGCAAGATTTGCGGTCGACTGTTAATTTTAACCTAGATTAGTCTCTATTATTTTCAATAGAGTCAAAACGTAATCTACGCGTAGTGTGACCAGTCAATCGAAAATAGTTTTGAATGCTTACTCAGGAGAACTGCCGCAAACTAAACGCGAGATGGTACCACGCCCGTCCTCTTTCACTTCACAAAGTATTTCTGCTAACTCAAGCAATCGATGTATTGATCAAACTATAATAATGTCCTACAGACAGAATTTCGGTCATGTCAGCCCGTACTAAATCTAACCATCTGCGCAGGACAGGATTAGAGTGTCAATGGCTTTTTTGAGGCACAGGGGTGGAACACCACCAACTTCCCGACTGCGGGCTGCTACTGCGAATGACTTGATAGAAAAACCAATAACTGATTTTGGCGCGTCCCTAGATTCCGAACCGGGATTTTATGATCAGTAATCTTGTTTACGAGCACTAGACCAACGAGACAAACATTCGCTTCAGCGATTTACGATTTGCTAATCGCAAACTATACGTTAGATAAAACGGCGCCTCTATTACAGAAAATATTCACGATTATATAAATTGATGCCAATAGTAGGAAGTCTGATGATGGATTTCCTTGTTCTTTTATGAAGTAACCCTAAAAGTTTCCTAAGTTCCTTTCTGTCCAACAGTTCTCCTAAAAAATACCCTTCTCATATAAAGTTCAATAAAGCACGGTAGAGTTTGCAGCTACCCTAATGCGTGTTAGGATCTCAAAAGTCTCAGAAATATTTTTTATTTCTGCTTTCTTTTACCTCAGTTAAAATATTTTGCTTCTCTGCCGACTGTGTTTTATTTATAGGAGAAGGGTGCCAAACGAGCACATAGTCTACCTGATGGTAAGTGGAAGTGGTTGCTGCGGCCGATAGACATCTACATCTATCCTCTACTAAAAATCAAAAGTTGTCACCCGTCAGGACTAAGATGGAATGCCTCATTTCCACCAAAATGGGTCTCCGGTTCTTTACACGCACCATATGAAACACAGAAGCGTTAAGCTGCTATTCTACGCTGGTATTCTGTGAGAGCGTGGTCCTTCCCCGGTAGAGCCGACCTATTCGTGCTGCAACTATACTACTAATATAGCTGCAGCATGGCTCTACCACGTATAGAAATCAGTACTCACTAAAATGGCAATTATTAATTTTATTGGCACTTGTGAAGCTCATTTCAGGTATGCTTATGCGTACTATAAAATAGAGGGCAACTGCTTATTCTCTAAGCTACCACAGTCCTTAACTGTCATATTATTAGCATTAAAATATGCGTTTAGCCGCGAGCTCAATTTGACTATGAACGAGTGTGAATAGTTAGACCGCACAGAATATGTAGTTTTCGAGAGTTAAAGCGTTCGTATATTTAAGGAATTAAACTTTCAAATGAAACAGAATGGGTTTTGGTGTATGGAAATTGAATCTAAATAGCCTTTTGTGACTGCAGTGCTCTTATTGAACTAAAGTATTCAGTAAATAACCGTATTTAGTAGTAAAAAAATTAAGCAAAAACTACAGGTTACTGCTACGCACATGCCTCTTATCATCATTATACATATCTATCATTATATATATATATATATATATATATATATATATATATATATATATATATATATATATATATATATACACACATATATACATATATAATTCACGTGTTTCTCCGATTGGACGATTCCTACAACTAGACCCCGTATGTGGCATTGTTGTCGCTATTTTTTTTTTATAAAACTGTAGCATCGATCACTAATAAAAAAACTAGTTACACAATCAGTGACAAAAAATGTCCTTACCGAAAGAGCGCCCACTCGAACATTTGGGCGCACTTTAAATTTGTACGTAGCTTTGTGAATACAATTCACTTAAGGTTGAATTTACATTAATGTATATTTATTTCAACTAGAATTACGTCAAAACAATTGGCGACTATTTAGAGAAATTTTTATTTAGTTTTTTATTAGTGATCGATGAACTGAAGTGACAAACGAACCTACAATCCACTTGATGACAAGTGGCTATTGCAGTCCATGGACACTTGCAGCCAACTTCATACAGAGAAGGCTACAGCTGCATTGTCACCCCTGACCTAAGATGGAATGCCTCACAGCCAGTAACTGTACTGGATCTCTAAACCTTTCGTACAGTAAGACAGCAGTGCAAGCACTGCTACTTGGCGGCAGGAATAATTAAGAGGGTGGACTCTTAGATAAAACAGGAGTCTTATAACTTAGAGAAATTTTCATTCTTTAATTCATCATCCTATCAAAGTCACCGCTGAACATGGGCTTTCTCTTAGATTGCCTCATAGTTGCCACGCTTAGCTGGGGGTCGGCAACCGCAGTTTTTTTTTTAACTGCTATCAGGAAGACGTTGCGGCCCATATCTTGTTTTGTATTCCTTTGTTCCCTCTCACGATAACCACGGGACAGTATGAGGTAGAGGATATTCGTACACGGCCAATACGTGGAACTAGGAACTAGAGAAATTAGAGATTATGAGGCAAAAAGTATTTCAATGCACTGCTCCAATGTCTACAGTGAACTTCACATGTCCAATTTTCTACCATCAGTGATTTTTCCTGACCGATACGACTTAGAGGGACATTCAAGAAAAGAGCCTACCTCTTTTTAAAAAGCCAGCAATGCATCTGCAATTCTCATGGTGTTGCTGTTATTTATGGGCAGCGGTAGTCACCATCAGATGAGCCGCATGCTGTTTTGTCCCCTCTCATATAAAAAAATATATATTCGACAATCCACCTGCTAAGCTTGGCCTTACATTTCACATCGAATAGATAGATACTGGAATTCCAGCAAGAGAACAATTGCAAGTATAAATTTATTATACCCTAATTTTTTTTTAATTTTTCGGAGGTATAATTTCGTTCATCGATATTTTCATTTGCCGAGCACGTTATAAATTAGCACTTAAAATAGCGTTTAATAATTTTAATGGAGCTGGTAAAGGTTACGCTCGGGTAGCTTCGTGAAGTTTAAGATGTTAAATGTTTTGCTGTTTATGAAATGGACGACAAGCGATCAGCACTTAAGTTATTATTATTTGCATTATATCACCTAGTAAGTAGTCTTAGGTTTAAGCCATCAATAAAAGTTACAGCTTTTACGCCCTACTGCTGGGCACATGCCTCTAATTTCCGAGAGAAATTGAAGAGAAGGAAGGTAACGTTTATTCGAATAACTTATTTTAATTACTCAGACATGCAGGTTGTACGTACTTTAAATTGCTATCAACAATTTCATTAGTGCCGGCGGGGTACGAACCCGGGTTGCTCGAATTTTACGGCGCCTTTAGCCCATGAGCTATAATAGCTCCAAACCAAAAGAAATCATCACTTATCATTTAAACAGTTGTTTTAAACCACAGCTTAAACCTGAGATTATCAATAAACCGCATTTTGTTATTAGACCGAGTATCCCCTCAAAATTAGTATAATTAATTTATATTACTAATAATACCAATTTTCCATTAAATTAATTTGGAATAGCGTGTTATAGTTATTATTGTATTTTAATCAGTCTCTAACGAAGAAGTATTGTTTTACAATTTTCAGAATACTTTTCTATGCTTAGAATTTACACCGAAACATAACACGTTGACATTTGGCGTAGTAGGGCTACATACCCAAGCGGGCCACCTTGTTGTGTTGGTTATTATTAAAATAAAATAATAATGTATAAAGCAATACAGAATAATAATAAGAACTTATAAAAAGTGAAAGCAATATTGAGTTATTCTTATTCCTCATGTAAAAAGGAAAAATCTAAGGCTGCTGTAAATTGCCACATTTCCCTATCGAAACGACCAAAGCGAGGCCTGTCTGTTACACGTCAGTCTGCACTAAATGGTATTAATCGGATCGCGAGCCATCGCACTATCCTATTATAGTTACGAATTAGTGAAATAAATGGGTTCACGGTGCTTTCGTATTTGTAATATAAATAATTTTACCTCCATGACCCAGATGTCAAAGATACGGCGTGGCATTATATAAATAATAATATATAAAAAATAATACTTATTGAAAGTATTGTTATAATTTAAGCACCTAATTTAAGCAGTTTTTTACGAAATGCTAAAGGGTTTTTTAGAAAACCCTTTAGCATTTCGTAAAAAAAACATAGGCTTTTGAAAAAAAATATTTTATTAACCTTTAAGCTTTAAAATCAAATAGCATTTGTGAAACAGTTTGGCAGTGATAGATATGTAAACTCCCAATTGTTCATCAACCACGTATTAATTAAATAAAACTTTAGTTAAAACGTTAAAACGGAAATTTGACGAAGGCCACATACAAAATCTGTGTGAAACCACTAATAGGTGGTTTCCGAGGTCCTTCTCCCACTAGAAGCATATCTGAAGTTGTCACAGCACTTCTGCTTATTTTACGATAAGTAGCATAGCACGTACAACTCTGTGCTAGTTATAAGATAAGAAAGTCAGTATAATTTCAGGCTTTGAAGCATTCCGTTTTAGTTCTCACGGTTCTCACCATGTTCGTAAAAAGAACATTCATCTTTATGAACATCATATTAGTGTGTGACACACAGATAAACTCCGCTCTGTTAGCAAACAGCGTTATTTAACAAAAGCGTATTTTGCATGGCGCCAAAAATATATAACAAAATACCCAAAAAATCAAAGATATAAAAATGGTAAATCTTTCAGTGTCCCTAATAGACAGAGCCATATTATATTATACATTAAATGATTTCTTTAGTGATTATTTTTTTTGATACCCATTAGAATAAAATTATAAAAAAAATCACAGGATCAACCATTAAATAAATAATTTGCTTTAATAATTATGTTAACATAAATATAAATGTTATTACATTATATTTGATACCATTTATTAATTAATTTTAAAATTTAAATGAAAAAGAAAACAATCAAATGTGTCACTATTTATTTGTTTGAAATATTGCAAGGTTATTATGTAAAATGTACATAATAAAACATAGTTATAACATATTCAACTCTTTTTTCAAATTCTATATCCACTAATGTTTTGTTTATATTCCATTTTTTTAGGTACTTTAATTGATTTCCGAAAATACTGTACTTTGTATGCCCACAGGGTAGGACATAGTTGAACTTGATTATACAATAATGTATCTAATATCTATGTAATACCTATCATCCACGAAATAAATGATTATGATGATTATGATTAGCGATGACAAGACATCTATGTCTACGTGGTAAAGCCATGCTGCAGCTATATTACTGGTATAGTTGTAGCACGAATGGGTAGGCTCGACAGGGGAAGGATCACGCTCTCATAGAATATCAGCGTAAAATAGCAGCTTAATGCTGCTGTGTTTCGTATGGTGAGTGAAGAAAACCGGAGACCCTTTTGACTGGAAACGAGGCATTCCATCTTAGTCCTCACGGATGACAACGCATCTGTATTTTGATTCGTAATCGAGGATAGATGTAGATGTCTATGGGCCGCAGCAACCACTTACCAACAGGCGGACTGTGTGCCCGTTTGTTACTCGTATTCTATAAAAAAGCCAACCCAGACTGGACTCCTATACAAAAAAGGTACCCTATTTTAAATATGTTTCAGTTGTTATATTGGATGTCAGCAATGTCTTTGAAGTTACGACAAGTTTTGAAAATACTTCTCTTGGGGTGTTTGGGAAAAATGATGAGGGTGAATTTTGACGATCCGCTCGCACACCGACACCTAAAACGACACCATGAAGTTGTTACGATACGCGCGCACACTGACACCTAAAAGCGACAACTTCATTGGGTAAAATTATCTCTCAAGTTTTTTTGTGACACACTTTGTTTTAGTGAGCTATTTCTATGAAGAAACGGCCTAACGAACATGATACGTCCGTATTGAAAGCATTATACTATAATGTTCTATCCTTTCTCCTATTTCATATTTAAACTCCTAGCCCTTTCTCAGATATTAAAAATTCATGCACATTACTTTGATTACATTACGTTGATAAACAGCAAGGTAACGCAAGGTGGGCCGCAGCAAGTGGTTACTTACCTTCAGGTGGACTGTGTGCTCGTTTGTTACCCTTATCATATAAAAAAAATAGTTAGAACTCGTTTTACCAAGTGATAGGATACCTTTTCTACCTAGGGTTCCGTCTGAGTAGGCATCTATTTCTTTTTGCATAGCGGCAGTTCAGACTGTATTATTCCAGCTGTTATGCATCCCATCTTAGTCTTCAGATGTGACAACATGTCTGTAGGCATTGATTTTGAAGTTGGTTGCCGGTTTCTACGGGCCTGCAGTAGCCTATTGTCAACAGGTGGACCGTAAGTTCCTTTGACACTTCAGTTTTATTTAAAAAAAAATGAGAACTGGGGCTGCAGAATTTTATCATCTGTTCTGTGACTGTTAGAGCTCAATTTTTACTTCAAAATTAGATTTAGAATAAGATGAAAATTTATAAGTATATAGATTTGAGATTTTCAAACATAAGATTAAGTAAAAAAATTGAAGAAACAGGTAATTTTTTCCGTATCAAATAGTTCTCCATTGTTAGAAGGAAATTTATAACATTAATTTCAGGTTTATTAACCACTTTGTTGAAAAGCTTCTTGCAAAATACAACTCAAAATCTAAAAATAGCCATCGTGATTTATGATGGTAAAATATTATCCAAGCTCCATTAAAAGCGATCAAAGTAATGAATCAAATGTCGGAAACTCATCTGAACCGCACAAGCTGCTTCCTTCCTATAAATATTTCGCAGAAAACATCAAATTTAAAATATAGTACATTTAACACTGCAGGCGCGCGGCATGGTGGTCAAACTACCTCACTAATGCAAGTAAAGGTTCTTCGTTTAAATACAAGTTGGAATGAATATTTTTACAAAATTAAATGTAACTAATGCCCAAATACTCCAACGCTCCTCAATTTTAAGATGCCGTTAAGTCTCGTGCTGTCTCTATCACTTTAAGTCAAAGCTACTGTGACACCACGAGACTACGACATCTTAACATCGAGTAGTTTGAGTATTATTAGTGGTCATATAATATGAGGTTTTTAGTTCGGGTATAATGCTTAAGCTCCTGTATTTTATTGTATAAACGTTACTTAAACTTAATGAAATACTATACTATACTATACTGAAACACTAACTGCATAATAATATAACCACGTCAGTTGTCACTGTAATATAAATTGGCCAAGATTATATTTTCAAAAGCCATAAAGCATTTCAGGTGTTTCTTACCCTTAAATATAATGTCATTGGAATATTCTCCTTTTAATATGAAGATTATTAATAGCTTCCTGTCCGACGAGCGTCTTAGTAATTGAATGACAAAATGCCAAGATATAAGAGTATAAAACAGATGGGATGGTAATTTTAAATTCATAGACCTTCAAAGCCTTACGTGAAAGTTAAAAAATATCGGATACTGCAATCACCTGCCTAACAATTGCGTAAATCATTGCAATCATTTATTTTACGTAAAAATTCGGAACTAGCGTATCATGGTTGCAGCACGAATGGCTCTGCTTGACCTGGGATCTACTGATATCCTCTTCGCATAGGATTCCAGAGTGAAATTGCTGCATACTACTGTTTTGCTTGATACGGCGATTGACGAGAAACGTGGACCCTTTTAACTGGTAACAAGGCATTCTTTCTTAGTTCTAAGGGGTGGCACGCATCTGCATTTTGATTCTGATTCGAGGATAGATGCATATTGCGTACATTGGGTACAACATAACCCATTTATTAATATAAATGAATAAAATACATATGTCTGCTTGACCTAACAGATTGTTCTCAGAATATAATACACATTGGAAACAATAAATGGTGACTTTGGGACCGATTTAATGTTTTCGTCGAAATATATCAGAATGATTTGTGATATATGTCAAAATAATCCATAAAGGACTTTTACTTTAATTTCATATGTTCCATTCTATACATGGTAGAGCCATGCTGCAGCTATATCATGGTTGTAGCACGAATAGATTAGCTCCACCGTAGACCAAGCACTCACAGAATACCAGCATGAAATATCAGTATTATGCTGCTATTTCATGCTACTGTGTTTCGTATGATAAGTGTAGAGAAACGGAGACTCTTTTACTGGAAATGACTCATTCCATATTAGTCCCCAGGGGTGACAGTGCATCTGCATTTGAATTCTCAATCATGGATAGATGTAGACGTCTACGGATAGAGGTGTACTGGGTGTTGGTTTATCACCCTTATTCTGTAAAAAAAAAGTCGTTAACAAGCAAAAAATACAACAAGTTAAAGCAAGTCACTGTCACTGGAATTGTTCCATTAACTTAAGCTTAAGTTAGTTGTTAAAGTTATAGCCTATGTGCGTCCCAAACCTGGAGAGGGATTTATGTTTAGGGTAAGTAAGTGCCGCAATACGATCACTCATGACCTTACTGCTTTTTGCTGACTACCTTTACAATAAATATCTACCCCAACATTAAACATCAGTGTATTAAAAGTAGCTTTTATGCGTTGGATCCTTTTGTGTTAAAAAGAAAATCCTTGTGAATAAAATCACCTTACAGTACGCTTAAGTAATATAAAGGAATACCCTCAGCTAAATGGTATGGTGCGTTTTTCTTCTTTTTTAAGACGCGCTAAAATGGCACTGGGCAGTATTTCGTTTATATATTTGGGTCTTCGCAATAATGCAATTTATAACAGTCGTAGAAGTTTAAAGTATCTGTTTTCGAAAAGGATTTATTGTCCTGTAATTTTGGAAAATCTTGATATGTAATAATATTAAATGATAATTATTAAGAATATTATAATTTATTAGTTTTGTTTGCTAAAAGAGTAATTAGAATATAAATTGTAAGTGTAATCAAAAGAATTCTAATTTTGGCTGATTTGTAAATCGTCAGATAAATTTTATCTGGAACGTTCGCGTTCGCAAGCTGTAATGTGGAAATAACGTCAAAGCGCAACAACTCGGCAGCGCGTCTGAAACGCCGCGATATCTTTACCGATGAAAACGTTCTCCGCTAGAAAACTATCAAAGCGATTTCAAAACAAGAAATCTTTATATATAAAAATTACGTGTCACATTGTTTTCCGCGATGAACTCCTAAACTATTGAACTGATTTCAATGAAATTTTGCACACTGTGTGCAATTTGGCCCAACTTGAGAGATAGGATACTTTTATCCCGATAAGTGACTTTCAATATTTTTTTATTGCGAATTTAAGGTTTTTTTTTCATAGGAATGGTTGTCGGAAAGGGCAGAACAACGTCTGCTTGGCCAGCTAGTTTTATATAAAAATGTGTCTGGAACATACATATATTAAAAAAATAAAACAATACGTAGAATGTTTTGCCTGATTTTTTATTTTTTTATATTTATTTCGGTTGTCAGCAAAACTCGTAAAAATACTATTAATAAAATATACTATATTTATTTTAAATTGAAATAGAAATATTTGTATTTGATTCACGAGAAGTACATATAATAAATTGTTATTGTGTACACCGGTAACCAGTACTCGAAAGCTGCGTATCATTAATCATTTCCTTGAATCTGTTCAAAAATACGAATTGGGTTGTTTGTTCTATGTACATAATTATTTTAAATAGTTTATCTTAAGAAATTGAAGTATTATTTCTCTTACAACCACTTTCTTCAGTCCGTAAATAAATAAAACAACAGACATTTTGATACACCAAACAGTACTAGGTGATTTCTTTTGCAAAATTTATCAGTTTTGGAGAAATAAAGAGATGTAATTTACACATAAATTTCATCATCATTCATCATTATTACAGCCTTGCATAAGTCCACTGCTGAACATAGGCCTCCCCCAATGCACGGTCCTGAGCCACCTGCATCCATCGACTTCCTGCATGTCTTACCAGGTCGTCGTAATTCTTCGATATACTATGTTTTAGAATTGAATATAGAAGCTATTATTAATATAAATGTATTTTAACTTACTTTAAAATGATAAGACTTTTTCAAAATGCTTAAACCGTTTTTTTCTTTAATATAAATATTCTATTCTCCATTTTAGCGCTGTAAATTTTGCATAAGTAGCTGGATATACATTAATTATTTATGTATGTTATAAATAATTGATTTATATCCAGCTACTTATGCAAAATTTACAGCGCTAAAATGGAGAATAGACTATTTATTTAAAAGAAAAAAACGATAAAATAGTTAACTCTGAATCACGAGTAAATAAAGAAATTTATTAGGTTGCCTAACCTAATTTCAGACATAATAAATCCATAAATTGAACAATAAAAGTGATGATTTTGCGCCCCTGTCCTATTTCGAACACAAAGACAATTTGCAATTATTATCCGAGATTATCAATTGTTCAGGACGTATTATATACTAAATGTAACACGTATAGTAATAATGTATACATATCATTATATCGTAAGTGTACGTCTATACAAATAAGTTACTCGACTCCACCGAGTAATTAATTTATTCTTGGGGCTATGTATATGCTTTTACAACAAAATTCCAAAAAAATATACAAAATTTGACCTGCTCAAAGTTCATAAACTTTATTAAACTAAGTTTGTATAAAATGGGTTAAATATTATAATATTAAGGAATTTATGGATGATAATAACCCTTGGGAATTAGGTGATCGCTACCAAGCTACCTATATTTAGAAAGTCCGGCTACACCTACACTCCGCCGAATACTAAACTCAGATCTTACGCTTAGTGTACATAGAAACTCACGGCCTAAGTTATAAATCATTGATTATCACATAGTGTTAGAAATAATTAATACTTATTTTTAAGTAATAATTAATACTTATTTTTATTTATATTTTATTATTTCTGTACCTGTCTCTTTCTATTGTTTATTTTTTTCAAATTGATATCGATTATTATGAATAAAGCTGTAAGTGTTTAGCGTGCAGCGAGGCAGGATCACTGACGTACGTGACATACATAAGCTCTTTTAGTACTGTGTCCTGAGTGGCGGCCGAAACAAACGTATACCGAACGGCCGTTACGCTGAACGTTTTGAACTCAGGCCTTAGAGTAAGGCACCAGTGGCGAGCGTATTGCAGGCTATCTATTTTTTTTATACATGCCGAAAGCCCAGACCCCTGCAAGCTCTCACCGAAGCCTTTGTCTTAGGCAAACAGATGTAACTGTTCTTGTTATTGCTAGCTTTGAATAAAAAAAATTGAATGAACATAAAAACAATAAGTTAATATAAATATGACAGCGAAAATATCAAGTGAAGAATTTTGATACGATAATGGCCTTATAAATTCCGGAACAAAACGGGCGAGTGAGTAGTCTCCTTCGTTTGCTTTATTCTCAAGTATTTTCATGACTTTATGCCAGAAGCTACTCCCTTTTTAGACAAATATTATAAGTCTGCCCGGAAAGAATATCGTCATGGAGAAAAAGCGAACTTACATAATTATCTAAAACAAAAAAGGTTGGCACAAAAGCATACTCAAACCTCATATTCTACACCATTTCCTATTGTGTTTTATTAGTTTATTAAGTATATTTATTTTATATTAATATCTTATTTTATATTATATATTAAGTTGAACTTATATCATGTAGTGTAGTGGCGGTGTAAGAATATCCAATACCCCACATAGTCCCGTTTGCGTCGATGAGACGACGAAAGGGAACGAATCAGGAGATGGGCAGCGGTGTTTCCCTAATTACAACTAAAAGAACTACGATTTCCAATCCAACTATGGCAAGTATCTCACCTATGAGGTAATTATTGTGGGAGGCATATGTTCAGCAATGGAATTTTGATAGTTTGCAACGGCAACGGAACTTTGATATCGCCACAGCATCAAAAGTAGGTACGAATGGCGCCAATTTAATAACATTCGAATGTGAAATTAATATGATGATAAAAATTTTATTCTAACTAAAAAAAACTAGACTCTTAACTTTTAAATGTGCACGTAATATTATATTTACGTAAATACTACTCACTGAATTTAAACAATCTCAACAGATTTTATCGCGTTTAAGTTTAAAATTAAACACGATAAAATCCATAAAATAATTTTTATTCAATTACAAAGGTGCAAAAAGAATTATTTTTGTAAATTTTGCAGAAAAATCATTATTTTGGTTCCTAAATAAAATAAAGACTGAGAGTCAGCCACCATCTAACCAAAGATAATATTATAAAACTGGGTATGGAAATAAATCCTATTAACAATCACATCGTTCAACGTATGCTTTTTCTATAATTTAATTAAGCTTAATCTATTATTTTTATATATGGCAATATTAATTCGTTAACGCCTGCTAGCAAAATTTATGTGGAGAGAAAGCCACACTGAAGAGCACATAATATATATGAGATGTCACACTTGAGACACTAATGTGTTACGTTGCTGTTTATCAACGTAATGTAATCAAAGTAATGTGCATGAATTTTTAATATCTGAGAAAGTACTAGGACTTGAGAATATGAAATAGAAGAAAAGAAAGAACATTTTAGTATAATGCTTTCAATACGGACGTATAATGTTCGATAGGCCGTTTCTTCATAGAAACAGCTCACTAAAACAAAGTGTGTACTTATGGACGCACGTAGGAAGTCATACTTATTTAGCGTAACAAAAAAAAACTTGAGAGACAATTACCCACTGAAGTTGTCGCTTTTAGGTGTCAGTGTGCACGCGCATCGTAACAACTTCATGGTGTCGTTTTAGGTGTCGGTGTGCGCACGTATCGTAAAAAATTCACTCTCATCATTTTTCCCAAACGCCTCAAGAGAAGTATTTTCAAAACTTTTCGTAACTTCAAAAACATTGCTGTCATCCAATATAACAACTGAAACATATTTAAAATAGGGAGGTAATATTTAAAATAAACGTGGTAGAGCCATGCTCCTGTCATAGAGAGGGGTAAGCAGAGAATATATGCTTTTGTAAGTGGTAGAGCCATGCTGCAGCTATATTAGTAGTATAGTTGTAGCACGAATGCGTCAGCTCGACCGGGGAAGGATCACGCTCTCAGAAAACCAGCGTAAAATAGCAGCTTAACGCTGCTGTGTTTCGTATGGTGAGTGTAGAGAACCGGATACCCTTTTTACTGGCAAAGAGGCATTCCATGTTAGTCCTCACGGGTGACAACGCATCTGCATCTTAAGTCTTTGTTGAGGATAGATGTAGATGTCTATGGGTCACAGTAACCACTCACCATCAGGTGGACTGTGTGCTCGTTTGTCACCCTATCCTATAAAAAAGGGTACCTTTCTTTTCTAGGAGTCCAGTCTGGGTTGGCTTTTTTATAGAATACGAGTGACAAAAGAGTACACAGTCCACCTGTTGGTAAGTGGATGCTGTGGTCCATAGACATCTACATTTATCGTCAATTAAGAATCAAAATGCAGATGCATTGTCACCCCTGTGGACTAAGATGGAATGTCTCGTTTCCAGTAGAAAGTGTCTCCGGTTTTATACACTCACCATACGAAACACAGGGGCCTTAAGCTGCTATTTATTACGCCTATCCATTCATGCTACAACTAATATAGCTGCAGCGTGACTACGACAACGTGACCACGTACAAAAAGTATAACCCCTCATAGCTATATCTGCCGTATATACAGCTAGTATAATTATAGGATGTAATTCTTTCCAAGAACTCCAGCAGCCACTTACCATAACTTGTGGACTGTAATTTCATTTGCCACTACAGTTTTGTAAAGAAAATACAATTAAATAAAATTACTTAAAAAACTTAATGAATGGTACACGCTGTAAGCCAGAATAAAAATTAAAAAATACCCACATAGAATGTTGTCTGTTATGCTAAGCAAAAACGTAAAACAAAGGATATTTTATTTCTAGGATCTAAATTGTACAACGCATCACAATACACAAGGCGTTAATTATACAGATCGTTGCTTCCCGTTGCTCTGAGCTTCCAGCGTTGATTAAAATAACATACTAGAGTTTTTACAAGCTCGTAACATCAGTACTGTGTTTTGTGGAAAAAACGCTTTGCTTTATTAACCGAAATGATCCGCAAGATTAAGGTTAATTGGGATACATTAAAAAAATAAACAGCGTTGGAAATCTTGAATGTATCTTTTTTAACCGACTTCAAATAAAGGAAGATTCTCAATTCATCTGTATATTTTATTGAATGATTTTACGGGCGTAACATCTTTGTTTATAAACCGATTTTAATAATTCTTCTATTATTAAACACGGTATACTTTAGGGATATTTACTTATAATCTTTGAGAAATAATTCACGAAGGAGGGTGGAAAAATAGGGCATACATTATTTTTAAATTGTCCCGCTGGGTTTCTTGTTGGTTCTTCCCAGGACAGAGGTTTTCTTCAAACCAGTGATAAAAGTAAGAAAGGACTTTGTTAAGAATTACTTGATATTTATTTTAAATAAAAAAAAATAGTCTAATTTTTGAAGTCAGTTTTTATTTTTTCTAAAGTTTATTTTCATAAGGAAGTCATATTGTTACCATATTGTCACATTATACGAGCATTAGCAACCAGCGCAGCGGAGAGCAAATTTATTGTGGTCGTTTTGCAACCACTTCTTCGAGTAATATTGGGAAGATAAAAGTGTTTTTTGCTCTTTTCCGCACAATGTGTTTACGAGTATACCACTAAATTTATGGTCGAAGAGAATACATTGTACGAAAATAATACAGTTTAATTTCCTTTATCATTTTATATTAATATAGAGTTAACATTTTGCTAAATTTAACATAAATTAGCATACATATAATTTAATGCGAATTAGTTCTCTTAGAACTTAGAACAGGAAATCTATAAAAACAACAATCACATATTTGTGATTTATAATTCTTTCTAAACTAAAGATTGGTTTCCCACACAAAGTTATTAAATTCTTAAATTTTTATGTCTTTATAAAAATTACGTGTCACATTGCTTGTCCGCGATAAACTCAGAAAACCACTAAATCGATTTTAATGAAATTTTGTAAATGTGTATTTCTTGATGCAACTTGAGAGATAGGATAGTTTTTATCCTGATAAGTGACACTCAATATTTTTCATTGCGAATTAAAGTTTTTTAAATGACAAAGTCTGCCTAGCAGGCTAATATCTATGCATCTATACAAATAAATAAAATTGTCAAAATAACAGCTTTTTACTGAATGCACATGAAAGTATATACAGTACAAAACAAAAGTACAATTTTTAAAATTTGTGTCTGTCTCTCTGTCAGTTTGTTCCGGGTAATCTCCGAAACGGCTGGATCGATTTTAACGGGACTTTCACTGGCTGATAGCTCATGTTATAAGGAGTAACTTAGGCTACTTTTATTTTAGAAAAACAATTGTTGTAATAATTGTTTGTAATAATAATTTTATTTTAGAAATGAAAACCTATGAAATCCATGGCGCGCGTATCGCAACAATAAATTTATTTTAAAGTTATATTTCATTCAACTTCAATGAATGTACGTAAAAAACATTTTTATTAGTAAAATCAGAAACAAGCTTCGTCAGCTACAAGCCTTCAATAAAATTATGAATAAATTTTACTAATTTTTATCAATGTGTGTAAATAAAAATCAATGGTCAAACTGCCATCACTTTTATTAAACTATTTTTTTTGGATCCTATCGTTAATAAGACACTCACTTCTATTTTAATTATATAGAATAGGATAGGATAGTAAGAAAAAATAGATATAATTTTTTAAAGGTAGATATAATATTATACACATATTATAAAGTATTAAATCAGTCTTCATCAAAATTGCAATTAATGCAAATAAATAAGTAAACATTTCCAGTTACACATTTGACATGGGCCACATTTCGCATTCTATACACTCTGCCCACTTTTCTATTTTACACCTACTGTAACTTTTGCTACACACTAAAAATACCATTCTTCAGTATCATGTATGTAATAAATTCGACGCGGGCGAAATCGTGGGGAACAGCTAGTAGTTATTATATAATAAGAGCAATTTTCAAGGTGATAATAGAAATCCTTCAAGGCATGGAGGCTCCTCTGGGTGGATAACACTCTATTACATATTTTTGCTGCCAAATAGCAATGCTTGCACTGCTGTGTTCCAGAATAAAGGAAAAAAAGAGCTAGTGTAATTACAAGCTGTAAGACATCTTTGTCCCCAGAGATAACAACGCCTCTGTAGCTTTCTTTGTTTGAAGTTGGCTGCATGTTCGTTTGTCACTTCAATTTTATAAAAAAAAACAAGTTAGAACCTAGGTAGTAATAGAAAAAGATTTTGGCGCGTATTTGCAGCTTAATCCTTACCTTTCAAAACTTACCTTTACCTAACCGACCCAGAGCTTGGTAACTATCTATCTATCTATATCTTAGCTCCGACTTCAGAGGCCATTAAGTTTTATATTATTTTTAAATTTTTAAGTATGTTGTTAAGTAAATTTTAAATTTATTTTCTATATGTAAGTCGTAAGTCATAATACACGATATACGAACCATTAGCGGTCAGCGACAAGCAAATTTATTAAGGTCATTTTGCAACCACTACTTCCAGTAATATTGAGAAGATAAGTGGTTTTTTTGCTTTTTTGTGTTTTTTCTGCACAATGTGTTTATTAGTATACTAAAAAATTACTTGTTTAAGAAAATACATTTTATGCGAATGTTACACTAACATTTCCTTTATTATTTTATTAACATTAAACATTTTGCTATATTTTGCATAAATTAGCCTTTCCTAAAATTTAATGCGAATTAGTTCTTATAAATTTAGAACCGGACATAAATTCTTTAATATAATATAATAGGATCTATCCAAAACAACAATCAGATAGTTGTGATACTCCTAACTTCGTGGACTGATGATCTAAGAACTACTTGTAACAGAGAAAATAATTTTGCGTGACCGCCTAAGAAATATTATGGGTATCGTGAGAACAACAGAGATAAACTGACCTAGGTGATGGGCAGCAGCATCTTCCTGGTAACAGAATCCCGATAACAATGCAAAACTGCGTTTATTGACCAGGCTAACAAGCTTAGTATCTAGGGCAAATATCTACTCCCTTTGAGATTTAAAGAACGTCTAGGAATATGAAAACTTTAGATTAAAAATTTTGCAGTATAAACATGGTCGGGAACTTAAAACGTGGAGTTGTAATTAGCTGATTTTATGATGATGCACTAGTTTTTTTTTAATATGATAAAAATGATAAACGAGCACACAGCCCACCTGATGGTAAGTGGTTACTGGAAAGGATGTCTATAAATATCTACATCTATCCTTAATTAAGAATCAAAATGCATATGCGTTGTACCCTTACAACTAAGATGGAATGCCACGTTTCCAGTAACACCCATCATGTGAAATACAGCAGCATTAAGCTGATATTTCACGCTGGTATTCTGTGAGAGCGTGGTCTTACACAAGTCGAGCCAACCCATTCGTGCTACAACCATAATATACTCGTATCTGCACTGAGGCTCTACTAAGTTATAATTTATGTAATATTCAGCACATTCTATTTATTAAACTTGCACATAAATGGAGTGCCAGAAAATTACAATCATTTTTAATATTGTTCGTGACATCTCATTTGCAATGAATATAAAGTTTATACTGTTATCCTACTGTATCAGTATTGAATAGTCAATTTTATATTTATAAAAAAAAAAAAACGTTTAAATGAAGGGCTTCAGAGTTATTTCCTAATATTTGTTAAATACGCGGTAGAGCCATGCTGCAGCCACATTATGGTTGTAGTAGGAATGAGTCGGCTCGACCGGGGTAGCACCACGCTCTCACAGAATACCAGCGTAAAATAGCAGCTCAATGCTGTTGTTTCGTATGGTGAGTGTAGAGAACCGGATACCCTTTTTACTGGTAACGAGGAATTCCATCTTAGCCCTCACGGGTGACAACGAATTTAAGTTTTGATTCTTAGTCAAGGATAAATGTAGATGTTTATGGACCACAGCATCCACTTACCGTCAGATGGAGTGCATGCTCGATTGTTACCCTTATATGTACTTTAAAAAAATACATTTTGTATTCAATGCATTCAAAACCGGTCAAGTGTCAATTTTCTACGTGGTAGAGCCATGCTGCAGCTATATTATGGTTGTAGCACGAATGGGTCGGCTCGACCGGGGAAGGACCACGCTCTCACAGAAAACCAGCGTAAAATAGCAGCTTAACGCTGCTGTGTTTCGTATGGTGAGTGTAGAGAACCGGAGACCCTTTTTACTGGAAACGAGGCATTCTATCTTAGCCCTCACGGGTGACAACGCATCTGCATCTTGAGTCTTTATTGAGGATAGATGTAGATGTCTATGGGTCACAGTAGCCACTTACCATCAGGTGGACTGTGTGCTCGTTTGTCACCCGATCCTATAAAAAAAAAAAAAAAAAAAGTGATATATATATATATATATATATATATATATATGATTGCATGTAAAATAAAAAATCCATTTTAGCACTTTATTAATGTTCTCACTTAAATCATTAGGATTGTTCATAGCAGTAGATCGTGGGAGTGAAATTTTTAAATACTGATACATTTTGCCTTATATAATTTTATGGTCTAATATGGCCAATGTTCGGCAGCGGACTTTTAACGGGCCCTAATGCCAACTATTGCAAATATGAGGCACTATAGAGAGGAGGCTTATTTTCAGCAGTGTACTTTTGTTAAAACAAAATAAACGATGAATTAAAGGGACATACAAAGTATTAGATTTCCCATATTACCCAAATGAAATCTCTATAAATATAAACGTTTTGTAATGTGTCTCACTGTATATTATGTATTTTAAAACATTTGCATAGTCGATAAAAATGTAAAACTCATTTTCACACACAAAGTGCGCCATTAGAATGCATTTCTTCTGTTCGCCCTTCAATAGAACTGGCTTGTCATCATCAGACAACAAAGTATTCGTATTGCTCGAGCGTCATATTGGAGGTCTGAGTACAAATGCAGCGTGTTATTAAAATCATTTCACTTTTCAATTATACAGAAATGTTTTATAAGAAGCGAACTGAAATGAAATCGGCCATTGAATAGATAAAATGTATTTACTCTCTACCATCTCTATTTTAAATTATGAACAAGAATAGATACCCTATTTACTTATATAAAAGAAATTGTTTTTGGACGTGGTAGAGTCATGCTGCAGATATATTACGGCTGTAGCACGAATGGATCGGATTGACCGGGTAAAGACCACACTGTCACAGAAAGCATTGTTAAGGTTCTCTGGTGACCCTTTTTACTGGAAACGAGACATATTAGACATTAGGGAAGACAATACAACTACATTTTAATTCTTAATCGAGGATAGATATGTGCCACAGTATACACTTACCATCAAGTGGACTGTATACGTGGTAGAGCCATGCTGCAGTTATATTAGTAGTATAGTTGTAGCACGAATGGGTCGGCTCGACCGGGAAAGGACCACGCTCTCACAGAATACCAGCTTAAAATAGCAGATAACGCTGCTGTGTTTCGTATGGTGAGTGTATACAACCGGAGACCCTTTTCACTGAAAACGAGGCATCCCACCTTAGTCCTCACGGGTGACAACGCATCTGCATTTTGATTCGTAATTGAGGATAGATGTAGATGTCTATGTCCCACAGCAACCACTTACCATCAGGTGGACTGTGTGCACGTGTGTCACCCTATCCTATATAAAAATATGTGCTCGTTTATGACCCTTATTCTATCTATAAAAGGATTTTAAAAACGACACTAAAATTTAAGAAGGTAATCGTTTATGCTATGCTTAGCCCAGAGTTAGTCAATAAATACCATACACCACGCGTTATTAAATAAATGAAATAAAATGGCAAAAGGCTTAGACTCATTCGAGTTATCTTTTCCTATTAAGGCTTTTTATGAATGTAAGTAAATTTATCCTCTCTACCCAGACTGCACTGTGGAATGTTTAATGCACTTAATAAACTGAGCACTTTGTTTAAAATGGAAATGAAGTAGGTAAAGTATATTTTCTACCGACTTCAAAAAGAAGAAGGTACTCAATTCGACTGTATTTTTTTTAATGTGTGTTATCTCATAACTTTGTTCTACCTGAACCGATTTAGATTATTCATATTTAATTTGAAATCTGGTGCTTCCGTGAGACGTTGTTCATGAATAAAATGCACATGGATAATCGTTCAGTCCCGATACAAGATGGCGGATGTAATAACTAGGTGGTAGGGTTCTTTTTTGCCTAGGAGCCTGTCTGGCTAAATACCACTCTGATAAACATTTCTGCCGCGAAAAAGCAGTACGTGCACTGCTGTGTTCTAGTCTGTATTGTATAGAGAGTCAGTACAATTATAGGTTGTGGGGCATTCCGTCTTAGTCGTCACAGACGCATCCTTAATCTTGGTGTCCATGAATTGCAATAGCCACTTATCATCGGGTGGACTATGAGTACATTTGTGATTTCATCATCATCATCATTACAGCCCTTCACAAGTCCACTGCAGAACATAGGCCTCCCCCAAAGAATGCCACAAAACACGGTCCTGAGCCACCTGCATCCATCGACTTCCTGCATGTCTTACCAGGTCGTCACTCCATCTCGTGGGGGGACGCCCTACACTTCGCCTACCGGTACGAGGCTGCCACTCGAAAACCTTTCTTCCCCATCGGTTGTCGGTTCTTCGAGCTATATGGCCGGCCCACTGCCACTTCAGCTTACTAATCCGTTGGGCTATGTCGGTCACTCTGGTTCTACTGCGGATATCCTCATTCCTAAGTTTGTCACGCAGAGAAACTCCGAGCATAGCCCTCTCCATAGCTCGCTGAGCGACCTTGAGCTTCCTCATACGGCCAGCAGTGAAGGACCACGTCTCAGTTCCGTAAGTCATCACTGGCAACACGCACTGGTTGTACAATTTCGTTTTAAGGTATGTCTGACGAGAAGATGTGTTTAACTCCTATATCATACTTCTTAACGCTCTCATCTCAACTGCATTTATTCTGCTTTCATGTTTCTTCTGCCATGCCCCCCAAAAAATATATATAGGTATATATATATATATATATATATATATATATATATATATATATATACCTATATATATACCTATATATATTTTTTGGGAGTTAAACTGAGTGACAGGATAAGAAATAGTGAGATAAGGAAACGTTGTGATCAGAAAGATGTAGTGACAAACATTGAGAAAGGTATGCTGAGATGGCTTGGCCATGTCGAAAGAATGAATGAAGAACGTTTGACGAAAAAGGTGTATAAGGCGAGTGTGAAAGAAAGTGTTGGAAGAGGTAGACCTAGGCGGACGTTTCTAGATCAAACCAGGGACGTATTGAAAAAAGGCCAGGTCAAGAGTACCCTAAACCGAAGAGCATGTATGAAGGGAATAATGAAAGTGGACGAAGCGAAACAAGTATGTAAGGATCGAAGCAAGTGGAAAGAAAATTTATACGTCGAAGAAAAAATATCAGCGGTTTTTTCACGAAGCAATAATTAATTAAGTTATTTATAATGATGATAACATTAAAATATCCAAGAAATATAAATTATTATACCATTGTATACCAGGGTTCAAGAATCCATCACCTCATTAATTTTATTCCTCTAGTGTCGTGAGAGGGGACTGTAGGAAGGGCCTGAATGTGAAATTCGTAGACGTAACGGGAGAAACTTGAAGGATTCGATAAATCTAGGCATCGGTAATTTGCTTATCAATTAAGATTAAGGCAAATATCGTTTCACTGTAAAAAGAGAGTAAGGAAGTCAATGTCTAGTAGTGAGTTGTGTTACGGACGGATAAAGAATAAAAGAAGACATTTATGTTTTTGAACGCAGTGGCTAAGCGTTTGGCTTTGGTGCTGTAAGGGGTTCGATGCCTGCATAGAATTAGCTTATAAATATTTCTTTTTATAAAACTGAAATCACAAATGCACATGCCGTGTAGTGGCGGTCAAGAATATCCACTACCCCATATCCTCCCGTGGGTGTCGTAAAAGGCGACAAAGGAAAACAGCCAGGAGATGGGCAGCAGCATCTTCCTGATAATAGCCAAATGACAATAAAAAAACTGCGGTTGCCAACCCGCTCGCCAAGCGTGGCAACTATGGCAAATACCCCCCAATGATGAGAGCAACAAAAAAACGGCCCCCAGTCCCCGGCGGCCCCGCTATTCCTGGCTACGGTGGCGACCATGGTAACGGCGGGGCAGGGGGTGCTAAGAATCTCCGGTGGAGGTTCGGTTGCCACCTTAGACGACTCGACCTGGCAACGTACAACGCACGCACCCTGAGGACTGACGAGAAGATCGTGGAGCTGGAAGAAGAGATAGACAAGTTGCGCTGGCATATTATAGGATTATCTGAAGTCCGAAGAGAGGGGGAGGACACGGTAATCCTCGAATCCGGCAACTTGCTCTATCACCGGGAGGGCGACCATCTGTCCCAAGGAGGTGTCGGATTTATCGTCCACAAGTCTCTCGTTAACAACGTTGTAAAAATCGGGAGTGTGTCGACGAGGGTTGCGTACCTTATACTCAGAATCACCAAACGGTATTCGCTGAAGGTCATACAGGTTTACGCACCAACCTCGGCACACCCCGATGAGGAGGTGGAGGAAATGTATGAGGATATCTCTAGAGCCATGCATTCCTCCAAAACCGAATATACGGTGTTAATGGGAGACTTCAATGCAAAACTAGGCACAAGAGAGAACGGTGAGCTGAAAGTAGGGAAATTTGGAATAGGGCAACGGAACCCAAGGGGCCAGCAGCTGGCCGACTTCATGGAGAAAGAGGGACTCTTTATGATGAACTCTTTCTTCCAGAAGCGGCCCCACAGGAAGTGGACCTGGTCGAGCCCCGACGGTTCCACAAAAAATGAGATTGACTTCATTATGACGACCAGACGACAACTGTTCAGTGATGTCTCCGTGATCGCGAGGGTGAAAACTGGTAGCGATCACCGAATGGTTAGAGGCACACTGAACCTAAACGTTAAGTTGGAGAGGTCTCGTCTAATGAAGTCAACGCTCCGTCCCCCTCGTGCTCTGTTTCAAAGTCCCGAAACCTTTCAGCTCGAGTTACAAAACCGTTTTAAGTGCCTAGAAGACTGCAATGAAGTGGACGATATGAATGACAAGCTCGTGGAAACTGTCCATGCGGTTGGAGCTAAGTTCTGCAAGACCCGCCGCAGAAGAACACAAAAACTCTCCGATCACACTCTTAATCTCATGGCTGTTAGACGGGAGATGAAGCTACATTCTTCAACAGACTTGACAGCATACAGGCATCTGAACAGACAGATCTCCAAATGCATGCGGCGGGACTTACGCAACTTCAATACAGCTCGTATTGAAGAAGCGATCGAGCGGAACCAAGGCTCCAAAGTCTTTGCCAGAGATCTGTCTGCCAGAAAGAGCCAACTGTCAAAGCTGAAGACAGAATGTGGCAGCATCGTTTCCGGGACACCTGAGATTTTGAGTGAGATTGAGAGGTTCTATGGGCAGCTGTACACATCATCGTTGGAGCCACACGCAAGTGTGAGTAACGATCCAAGAGCGAGTCTCATCCGACACTATTCCGAAGATATCCCGGATGTCAGTCTGAGCGAGATTAGGATGGCTCTTCAGCACCTTAAAAACGGTAAGGCCCCAGGCGAGGATGGAATTACAGCGGAGCTTCTGAAAGCGGGTGGAAGACCGGTACTTGAAGTCCTTCAGAAGCTCTTTAATTCCGTCCTCCATGGTGGCATTACACCGGAGGCGTGGAGCAGAAGTGCGGTGGTCTTGTTCTTCAAGAAAGGTGACAACGCTCTCTTGAAGAACTACAGACCGATTTCCCTTCTGAGCCGCGTCTACGTGCTGTTTTCGAGAGTCATTACGAATCGTCTCGCGCGCAGACTTGACGACTTCCAGCCTCCCGAACAAGCCGGTTTCCGAAAGGGCTTTAGCACCATAGACCACATACATACCATTCGGCAAGTTGTACAGAAGTCCGAAGAGTACAATTTGCCACTATGTCTGGCGTATGTGGACTATGAGAAAGCCTTTGATTCCGTCGAAATTTTGGCTTCTTCTGCCATGCCCCCCAAAAAATATATATAGGTATATATATAGGTATATATATATATATATATATATATATATATATATTATTTTTTGCATTTGATATTTTGCAAAAATCATCGGATCTCGTATCGAAATAACGAAACATTTAATTTATTTAGCACTCACATAAACATTATACTTTATTAAATGTCTCTTTGCTAATAAGATTATAATAATAATAATAATAATAATAATAATATTCCACAACTATCAGACAACGCCATCTAGTCCCAAGCTAAGCAGAGCTTGTGTTATGGGTACTAGACAACTGATAAACATACTTATATATTTCTAAATACATAAATATTATAGATAAATTACACCCAGACACAGAACAAATGATCGTGCTCATCACACAAACATTTGTCCTGGGTGGGAATCGAACCCACGACCTCCGGCGTAGCAGTCAGGGTCACTAACCACTAGACCAACAGGCCAGTCATATTTCTTGGCTTAACTTAATAAGCACAATTAATTAAGTTGGAGAATGGTCTTGAATATAAGTTAATAATTACTTTTCAACTAATCCAATAATTAATCTTTCGTTGGATATTTCTTTACTGGGTTCATTGAAATTTCATATCTCATTTCGTAATCAAATATTATATGAGTACATTATATTAAAATATAAAGAATTTTGGCCTTCGTTGGAGATTCCTACAATTTATCTCTATGTAGCAGCATTATGTTAAATATTATGCGAACACTAACATCCACGAGTAAATTTATTAAGGTAATTTAGCATATATTACTTAAAACAATGTTAGCTAGATGAAAGCGCTTCTATTTTTACTCCTTTTAATAACTTTTATATGATTCTTCTCTAATCTTAGAAGTTGAAACTTGTGGAACTATAATTATTCTTGAATAAGCTAATGGCTTTCCTGCTATTCTTTGGATGTAGCTTTGTTAAATCTTATTCACTCTTGTCTTAAAGATATCTTCTTTGTAAGTAAACGTTTGGAAAGTAAACGCTGACCAAATGTTTAACTTCATTGTTGGATGTATGAAGCAAAACATTAGTGGGTCGAATGCGTGGTATGTCGACAACAAAAGCGCGGAGATCTTCCGAGCGTCTGGATATTCGAAGGTAGATGTAGGAGGGTAGAATAAGATCATGCACAACATAATATCGTAAAATTAAAATCAGCCTGAAATTAAATTAAAAAAAATAAAGATCGTCTTCAAATAACTCATCATCATCATCATTACGGCCCTTCATAAATCCACTGCTGAACATAGGCCTGCCCCAAGGAATGCCACAAAGCACGGTCCTGAGTCACCTGCATCCATCAACTTCCTGCATGTCTTACCAGATCGTCACTCCATCTAGTGGGGGGCCATCCTAATCTTACCGCCTACCGGTACGAGGCTTCTAATAACTAATAATTACAATTTTTCCACACTTAGCGTTGGAATTATTATTTAATTTTAAAAAAGACAACCCTGGAGGTACGTCTTATTTCATAAAACAAATATAGAAATCGGTTCATAATTGGTGAAGATACCGCGTTACATATATACGTTCTAAAATACAGTCGGATTGCGTTCCGCCTCCTTTTTTGAAGTCGCCTATAACTATCATTGCCATCGTTGTGTACGACATTATTTACTAACTTTTAATAAGATGGGATATGTCAGTTTTCGACGTGTTAGTAGTACAGTGCGACTATTCCGCACGACGGGAGAGGAGTACCAGGGCCGGAACAGTTTCGATCAAAGTCAAGCTCGGTCAATTACGTTCATATATGTACTTGCAATCTTTGAAACCCTTTTTCATGCTTGAGTTTTTAACTATACAAAGTAGGTATGTATTATTAAATGAATATATTAAAAATATGTAAAATGTAACTATATACAAAGTATTAACTGATAAATAATACAAATTAATCAAAATTCAAGGTAGTATTCACAGATATTTACGGTTGATCTTTATCACATTTGTCGCATTGTCGCAAATTTTATGCTATAATATTTTTTAATAGACTGTAGATGTTAACATCATTGGAACAATAGAAACTGAGATAATCGCGAAACACTGTTTTGAGGCCTGTGTTCAGCAGTGGACTTGTAAAGGACTGTAATAATGATGATGAACCATAATCTCAAGTAGTTTACCATTATACTACATCATAATTATTATATTATATGTGTGTATTTAAAGTAATAATACAGAGACGGAGCCGAATATCAGAACGCAATATGAACACTTACGATACAAACTGCTATATATTCAACTATATGTTTTATTTGTCGTTTAAATATGACTTTAGTAGCATTAAAAGGAAACAAAAGTGTTTCTACGTTCATATATTTTATCCTCCTACAAATGGTAAACTGATCTCTGAATATCTGCAAGAATGTTTCTTTTTAATATATTTATCGCAGAAAAAACATGTTTCATCAGAAAAATAATGATTACTTTTTTAATTATAACATACACGACCAGAATATTTATAGCTCCCTAATAGTTGTCATTAAGAGGGGCCTTAAATATTTATTCAAAAGGCACAGACATTAGGATAGGCGCGGTGGGTTTTTGCTCTCAAATCCTCTCAAAAACGAGAGGAAGTCTGTGTCCATTAATAGTGGCACATATAAAATTTACACGTCCGAAATTATTACCAGAAAAGCGTTAGACTTAGAGTTTATTTTTTCGCACTTTATCTTCACGATAACTTTACTATTTAATATTTTCGCGTTGGTAATAAAACAAACAAAAAATAAAAACAAATACAGAAAATAATTTAAGTCCACAATTTTTGTCCATAGCCCCGCTTTGAAAGTTTTGTATCTTCCTTCCAGATTTAGAGTAATGGCTATACCTAGGTATTTATGATCATAAATCTATTTACCTACTCTGACATACAATATTGATGTGACAGAGATATATTAAAGCAAAATGCATAATATATTATATCGTATATATCAAATTTGTGAGCGCGAGCGCTTCAGCTCTGACGTGGCGTGAGTGCAATCGGATTGTAGATGCTAATGGAACTAATGTGTTATATCAAACAAAATATAATATATTATATTTCACGATTTTGCAAATATCCTAACTCCCGATTAAAATGAGAGGTGTTAAGTGTTTGTAGTTTGCATCCGTGTATCTGTGTATCTGTCTGTATATGTGTGTCTGTCTATGCCATCATAGCTCCTGAACGGATGAACCGATTTTGATTAAGGTCTTTTTTGGTAATGTTATGTTTAGATATCATTTCATGTCTAAGTAGGATTGCCAACTGTACCATAAAAATATAGTATTGTTCCACATTTTAATTCATTGTACTTATATGTCACGTTCATATAATCAATAATTTACGCATATTAAACTGCGTATCAAACTGAACTATGACGTCAAACACCCCAGTCGCCCCCGTAACCATAGGCACTGTAAAACACTCAAAAAGTCGAGCGTTAAACATGTAAAAATTAAACGCGCTAAATCTGTAAAATAGGTTTTATTTAAAAGTATATTTACATTAATGTGATAATTATCAAGATAATTTAAAATTAAAAAAATTTGTACAACTGACTTCAATATAAATTGAACTTGATCAAATTTATATCGGATTACATGTGAAGCACCAGCTTTCAAATAAAAAAGAACCATCGAAATCGGTTCACCTAGTAAAAAGTTATGAGGTTATAACACATATAAAAAAAGCATACAGTCCAATTGAGTACCGTCGCCTTTTTGAAGTCAGAAAATATAATACACATTCTAAATATAAGTAATTAAACATAGAGTTTTGACTACAGTGTCAAGCTTATACTATTGCTTGTATTCTTTCTAAATAAGCATAAAGGTTAAAAAAGCTAATTAAAAAGCCTAACTGCAAAAGTTTACTGAAAAGAGAAAAAAAATACACTCAAAGTCACTTCCACAACGAAGACGAATTTAACGACGCCCCATATGTTTAAATTCATTAAGCCGTTTAGACTACATACACACATACTCTCGAAAAACCTCATCCTTCTTGTATTCTTCACTCATTTTAAACAGAATTTCAAGCATGTTTTTACGATGTTGAAACTGGTTTGATATTGATGTCAAAGTTTAATTACTTTCACATTTATATCAAACTATGTTTTTATCGTGTAATCTCAATAAGAAAACGTAAAAAATTAATATTTTATGTTGCATGATTCAGATTCAAGTATCTCTACATATAATTTATAAAATGCAATGTTAAATATTTCTTTGTACATGTTAAAATCTCTGTTTTAATATCGGGGATTAAGCTGGGAAATGCGTCACAAAATTCAGGGCTTTAATCAGTAACTTTGTACGCATGTGTGATATTAAAATAAATTATTCGAGTTTTAATTTGCATATCTCGTGGATTAATTTGCTTCATAGGAATTAACAATAAATTAGCCCACCCGTTACGTCTTCGATTTATGCATATATACAATTCATACGAAATATTTCTTTGTTAATTGCTATTTTATATTAAAATAAGAAAAAAAATCGTAATATTTATTTAATCAAAATATTTATTTTCATTATCTGTACATGTATCTATACATTTCTACCATCTCGGAGAAGACCATTTTTAATGCCTTTGCGATAGAACTCTGGGTATCTGGACACTAGAAAGTCTTTGAAAGCATGTTGTACCGCAACCTGCATACACTTCCTTTTTCCTAGTAGCTAAGTCTCTTTTTTTTAATAACTGGCTTTACGACTCTGGGATCTAGCCCTTCTAAGCCTGAAGTTACAGTATATTATAATTATCCTTTATATTACACTGCTTCACAATATGTTGATGCGTCACATTGTGGAGCCCTTGGGAGATTTTGACGGCAACTTGAGCCAGCAGACAGCTGACGGTTGGCGATGGTATCTCAAGGCGCCTAAGCAGACAGACACCTTACTTTGATAATCACATCACCATCAGAGCACTTGTTTCATAGTTTCCACTAAATGTTTACATGCGCAGATACTTAATACACAAAATCGCAACACTTTTACATATCAAAGTCCACTTTAAACCATTATTTAAACAATAATACTGGAGCAGCAAACCGCCGCCGGTCAAGTTCCCGCCAAAAATCCCTAGCTAAGTCTCGTGAGTGCGGAGGATGACATATGGTTTCTATCTGCAAATCTTGCAATTTTAAAACCGTTTGTCCTCCCGGTCTTTTAAGGTTTATCGAGCAGTATGTGGTCTTGTGTTATCATGAAGTAATACCTACAAGTAATCTAACCGTAAATCTCTTCATGTCTAACTCAAAACTAGCACAAGCTTAATATACGAGGTAAAATTTACTCTCAAAGTCATAAAATACAAACTGTTATCTGCATCTGTGAGTTTCATAGAGATCCTTCACAATGAAATAAAATAAAGTTTTACCCCACGGAATGAATAAAATGGGAAGCAGTGAACGAAATATGAAACACCTGTGTAATGCTTGCTATTGTTTTCTTTCTTAGAATTCGCGATCACTTTTCGAAAATCAAAAAACAATATTCAATTCATTTGCAATATTCCTTAGATCAAGTTGTAAACCACTGTCACCACTGAGGACTGAGATGGAATACCTCTCGACCCGTAATCATACTGGCTCCTTATACCCTTCAGACTGGAATGCGGCACTACATATACTGCTGCTATATATATATATATATATATATATATATATATATATATATATATATATATATATATATATATATATATCACTAGCCTTCTTTGAAGTTGGCTTGTCTTTTTTGAAATGACAACTTCGTTTTATAAAATGACGTTATATAGAGAACTAAAGAGAAATGTTCATATTACGTAATTATTTCAAAAATAGTAGATAGAGGATACAATATTACAACTAAAAGCAATGCATATTGGCCTATAAACTACTAGTTACTGTTTGCTACTCCAGTTCCGGAATCGGGGTCTCACAGCTACGTATTCATTGGTGACCGCAATTGTGGACAACTTGCCCGAGATTCGTCACTTAGTGACACTCGACCACGGTTGAACTGCTCAAACGGACGCAAAACAATGTTGGAACGAAATGCTGGAACGAGGCGCTCTGACATAATTTTTTTCCAAGCGAACATTTACGTTCTTTAGAGTTTTTTCAAAACAAAAATGTGTTGTTAGATAAATTATATTCTCATTTTAAAGTAGTTTATTACGACATCAAGTACATATAGCTTAGGTGATGCATTTTTAAACATTATTCTTCAAACATTTCAAAGTTCAATGGCATGGTGATATAACCCTTAAGTTTTACCTACAGAAAACACTAATGCGTTATTAATGACTGTCATTTCATACAGTATCCCTACTACCATTATAACAATCCTGTTATAACAATCGCCACGGCCTATATTTATTAAAAAAATAATAACGTATTCTTATATTTACACGAATACTAGACATATAATAAAACAAATTTTACGGATTTTATCGCGTGTAATTGAACTTATCTTTCCTTATTTTTATTCCCATCGTTTCGGGTGCTTTTCGGTCTTTATAATCGTGATTTGAGATGGTCATCATTATAACACTAAAGTTTTTTATTTAATTTTTACTCATAAGCATCATAAAACATCCGTAGCCATGCTCATGGATCTCTTCACTTTAACTCTCAACAGAAATACAGCGCCCCGTGCGTGAAATATAACAATGCATTTCGGGTGCTGATAGAGCTGCCTCGGTTCTGCAGCGCATTGGGGGTGTTTGCTAAGGCCTTGGTGTATTGCTTCTACGCGATCATACGTAAGCGGTGTAGATCCCTAGTACGTAGGATTAGGGCCAGCTCCAACGGCCTAGTGATATTCTCGAATGGAGTTGACTGTTAGTACCTGAACCAATGTTGTATGGTTCATGTACCGACAAATAAATAACCTGATGTCAAGTGTACTTAAAGATGTTATTTATTTACTTATTTGTTACATTACTTCATTATTTAAGTTAATTACTAACAATAGGCTAAGTTGTCATCTTATTTAGATATACTAATTATGTAATATGATCTATGTTGGTCGATATAACGAGATTATTGTTATAATTAACGCTTGCTACGCAAATCGTCGATTGCAATATATTTCATATAAAATGGTGTTCACCGTCTCTGTTCCAGGATGGTTCTAGGCATTTCAAGTCTTAACAAGATTTATAAAAAATTATAAACCTTCACTATTTTCTTTGAATTAAATTTATTACTACTCATTATAATGTGTGGTTTGGAGGATGACAAAAGTGAATAGGCTTTAGGACAAGTACGGGTTATGTCGGACTCGCACCGACTAAAACCCCGTGGTGTTCCACCTTCGCCGCATATTGGCAGGACCACGGGAACCATACTACTGTCCTAAAACATAACGTACAGTGGAAAGAGGTTTCCTCTCATTTCTGATTATCTCAAAAAAGATACGTATTCGGTGATAACATTTTAACTGAATTATTCATTATTTCATTTCATTGCCATTACTCGTAATAAGCCGTGGTAGCTGAGATGGTTAGCGCTCGCTGTGAATGACGCAGTATGCGAGCAAACCGGGTTCGATCCCCGCCGGCACCAATGAAATTGTTAATTGCAATTTTAAGTGCTGATTTACCACGTGCTCGGCGGTGAAGGAAAACATCGTGAGTAATATGTCTGTATGTCTGAGAAATAAGAAAAAATATTTCGAAGACATGTGAAGTTGACCAACACGCATTGGGGCAGCACGGCGGACACTTCCTTGCCCTAAAACCCTCTCAGAAATGAGGGGAGGCGTGTGCCCAGCAGTGGGACGTATATAGGCCGAAACTTTATCTAACACATAATAATATATATTTTCAGAAACAGATAAAATACCCATATAGTATCCGATTTCAATATACCACGGATAACGTATATCTGCCAATTTTGGCAGATATACGTGTGGATCATTAGTTGAAAAAGAAAAGCGGCGTCAGCCTTCAAAGAACTTCGTCGTGAATGCATGGATAAGCATCACTTCAGCTATTACGAGAGCAGTTTTCTTTGAAAAAAGTCGTAGTTTCTGACCACCAACTGATGTTTGTTTTTAAAACTTATAAATTTTATACATTTTTGCTAATTGATGTGAGTAGTGGTAGGTTGGGGATTAAAAAATATAGTTTGTTCGGCGCCGGCAGTAATGAAATTTTTAATTTCAATTTTAAACGCTCATTTACGAGGCGATCGGTGGTGAACAAAAACATTATGAATGTACCGTCTGATAAATTAAAAAAAAGGACAAATTAAACCGGCCAATACGCATAAGGGCTGTGCGGCGGACTCTTCTCTGCCTGTGATAGATATCTATAGATTATTACTTCGTGAATGCATATCGATTTTGCAGCAGCGACTTTTGCTTGCTACTGTTTTTAGAGATTCCGTACCTCAAAAGGAAGAACGAAACCCATATAGAATTACTTTGTTGTCCATCAGTCTGTCATATTTGGATAAGACATTTCTCAGGTACGGGTAGGGGCTATAAACGTAAATTCATGTCCAATATTTTTGGTAAATGTATGTATATCTAAGGTCCTTTGAGAATGTTAAATGTTCAATTTTCTAAGTATGTAAATGCAATCAAGAGATACGATCATTTATTTCACATATTTCGATACTCGCAAAATCACTCTTTAAAACTTATACTTTCCGTTGATCTAAAGGTAGGTCCTAAAATCATGAGATTTATATCACAAAAATGATTTATTTGTGAACACAAACTAACATTGTATTCAACTTACCTTTTCATTACAGCAATTTTTCGGATTCATGGATTTCAGTAAAATTATTATTTTGATGAAATCGCCACTCCTACTTGCACTTATACGGATTTTTTTATTTTCATTGTATATACGAATATATAATATAATAGAAACAGGCTACAACGGTTATAGTAATTGGCCACTTGTTACGGCATAGCAGCATTATGAAAAAAAACTGTCACGAGAAAAAAAAACATTTAAGGTTATTGACGTTTAAGGGCGGGGGTTAGTCTACTCCTAATTCTCACATTTTTACATTATCAGTAGGACTAGATTAACACATATTCTACTCTCCTGTCCGGCGAGCAGTTTGACGAATGGCTCTGGGGGAGAGCGCAGGTCGTGTTGATCTCTAGGGCAAGTCTGAGGAGATCTTCCTTCACGTGGTTGTCGCCTGTTATTTGGTCTAGTTTAATAGGAAACCGACAGAACAGAAACACTCAGACGATCCTCATTTTCGTTTCTTTTTATCCCACCCCCTTTTTCTTATCTTAACCCAATCCAAGGTGTTAAGCATACCGTGCCAATGGATGCGTGGCTGGAGGGGAGTCCAGTCGCAAGCGGTGCCTACCCGAGACGAGAGCGATTCGGGTAGTAACTCGGGTAGAAATTCGGGTAGAAACCTCCCTGGATCTGGTCTGTTATACCAGGCTTAAAACATTCTTAAACCTTAATCCGGGCTTTCGATCGTAAATTCGCTTCGGAAGCCCTGAAATTAGGTAAACATTGCGTATTCTGGTAAGAGCCCTGACTGGACACTGTTGTCTTAAAAAGCACATGTCCTGGGACTAAGCAACTCAAGGATGTGCCGGTTTTCCTCCCTAGATGAGGAAACGCCTTTACACATCATCTTTATCATTATTACACAATGTGCAAACGCAGCACTCATCTGGGAAACTATATACTTCGCGCAGAAAAAGTGAAATTACTCACAGCTAAGGAACTCCTATTCATTGAGGACGTAGGGCTTAGCAGTCAACTGTAGACATCGCAGCGATCACAATAGATGTTTTAGGTCGCAGTGATACTAGTCTTTCTAGACCTGTATAGCTGCTCGTACATAATAAAAAATGGTTATTGGAAAAACAAGGAAAAGTTTTTACGGATATAAAAGAAGTTTTAAACGTAACGTCGTAAATGTAGAGGCAATTCGTTCATCGATAAACGCACTTAAACACTATACTAGAAGAAACAAAGCATATGAACATATTATACTACCTCTTAGAAATTTCTTTAAATAGTTTTTTAAGATAATAATTAAATTAACAACAAAACTTCAGTAAATTGTAATATGTAGAGCCCTTGTAGTTCAGGGATTTAGCACTCTCTGTAAAATTTGCAGTACACGAGCAACCCAGGTTCGATACTCGCTTGCACCAATGAAATTGTTAATTGCAATTTTTAGTGCTAATTTACCATGTGCTCGGCGGTGAAGGAAAACATCGTGAGGAAATCTGGATGTCTGAGAAATAAAAAATATATTTCGATGACACGTGGAGTCCGCCAACTCGCATTGAACAGCCCGGCGGTATACTTGCTTGTCCTAAAAAACCGTTTCAGAAGTGAGAGGAGGCCTGTGCCCAACAGTGGGACGTATATTGACTGTAACTTTATATTAAACAATAACAAAAATTTGGATCTTTAATATCCTAGAGATGCAATAGCTATGTAAATGAACGCTATTCTAATAAAAAATATCGAATACAAATTCGTAAACTCATTAGTAGGTTGTTCTTAGACGAAAGTTCGTCGATAGCATACACGCCTAAAATGTCGCGTGTGAAATCGTGAGTACACACTTTCCCACCTGAGCCATCCATCACATAAAATGATAAATTGACGTGGGAAGCAACGCATGAATTTGGAGTTTTGGTAAATATTTAAATTCTGAAACTTCCTTTGCGTACTTGAAGATTGCTTATTTATGCAGTACTTTTATACAATACCAACAGACATTCGAAATAAATTGTGGTAAACGAGTACCTAAACCTTTTCAAACTACTGGACTGGAAAGGATAAGGTATTAGCATCAATGGCGTATACATCACACACCTTCGATTTGCTGACATAAATGCTGGAGGACCTTATTACTATGCTCAATGACTTCAATAACAGGTGTCTTTCAACAGATAGGCCCTAAAATGAAAATAGACAAGACAAAGTTAATGTGTTACGTCCATGTCACAACTATGCCGGTTGCTGTTGGGATCACTACTCTCGAAGTTACTGATAAGTATGTTCAAAGCGAGCTATGGAGAGGATTATGCTGGAAGTTTCTCTGAATGATAGAATTGGGAATGAGGATGTCCGCAGTAAAGCCAGAGTAACCGACATAGCCATATAGTTTGAAGAAACGACAACCGATGGGGAGTAAGGTGAACAACCGATGGGGACATGGCAGTCTCGTACTTGCAAGCCTAGCGTTGGGCGACTCCTACAAGATGGACTACCGACCTGATGAAAAACGCAGGTGGTAGTTGAACTTAAGGGGTAGTATACATACATATTATATATTTCATAATTTTGTTGTGACAAAATGTTTCTTACTTATCATGAATACCAATCTACCAATATAACATGTGTCATAAATATTAATCGCCGTCAATATCACTTACAATATAGAAAATCAATGAGACAATTATAACGATCATCAGACGTGACTGCAACGTGTTTTGTTCATATTTTCGTGTATATATACGTGATAGAGCCATGCTGCAACTATATAGTTGTAGCACGAATGTGTCGGCTCGACCGGGGAAGAACCACGCTCTCACAGGTTATTGTGTATGGTGAATGTAGAAAACCGGAGACCTGTTTTACTGGAAAAAAAGGCATTCCACCTTAGTCTACAGGGGTGACAATGCATCTGCGTTTTCATTCTTAATCAGGTATGGATGTAGATGTCTAGGGGCCACATTATTCCCTTACCATCAGGTGGTGGTTTTGTCATTCTTATTCTAAAACAAGTGGTAAAATTAAAAATTTTGTACAATCGACTTCAATATATATTCTTAAGGATAACTCAAAAACTACTGGTCAGACCTTGATCAAATTTACATGGGATCACCATGAGAAACACCAGCTTTCAAATAAAAAAGAGAATCATCAAAATCGTGAATAATCGTTCGTGTATAAATACCTTATTTGTAACGTATAAAAAGTATACAAGTAATTTTTCTTTGAAAATAAACGTTAATATGAATAACGAGACCGTAAATAACAAATATTATTTAACAATTTATAATATATTTCCGTTTCTATAACAAGAGCTCATTTTTATAAGCATGTTTTACGCTCGCTCGAGGCTAAAGGCTTTCATGTGTATCTCCTTTAAGTATGTTAAAATGAAATAATATTTCAAAGAAATTTTCAGATGAGATAACTGACTTACTTTGGATGGGCATCGAAATTATTTGTTTCATGTAAGTTACAGGAAGCAATAGCTTATATAACAATATATTACAGATACTTTGCTTGGGTATATTTTTAATCCCCGACACAAACAGAGGGGTTATATGTTAGTTATATATTGACATGTGTATCTGTTTGTTTATCTGTGACATCGTAGCTTCCAAACGGATAACCAGATTTAAATTTAGTTTTTTTTTGTTTGAAAGGCGATTTGGTCGAGAGTATTCTTAGCCATTTCCAAGAAAATGATTTCAGTGATTTGAAGATCATCAACTCTTTTTGTTTCTGAGGAAAAAATTAAAAAAAGCTTCTGAGACTAAAAAAAAATAATTTTACTATCTTTTTATCATGTCAAGGAACTAAAATAATGTAAGAATCTATATTAAAATACATAAAACACTAAAGTTTTAAAAAAACTTTTTTTTAGCAGTGCTACCAATATTTTTATAAACCACTGAACTAAGCTTGAAATGCTTGTGCTGGCAGTATTTTTTTCTCGATAGAAGAATGGGCAACAAACAAGCACACAGTGCTAATAAGTGAATGTTATAGCCCATAGCATATACGCCAACCTACATCTATTCTCGATCAAGAATCAATTGCATGCATGTTATGAACTATAGCAAGCATTGATTTGTTTGTATTTTTTTATAATTCACTGACAGTGGACAAGTGGTAAAATTAAAATAATTGTACAACCGACTTCAATATAAATTATAAAAGATAACTCAACTATTGGTCAGACCTTGATCAAATTTATATGAGACCACATGAAAAGCATCAGCTTGCAAATAAAAACAATCATCAAAATCGGTTCACCCAGAAAAAAGTAATGAGGTAACACACATAAAAAAAAAAACATTCAGTCGAATTGAGTACCGTGTCCTTTTTGAAGTGGGTAAAAAATGTTCCTCACATTATGCAGTGGTTTTGCCTAAATTTCACGCTCGTATAACTGATTATTATACCTAATTTGGGTTGTAACGGAGGAGCCTTATCTCTCAAATGTAATATCTACACGAGGTGTACCCTGCTGATTGACGGACGAGACATTGGTGATCCACTGATGGTGGACGCTTACAGACTACGGGTTTAGAGTGTTAGTGTTATGTATTAGTTAGTTATTATGTTATGGTAGTGGTATGTTAGTCTACTCCACCAACTTGCTTATTCAGCAAGGCGGGTATGGGCAACCTTCCAAGAAATTATTATCATCTCGCCCATCCTTGGAAAAGTAATTGTCCAGCCGTGAACTTAATAGAGCTTGTTGTGTGATACTATTTCTAATATCTTTCGTATTAAGAAAACAATCTTATATCGTAGCGAGCTTAAATGATAAACTAATACTATACTAACCGCTAATCCGACATTATAAAGTCCAATCAAGAAAAGTCACATCGCAAAACCATAGATAAAATGTAAATTTCATTATAGATTAAACAGTTATTTTAACGAACTTCCGCTTCCATTTCCTCGTCCATTGTTCATACAACATACTTGTTAATTAATTTAAGAAATTTAGTCTAACTTGATGGTTTTCTGTAATTTTTATTAATATGGAAGTCCCATATTGATGTAGAACTTATAGGTCCCATGATTACGTACTTTGTTATTTGCTCATGTCGTAATGAGCAACGGTCCGAGTATCGACGTCATCCAAGTGGCCTGGTGTTCTTTGAATTCTGCCAATCCCCTCGAAGATTACAAGTATGACGATATGTATGTATGAAGTTGAAAGTCATATGTCAAAGAAAGAAAATATTCTACTATTTCCAATAATCAATGAATTGTTAATATTATCATAGCTTGTAATTTATAATTAAAATAATTATGCTTATGTAATTGTTGGTACATATTCGAAAATTACTTAATAATATGAAAAAATATGAATTTGTGGTACATTTTGAAGGCTTCGTAGCGCAGGAGCTAAGCGTCCAGTTTAGCGCTGTGGGCCACGAGTTCGAATACCGCACAGAACAAGTGTCTTTGCATAGAGTCTATAAGTAATTGTTCCGGATCTGGATGATTATCCATGTTCAATTTATGTATTAAAAACGCTTCGGAAACGCCCATGAAGAAAGATTTTCATAAGGATAAAAAGAGTCAGATTACAACTTTGTTACAACTTTATTGTAGCTGCAGTATGAATGAGTTGGATTGACTGGAGAGGGAGAGAGGAAAGCACGCATATAATATCAGTTTTGTTCGTAAGTGACGTTAATCACAAAAACTTTTAACTGATAAGAAGTATTCCATTTTATTCCCTATAGCATTAGAATTTAGCATTTTAATTAAGCACAGATGTACCTATCTATAATCCATAGAATCCACTTACAAGTTACGATTATAGTTTTAATTTAGCTATGTTTGCCTTCGATGTTGACTGCGACGGAAATAACATAAATTTTAAATGAGTTTCTTTTATCGATCACGAAACGTTACAATAATTACACAAATACACTCGTCTTAAACTCGATACCTACTCGAAATAAAACAATCAAAAATTGCGTCAAAATATATTGAAGCTCAAGAATTCAAGCAATAGTACAAAATATACGAAGTCTATTAAAGTTTAATTATTCCCAAAGCAGGTTAGTTTGTTTCGCTTTTGCGCTGCAACCGCTCTCATAATCCTATTACTGTGATTAAGTGCTACGTAGTAAGAAATATCGTTACAACTTGTCGAAAGGTCACTGCAAAATATAGGCTTCCATAGATAAATTGTCATAGATTGTCACATAGGGGGGATTTTGCCATAGTTGTCACTCTGCACCCTGCCTGTTTGGCAACCGGTCTTTTATTTTTGGAACTAAGTTACTTATGCACGGTACGAATTTGATAGATGGGGGCTAGGCGAGAAAGTGTAAGATGTTGCCGTCACGACCCCCTTTATATAGTGCGAGCGAGATGGAAAAATATCCATCTCCCTCGCACTTTTTCTTATCTTGACATGAAAGAAATATTATTTTAATAGACGATAGTATTCATTAATTTATATTTGTTAATCAGTAATATGATACGTTTATCAATAATAATATACTACAAAAGGAACTTTGTTCCAACCGAGTGTTACACGACACTCACGCATGTTTTTTTTTGTTCAGTTGTTCTCAGGACGATGCCGTAGTCCATCGCGTGTTTCAGTTTTTCTCTGTCGCCTCTTACGACATCCATGGGATAATACTGCGTATAGATATCCTAACACTTGAAGTACTGGTTTTCCACCCGCTTTCAGAAGTTCCGCTGTAATTCCAACCTCGCCCGGAGCCTTGCCGTTTTTCATTTACTGGAGAACCATTTTAATCTCGCTCAGACTAACGTCCGCGATATCATAGTGCAACTTGCTCTTAAATCGTTATTCACACTTGCGTGTGGCTTCAACGATGGTGGACGTACAGCTGCCCATAGAACCTCTCAATATCACTCAAAATCTCGTGCCGTCAGCTGCCCATATAACCTCTCAATCTCACTTAGGTGTCCCGGAAATGATAGTGGCACATTTGGTCTTCAGCTTTGACAGCTCTTCTCGCTCTTTCTGGCAGACAAAACTCTGGCGAAGACTTTGGAGACCTGGTTCCGCTCAAGCGATCGAGCTAAATTGAAGTTTCGGTAAGTTCCTGCCACATAAATTTGGAGATCTGTCTGTTCAGTTGTCCATATGCTGTGAAATCTGCTGAAGACTGCAGCTTCATTTCTCGTCTAACAGCCATGAGATTAAAAGTGTGATCGGAGTGTTTTGTGTTCTTCTGCGACGGATTTTGCAGAGCTTAGTTCCGACCGTATGCATAGTCTCCACGAATTTGTCATTCATATCGTCCACTGCATTGCAGTGTTTTAGGCACCGAAAACGTAACTCATTCAGAAGCTCTTTAAGTACGTCCTTCATGGAACAACTCCGGAGGTGTGAAGCACAAGTGTAGGATACTTACGACAAGGTGAAAACGATAATTATACATATTAACAAACGATAAAAGCCTTAATAATTCAACATCGTCATCGTCAGTTGTGTGTACCTATATAGTTATACAAAAATACAACATATTGTACACTTTTTCCTTTTACTGTTGAATTTTGTAACGATAATATTTTATTTGTCGTTTTCTAATATGTTTGTGTTTATTATAATTTCTTAGGTGAACCTTTACCTTGTTACCTTTAAAACTGCTTCTTTATTTTGATTTTCCACTTTTCCAATAAATATTTTATATAAATATTATGTTGTATAATATAACATGTAGTTTGTCTCGTCACAATATTTTTGCTTTTCATTGTCCATTGGTTTTTAATACGGTTTCATTCATATATAATTTAATGTGTATTAAGTGTTAAGTAATGTGTGTGTAAAGTCGACAAGTCGTTTTATCTGACTTTATAGGATTAAGCATTGATTTAAAAAGTATAAATTCAACAATTAAGATATTTTGCCAAATATTCAAACCTTGCTCAATATTAAGATGTCGTTATATTATTGTCGTCGTTTGTGATTGCCCTTATTAATCCTTGTCAGCGATTGCCTTGTCGTAGTACTAGAATCCAAAGTGGCCTACAAGCATGAGCGTTGACTTAGTGCAGTCTTCTCACTCACTCACTCAATTTGTAAATATTGGTCATGTCCCAAGGTAAACTGACTCCTTTCAGAGTGCCGCTCAGCCACTTTTCCAGTGAGCCGGGACCAAGACCATAATCTTGATATAATGTTTTTACTGCAATTAATGCCATCAGCTACTTCTCTAAGTTTTAAATATCTATATATTGCCGTTTCGTTGAACAGGCCTCTTTAAAATTATTTCTCAATAATTTGAGTCTTATAAAATTGAAAGAAACAAGTATTATCGTCATCAAAATTGTAGCCCATCATAAGTCTACTACCAAATATAAGGCGTCAAAGCGATGATTCAAAGCACGGTCCTGATCAAACTGCATTCATCGACTTCCTGCATCTCTTACTAGGTCGTCATTCCATCTTCTAGGGGCCGCCTTATACTCCGCTGGCCGGGACGAGGCTGACACTCGAAAACCTTAATTCCATATCGGTTGTTGATTCTGAGAGATATGTTACTGGCGCACGGATCCGTCGTGCTACGTATGATGTTTATTATTACTCTTACTGTTCTACTGTAGATATCCTTCTTATGAAATCTATCACGCAAAGAAACTCCGAGCACAGCTCGCTGAGCGATCTTGAGCTCCAGAATACGACCAGCAGTCAAAAACCATGTCTTAGATATATACTCGTAAGTCGTTACTGGCAACAATTGTACAATCTTGTTTTTAAGTGTTGAAGTATATGTGACAAAAATATGTGTTATAATCTCCCAAACGCTGCCTAGCCGAGTAACAGATAAATGAGTTAAACAGTGTTTATAAATGTTGATTTAAATTGATACAGAAGCCTACGTAGCAGGGAAAAGTCCGTCACGCTGTTGTATTGCAAAAAAACGCATGAATCATGTGGTTCTTTTTAATAAAAGAGGAGGATAAACGAGCATGCGGCTCAGGTAATTGTAGTGTATATGACCAGCCTATTTATAAACATCCACAATACCAATGGAATTGTAGGCGAATTCCCGATATTTGTGTAAAGAATATGCTCCCGGAAAACTGCTGATGACAATATATTAGAGAATTATAAAGTAAATTGATCTATTAATGATAAGAAATAATGCAACCAGCAACTGAACTACAACGAAAAAAAAATCAGATATTTTTTTCAGTAGTTAGATGAAGACATTTTTATAGAAAATCTAAAGATTTCAAGACGCTGACATTAATTCTTATCTAGAATTTTTTCGCGCTTAGAAAAAAGTGTTTTGTCGAAGACGTACCTGACACTTCTTTATCGTCGTTTATAACATAAAATAAAATGATGCCTCACGAGTAACTTGCCGTCTGTTCTCTGTCTAATTTTTAAAATAATATTTCTTTACTATTTCTTTGTTTATAATTATTTATAATTAATTGTTTATAATTGTTTATAACACCAAGAACAAAATATTTTTGTACCTATTTACAAATAAAGAATTTGAATCTGAATTTGAAATTTGAAGTTTAGCTTTAAAAACTTGCAATGAATCTGTAAAGTAAGTATATCAGATATAAATTAATTGACGAGTGACGAAGTTTGCATTTAATTATCGCTTAGTTATATTCAAATAGCCAATCCAATGATATTTAATTGAAATTTAGCAGGAAAATAGATTAAAGCATAGGATATGATAAAATATACCTTCGTCGTCCCAATTCTAAACAAAGAATCTCTCGGTTATCCAGGAGTCTCGCGAATTCTAAGCAAACGAAACTGAGATCAGTAACTGTGAGAAATTTTTCTTGTATAGTTATTATTGAAAGTCCACTGGTTTGGAGAAAACCTCTGTCTTAGGAAGAACCAGCAACCAAGTGGGATTTTTTTTATATAAGAGGGGGCAAATGAGTAAGTATTGCGGTTTTGTCGCGATATGCGCTGGTGAAATACGAGATGGCGCTCTACAAACCACGCCAAGATTTTAGAGGCGAATTTGGCCTTCCCTTCCAAATGACCGCGGAACTGAACGTCATTCTCTCTGGATCACACATCCACAATACAATTAGGGGGATTTCATTGAGCCTATTATACTTGTAGATGGCCAGGAAAGGAGTGTTTTGCGTACTGAGCAGTGTGTGAATCACATACACATCAGGTATAGAGTACTCACATTGCGGGCTGGTCGGCGGTGTGTTCCCTCTGTCATCAATAGTCAAATTGGACGAAAAAAGGGATTCTAAAAGGTCGGCTTTCTCTTTTGCAGCGTGGGTCAGCGAGTTGTCCTCCCTGTGCAGAGATAGAAGTGATGACTTACAGAAAATTGCCTTGGACTGCCTGGGCGATCAGAATGACCAGAATTCACGGACCATGCGCATTCTGCTAATGTGCTCATACTTTAACTTAGCATTAGCTCTTTTGAAGAACCTGGAGGCGGAGTTATACTTCTTTTTAAGCATGCTGGTATTTACATCCCAGGACGCCAAATCGTCAGCCTAGGTCTGAAAACACTCCTGCTTACTGCGTAATGCAGTCTTACAGGAACGTTCAAACCAAGGCGGAGATCTAGCTTCGATGGGTACCACAGATGATGAAATAAAAAAATCATCATCTGTGGTAAGGCACCACATTAGTGACAGATCAAGGAACAACGCTAGGATCATCCCGCGAGAAGCAAACCCACCCCATAGGTGGGATACAAAGAAAGACCGCATTCCGTCCCAATCCGCCAACAATTATCAGACTAGACATCGGATCAGACATTGGTTCGAAGAGCCGAAAAAGGCGACGTTAATATCTGGATGAGAGGTCAGCAAAAGGTCCAACAGGGAAGGTACATGATTCTCCACATCTGAAACGGCGCAAGCAAATTAACCAGTTGTGTCAGACTATATATCAACGCAAAGATAAACGGATCTCCCCGCAAGATCGGGTAAACGTGAACCAAGTTATTCGGCGTGGTAGGCATTAAAATCGCCAAGGTTCATGTAGCCGGTGGAACGAAAAGGGGAGATCTCCCGCCGGGCATGGTGTTCTGCCCGGGGAGCGACCAACGCTCCGAGTGGTAGTTCTGAGCTATTCTATATATACTGATTTAACTTCGGAACTTTGTTACCGCGATTTAGGCTTCGATGTGTTTCGCTTGTGGCGCGACGACAGCGCCGCCACAGTTCACGATCTCGGTGGATGGAATCTGTTCTAGTAAGGAATCTTTAGCTACTTGGACGTGGTCGATAAGTCGGACTGTGTCGGCAGTGTCGAGTCGGTATTACCGCTATGAGACCTTTAGAAGCACCCGTAGACGCGGGGATAGTCGTGGCTGTCTACGCGCAGCCAAAAGATGAATAGGTCCGTACCTCCACGAGGCGTCGAGAACATATATCCTCTCTAAAGTATAAGCAAACTCCAGCCAGGGTCACAAAGTAGAGTTCCAATTTGTACCATGGACCTAACCTTTCCTGAAAGGTATGAACTATTAGCTGGAGGGAACACCTGCGTCTCGGTCAAAAAATGCAATGCTGACTTAACCGTCTCCAGATGACATTGGACGCCGTTAATGTTCGAATGAAGTCCCCTGATGTTGCAGAAGTACAAAACTAACGAGGTAGGACCACCATGGTTTTATCGCTCTGTGTGCTTCGTGCAGTTTTAGTAGTAGGCGGGATTCCACATCCCCCAGAATACGCGGGGTGAGCACCCATGCTCAGGAAGAGGAGGGTAGCTTTTGCGTAGATGCTCAGTGAGGGATTCTCTATTACCAGGGGTGCTGGTAATAGAGATCGCTACCACGTTATGGGATGTGGGGTGTTGGGCCTCCGGCCACTTGCACTTACCTAGCGAAACGCAAAAGCAAGGCCTCTATTTCACGCTGGTATTTTGTTAGGTCGTGGTACTTCCCCGGTTCAAGCCGACCTTTCTATGCAATAGTAGAAAAAGTCGCGTGGCTCAACCACTGTAACTTTGACGGCTCTATGGCGTAGTAGCTTAGCAATAGTCTTGCAGCGCTAAGGGCCGCGGGTTCGAATCCCGAACGGAACAAGTATTTGTATGACTTGTTCCGGGTCTGGATGTTTGTCCTTGTACAATTTATGTTTGTAAACTGCCCTTATCTGCGATACAGGAGAAAACCCTAGTGTGGAAATTACGTTTTTTAAAAATAAATATAAGTGTACAAAAAAGCTTCTTTTTTAAACATTAATTTACAATGTAAATATGTTACACATTAAATACGAAAACATTTAGAAAAAAGAAGTAACGTTATACAATAACAATAGGTAGCAAAATTACTTACAAAACTAATTTAAGAAAATCTTTGAAGCGATCACCACATTCCCAGGCGTCTTTATCATGTATTTACTTACATTACAATAACCCTTTTTATAAAGTCTAATAAAACTTTTAAAAAATGCTTGGCAATGGAAAGGCTTTTTGTATTTTCTCCTTTGTTGTAAAATCTGCCTACTACTATAACTGTGAGGGATCAAGTAACTTGAAATCTTTAAATGTACGAGTAGTTATAATTTCCTTTTAAAATTCAAGAAGTACGATTCTATAGCTTTTAGAATTAAAGAAGCATTGCAAATCGTCTACTGTGTACTAATTACCTACTCCTTTCTCTTTACGTGGTAGAGCCATGATGCAGTTATATTAATAGTATAGTTGTAGCACGAATGGGTCGGCTCGACCGGGGTAGGACCACGCTCTCACAGAATACCAGCGTAAAATAGCAGCTTAATGCTGCTGTGTTTCGTATGCTGAGTGTAGAGAACCGGAGACCCTTTTTACTGGAACAGAGGCATTCTATCTTAGTCCTCACGGCTGGCAACGCATCTGCATTTTAATTCGCAAACGATAGATGATAGATATAGATGTCTACGGGCCACAGCAACCACTTACCATCAGGTGAACTTTGTGCTCGTTTGTCACCCTTATTTTATAAAAAAAAAACTCCTTAAAAACATTCAAAGCACGATTATACAATTTGGCAATACGAGTCTGAATTTATCAAAAAATAACACATATTTATTCATAAAAAAATTTGTACTATTAGAAATATTATATACCTACTTAAGTAATGGACTAGTTCTAACTTAATCATGAATTTTAGGCCGTGTATATTGACCGTTAGTTTTTTCCGACAATGAAGTAAGTCAACTCGAATTTATATCAAATATTACAATAATAACTTATTAGAAGTAATTTCATGTTCTGTTTTTTCATTCATAAAATCTTTTTTACAAGAGCTTACATACTTTATGACCTGACCTCTTTTAAAAGTAAAAGATACTCTGACGTCATCGTTAGCTTTAAGAGACACTTAAATCAAACAACAAAGCCAAGTTTTAAAGTTTACTAAAGAATCTCTTGCTATGGGTTTAAAATTCTTTTTGCATAAATATTGATGCATATTTATAATTATTTTTTCTTAAAACGTACCCAAATAATATAATAAAAAAAAACATAAGAAAATCCACAACACCATATTATTCCGTAGGTGTCGTAATAGACGACAGACGAAAATGATATAGAAGATGTAGCAGTTTCTTCTTGATAACAGCAGAAAATAATATAAACTGCATTTGCTAACCCGCTTACTAAGCGTGGCAACTATGGCAAATATCGCTCTATGAGGTGACTATAGAGGAGGCCTGCGATCGGCTGTGGACTTTTAAAGGGCTGTTATGATTGAATGAATGATATAAAAAACACGACATAATGCTTCTGTCTAAAAAGCTCAATGCTAGCCTTCCAAAGTAACGACGGATCACTTTTAGTCACATAATTAAAATAAAAGTAGGTATATATACATACTTAAATAAATCGCACTTTAAACTTCTTTTAACTTAAGACTTGAAGTAACACCGAAAAAACACCTTGAGCGTGGTGCTCAAGATAGAAAGACATATAAAGACTGTGGTTATATGCCCGCCGGTACTAATTTAATTGTAAATTGATATTTTAAGTGAAGCGAAGAGTAATGAAACTAGTAAGCACTTGGTAACATAACCCGCTTAGATAAGAATTAAAAAAATAAGGATATGCGAGGCCCGCCAAAACTCATTGGGGTAGCGATAGCGTATTAATCGCTGTAGCAAATACCCTCTCAGAATAAGAAGTAGCCGAGCAGTGAAATATACTCGTATATTGCAAGTTATAACTTTACTTTTATACTTACAGTGAAATTTTAATCGAAGAAAATTTGTCTCTTTTTTTTTTAACTTACAATAAAAGATCGCTAAAGCAGCACAACTGTAGCCTAAAATATATTTACTGATAAATTCTCATCAATAGGTAACGGAAAGCCATTTTTAAATTTTCCTAATTGGCTCACAGTCAGTCCACAATAAGACAAATACTTTTGACATAGTAAGGGTAAGTTGAATTCGTTGTCAATTGCCAATCAACATGTATCGCTCATTCAATTGGTTATTTGGATGACTATCACAATGTTAACTACGATACTGCCTCATAAACAATCTTCTTTTATTTTCATAATCGAATGTTGTTTATAATATTCGAGTATAGTAGTCATTCTTCTGATATTTAAATAATAATGTCCTCCAGACCGAATTATGCGCGAGTGTGTGCACAAACACACTTATACTCTCTTCACCCTCACTAGTTCGATGGTACGACAATCTGACATGACTAAAAAGACATCAGGCGCAGGGCTAACGACATGACGTACTGTCCAAGGCTTGGGCGTGAGAAACGAACTTCCTGACGCAAAGCTGCTACTAGAATTCCTTGACATAAAAATCCAATGACTAATTTTAGCCCGTCCCGGGATTCGGACTTGGAACCAAATGAGAAGTAGTCGCGCACACGACCACTATACTAAGGCGTTCAAAAGGTAATAATTGTCAGTAATGAATGAATGCATTTATTTTTTATGCTTGTGTATTTGAATTAGGTGTTAAACACAATAACACAAAAAATATAACAAAGAAGAGCTTACAATATAGATATATCTTTCAAGAGGGTCTGAAGTCTAGAATTAGTCTTCTGTTAAGCACAGGGATTAGGCCAGCTTTGTGTCAAAGTACGTAATCTTTGTTACAGATCTACTCGGTAGATAAGGGACGTGAAAATGAAAAGTGGTATAAACATACGGTATGAAAAATTATTTGGGCTTAAAATACATAAGAAAGAAATATCCGCATAAAATTATAGTTAATTATAATAATAATAAAGTTTATTACAGATATACATATCCATATATATGTTTGTTAGTTATTAACATAAACTAAGTTAGTAAAAATATAATAATAATAATATTATTAACTTTGCAATACAAAGTTAACAATATAGCCTTTCTAATCGACATAGCTGTACCAAATACCTATAATATTAAAAAAGTAAGTAAAAGTAGTAAACATAATGAACTAAGCGAATAAATTGAAAGAATATGGAAATTAAAATAAGTTTTCATCGTTCCAATTGTACTTTCAGCTACAGGATTAATACCAAAATATTTGCATCACTGTATTAAGTTAGATTTACCTCAAAATTTATATATTAAAATTAAAATGCAATTTGACGGCTCCGTGGCGCAGTGGCTTAGCAATGAGTTGTTGCGCCAGTGTTGAGCAAGTATTTGTATGGCCTACAAATAATTGTTCCGGGTCTGGATGTTTGTCCTCGTGCAATTTATGTTTGTAAAGTGCCTCCACGATACAGGAGAAAATCCTAGTGTGGTAACGTTTTTAAAAAAAATAATGAAAAAAAAAGCAGCTATTTTAAATACATGTCGCTTAGTAAGAGAAGTTTTAGAAAAATAATGAAATAAGGATAAGGTGAATTAACGTAAAAAAATAATAATTATTACACGATTAATGAATTGTATGTTTTTGTATAACTACCTTTTAGCAATATATATCAGGGTTTACTTCTATTAACTTCTGGTATTCTTCTTATTTATTATTATTGGTATTCTTGGTATTCTTGGTGTCGATGTGTGCTGTGAAACGGCGGCGTAAGAACATCCACTACCACATAACATCCCGTGGGTGTTGCAAAAGACAAAAAAGAAGAAGAATCTGCGGTTACCAATCCAACTGCCAAGCGTTGCAACTATGGAAGGTATCCCCATGAACCCATCTAGGGGAAGGCTTATGTTCACCAATGGACTTTTTCTGGTGTGTAATGAATGGTGAATGAATATTCAATGTGTCGCTTTTATTAGGGTCAAAAAACTTGTTATAGTCATACATTATATAAATAACAGACATTAACACCCTTATCACTATAATCATCTTCAAGATGTCTTTGTTAGTCCACTCCTTGACGAAGGCCCCTCCAAAAATGCAATAGCTGACAAGCATTACTTGAAAGATTTAGCACGCTCATCTCACTTAACTCACCACGATGGGTAAGTGGATTAGAAAAACACAGCGCCGATACTCGCACTGGCATTTCTACTCTCTATCACATACATACATGAACACACAACTGTCACCCAGAGAATAGGCAGAGACTACGGACTTCCATTTGACACGATCCTGACACACCTCTATATACGAGTATGTGCGCATACATGCTCGTCAATTAAGGGTACTCCTAATCTGGCCCATTTTCAATATATCGCCAATTCGGTTTATAAACTTTTGTCAAGGGCGTCAGCTCCCGACTCTACAGTTCACATCTGCAACATAGATTTGCTTTGTCACTCTTTCCTCGTTCATGCTTTCTACATGACCAAACCACCGAAGCATTCCTTTCTTAATCCATCATCTTGCAAACCACACTTTTCGCACCCTGTCGTTCAGATTCAACCATGTTAGGACTTCTAAATGATCGCATTTCTACAGCATTTATTCTATTCTGGTGCTATTTTTGCCACACCCAACTTTCACTTGTACACTACAAGTAATGATCCATCCCTTCATTGAAGTCTGCTCCCCATCACACTGGATGATATATCCACTGGATAGTACAACATATTTTCTGCCTAGGAGTAGTAGTACGATTGGGTAAGTCTACTACTAAGCTACTTCGCGTCAGTGAGCAATACAGAATATGCACTTCTGTGTTCCGGTATATAGAGAACTTGTATAACTACAGGCTGTGAGGCATTCCTTTCTAGTCCGCAGTGGTCACAACGCGTCTGTAACCTTATTTGTTTTGAGTTGGCTGTAGCCGTCCATGGTTTGCAGTAGGCGCTTAACATTTTGTGGTGGTTCGCCCTTTGGTCATTTCAGTTTCAATTTAAAAACGTGTTTTAGAAATTTAGATTCAGCTTTTTTTAGCTTAGTTGGCCGTCAGGGCGAGCAGCTTTTAATCTAAAGGAGAACGATAAAGAAATGCAGATAAAGTTAGCATTTGGGGAAAATAAACGTCATCATATTATCCATTATATTTCGGCATCTTAAAATATTAAAATTTACGAGCCAAAAAGGTCTTACATAAAATATTCTATGAGAAATTTTCTCATAAATGTTAGTCTGTGCTCAGCTAATAATATCATCTATATCTACATATTCAATTTTGAAATCGATTCACTTAGCTCGTTAACGATCATACAAATATCGAAGGTCAATTACCATAGTGAATTCTATTTACATAAAATACGTTTGCATGTTACCAATTTACAATCAGCTTCGTACGGAATCAAGCGGAATTGCTCTGAACAATGAGGGCGGCATACGTGACGGGCCTACTAGTTGAACGACGTCCATTAACTATACGTATTATCCTCAATCAATAAAGTATACGTTACGTTACGGTACATTAACGTATGTTTATAAATTATTAAGCCAATTGATTTTAATTTAGTAAGAGTAATATAAGGAGCGTATTAGTGTCTCACGGCTGACGTACACAACATCATATTTAAAGTTAAGTGAGACAGTCTTTTCTTGACAATAATCTGGCAAACAATAAGGCGTCTACGAATTTTTCTGTCACCAGGTTGCCGCTACTTAGGAAAGAGGTGAAATATTTGACAGATTTCATAGCGAGGGAAGTTATTTTTTTAGTAAAGTGTACATATTAATGTTTCTTTCCGCAATATTAGTTATATTGTATATTTATTAGATTACAAATGGATAAACCAAACCACGTATATTACTTAAAGTTGAAGAACTAATACATACACTAAAAACTGAAAAACTCATAATTAAACGGTGAGCGTAAGATTTGACAATAATAGATGGTAGGTATATTTTACTAGATGGGACTCATTTTCTGTGTACGAGACCGTCTGGATAGACACCACCATCTTTTTTTTGCCGACATTACACTACTATTTATCAGCAGAAAGGGAAAGGAAAGGGTATAGAGAGCTAGTACAAAAACAGTCCATGATGCATTCTACGAGTATTCTCACAAAAGAAAGAACGCAACAATGGTTTAATAGAATAAGGATGACAAACGAACACAGTCCACCTGATGGTAAGTGGTTGCTGTAGCCCATAGACATCTACATCTATCCTCGTTTACGAATTAATAAAAGTTGTCAGCCGTGAGGACTAAGATAGAATGCCTCTTTTCCAGTAAAAAGGGTCTCCGGTTCTCTACACTCACCATACGAAACACAGCAGCATTAAGCTGCTATTTTACGCTGGTATTCTGTGAGAGCGTGGTCCTTCTCCGGTCGAGCCGACCCATTTGTGCTACAACTATACTATTAATATAGCTGCAGCATGTCTCTACCACATCGTCTTCTTTGTTTGAAGTTGCTATGGTCTGCATTAACCACTTACTTAAGTGGAATGTAAGTTTGTTTATCTATTCAATTTAAAAAAAATTAAATACTAAAGAATGTTATATCCGTGGCCAAAGTACTTGATTTAGCACCCAAAAGCATTTCCTCGATTTCTAGGATACACTTTCTTATACATGTTAATGGCAATTTTACGCCCTGTCTCTTAAACAATATGATAAAACATACATGGCAAGGTCAAAACACTCGACTTATTGCTTTTTGGAATTTTTTTCGTCCCTTCAAATATAATATCAAAAAGTAATAACTGTGGCGTGTACCGATAAATTAAGTTTAGACCGTACAAAAATTTTATTAGGTCAAATTCGAAATCAATTTCAACAACCTTTCCATCAGTTTTCAAATTAATTTTTGTGAGCGAGTAAAATGCATTTGTGAGGGCTAAGTATTTACTCGTATTCTATAAATTATTCGGCTACTATTACTTAATATTTAGCAAATGAAACAATAGTTGCGAATTAATGGCAATTAAGAATGCTTATTTTATTATACTTTTTAATCATATTTGAACCTTGATAATTTGAATAAACTTGATGCAAAGCAAAATATCAAAGAAAACTATCAAGGTTCCTTTGTTTACTAAATAGCCTTATTCAGAAATATATATTTTCACCTCTATAAATAAATTGCATAAAATTTCAATTAAAAATCTTGTGCTTTTTACATATATCAAAAAGTTTACAACGAAATTAATTTAGGTTAAGTTTTATTTTTACAGTCTAGAGATTAACGAAGAACATTAAATAAAATTTGAAAAGGGTGTAAGAGGCAATATATCCACATTTTCTTCAAGCGTAAACCTTATCTGTACCATAAAGTTACGTGGGTATGGAAGCTTAGTGATGGGGCTATCACCTCTGATTACTCAGGTGCAATGCCTCATATCCTGTAATTAGGCAGCCTCACTATTATTTTAAGATAGAAATATAGCAGTACAAGAGCTGTTCCTTGGCAGCAGAAATAGATAACACTGTAGTATCTACCCAAACGGATTCTTAGGCAGAATAGTCTTAACAGCTTATAACAATTGAGCGTAACTCGTCGTCATAGAACGTTCTATATATAGTTTTAACCGTTAGGTGTCCGACGTAGCGTGTCTGCTTTCTTTAGCTTTTTAGGAGGTTTTCCCCGTTTGGATTTCTCCCCCTATAAAAACACCAGAGACGTGGAAAGCGTCTTAAGCGAGCTAAGCCAGCCACGAGGCATAATATTTACGGTGAAGTTATGTGATAGTTTTATGAACTTGGAGGAGCTTATGTAAAACAATAAACCATTAATAGACGTGTATCTAAAAATTGATTACATTAATAAGCCATAGTCAATGCTTGAAGGCGATTTTTTTTATAGGGGAGGGGGCAAACGAGCGTGCGGCTCACCTGATGGTAAGTGACTACCGCCGCCCATGAACAACTGCAACACCAGGGGAATTGCAGATTCGTTGCCGGCCTTTTAAAAAGGAGAAGGCTCTTTTCTTAAAGGTCCCTAAGTAATATCGGACCGGAAAAATCGCTGGTGATAATCGATTCCACAAGGAAGTTGTGCGAGGAAAAAAAAATTTTCTAAATCGCACAGTGTTGGACCGCCAATCATCCAGAAGATATCGCGAGTTTTGGCGCGTTGTGCGATGGTGAAATTGAGCGGCTGGAATTAGTCCGAACAATTACTCAGAGCAATTTACCCAATTAAATCATTACGTACTAAAATAATTGTTCATCGGATAATTCGGTTGCGGTTATTAGACGGCACTGAATCGAAATTAATGCGCGAGTGTTAACCGCAAGCGGATAGGCCGGATGGAATTATCCGATCAGCGTTAGAGCCACAGTTAGTTCAGTGCTGTTTATCGATGTATCTTGACAGCAGTTCTTTCATTCGGAAACACATCAGAAATCTTACTCATTTACACTCCTTATGCTCTGTTTACATGTTGTTAATAGAAAATATTTTATTTTTTAAATTCCAATTAAATGGCATCATCTTAATTTTTTTAATAATAGTCAACCTTGTGACGTCATCGTAACTAGTAGTATGAGAAAGTTTTAAATTGCTCAGTGAGCCATTAAGAGGGTTCTAGAATTCTTTGTCTTAAATATTTTTTTATAAGGCTATCAGTAATAGATCCATAGCTATCGACATATATTGTATACCTTTATCAAAAGGATGTAAATACTTTATCAATCTATCATAGAGACTTAGAAACCTTAGCTATACCGTGTATAAGAGATAAAAAATATCCAGATCGGCGGCGGGCAAAAGTCTCAAAGGTTGTCAACGCAAGAACAAGAATGCTTCAATACGTCTCTCTAGCTATGTCTAGGTAGTTATGTTAAATCCAGGTAAGACTGTATGATAGACCCATGTCGAGCAGTACACACTTACGCGTTGTTAAAGACGGAAGTCTGTGATAAGCATTGCACTTGTGGTCTGTAAAGATTATCAGGAGAGGAAATAACATGAGTTAGCTTAAGTCTATCCTTTGTTATTTCCTTTTCTGGCTTCAGAGTTAGTCACAATATGGTTAAAATGTTGTGTAATATTAAAAAAAAAGTTATATCTTGCAGTTCAAGCTACTCTATATCCCGTGGTGACACCCACGGGCGGCAAAAAGGGGACAGATGGCAATGCCCAGAATCTTTCTGATAACAACTAAAAAAACAAAAACAGTGGCTGCCAACCCCCCTGCCACGCTTGGCAACTATAGCATAAAACTATATGCTATAGTTGCCATATATAACTATATTATGCAGTCTATGAAGGAGGCCTATGTTCAGCAGTGGACTTTTGATAGTTGTGATGATGATTATAAAGAGTCCAAGTTAAGTAAGAGTTTGTACGTGGTAGAGCCATGCTGCAGCTATAGTATAGTATAGCTATAGTATAGTTGTAGCACAAATGGGTCGGCTCGATCGGGGAAGGACCACGCTCTCACAGAATACTAGCGTAAAATAGCAGCTTAATGCTGCTGTGTTTCGTATGGTGAGTGTAGAGAACCGGAAACCCTTTTTACTGGAAAAGAGGCATTCCATCTTAGTCCTCACGGCTGACAACGCATCTGCATTTTAATTCGCAAACAAAGATAGATGTAGATGTCTATGGGCCACAGCAACCACTTACCATCAGGTGGACTGTGTGCTCGTTTGTCACCCTTATTCAATAAAAAAAAATCGGTTGTCTGTCGGTTTACTGAAGATAGTTGAACGTGACAACGCCGATTGTGCCTCTTTGTCGATCGTTCCGCGCTCTCGCTTGCACTTCAAGCCTTAAATGGAACGCCTCAGAGCGAGGTAACGCCGCATGAGTCATGTTTTTTAGTGCGTGCAGCCAGCTTCATCGAATTATAAGACGTTGTCACGTCAAAAAAAAAGTCGGCAGGTAGCTGACGCTAGTGTTAGTTGCAGAGACCTACGATAATAAAATATTCAGAATATTAATAGACTAAAAGCATTACATTTATATTTGTATTTGTAAGTGAGCTCTACCTAATTACCCTTTTAAGGTTGCGTCCCAAAGCCCATAATATAATTCACTCTGCTGTCTGTTTGTCTGTCCGACTGTCTTTCCGTCCATCCGTCCGTAAGTCACAGATGTCTAACTCGTAGGTGGAGTGGGTATCAGACCTGACATTTGGATAATTGGTGCAGAATATAGACTTAAATTATTTTTAGGGAGGGTCGCGTTCATGAATTAAGAGCCGGTATTTTTGTGGTAGTAATCTTCTAGAGCTTATTGAGTAGATTAGAAGTACAATTTTTATTATTTTTTTACTCCAAAAATAAAGAAATAGTGTGCTGTTAAAGTTAAGTCAGTCAGTTTTAAACAAAATTTTATTATGAGAGCCATCTCAAAAATTTTAAACTACACTTTCAGAATGCACTAACATTTAATGAAACTTTTGTAAAGCTCAAAAAAGCAACATAAGTAAACAATAAAATGCATCCAGATGTATGAACACTTATAGAAGATGACGTACACGAACACGAACGTTATAAAATATATTAGACATTATTAGCAATATTTGGTTATCTTAAGATTTGAAAATAAATCGATAGAACATCCTAATATATTAATTTATAAAATTTATTTTTTAATCAGTGAAAAACTCTGGAAGTTATGATGGTGTGACAGTTACGACGGATGAAAATAAGGAAATTATATGGTTTCTTATATTATGATTGCGGTACTCTAAAACTGCAGGTCAACATAGACACGGAAATAAAATATTCAGCTTTAAATTCAGGATCATATAAGTCTATGTGATACAAACCCAGAATATCCACTACCCTACATCGTTCCGTGGGAGTCGTAAGAGGCGACAGAGGGAAACAGAATCAGGGGTTGCGATGAATCATACTCCTTTCCTACTCAAAATAATAGAAAACCCCAATCTCCCAATATTATTTCCAATGTTATACAAAAAGGACGGCTAATTATAAAATATTCATATTATTCAATATTAAATAGATAGTTTTCTGTTGGTTACCACCCTCGACACGTACATTATTTCAAAACACTTAAAAAATGCTTAGCAGTTATCGATTTGGTAAATTTAAGGTCGGCCATTTTTTAGAACGTAATTTTATCTGTCATAAGCAACGAAACTACATTATCCTAAGTCAACTATTATGACATCAATTGTGATGGGCCGATTGAATGAATATATTTTACTTCCATCACATGAATGTTAGATGTGTCATAAAATACAATATATATATACACCAGTGCTACTTATATAAACTCTTTTAACTTAATTTATCAACTGAGTTTTTATTACAATTTATTGATGATTTTAAATGGAAGTATTTATGTTTCTGGAAGAGATATACAGTAGATACTCTATCTACAGCTCGAGTAACAGTCATTGTGAGAATGATAATTTTTTTAAGCAAGAGAAATTTCGACAAATTGATTGCATGCTCCAGAGCAATAAGAATTTTCAGAAAAAGGACACATAACATTACATGATATATGTACTGCGATTATTTTCAATTTTAAGTTATTCCACGTTATGTTGAGGCGGTGTAAGTGGATCCACTACCTCATTTCATCCCATGGGTATCGTACGAAGCGACAGAGGGAAGTTGAAACAGGCGATGGGCGGCAACATCTTCGTATTCAATAGGCAGTAATGTAATAAGAGAAAATTGTGCGTCCAACTGTTAAATAATTTATACTACTTTTATTTTTAATAATATAATCATAATTTTTCTTTTATTACTACAACAGTGTAAACTGGTTTAATAAATTCGTATCCTTGTAATAAATTATTACTGAGTGCACCTGTTACAAAAATGCAGTCGTACGATTATAAAATGTATGTACATCATTATTTTTTTAATGAGAATTAAAAAATAAACTTAAAAATAAATACAAATAGAGTTGGATTATTTTAAAATTGTCGCTATGTATCTAAAAGAAGCTTGAAGGACATTATTTTTTTAAAACGTTTACCCCACACTAGGATTTTCTACTGTATAGTGGAGGCAGTTTACATACATAAATTAGACAAACAAGGACAAACATCCAGACCCGGCACAATTATTTGTTGGCCATACAAATACTTGTTCCGTGAGGGACTTGGATAAGTGGCTCCCGGCGCAGCAACTCTTTACGTGGTAGAGCCATGCTGCAGCTATATTAATAGTGTAGTTATAGCACGAATGGGTCGGCTTGACGGCGGAAGGACCACGCTCTCACAGAATACCAGCGTAAAATAGCAGCTTAATGCTGCTGTGTTTCGTATGGTGAGTGTAGAGAACCGGAGACCCTTTTTACTAGAAAAGAGGCATTCTATCTTAGTCCTCATGGCTGACAACGCATTTGCATTTTAATACGCAAACGAAGATAGATGCAGATGTCTATGGGCCACGGCAACCACTTACCATCAGGTGGACTGTGTGCTCGTTTGTCACCCTACTTCCATAAAAAATATACATTGCTAAGCCACTGCGCCACGGAGCCGTTGTTTAGTTATATTATTGAGAAAGTTACACACGTTTATGTTATACATAAAGAATCATGCTTTGTTCTATGTTCTTTGCAGATTTATAGAACATTCTTATGGATAATAAACAAAAAAATAACTAATAAAATTTTATAAATTAATAGATTTGTGCACAAATATTCAAACGCTGCTCGATTTTAAGATGCTGTAAATCTCGTGCTGTCTCTATCACTATAAGTCAAAGTGCCTGTGACACCACAACACTTAAAATTGAGTAACTTTCGAGTATTTGGCCAATAACTACTTTAAATGAAAGACAATTAATATTAACAATCTAAGTAACTCTCTGGCAGTAGGAAAACGATCACTTTAAAAAAAAAAGAAAAGAAGATCAAGTATAAATAAGCAAATTAACAAACCTAGGTGACTAAGACACCGATATTAAAATTTGTTTGCTATTGAAATATAATAGTAATTTAGTTCTTAATATTACGTACTCATGTTAAATAAAGAATGATATCCTTTTCTAAGTACATTCTAATACCACAAAACATAACTTTTCTTTTTTCATATAAAATTACTATTTATTAGAAAAAGAACCATATGAACAGTTCCATGGAAAGTGCATATTGCAGAGTATGAAATATATAACGGCAGAGCTTTGCGTTACAGGTGTGAAATGTCGATAAAATAAAATGGAAAGAATGAGTAATGGTTCTTATTTTATACTTTTCTTACATTACGCCATTATGTAACGAAGTACAAATATTACGAAATATATAAAAATAAAATTAAAGCTACTTATGCATTGAGAATTCAAAGATGTGTGGATTATTATAAAAGCACAAACGTAGAAATTGGGAGATGTATGATAAATTACAAGAAGCATAAGTCGTTGAAGCTAAACAACTACTTTACTTTATACCGGGATTTTCTGTTACCTTTTTAATTTTTACATTTAATTCAATTTTGACATTTGTTGCCCAATAATCAAACGCTACTTAATTTTAATATGTCGTTTAAGTCTCTTCAGTCAATTTTATGTTACTTTGGTAAATTAATATATTGTTTTAATTTAATATTTTTAAATAATAAGATTTTTGTTTTATGTAGTAGGTTAAGTTTTATCAGTAAAATTAAAATAATAATCAAATATTTATGTTCTAAAATTAATGTAAAATGTAAAAAAAAAACATCGAACAGAAAAGTCAGACAAGTACAGATCGGAATATTTTTCATCTCTCTTCAAAATGAATTTTTTTTCCCTCATCTCGTTTGTACAATGAGTTTCTTTTCTTCATTAAGAATTGTTGGGAGAAATAATTAACAGTTAAAGTTTCAAACGTGCTTTGAAAAATAAACAAAGCGACGACTGTTTATTTGTTAATTTCACTATAATTTAAATAATGTTCATTCTAAGCGGTCCAACGAATAAACCTTATCTCGTTGAAAGTGGGTCAAAAATAAGAGAAATAAAATAGTATCACATATGAGCTGGTGCTGTAAAATGCCACCTGGCAGCGTTGGACTCAGTGGAGTGACGTACTAAGAGGCTCATTGGTGACCTTGATTTGGTTTAAACCAATCTTGTCAGCCTCGAGCACAGGCACAGAGTAGCCAGTCTCTTGCTATTCTATATGCATTTCGGTGAGTGTGCGGAGGAATTACACGCTTTAATTCCTCCCTCTCCTTTCCACCATCGGATGCATAAGCGGCCGGCGGGTCTTCACTCCTTTGTTGTCGACGCATTAGAACCAAAAGGTTTGCTTCGTCTTTTGTAATGCGTACAGTAAAGGAGTGGAATAATTTGCCGGTGTCTATCTTTTCATCCGAATACAATCTGGGCGTCTTCACGGCAAGAGTGAATAGGCTTTTGTTACGCTAAGACAGTGCAATTTACCATCTAAGGCTGCATCACCACGTACCACCAGATGGGATTGTGGTCAAGCACTGGCTTATAATAAGTTAAAAAAAATTAAAGTTCGAACATTTAATACCAAAGGTAACGCACTGAAACAAGTTTTTATGTTCACATAAGTTATTTTTACGAGCTTTGTATTAACTTGACCTGTTTGTATCTATGTATGTATGTGTGAATGTAATGGAGTTTTATCATACAATTTTCGCGCACTTCCAGACATCTGAATAATCGAAATTTTTGGACGATTATAACTATGATTCAGTATTCTCACAAGGATTATCACAGAAATAGCATCGCAGCATTTTTATTATAATATATTGTAAGGTTTCACGTTCCCCATGTCTTCCATAACGCAAATGAGCTTTTCATCGATCGGTGTTTTTTGGAGCTCGTTATTCCGCCGGATTAACTATAACATCAGGATGTCAAGTGTCAAGACCTCAGTTCCCTCGTAACCATGGGCGTTCCAAGGCGCTCTTAACGCTGAAAATTCTATTAAATACTTATTATTCCGTAAAATGGTGGAGGGCGCTATTTTCATTTGTATTATCAACTTTTTATGTTCTTTTAGTATTTACTGCATACTACAGAAATTGCCCTTAACTATATCATATTTTCAGCAATATAGAGCCATAGAAGCCAATACATGTCTATGAACTATAATAAGTCCATTAAAGAAAAAGACGATATCACCATCATATCGGAAATTGTTTACAGTTGAACATTTGTTCCATTGCATAAAAGATTTGTTGTTAGTCTCGTGTACGATAAAAAGTGAACTTAGGCATATGCCGGAATATTAATGGTATGGTGAAGTTATGTTCTTCATAGTATTTACTTCATAGGGTTTATCTTAGAGTTGTAAGTAAAAGATGTCACCATGGTCGACAAATACATAATATCTAAAAATATGCCTATAATATAATGCCTGTGTAAAATATCTAAAAATCTCATAGAACTTGTAGTGAAGTGGTCCCAAAAATATAATCTAAAATTTTACAAATAATTGCCGTGGATTAAAGTACATTTGAATATATAATTAAATAAACGTTTAAAAGTGAAAGAAAATAAGAAACGGTTTAATAATCAGCAGATAAATAGGAATTTATAATAATACTAGCGATCCGCATGGTGATCTTGATGACAGCGCCACCTACCGGGTCCAATTGTAAATCTAAACCATACAGGGACCCACTCAAACACACAAGAAATTCATCAAAATCTGTCGAGCCAGTTTCGAGTTTTAGCGAGACTAACGGAGAGCAACTGATTTTTATATATAGTCATATATATAAAATCAATTGCTCTTCGTGCACTAATCCGTCAAAATATATTACATTGTCCTTTTACGTTTGGTTTGTCAGGTAGAAATCGCTTAAAGCAATATGACCACCGTTTGTAGTTCATAAGTTTTGCGTAATTGTAACCAATTTGTATAAATGCAATAAAGAGTTATCTATCTATCTATAATTAGTAGATTTTAAAATAATGAGATGATCAGGCATACTTGGATATGGACTTATTGTATTGTCATCAGTTTTTAATACATCTGCAAAATTCTGATTATTTATGCGTCCCCACTGGGCAAAACTGCATTATAAATTTCAATTATATTTATTCATACACACATGTACATATATACATAAATGCGTACATACTATACATAGTTGTAGCTAATAAAAAAGTGTTAAAACATTGTTTCTTTTTTATTGGAATATTTTAAGTTAAAAAAACCGACACATTTGCGGTAAGTAAAAACAAATGCGAATGTCAGACTAAACGCTCTGAGTCTTATCATGTCAATACGTCGGAAGCTTAATGAAGTGAATCAACATTCCTTTTGCATCATTTATTTTAACATGTCGTTTCACTTCTTTCATCACTTCATGCTTAACATATAAACTAACTTGCGCACAACACAGACACAGAAACTGTACATGGTAGAGCCACGCTGCAGCTACAGTATGGCTGGTATTATTCATAATATTATGAATTGTCCGTATGGTAACGGAGTAAGAAACCTGATGACTTTATTTCATATCGTAGATTTCGTAAGAGTTAATTAAAATGAAAAATCCAGATGATTAACATATTTAACCAATAACTGGGAAATCTGGTACTAGGGCATTAATAGATCGGTTGAATCTGAAGCGAATTGCGTGCTAATGAGCTTTATTTTATAGCCGAATAAAAAGCTTTAATATCTTATATCGAAAAAAAGCATTTCAAAGAATTTTTGAGAGATTTACTTTAAACATTGGAATAATAAGTTGAATCTCGTAATATGAGAGTGATAAAAGTGATATCATTATTAATAGAATGAGGAATTACTTTGCGTAAATCCTTCTTAAAATATTGTTATTTATCTTAATATCTTTAAAGACACATCAGTTCTACGTTCACGTGAACACCAAGAATCTACTTCAAACAAATAAGACAAAAGATACGTTGTTAGCACTGGTGACTAAGATAAAATGGAACATAGCTTGTAATAATACTGGCTATTTCACCCGTTGGAATAGACTACAACAGTAGGAACACTGTTGCTTAGTGGCAGAAATATATACGAGCATGGAACCCAGAATACTCCTAGACTGATAATGATAAGTGTATAGTAAAAAACTAGCCCTTTGCAATATTTAGCATATGGCCGCTCGTATACTTCTTCCCCCACTTACTTTGCCCTTTTTCAATCCTATTCCTCACCTATAATGACGGTTGGGCGAAGGAAATACTGTACACCGCTGAGGTATGTACGGAACGTTAAATCTGTGAATACACCTGTGATCTCGCCCCGAATTATTAAGTGCTGGTAAATTGCGGTTAACTATAGGCCTGGTTCCTGTGCCGATTGGTAACGTACTACTGTTTTTCCTATACTTTTATCCCTTCATACTTCCTAAGTATTATTTCCTTGTCTTTCATATCTGTAACAATAAGTAAACCTACTAATAGTTTTTGAAGTGAAATCTACTTTAGAATCTTTGTAATTTGTAACTTGATGAAAAGAAAAAGAAAGAAATATAACCATCTATCATCATCAGCGAGAGAATGAGATAGAATACTGTTACAGCCTATTAAAGTACACTTTTGAACATAGTCCTCCTCTATATATTGCCTCATAGGGGGGATATTTGCCATAGTTGTCACGCTTGGCAAGTGGTTTTGCGACCGCAGTTTTTTTTTGGAACAAAGTTCTTTATCGAACGGTATGGATTGGACAGATGGGGGCTAGGCGACAAAAAGTGTAAGATTTTTCCGTCACGACCCCTTCTAGAGTAGTGTAGACAGCTTTGGCGGCTACAAGGAAGCGAGATGAAATAATCCCCATCTCCCTCGCACTTTTTCTTATCTTGACATGAAAGAAATATTATTTCATTTTAAATGACACTTTATTTTATATAATATAGACACCACTAATTCATTTATATGTATTTGTTAATCAATAATATAATAAGTTTATCAATAAAAATATACTACGAAATGAATTTCGTTCCAACCGAGTGTTCCACGACACTCACGCATGTTTTATTTTTATTTTTAGTCATTATTAGGAAAACGCTGCCCATCTGATTTGATTCCCTCTGTTGCCTCTTACGACATCCACGGGATGATATGGGTTAGTAGATATTTTTACACCGCCACTACACGGTCTATAGATAGAATCCAGTTTACAGTCTTTCCTATCATCTCGTTCTCCTTTTCTGAAGGTTTCACTTTCACCGCATATGAACTGCACAAACTTTTTTTAAACTTTTGTGATTAATTAAGCTAAAAATTTAACATACTATGAAATAATGTCTGGTGCCATTTTATGCATGAAACCACCGTTGATATTCACTAAAGATCGACGGTAGTAAACACGTAGGCCTATCCAATTTACATAATATATTACGCCAATTAACCTCTAACGTGTAAGCCTGTAGCGTTGGTAAAGTAGAGCGTGAAAAATTTTATCAGCATTCCAGAAGCGACAGTTCATTATATACGTGACTTTAAAACATTTTAATTTTCAAGAGATGCGGATAAAATATGTTAAATAAATAAAATATAGCAAAAGGACATAATTATCATATATATTTGTAACAAGAAAGGTTCTCGTGTTTCAACCTCGTACCGGTAAGAGAAGTGTAGGGTGACCCCCCCCCCCCCCCCCCTAGGTGGCTAAGGTCCGTGCTTTGTGGCATTCTTTGTGGCAGGTATATATTCAGCTGTAGATTTGTGATGGACTGTGATGATGATGATGATGAATTATTCGTAATTTCTTCGTTGCGTTACCTGAACGACTTGACCGATTAAAGTCATATTCATACAATGTAATTGTTTTATCAAGACGATGTTTTCTAGCATTTTAAATATATATATATGATTTAATAGGTAGCGCTGTAATCAGGGCAAAATTACATCTAGTGAAAAAATGTAGTGCCATAAAAATTACAAAACTTGGACCTGATAGGTAACGGTATGTTCGAGTATTTAATAAATTATATATTCGCAGAACAGCGGCTGCGGAGCCAGCTACTTTATGTATAAGTGTGGATATGCGAACTTTTCTCCGGATGTCAACGACACATGCACGTGGTGCATCCTATTAATATAACTGACAGACGACGTTTACAATCGAATAACAGCTGAAAATCCATTTAAAAAGTCAACCTCACATACTGTGTTGACAGAATAGACAGTGTATCTTGACTTTGTGTTCACACATTTACAGGCAAACGTGAGTAGTAGGCATTTTTTTTAAAAATGTGTATAATTTTATCACAACTGACAAAAGTCTCGTACCCATCAGTGCACATTAACTAATCTTTGAAAGCAATGAAGATGACAAAGGTCATCTATAAGTATTCAATAAAATGACATATTAGTTCAACCTGTATTCATAAAATATGTTTTTGATAATGTAACCTATGGCATTCACCAGATATAGAAGAATATAAAGATACTTAAAAAAACTTTCAATATATTACATAAGATAAGTCACTACCCTTCCCCCTGAGACAGTAGAATCAAAAATTAAAGTATCGATAAAAAACACAAAGAAAATAGACAGATACAGGCCCAGACACAGGCCTCACAGGAATCATCTATAATTAACTAACAAAACTATACATTCCTCAGAATGAGCTTTAAGCAAATTACTTATTATTATTATCGCGTTGAATTTTCATAATAATTATTTTATATAAACTATAACATGCGCACCAACGAATAGGCTTTGTTCAATAAGATTGGACACGCAAGAGCAATCACAGTACAATTGTTCCAGAAACATGAAATCTACAAGTAATGAGGGCGACTGAAATGTAAGACCAGAACCCGCCACGTGACCACCAACCATAAATTCATCAAAGCTGTAACGTAATTAGTATGTAACTTAAAAATCAAAACTATAATATTAACAAGTAAATTATTGTTGAGCTATTGCTGCAACACGATAATTTGATTATATAGAGCCATGCTGCAGCTATATTAATAGTATAGTTGTAGCACGAACGGGTCGGCTCGACCGGGGAAGGACCACGCTCTTAGCGAGCGAGTGTAGAGAACCGGAGACCGATTTTATTGGAAAAGAGGCATTCTGTCTTAGTCCTCATGGGCTCACGGCTGACAACACATCTGCATTTTAATTCGCAAACGAAGATAAATCTGGATGTCTATGGACCACAGCAACCACTTACCATCAGGTGGACTGTGTGCTGCTAGTTTTTCACCATTTTTCTATAAAAAAACAACAAACAGAAGAAAAGATTGAGGCAAAGAGGAAAAAAGGTAAGCCAATATTAAATAAATTAATAGTTCGGATTAGTTTTTAAAAAAAAAGGCTGAATGTGTGTCATACAGCGGATCAAAAAATTTGGCAGAAAGGAAAACAGAGTAGCGATTACTTCGGTGACAAGAGAGAACCAATAAAAGTTTAAGAAGACAATATTATTAAAAGCAGAGTACCAGATTGAGGTTTTTTTTAATACGTTTTACGTATTCATAGACTATGACACTTCGGAGATGAAGACGAATGTAAAGAATCCTTCGGCTTCCACAACACACAAATCGTAGGCAGCCATTTATGATAAAAAAGGTCACAAAATAACATATGACATACATATTATCCATACATAAAATATATACGTACATAAAACATAACTCTCCTGAGGCAGCCGGGTATAAACTGAAATCGAGGACGAATCGCTACAATGAATTCATAAATAAATAATGACTAGTATCGCGTCTGGTACAAATTCGACCATTTAATTGATTAAAGTGTGTTGTATAGAAAAATCATGTGTATATGTTCACTTTATTTTAATATACCATACGTGACTTTTTGTACATCTATAGCACAGTAAATTTCGAATGATATAGGTTTCGTACTCCTATTTTTACGATAAATATTATAGTACGACAGTTTTCGATGTTCGAGTATTAATGTGAAATTATACAAAACTTTGATTAATTGCTTCATATTTCATTTAGATATTTACGCATTACATATAACTAATACAGTTACCAACACGTCCTTTAAATTTATAAATTTATTAAGACTGTACTGAATATAAATTAACATTTATGATAAATTTGAACCAAAAAACTCTTCGCCTTTAATGTACTGACTGACTTTGATTTATAATAGTAATTTTAATGGTGTCCTCCAGAAAATACGTGGCAGAGCCATGCTACAGCTATATTATGGTTGTAGCATGAATAGCGACCTACTCGACCGAGGAAGGATCATGCTTTCAAAAACAGCTTAAAATTTCAGCTTAAAGCTGCTGTGTTTCGTACGGTGAGCTTCGAAAACCGTAGTACCTTTTCACTGTAACAGAGGAATTCCATCTTAGTTCTCAGGGGTGACATTCTATCGGCATTTTGATCTTCAATCCATTCATTCCATCTACATTTTTAAACGAGGATAGATGTCTATGGCTCGTACCTTCAGGTAGACTGAGTGCTCGCTTATTACTCTAATTCTGTAGAAAAATACCACCGCAGTTAACATCTGAATCTCCTTATGAATTATATCCATAGCTAATTATTATCCATAGCTTTAAAACGCACCAATGATGACTTACCGCGTGATTCTGAGTGGAGTAAAACTTATGGTCGAAAGATCAATCCATCAAAAACTCAAATAATACTTATTGGTAGCACAAAAATGAGCGCGAAGTGTATATTACATGAAATTCCCCAAATGGCTCTTAATGGAAATGTAATCCCCATGAGCGAGAAAGTTAAATACTTTTGAATATACATAGATCGAACTTTCTTTTCGGGTTATCGATTGCAGAAGGTAAGTTATAAACTTTTGCCTGTGCGGGATTCTTGTGAAGATTAAGAATCTACCTGCTAACTGCTACTAAAATTTCTCTTGCACAGTCTATTCTCCTCCAAATATTCGACTATTGATATCTAGATTTCACGGAGGAACAACAGAATAAGCATAAGCGACTTTAAAATTTCTGTATAAGATTTATATTTTGTCTACACAAATAAAGATTCAGTTCCACACTTTTGTACTACACTCAAGTGGCTGTTAATTCGCCTTCGCAAGAATGCTCTCATTTTATTTCTTCTTTACTGTATTTTGTTTAATCCCTTTTATCCCTCGTATCTTAAGAAACGTTTTATTTTCCTTCGCGATTCACTCGCATGTGCTATGTGATCGATTTTATTTTAAGCAATTTTATGGAAAGTCATTTGTTTTGGAATGCCCTACCTTTACCCATACGATGCATTAAATTTTTTTTATAGGCTAGGGTGACAAACAAGTACACAGTCCACCTGATGGTTGTTGTAACCCATAGACATCCACATCTATCCTTTTTTTTTATAGGATCGGGTGACAAACGAGCACAGAGGAATTGGTCTTACATATTTTTAAACGGTGTAAGGTTGAAAAATGAGCTCACAGTTCACTCGCAATAAAGTAACGATACCATCTTACTATCTGGATGCGTGGCGGTCCATTACTGTGCGATTTTTCAGAAGTGTTCTTCCTCTCACGATTTCGCTGAGGAATCCTTTATCAACAGCGATTTTTCTGAAACGGTACGACTTAGGGACATTCAAGGAAAAAGAGCCTACTCCCTTTTGAAAGACCGGCAAAGTACCTGCAATTCCTTTCGTGTTTTTGTGGGCGGCGGTACACTCACCATTAAGTGAGGCGCATGTTCATTTCATCATCATCATCATTACAGCCTTTCATAAATCCACTGCTGAACATAGGCCTCCCCCAAGGAATGCCACAAAGCACGGTCCTGAGCCACCTGCATCCATCGATTTCCTGCATGTCTTACCAGGTCGTCACTCCATCTCGTGGGGGGTCACCCTACACTTCGCCTATCGGTACGAGGCTGCCACTCAAGAACCTTTCTTCCCCATCGGTTGTCGGTTCTTCGAGCTATATGGCCGGCCCACTGCCACTTCAGCTTACTAATCCGTTGGGCTATGTCGGTTACTCTGGTTCTACTGCAGATATACTCATTTCTAAGTTTATCACACAGAAGTTTATCACCGAGTATAGGCCTCTCCATAGCTCGCTGAGCGACCTTGAGCTGCCTCATACGGCTAGCAGTGAAGGACCACGTCTCAGATCCGTAAGTCTTCACTGGCAATACGCACTGGTTGTACAAATATATATACATGTTCGTTGGCCCACTCTTATATAAAAATATTCACCTGAAGGTATGTGGATCAGGGATTATAGACCCCTACATTTCTCCTCGATTAAAAATAAAAATGCAGATGCGTTCTAACTCCTAAAACCCTTAAATGGATTACCTCGTTATAAATAAAAAGTTTTAGTTATATTTGTCAATACTGATTGGATGCGTAAATATTATAAAATAATTTTGTTTTATTGTAGTGCCACTCTTAAATGACGCTGTTATTCGACTGTAGACTGTAGTGGATGATAATGACGACGAACGTATCGATAAAATTCAGGACATTTTCTACACCTTAAATTGACTAAAACAAATGTTTACGGATCTTATCGCTTTCTATTGAACCATGGGAATTTAGAATATATTAAAATAAACGACGAGATTTAATCCGCAAAATTTATTTTTTAAATGCTGTATTTGTGTAACCATAAGTAATTATACCATCTACTTAATTCCATGCAAATTTTTGCAACCACATTTTCATGGATTTAAAAATACAATGTTCCTCATAATATGTCATGGAAAAGCAAGCCCTTTTAAAATAAATGCTCCATAGTAAAATGAGGATTTACGATGTACATTTAAAAGCTTTTTGGGTCACAAATTTTCCCTATATTTACTAGTCACATGAATATATGCATGAACTCGTATCAGTAGAAATTAACTGGATGCGACAATGGTACAACAAAAGCAAGCAAAACGGTAGACATTTATAACAGCGAGTACACTGAAAATTGATCCCTTGTTCTTATGTCGGAATTACGAATAAAGTACAAAATGACTTTACGATAAGCAGAAAAAGAGTACTGTCACTTAGTATGGGTAATAATAATGTCCTTCAGATGGAATTTCGGTCACGGTGGCCAGGCTCAACGGAGGCTAGCTATCGGCGCAGGACAGGATTATAGTGCCCGAGTGTATGTGCAAGCACAGGTGCATTCTCTATTCCCTCAATCTCATAATCTAATGGGACGGTAATTCGACACGACCGGAAGGAGATCAGGCAGAGGACCAACGGCTTTACGTGCTTTACGAGGCACGGGAGTAAAATACGAGAATTTCTTGGCCGAAAAACCCAATAACTTATTTTGGTCAAACCCGGGTTTCGAACCTGGGACCTCATGATCAGCAATAGCATTTACAACCACTAAACCAATGAAGCAGTCTCTTAGTAAGGCTACAAAGTAGATTATTAAATTGCATCAAATATAACATAAAAATAGTACTTTTTACTGTTGGTTTAGTTTAACGCTAGACTCAATTTCAAAAGTAAACATTACTCCTTAAAATTATATTAAGTGAATAGGCAGTTTTTCCCCCGACGCACATTTCTAGATCCTTGACACAGCACTAGTGAGTAGCTTCACTGACAGTACATATACATCTGCCACACACTTCCACAGCTTTCATATTTTACGCTAATGGTTTATATAGCAGTTAAGTAACATTAAGTAATATATATATATATTTCATTAGGGAAGTTGAAATTATATTTTTTATTTAAATTCTATGAATAACTAGTTGACCCGGCAAACGTTGTTTTGCCATATACATTAAAAATAGCGATTAAAAAACAGGGGTTGATCGTAGAAGGGTGAAAATTTGAAGTTTTATGTATTTTTCAATGCTAAATCATAATAAAATTAAAATAAAAAGTTTGTCAAAAAATAATTTAAAAAAATATTTAGGGGTGGGTCACCCTTATCATTTAGGGGTTTAAAAAATAGATGTTGGCCATTTCGCAGACTTACCCGATATGCACACAAAATTTCATACAAATCGGTTGAGGCGTTTCGGAGGAGTTTGGTAACAAACACCGCACACGAGAATTTTATATATTAAGATGACTATTCAATAAAGATTATTAGAATTTAAGTAATTATTGCAGCTATAACTAAAAGGGCTCAAATTCATTTAGTTGGTGATTACCAGCTGCCATAGCAGCTCTAACTCCTATTTCAGCTTTAGTTCATTCTTCTACATTAGTAACTGCTAGGGTTTATTTATTAATTCTCAGCCCATCAAATGTCCACTGCTGAAAATAATCCTCTCCCATAGCCTGGTGGTGCAGGTTGGTTGGCAACCGCAGTTTATTATTATTATTATTAAATTCTGTTTGTTTCGTTTTCTTTCTCGCCTTTTATGGCCCTCATATGGGGTAGTGGATTATTTTACGAAATAATTACATGGTGATTACATAATTTTTTCGTAATATTATATTTACAAATCATTTATGACGACAGAATAAGAAAATTCACACGTAATATCTACTATTAGGCGTTAATTATACAATTCACTATGTTTTTTTATAGGATAAGGGTGACAAACGAGCACACAGTCCAACTGATGGTAAGTGGTTTCTGTGGCCCATAGACATCTACATTTATCCTCGATTACGAATCAAAATGCAGATGCGTTGGCACCCGTGAGGACTAAGATGGAATGCCTCGGTTCCAGGAAAAAGGGTCTCCGATTCTCTACACTCACCATACGAAACACAGCTGCATCAAGCTGCTATTGTACGGTGGTATTCTGTGAGAGCGCGGTCCTTCCCCGGTAGAGCCGACCCATTCGTGCTACAACTATACTGCTAATATAGCTGCAGCATGGCTCCACCACAATTCATTATGTAGAAAGACTTTTTGCTTGATTAGGAACTCGTCTGAATTGATACCACCCTCTTGTCTGTTTTTGCTGCTAATCGGCAATGCACATGCTGCCATATTTCAGTTTAAACGGTAAGAGAGCCTGTATAATTACCGATTGTGATGCATTTAATTTTTTTCCCAACGATGACTTTTTTATTGGTTGCAAGCGTCCACGAGTTTAAGTAGCCACTAACCATTAGTTGGACATTACGCTCGTTTGTTACCTTAATATAAAGGGTGTTAGAAACAAGTAATTTTTTTTTATAGGATAAGGTTGACAAACGAGCACACAGTCCACCTGATGGTAAGCGGTTTCTGTGACCCACAGACAAGTATCCTCGATTACGAATCAAAATGCAGATGCGTTGTCACCCGTGAGGACTAAGATGGAATACCTCGTTTCCAGTAAAAAGGGTCTCCGGTTCTCTACACTCACCATACGAAACACAGCAGCGTTAAGCTGCTATTTTACGCTGGTATTCTGTGAGAGCGTGGGCCTACCCCGATCTAGCCAACCCATTCGAGTTTCTTATGATTTATTATCCGTTTGCTAATTATAGTATTACGGCAAGTCACACTTGGGCGAGAACTATGTCTAAAAGGCAGCAGCTTCGAACTAAAAAAAAATTTGATTTGGTAAAATATTAAATAAATTCTCGAGGAGGAGGAATTGATCAATACTTGTATACTCAACCAAATTTCTATTAGTATGTAGAAGAAACAATGTTAGAATCGATAATTGTTTAAGGACCTAAAACTATTTTATAACGCCGAAATAGAGGTTTTCCTATTCACGACCATTTACACATAAAATTTACCACAGGATTTTGGTCCAACGTTAGCATGTTTGGAATAAGGAAGAATGTACTTATAAAGATAATAGATATATAAAAACAATAGCTGAAATTAAGTTCTCATTGTAAGACAACTATGATATAACAACTACTCCAGTTAAGCTATGACGTGAAGCGAAATTAAGTCAGTAACATTTACTGAATGAGAGCGGTTAAGTAGATTAAGACCAGTTCCGTTTTAATTGAAAATGTAGGAAGATAATCATTTTCCTTGAAAGCTATTCTAGTAAGATACAATATTACAAATCTAATGATCATTGAAATGTAAATACCAATAAAAGTTATATTTTAATAGTTGAGTGTTTTCTTTGGTCTATTTTTATTTGAAGTTTCCAATAACTGGTAAAATTACTTTACGTTACGTTTTAATAACTCCAAGCTCATTTTTTAAAACTCTATTCATAATTTTGTTTAAATTACGACCAATTAAAATATTTATTAAATGCAATCAAATAAAAACTCAAAAGTAGATTTTTTACAATTACGCGCCCAAATGTCAAGAATAAATACATTTTTTGCCGCAACCACTCGCGTCTATAACTCTTCTATAACTCTTTGGAAACTGTGCCATATGGAAACGCCATGCCGTCACTAATCTCTCAATAATTTACTTACATACATATAGTAATATAGTCACCGTATTAAATCATTATTATGTAAAAATTGGTGTACTCGACAAGCTCTACAACGTTACTCAATAACTATTTTGTCACTGGCCACCAATAATCTTTTATTTATTTATTTGAATAAATAAATAAATAAAAGATTATTGGTGTTTGTGGATTACAGAGATAGGTACATTATTTTTAATATTCGTTGTTTGTCGGCGAGTACACGCTCTTAAAACCATAAATTATTATGCACCATCACCTATACTAATACAGTTAATTACAAAAAACAAAAACAAAATAAAAGATAGTTATATCAAAGTTACCTACCACAATTACAAAATATTTATAAATAATAAAAAAAGAAAATAATAATAGTAATAAACAACAAAAACAATAAACAAATCAAATAAATCAAACATAAAAAAAACAAAAGTATCAATAAATGTATTCAATAAGGGGTAATATGTTAAATTATTTTACATGTACCAATGCTAAGATTTAGACAACTAATTCCATCAATGGCCTCAAAACTTTAAATCTAGACTTTTTTCCATACGGATGATAAATGAGTACACAGTCCACATAATGATAAGCAGATGTAGCCCAGCCCATAAACACCTAGATCAATCCTCGATTAATAGTCATAATGCAGGACACGTTGTCAGTAAATGTGCCTTTCGCTTATTTGCCCCATATTTTTTTTTCAATATTTTCGTCACTAAAGTACTTGTACATAAGTTTGCCAAATAAATCTGGAAAATACTTAACGAGGCGTCTAGTTGAAGTACTCTTGTTGGTTTCAAATGAAATATGGCTATGAAAAGGTAATAAAATTTTTACATTTTAAATAAATTAATACGAATTGTTAAATTTTTATGTATGAAATTCTTTTAAAAGATAAACTTCATACAGTAAAGGAAAAAAGGTCGAAATGGAAATAAAAAAAATTGAAAAGGACAGCTAGGAAAATATAAATTTATCAACGAACACCGCAAATTAGTTTAAGTGAAATACGTGTACCTTTACTGAAAAGGCATTTGTAATTCAATCAAAGTACTCTCAGGTTTGTGAGTCAACCGCAAACGTTGGAGGCTTTATTAAAACCAATAACTCGGGTTTCAAGTAAAGTGGGCCGAGGAATTTTGTTTAAGTTTACCGCAAACTTCAGCCTGGACAAAAAAGGCTGTCGTAATAGTTTGTTGTTTTAAAGTTTTTCAGACTAATAATTGATGATAGATGACTGTGTATAGATGACTGATTAGTAGTAAAAGTTGAGGACAATAAAGTAATAATAATAATAAAAATATTTATTGTCACACAATAACAAGTTTACAAATTAAAACTAAGTATATACGTAAATATAGATTAGATAATATTAATGCTAAAAATCTATAGTAATATTCTTGCCAGGATTGGCTTGTGTCTTTCATTGGCTTTTACTTCCAATGTTATCATATGTATCAGGTATCAGAAATTAGTAAGTTTACTTTAGCTGTAAGATAAAATTTACGGACATTAGTGGCAGTAAAATATAAACAAAATGTTTATCTCTTCATTTGGTTTGACGGGGAAAGAGCACGTTTATTTTTTTCTTTTAGGTAGACAAAGTTTATATGTATGATTTTTTTTGGTATTGTTTGTTACTATCACTAAATGAATGTGTTCATGCGAAAAAACATAAAGAAATTACGTCAACGCTCCATATCACAATAATGGAAACGCTGCTAGATATGTACTAATTAGAGAACTTAAAAGATGTCTCGAAAAAACTTGTTCTTTTACAAGCGATACTACAAAAACTTGCATAAACTGCAACTATTGAAATATATGCATTGATTCCCATATTATTTTCTATCAAATCAACTAGCAAGTTTGAAATTCATAATACGCTCTGGCTTTATTGTTTATTGTACTAAACAACCTAGACAAAATGTTAGGAAATAGACAAAAGAACTAGTTGTTTTCCGCGACTTCACCCGCGTGTAATTCAGGGTTTTAATTATGTTGCGCGGAACCGTAATTCTTTTTCTAAAATATAAGTAGCCTAAGTTACTCATTATAACATCAGCTATCTGCCAGTGAAAGTCCCGTCGAAAGCGGTCCAGCCTTTTCGGAGATTAGCCGGTACAAACACACAGACAGACAGACAGGCAGGCAGACAGACAGACAGTCAGACAGACAAAAATTTTAAAAATTGTGTTTTTGTTAAGAGTACCGTATATACTTTCATATGCATTTAGTAAAAAGCTGGTTTTTTAACATTACAAATAGACACTTCAATTTTATTTATTTGTATAGATTACAGAAATAATAAACAAATCTTCATTTCAGATTCTTATTTTTTTCTTTACCATTCTTATAATATGTTACCACCGAAACGCTAAGATTCATACATTCCTTGAAATGAAAAGGAGGCGTTCAGCAATTCCCAGAGGTTAAAATCGTCTTATATTCTTTAACTTTCAGTTTTTTTTTTATTTCCTAAATTACGTATCGTAACCAAAAATCGTAAACAATATTATTATACAATATAATATAATAGAGTTATTTTCTACAGTTCTATAATGTGTTTGTATAAATAGTATCAAATGGCATTCATTCCAAACAGAGTATAATTAAACATGCACGTCTATTGGAATTATTTTAACGAGGTGATATTTTAGCGCAGATAAAAATGCTACGGTACGAAGTAAGTTAATCAAGCAAAATAGATTGCAGTTCTCGCAACCTGACTCGAATGTAAGTTCATTTACAAAAGCGAGAATAATACCTATATTTGTTACAAAAGGACAGTTTTTTTTTTCATAATATTTTAAAGAAACTGTTGGTGCCAACAAGAGCATTGTTAGTTTTGGAGAATAAGGTAAAATGCTTGAAAAAAGCCTGTAATGGTACTCGCTCTCTTACTGTACACCATAACATTGCTAATGAGAATATATTTGTACTGCTGTCAAGTACCTAAGAAAAACGGTGCATCAACTTCTGATTTAAATGACAAGTTAATACAGCAAAATGTTGGCAGGAATTCAACCACCGTCAGATTGTTGCACCTGTTTTCCAATATATATATAGAACCAACCCCTGTAAACTAGTAGTGGAAGAATCGATACAAGTGATGTCGATATAACTCTCAAGTTATTATGACTGTTTAGGCGCTTTAAGAACTTTAGATACTGTCATCAAACTATCTGCTGGGTTAGACTGTCATCGAAATCTCCCAAAAACTGTGCATTGTCACACATCAACATATCGTGAGAAAGTTTTCTGATCGTGATCACTGCAAACACCTTGATTGGAGAAGCCAGTAAATTCATTATCATTTGTAAGAACGAATCTAGAATGTTTTGGAGTTTTTCTTTATAGGGTAGGGTGTAAACTAGCACACAGTCCATCTGATGGTAAGTGGTTGCAGTGACCCATAGACATATACATTTATCCTCAATAAAGAATGAAAATGCAGATGCGTTGTCACCCGTGGAGACTAAGATTTAATGCTTCTTTTCCAGTAAAATGTTTCTCCGGTTCTCTAGACTCACCATACGAAACACAGCAGTGTCAAGCTGCCCTTTTACGCTTTTATTCTATGAGAGCGTGGTCCTTCCCCGGTCGCGCCGACCCATTCGTGTTACAACTATACTACTAATATAGCTGTAGCATAGCTCTACCACGTATAAGTCTTGAATTATATTGGTTTCATATCTTTTGAAGAAAACAATACTGAATATACCTCTGCATTTTTGTGCAAATAGCTAAAATGGTGGTACCCACCCAGACGCACCAGATAGAATAAAGTCCTAATCGGAATCGCAACAGAGTTGCCATATTCTTACTAATATTACTATTATTCTATACGTGGTAGAGCAATGCTGCAGCTATATTAGTAGTATAGTTGTAGCACGAATGGGTCGGCTATACCAGGGAAGGACCACGCTCTCACAGAATACCAGCGTAAAATAGCAGCTTTACGCTATTGTGTATCGTATGGTGAGTGTAGAGAACCGGAGACTCTTTTTACTGGAAATGAGGCATTCCATCTTAGTCCTCACGGGTGACAACGCATCTGCATTTTGATTCGTAATCGAAGATATATGTAGATGTCTATGGGCCACAGTAACCACTTACTATCAGGTGAACTGTGTGCTCGTTTGTCACACTTATCCTTTTTTTTTTATTTTTTTTTTATAGGAGAGGGGGCAAACGAGCATGCGGCTCACCTGATGGTAAGTGACTACCGCCGCCCATGAACAACTGCAACACCAGGGGAATCGCAGATGCGTTGCCGGCCTTTTAAAAAGGAGTACGCTCTTTTCTTGAAGGTCCCTAAGTCGTATCGGTCCGGAAAAATCGCTGATGGTAATCGATTCCACAAGGAGGTCGTGCGAGGAAGAAAACATCTTCTAAATCGCACAGTGGTGGACCGCCAATCATCCAGATGGTGTGGATGGTATCGGGAGTTCTGCCGCGATGTGCGTTCGTGAAATTTGGCGGCTGGGATTAATCCGAACAATTCCTCAGAGCACTCCCCATGGTAGATGCGAAAGAAAATGCAAAGGGATGCAACATCTCTTCGCAGTGCCAATGAATCGAGCCGATCGGAAAGGGCTCGGTCGTCGACAATTCGAGCCGCTCTGCGTTGGATGCGGTCAAGTGGAAGGAGCTGGCACTGGGGAGCCCCTGCCCAGAGATGGGAACAGTATTCCATGTGAGGCCGAACTTGCGCCTTGTAAAGTAGCAGGCGGTGTGCCGGCATGAAATACTGTCCCGCTCTGCTGAGCACGCCAAGCTTTTTAGAGGCCAATTTGGCCTTCCCTTCCAAGTGACCACGAAACTGCACGTCACTCGATATGTCGACTCCGAGGATACCGATACTGGCTGAGGCAAGAAGGGGAGTGCCTTGAAACTGAGGAGATACGACAAAGGGGTTCTTTTTAGCGGTAAACGCGCAAACTTGTGTCTTCTGAGGATTAAATTGGACTAGATTTAGTCGCCCCCAATCCGAGACTATCCTATAAAAAAAGTATTGTTTCTCTTATTCATGATCGCCGGCCTAGCAATCATAAGCGATGACTGATCATAAAATTTAAGGTTCGGATCCCGGTTGTATGTAAATCGATTATTCCAGTTTTCTGTCAAGAAATTCACGCTTACAGCACAGAGTCAGGAGGCTTTTTATATACAATAAGGGTGACAATCGAGCACAAAGCCTATCAGAAGGTAAGTGGATGCTGTAGCCCATAACATCTGCATCTATCCTCGATTAAGAATCAAAATGCACATGCTTCTAGTCACTCCTAAGTATTAAGAGGACTAAGATGGAGGCTAAGAAGGAGCACACACTCGTGTACTGTAATCCTTTCCTGCGCCGATGGCTAGTCTCCATTAAGCCTCGCTACAGAAGCCAAAATTCGGTCTGGAGGATTCTTATTAATAATTTTCTAGATCTAAATTTTTATTTAGATCTCATTATTATCCTTTGTCTTTAGATTCGTCAAAAAATAATTCATCTCTAAATCAAAGCAGTGTTCCACATTTAATTACATTAATTTACAATCTTATCTAAATTATCATTTTCTTAATACTTATTAAGAAGATATTCGAAGCGTTCCTCAACACGGAAGCATGGAGGCGTATCAACTTTCTCGCACGAAAGATTATTTGCTTGTACGAGTAGACTTAATCTACGTTAAATTTGGGTTCTCAATGCTACAGATAATACTAAAAATATAGAAAGGATTTTGGAACAGTATTTACTTAACAAATTACGTAACAGATATTACATGATTCCACGAATTGACCTATAAAGGAGAGAGGACAACACACAACATGCTATATATGCTATATATGCTTTATATACAAGTGTGCGTGTATGATACAAAAACTGCGGTTGCCAACCCGCCTGCCAAGCGTGGCAACTGTGGCAAAATCCTTCCTTAGTGCGATCGGATAGGCCTATGTTCTGCAGCAGCATTTTTTTGGCGGTAAGGGATAAATTAATAATACAAATGTGGAATTCAAATAGATTTTGAACTCTTTAAAATTCAGTTGAATTAGTCAAAATTCATTTACGTGCTACGTGGCTGCCCGTTAACGAATACTCAAGGTTTCATTAAATATATGTACGACCGTATGTATGGAAGATTTAAAGTTGTTCAGCAAGCTAAGGAGAGGGCTAGAGTTTTCTACGTGGTGGAATCCGAAACCAAGGTAAAACAAAGAAAACCAACATCTCAGACCGACGTAAGCTGAAATGGCAATGGGTCATATAGCTCGAAATACTGACAACCTATAGGGTGGAGGGTCCCCTGTGGTATGTATAGCGCCCTCCCGCTCCCACTAAATTGACTGACCGACCTGGTAAGACATGAAAGAAGACGCTGGATGCAGTTACCTCAGGACCGTGTTTATTTGGAGGATGCGTAATATATCCAGCAGTGGACTTGTGATGGGCTATAATGATGATGATGTCTACAATTGTACATGTCAAAAATATGTTTTAAACTATATTAACGCATGTTCACCTACAAAAGCTGTAATATTCTGTTATTCATTATTTAAAATAGGTTAATGATTTCTAATATTTACGCGAACACTACACATTTAAATAAAAACAAATTTTACGGATTTTATCGCGTATATTAACTTATTTTTTATATTCCCGACGTTTCGGGTGCTTCACGTCAGCTATATGTTCTTTAACGCTGGTTTTTTATAGATCTTTTTGTTTGTCCTATGTACGAGAGACAACATTCACAATCCAGCTTGTACACTCCTGCATCTTGTAGAGGGATATGACACTTGACGGATGGTAAAAATTGACCAATCTTGTTCAGCGGCTTGAAATATGTTTTAATGGAAGCTCGCTTCAAGATGTAGCCAACCTTGTCTGTGACTCCTCTGACATAGGGTACAGTATACCACTGCTGGACTTCAAGATACTGTAAGCTCATTCTGCATAAATCGAACCAAAAATTAATATTAAAAAACTGAAGGTCCTCAGTCCCCCGTGACCACGGGTGCTGGAAAGCATCCGAAACGTCGGGAATATAAAAAATAAGATAATATACGCGATAAAATCCGTAAAATTAGTTTTTATTTAAATAAAATTGCTTATTTAGCATTGTGAAAGCGCAAAGTTTTCTTTTATTATACTACTAAGTTTGTACAACAACACAAATACACGAAGTTTGAAATTGCTTCGCGTGGAATGTGACTAAAGGGATTTATAAGTTACGAAATCTTCATGGAAGAACATGCAAAATATTATATGTTATTATTTTTTTATGCTCAATAAATTAGACTTGAAAATAAATAATAGAATCGTCACATTGCGAAAATCCATTATATTAAAGATTTTAAAGTATAATTAGCTAAAATCCGCGTAAAGTAATAATAATTATGTACCTTTTCACTTATCCCAATAGCACTCCTAACACCAAAACACTAGGCAAGACACATTACTGTCGACACGTGTTTCGCCTCTGAGATCATCAGTAGAAATAGACGTCTAGAGCTTAGCTCCTATAAGAGCTAGTATTAGTGGTGCACATAATTATGGGAGAGCTCTTCAAAGTAGGTAAAACACATTATTTTAATTTTTTACGTGATACTTAGCTTATTAATTTTTAACTTCTTTAATTCACTTAAAAATTACTTAAAATGATTGCCGAAAATTAAAAATAGTAATGTACTTTACACGAATATATATAAATCCTACTTGGGTTACTCGTAAATTGTTAGCGATATAAAATAATATTAAATTATTTCATTTATTATCGGAACGGAGGGCACAATTTGTTCAAACCGAATATGAAACGAAGGGCTCTTCTTGTCTGATTGAATTATTTCAAGATTTCTTGTGCCTTTTCCTCTTTTGATTTTAGTCAAAATTACTAAGTGGAAATAATGAAAAGATATCGTCATGGCCGTCAGGGTATGGCGGTATTAAAAGCCGAAGTATAAATAAATAAGAAAATTCTAAGACTTTTGATATTTTTTTTTTACTTTAATGGTAGATAATTCAAAAAGAAATACATTTTTTAATCAAATATATCTTAGAGAGACTATTATCGTCCCATTATAAAGCTTTACTTGAGGTAGATAGTGTGTAAGGTAGATATAGTATTGTAAGAAATATATTAAAACTGCTGATTTGTTTTGTTATTAATTTTGTGCGATGACTATAATGATTGTAAAGATTGATGATGAAAAATTCTAAGTTGTAGTAAGAAATAATGTAGAAAGAAATGATTGGACAAAACTTCAGTTTCAACTCTAATATTAGTCCACCAAATTGCAGAAAAAATTGTGTAAACAGTTGTTAACATTTTTTTTTAATAACAAAATAATAACTAATTACAAAAACATAGAAAACTTGAATATTTTTTAACTCGCTGTTTTACTTGAACGTCGCATTATTTTGAAATGTCATTTTCTTTAAATGCCCTTTCTCTTATCACTCCAAGTGCTGATGGAAATCTCTGACAAATTACAACATCTATTTGCCCGCGGCAAAATGTTTTGCACCGAGATTATTTTTCTACTAGACTTCTAAAGTGGATACTTAGGGAGAAACAATAATTTCAAAATAAATTGACTACAAACTGAGCAGCATTTAGAAACTTATGTAATATTAAAAACATAAGTGACACGATACATACAGCAACATTTTATATTAATGACTGATGTGTCACTACATTTTTGTATCACTTTTCTATTTTATTAATTCAACCAAAACAGTTCTGTATATTTAGTTTAGATGTTTATTTGTCGTTAAATGATAAACAGTATTAAACGTTTTCAATACATACTAGTTTTAATTGATTATACGTGGTAGAGCCATGCTGCAGCTATATTAGTAATATAGTTGTAGCACGAATGGCTCGGCTCGACCGGGGAAGGACTACGCTCTCACAGAATACCTCATACATACCTAGTCCTCACGGACGCATCTGCATTTTGATTCGGAATCGAGGATAAATGTAGATGTCTATGGACCACAGCAACCACTTACCATCAGGTGGACTGTGTGCTCGTTTGTCACCCTATCCTATAAAAAAAATTAAAATAATGTTGTAAATTTTTGAATATTTATATTTATAATTTATTATAATTTTTGTAGTATACAGTGTGCATCCTCATTATTAAAGAAAGGTGTATGGTAATGATGCGTTGTAACAAGGTTAACTTTAGCATTGGAAGTAAGCGTTTTTCCTCTTCTTATCGTCTTTCTTGAATTGGATTTCTCGAATTCACTATTTGTTAAAAGAGAAAGAGATAAATAGAAGACTCTTTATTGCATTTAAACAGAGTGGTTGCAATAACGGATTATGAACTACAAAAAAATAAATCAATTGTAGTAATTTGTTGTTGAATTTGACACAATTAACGGGGAGTATAGACAACGGATGGGGAAAAAAGATTCTCGAGTGGCAGCTTCGTACGGGCGGCTCCCCACTAGATGGAGTGACGACCTGGTAAGACATGCAGGAAGTCGATGCATGCAGGTAGCTCAGGACCGTGCTTTTTGGCATTCCTTGGGGGAGGCCTATTTTCACCAGAGCACTGGTAAAGGGCTGTAATGATGATGATGATAGATAATAATAGAATCCTTATGTTATGTTTTGCAATCGGATTTTGTTTAATATACAATACCATAAGAGTAAGCAAGTATTTATTTCAGCGAATATGCATGATTAAACAATTATTACGATAGTTATAACGAGTTGCTAATCCATATTTTAGTTTTTCTTTCTATTTTTGTATGTTTCATATTGGTTCAGGTTTTGAGTAGAAAATTACTACGATCAAATAAATACACGTAAGTCACTACAAATAAGGAATTAGGTCTCGCAATCATTGATTCAAGCAAAGAGGTGGCATTATCTATTTCCTATTAGCGTTTTAAAGTTTGTTAGTCTTATTATTGTCATAATAAAAATGAACAACGTTAAATTTAAATTATATTGGATATTAGATAGCAAATATTTGCCCAGCGGCAGCTGCTAGTGACAGAATTGATTCGGACAATCGTTTTAAATATAGCGCCTATTTATTTCAGTTTAAAATTTAATGTTATATGATTTGAATTAGTGTAAAACCTAAACAAATTATTTAAACGGGGTTTTATATTTACTGCAGAATAAAAATTGACATGCTAGTAAGTTACTTAATGCCACATACCTTTCGTGGCAAATCATGATCAAATCAACCAAATAACTCAAAAATACTTCAAAATAAAAACTGGAATATTGAATCCTGAATCCTGACAAACAAACGTTATTATAATCAAACAGCAACTCTGCGCAAATTGTAAAGTCCTTTGTCAAAGACAATGATTTTAAAATATTGGAATAGTACTTTATATAATCACACAAGCCTAATTTAATAATATGATTGTATCGTAGCTGTTTTAAGTTAAAGCAACAACAGACCTTCACAATTGCCCTAAATATGTTTATTACCCCTGACAAGTATGCTTCTCCAGACTCCAGATGCTTTGGGTTTTAATTAAATGAAAACTGACAAATATCTTGGTCGATTGTTTTGTAATTTTAAAATAATAATAAATAACAATTCCAAAACAAATTTTCTCTTTTTTTAATCTGAAAGGATAAAAGAGAAAATCAATAGGTACATTCATTATTATATTCATTACACCAGCTTAGCTTCTTGCTTGAGACAAACTATAACACTGGCAATGGAATATATTTTTAAATTTTGAGGTTTGCAGACTCAGTTGAAATAAAAGAAATTATCTCTTGGTTATTATAATTAATAACAAAATCGTTTTTTTTTTAATTATATCAATCGGTAAATATTTATAGTTAATAATTTCCAATTTTTTTTACGTGGTAGAGCCATGCTGCAGCTATATTAATAGTATAGTTGTAGCACGAATGGGTCGGCTCGACAGGGGGAGGACCACGCTCTCACAGAATACTAATGTAAAATAGCAGCTTAATGCTTTGCTTGCTAATTGTGCTAATTTTGCTAGTTGTGTGCTCGTTTGTCACTCTAAGTATATAAAAAAAAATATGCGTCAAAGGTGCGAGATGTCTGATATTGCGATCTTCGATCCGTAGCTCTAAGCGTAGCTTTTTTTTATAAAATAAGGGTGATAAACGAGCATAAAATCCACCTCATAGTAAGTGAATATTGTGACCCATCTTGTCTGTGACATGACGTCTTCCTCCATTACCAATAAAAGGGGTCTCCGGTTCTTTATGAGATGATATTTTTAAAATTGAAGTAACATACGCGATGCCAGTACAGCTCATAGATACCAGTAACAAAGTCAAACCAAGGTGACCATTGATGTGTTAAGAGACCGTTGAGATATTATCACGACAGCAGAATTGAGTGGTACCAAAAACAACATGAAGTTAGTTCAAAGTGCATTCTGACGGACTAGGAATTCTATGTTATATATTGTTTTATGTTTAATGAAAAATTGTCAACTTAATAAATAATATAAAGATTACTAAGGTTACTATTAAGATACGTTAGTTTTAATTTTGTTTATTAGATTTTTCGTGGAACGAATATAAATTATTCATTAATTTTATAACAAAATTTACCAATTTGTTTATGATTTTAGTATCACCTTAAATAGTAATTTATGCCCGAAATTCGTACTACTAAATTGCCAACATGGCACTGGTGGTCGACCAATCTATTAAAACTGTCATAAATCAGGTTCGAAAGGATACCAGTACATTAAAGCTACAGGATAGAGCTTGCATAGGTACTATAGTCCCTGATGTTAAGGCATGTGTAAATTAAAAAAAAATTATACAAAAATGGGCCAAAGCAAAAAAGCTATTCTTAAACAATTTATTTATTTTTATAAGAGTACGAAATGGTAACTGCTCGGTACCGCTGTGCCTAAGCGCTCGGCTGGTTCAAATCCAGCACAGAACATTATTAATATGTCCTACAAATAATTGTTTCGGGTTTGGATATTCAAATGCAATTTATGCTAAATGCCACCACGATACAGGATAATTTCCTAGTATGGGTTCAAGTTATTTTAGATAAAGAAAAATAATGTTATCCAAAGCACCAACCTACATGGCTGATGCACTTAAAAACAAAACGATAGTTCAAATAAGACGATTTAAAGTTAATTCATTTTAAGTCGTCATAAATTTCCGAAACGGGTCTGTAATAGAAATTTATTTCACTTGCACTTTGTACTAGTGCAAGTCAAAACTAGGTGGTAGGCCTTCTCAGTCTCGAAGTCTGTGATCCGTGTAAGCACTTCTTTTTTTTCTATATCCACAGACATACAGGAAGTCGTTGGATGCAGGTCCGTGCTTTGAGGCATTCCTTGGGAGAGGCTTTTGTTCAGCAGTGGACTTGAGAAGGGCTGTAATGATGACTATGATGATGATGATGATAATGTCGGTTACTCTGGTTTTACTGCGGATATCCTCATTGGTAAGTTTATCATGCAGAGAAACCCCGAGCATAGTCCTCTCCATAGCTCGATGAGCGAGTTCACATTAGCGTAACATATTCCCCTGGTGACACAAGAGCAAATATTTTTTACGATACAATCTATATCTACCACTACCATGTTTGTACGTTTTTTTAACATAAATTATTTTTTTTAAAACTAAACCTTCTAAAATTACTGAAACTGTCCAGTTATACCAAAAACAAATTTAAAGAAATAAATGAAAAAAAAATATACTAATAATTGTGAACAAAGAAAGTAGTGAAATAACGCAGGCCCAAATAAAAACAATATTGTGTCCCACTGTAAATTAGATTATATCAAATGTTGTTTTTACTGTGTTAACTTAATTTTAACTTAATTACTTTAAGCTGTTACAGCGTCGCGCTGCTATTATTCAATTAACCTAAAAAGATGATTATTTTGCGTCTAAACCTTTAACGATTTCTTAAATTGACGCGAGTACTACACATTGAATAAAATTAATTTAACGGATTTATTATTTAATCTTATGATTTAATAGCGTTTAATTTTGACTTTCTTAATTGAAGACGCTTGGGGCGCATTACATAACCCATAATCAAGCGGGAGATTAATATTAGTATTTAATTGTTGCATATTTAAAAATTACAAGTAGCCTAGGTTGATGACATCATGACGTCAAACACATATAAATAGAATTATACCTAAAAAGTCTATTGGAGACCACGAGACGAACATTGCTGTAAATCGCTTCACTTCCACCACGAAACATTCCAGCCAGTGCTTAACTACTATTTCAGCTGATGCTGGCAGAAGAGGTATACCGTAACATAATCTGTCTGAGAGATTCCGTGAAGGATTTTCTCGCATACATAATTAAAAATTAAAAATATGGTACAACCGACTTCAATATAAATTATTAAGAATAACTCAATAATTGTTGGTCAGACCTTGATCAAATTTATATAGGATCACACGAGAAGCACCAGCTTTCAAATAAACTACGAATAATCGAAATCGGTTCACCCAGAAAAAATCAATAAGGTACGAGGTACACATAAAAAAAAGAAAAACATACAGTTCAATTGAGTACCTCCTCCTTTTTGAAATAAGTAGAAAAAAGAGGGATTTTACAAATTTCTGGCTGGCCTTAGTAATATTATAAGGATTATATTTTATACTTTTATTTGGTGGAGAAAAAAAGTAAAACGATATGTCAAATAAGAATAAAAGGGGAGTTGGTTGAACAAGTGGATGAGTTTTTGTATTTGGTATGTGTTTATTTTGGATGCATGCTTAGCAGAGATGGCACACATTTCAAGTTTATAGAACGTAAAGTGAATGTAGGACACAGAATAAATGAAGCTCTACAGTTTGTGGCTAATCAGAATGTTCCGAAGAAGGTACGTGTGGCATTCACAATGTTTTGTTAGGCCCAACCTTAATTTATGGTAGTGAATGCTGGGTGTGGCGGAAGAAGCATGAGAGTAAAATTAATCTTGCAGTAATGGGGACAATTAAGAAGTATTTTAGAAGTGACTGAATTCTAGAGTACATAATTGTGCCATAATATAAGAGTTACGTATGGGTTTAAAGATGTTGTTAAAGAGAAAAAAGTGTAAAAGCAAATTTATGCTGCAGAGTTAACAATGGACGCCCTATACTAAAATTTATCGACCGAATTGACAGCGATATATTAAGGATGGGCCAAATTAAGACAACCCTTAACTGACGAGCATTTATGCGTAGATACGAGTATATGTGTATAAAAGAAGAGAGAAAGGTGCGTCAGGATCGTGCCAAATGGAAGTCCGTAGTCTCTAAAAGTGTATATATTATAGATATATTTTTATTGGAACGAAGTTCCTTATCGCACGGTACGAATTTGACGGATGGGGGCTAGGCGAGTAAAAGTGTAAGATATTTCCGTCACGACGTCTATGGAATAATATCCATCTCCCTCGCTCTTTTGTGTATCTAGTCATGAAAAAAATATTATTTTAAATGACGCTTCATTTTTATGGACGCTAGTATTTCATTTATTTGTATTTGTTAATCAATAATATTGTTGCGCGCCACTATTAATGTACATGGCAACACTAGTTACCACTAGCGCCATCTAGTGTCGAGTAGCAGAACTAGGAGAGTCAAGATCCTTCTAGAAATTTCAGGACCCATATGTACTCAAATATTCTAGATGTCGCTACAGTAGAAGGTTCTGGAAACTATCTGAGGCCCTATATAAGGCCGGTATAGACCACGACCGAGGCAGTATTGAATTAGCGCTAAAACGAAGACTGTGTAATAATTTAAGTTTTTAGTTTTAGTTTTTTTTTATATATCTTATTATGGTAATAAATATTATATATGTGACTATTAAAAATATAAACAAATTAAATTAGGAATTAAGGTTATAATCAATTCAACATAGTTTCTACATTGTTACGAAAGTATCTAGTAGAAAGCGATCAGCTGTTATATAGGATTTTCTTTTCGGATGTCTTTGGTCCAGCTGCGACGGAAAAGCGTTAAATTTTCATCAGATTTGTACCGTTCCACAAATAATACTAAATTGATCCGAGATAAGAAGAAAAGCCAGATTTCCTAGACTTTTTTTCATGTATGTTACTTTATATGTAACTTATTTTCTCTTATAACAAAAATAGTTTATAAGTAGTCTGAGGCTTAAGCTAGAGTCTGTTTCAATGAAGAAATATCGTCGAAATATGCGAACTAAAATGTATAGTATAGAATTCGACAGGAAATGTGAAATTTAGGGACTTCTTTAGTTAGAACGTTTATCCCTAAACGATAGTTCAATCCCGAAACTAAAAACAATTTGTATTAAGACGGACTGAGTTTAATTGTTACATTTGAGTTATTTTACATAAAAATATAAAAAAAAATTAATAAACTGTTTATTCAAGATACGTTTGTGTGATATTTTTTTAAATAGAAGAGAGGAGGGGAAGGGAGAGACTTCGGCTAACAAGATGGAAAGTGTTTCATCTTTCATCATTTACATCTCTTCACAAATCCACTGCTGAACATAGACCTACGCTACAAAGCACGGTCCTGAGGCACCTGCATCCATCGATTTTCTACATGTCTTACCATATCCTTACTCCATCTAGTGAAGTGGGGGGCACACTTGGCCTACCAGTACGAGGCTGCTATTTGAAAACCTTGCTTCCCCACATCGGTTGTCGTTTCTTCAAGCTATATGACCGGTTTATTGCCACTTCAGCTTTTTTACAGCCATTGGGCGATGTCGGTTACTCTGGTTCTACTGCGGATAGCCCCATTACTCTGGTTCTACTGCGGATAACCCCATTTCTTAGTTTATCACGCAGAGAAACCCCGAGCGACCTTGAATTTCCTAATACAGCCTTCCTCATATGGAAAGTGTTTATTATCATTGATTTGCAATAGGCTATTTGACAACTTTAAAAATATACTACAAATTGTGGTCATCCTATCAGATAATAGCGTATAAAATATATTTCTCTTTATTTTAAACTAAAATATGTATTTTTGGTACAAAATAAACTAAAATATAACATAATAATTATTGAAATTTTATCTATGGCGGGAACGCCCTGTGGTTGCATCTTTGGTGACGTAAAACACGAGTAAACATAGCTGCCTTGAATGATTGTAGTTCGCGTTCTATGTTTATGGGTGCTATATTCGATCTTTGAGCTATTTTTGAAACAGTTTTTTGATAAATCTTGTAACTAGCGGCATAAATATTCGTTTTGAATCTCAAAGTGGAGTCAAATTTTGTGCGAGCCGATAACAGCAATCTACCTAAATTGACGGATTTATGGTTGCAGATTTCTTTAAGAATAGCGCTGATTACTATGCTGCGGAACATAAGAATATAAAACCAGCAGTGTAAGTACCACGTAGGAATTATTTATTTACAAACCTTTTTTTAATTTCATTAAAATATCATTTAAAATAGATTTCTAAAATTAATCAAATAGCCTATTGTCATTTGTCAATAGTCAACAATGCTATTAACTTTAAAATCTGATATCGAAAAAGCGGTACCTAAGAAAGAACCTGCAATAGTGTAATAAAAGTAATTTATTTTTAAGCATTTTTTATTAATTCCCGACGTTTGAAGTGAGTCGTAGAACTAACAAATAGTTCGCAGTCCGCAAGTTGTAGGTTAAACGCGTCAAAATCCGTAAAATTAATTTTATTGAGTTAGAATTCTTATAAAGATTAATCATTTAAATACTAAACTAAATTATTTCTTATATTTACGCATACACTACACATTCAATAAAACTACTTTTACGAATTTTATCGCATTTAATTAACTTATTTTGCTTATTTTTATTACTTGAATTTCATTCTGCGTAGATCGGACCAAAATTAATAATTAAAAAAGCTGAAGGTACTCGGTATTAACTCTGACATCAGGACGTCTATTACCTCAGTCCCTCGTGACCATGGGTGCTGGAAAGCACCCAAAACGTCGGAAATTAATAGAAATAAGCAAAATAAGTTAATTAAACGCGATAAAATCCGTAAAAGTAGTTTTATTCAATACTAAACTAAATTTAAAAGCAAACGACCTTCTTTGAGTGGTTGCCAAACCGCGCTTAAAAAGATTCTTAAGGAACATGTTCACGACCTTAAAATAAACAGAACACTTAACGTAATCTGAAACTATCTCGACTGAGTCGTAAACTTTCTGAATACGAAGTTGAAATGTAAAAGTTGTAAATCCGTTAATGCCGAAACGAAGTACATTTTTAGCATTCTTTTATGAACCATAATCTCGGCATAAGCCATTGAAAAACACTTTAGCGATGTCATTGCTTTAAAATATGTATGAAAGAAATTTGTTTAAAATATTATTAGCTTTCGTCAGCTTATTATTTAATTATTCAGAACAGTAGGTCAGTTGATTTTGTTTGATATTTATCCCAAAAGGAGAACACGTTGTCTATATTGAACTTTATTTTATTGACCGAGTTCCAAAAACGAGAGGATATTCGACGCGTTTATTGATAATGTATAACCGATTGTTCGGAAATGCTGAGCCGATTTTAATGCTTCTTCTTTTATAAAATAGGTTATATTTAAGGGATGGTCTACCTGAAATGGGGGGGGGGGGGTAATAGAGGATAAAGTTAATAAAAATATAATAATGTAATGAAATAATCTGATGGGTTGTCAAAAATAATGGGAGCACAAATTATAGTTTCTGTAATAGTGACTATATGAAACAGTTTTCTCTGACCACTTCGCGCATGAAGAGGTCGGCTCGACCGGGCTACGACATCTACTTACCATCAGGTGGACTTTATGTTTGTTTGTTATCTTTACTTCTATAAGAAAACCAATATCATGGTAAGACGTCAAAGGTTTAGTCTCATAACGCGATACGTGAAGGAATGTTAAGCGTTCATGTCATACCTTCTCCACAAAGTTGGTGACTACAAAGGCGCGAGCCATGCAAATGCGTTCCAGGAATTTGCCTTGAAAATTATGTCTGTAAAATAGTTCCAATGTTGTATGAATTTCCAACTATGGTATTTGGAAACTTGCATTCGACATCTGACAAATGTATTGCAAAATAGGGGATACCGACAATACATATAAGTAAAATAGTAGCTTAATGCTGCTGCGTTTCTTTTGGTGATTGTAAAGCACCTGTGACCTGTTTTACTGGTAACGAGACATTCCATCTTAGTCCTCAGGAGTAAGCACAATATTATATTTAAGTATCTTTGGAGCACAGCATCGACTTACCATCAGATGGACTGTGTGTTCGTGTATGCTTGTCACACTTATTCTATATGAAAACGATTTGCAGTTATGATGTTAAATCAAATTAAAATATCAATTTGATTTTATTTGTCTGCAAATAAGAATGCAAGGATTTTTATTCTTCTTTGTCATTATCAGTCCGTAACATTTAAAAAGAGGTTTTATTTACTACTGAATTCACTACGCAATCTTTAATATTTACAACGAACATTGGTGGAGTCACAAAATCCGTATGTACGTGACGCGATAGGACGCTTACCAAAATCAGTTTATTGTGAATGTCTTAGTTGTCAAGGGAAAACTGGATAATGTGTCGCACCTTAATATTTTATATAGCGTAGTGAATTATAATAATCCCACAAAAAATATAAATGTGAAAAGGGGGCCAAGTCAAGGATGATAAAAGAGTTGAAATCTGTACTGGCGCCAGATTCCATAGCAGTGTCAAATCGTGGCATTGATAGGAATGAACAATGTTCTTGGCCCCCTTTCCACGCGAAAATTTTTGGTGAAATTATAATAATTTACAAGATATCCCTTTCTTATATGTGTGTGAATATACATGTCGGAGTTGGGTTAATACGTTCTCAACTACATTTACGTGGTACTCGTAGAGCCATACTACAGCTATATTACTGGCATAGTTGTAGCACGATAGGGTCGGCTCGACCGAGGAAGAACCACGCTATCATAGAATACCTGCGTAAAATAGCAGCTTGACGTTGCTTTGTTTCGTACGGGTGACAATGCATTTGTATTTGATTCGTAATCGACGATAGATGTAGATGTCTATGGGTCACAGCAACCAGTTACCATTAGATGGACTGTGTGCTCGTCTGTTACTATTATCCTATAAAAAATAAACTAATACCGACATTTAGTGGGGTAGAAGAAAATCTTTTGCCACCATTCGTACCGCGTAAATTAAATAATTAATTTTTAAATTTAAAACGAAAATATAATAATTATTTCATTTTACAATTTAATACTAGAAGACAAAATTGCCAAAAACGTAATTATTTTTTTAATTACTTTAAATATTCCAATAGTAAAACAAAAGTAAAAAGTAACTAGATGACGGCAAAATCTGATAGTAATTATATGCTCATCGGCGTAACAAGGGCTTAACCATCTCGAAAACGTCAAATTGCTTTTACGTAGGACCCTTATCTTTAGCAAGCAGCAGAATAAACAAAATAACCGTTTTAATATAAACGCCTACTCACTTGCAAAATGTGAGGGTTATGGTAAATCTTTCTAGTTTAGGAGGTTCCATATTGATAATTTCTACTTGACTACAAGGTGATGGTTATGATAGTTGTTATCTTCTAAATTTCAAGCACACATATTAGTTTTCATACTTCTTTATTTCCGGTATGTACCCTAAGTACATGCCGGAAGTAAAGAAGTACTTTTTATTTTAAATAGCAAGTAACAGAATAAATCAAATACGAATAATTCAAACGAAAATATAAAAAAAAAACAACATACCTCACATAAATCACGAGTTTTAAGGAATAGTTATTGTAATAATTTAAAATTAAAAATTTTGTACAGCCGACTTCAATATAAGTTATTACGAATAACTCAAAAACTATTTTTCTAAACTTGATCAAATTCATGTGGTACCACACGAGAAGTACCAGCTTTCAAACAAAAAATATCATCGAAATCGGTTCACCCAGTAAAAAGTTATAAGGTAACACACATAAAAAAACATACAGTCGAATTGAGTGCCGTCTCCTTTTTGGAAGTCGGTAGAAAAAAGCATCACCTATTACTTTCTGCGAATGTTGCAACGTCGAATTGGAGAAAAGCTAGAATACCTGTTCCGAACTTGTTACGAAACAACTAGGAGAACTCTTGAATTTTCAAAAAGAGTTTCAATTATCGACACGGTTCTGGTTTAGTTTTCAATTTCGACATATCGATTGTATTTCACGATACTTACAACTGCCATGCTAAGTATAGAATCTTTTTTAAGAAAAACGTTACTTCCACACTATGATTTTCTCCTGTATCGTGGGGCAGTTTACATACATAGATTTCACAAGGACAAACATCCAGACTCAGAACAATTATTTGTAGAGCATACAAATACTTGTTCCGTGCGGGATTCGAACCCGCGGCCCTTAGCACTGCAAGTCATTTCTAAGCCACTGCGCCACGGAACCATCAAAAACCTTCGAAGTATGCTTGTTTAGTTAAATTTTTAGTTGATCCCAAAAAAGAGGAGGTTCGCAATTCGACTGTATGTTTCTTTCCTTTTATTTGTATTTAATATGTTACCTTCGTCAATTTCGATCAAAATTTAAAGATCTTTTTTTTATTAAATAAGTTGTACTTCGTGGTTGGTGTCGTATAAATTTAAAAGGGTGGAAAAATAAGGGATGAGGTCTTAAGCGTATCTATTTAGAGATATTCCAGTTGTTGTCGTCTACATTTGTCGACATTTAAGAGAGAAAAATAGAAAATTTAAACTTTTAATAAAAATTAAAAGCCGTTTTCAAAGAACTTTTTATAAGCATAAAATTAAAACAGAAGTATTTAAGCCCCCAACTTCAGAAGCAATTACTCGTATGTGGGAATTATTTTATGCTTTATAGTACTTTGAAGTACTTTTATGTTGGGTTTTAATTTTTTTAACAAAAATTAAAACCCAACATAAAACCAATTATAGTTGCAGCACGAATGTCAGCGTAAAAAGCAGCACACTGCTGCTGTATTTTATACGGTGAGTTACAAGAACGAGAGATCCTTTTTAGCGGTCGTTACCGGTTAGGCGTCCCATATTTTCCACTGAGCAGAGCTGATAAAGCATAAACATTTTGTTTCTCGATTTCTTATTACTTGCAAAGGTTAGATATAGATATCAATGAGCCACAGCATTCACTTACCATCAGGTGGTCTGTGTGGTCGTTTGTCATTTATTTACTTCATTAAAAAATCTCATCTCGTAGGATTCGACTTGACCCGAATAAACAATACAATAAAGGCCTAAGAGGCAAGCAGCTTCGTCGCGATCAAAATCTACAACAAGCGCTGTCGCTAAAATAAATTTGCTGTTTCTAAAATAAATTTTGTAAAAAGCTTCTACAACCTTACATAATGTATAATTTACTTTAAAAAATCCCGCTGAGTTTCTTGCTTCCCAGGACAAAGGTTTTTCCGAACCAGTGGTAAAGTAAATAAAAGACTTTCAATAACAGTTACATAATATAATCTATATTGAATAAAAAATTATTCCATTCAATTATAAGCGTGATATGAACTGCATGGTAGCGTGTTTCTGATAACGATTATAGTTCTAATTGAATTCTTTAATTATGAGGTAGCTGGAAAAAGCAAAGTAAATACTTTATGGCAATAATATCACAAAATGTATGTAATAAATTAGTGCATTAATATATAAATTCAGCAGTGTTATGCGAGCTTTATGTGAAGGTATTTTAGCCAAGCCGCAATGCATTCAGTGTTTGCATATAAGAGCACTTGTAGGTACTATATGGTAATTCCAGTGAACAGATAAATCCGGTAACTAATTAACTACGTAGTAGTTTATTTTATAACTTAACTTTAGATATTTTATCTGTAACAATTCATCATCCCAGCTACTCATCCTCAAAAGTCCATGGCATTTCTCTTATACAGCCACTACGCTGTAGTGCCTTGTAATATCGGTTATAAGGAATATATCTTTAATTTGAAAGTATATATTTTTTACCTGGTAGAGCAATGCTGCAGCTGTATTGTGGTTATAGCACGAACCGGGGTGGGACCACGCTCTCACAGAATACCAGCGTAAAATAGCAGTTTAATGCTGCTGTGTTTCGTATAGTGAGTGTAGAGAACCGGAGGCGCTTTTTACTAGAAACGAGGCACCCCATGTTAGTCCGTAAGGGTGACATCGACGCATCTGCATTTTGATTCTTAATCGAGGATAAATGTAGATATTTATGGGCCACAGCATCCACTTACCATCAGGTGGACTGTGTGCTCGTTTGTCATCCTTATTCAATAAAAAAATCACTACCATCAAAATGTAAAAAAAAAAATCGTAAAAAGCTTGCAAATTAACTCTTGTATGAAAATATCAATAGTAATAGTAATAAATTTGATATAACGAACAGCTAAATAGCTAAATAGACAAAATATATTCATATAAATGCTTTCATCGACATCAATAAACCCCGACCACAATTTCACTCCTGAACGTAGGCCTCCTCGAAGGAACGCCACAAAACACGATTCTGAGCCACCTGCATCCATCATGCATGCAGCATGGTGAAAACTGTTAAATGTGCAAATATTTTAGCAGGTAAAATCAGTATGATGTTCAATGAGATATTTAATTAATAATAGCACACGAAGGATTCTTTTTATGTATTCTATATAAAAATCTCTCTATCTAGTCTCGCTAAAACACGAAAATGGCTTGACTAATTTTTATGAAATTTTTTGTGTGTGTTTGAGTGGGTCCCTGATTGGTTTAAATTCACAATTTCATCCGGTAGGTGGCGCTGTCGTTGAGATCCAGAAATCGACGGGCGGATCGCTAGTAGTTTATGAAAATCAATGTGTAATCATATAATACTAAAAAAAAATTAATAGTGAATTAAAGTACACCTTATGTGACTAATCATAGCATACAGCTTTTTGAAACTGAAGTGACACACGAACTTCGATCCACCTGAAGTTAAGTGGCTACAGCAGTCTACAGCATCTGCAGGCAACTTCATATAAAAATCTGCAGTATTTTTCGGCATTATATTAGGCATACATTGCGGAGAGGGTGGTACCTACCCAGATGGAATACTAGCCAGAATAGAAGTCAAACCAACTAGAAAGCTTAACATTAGTTCTACTTAAACTTACTTAAAACTAGTTTTACGTTATAATTATTTTATTACAGCCAAGTGAAGCTGCAAATAACAGTCTACATTTTAACAAAAATGTCAACAAAAACTGATTTTTTTTTTGGATATTTTTCATAAAATTACGAAATAAAGTTACAGCCTGTATACGACTCACTGCTATGAGCAGATCTCCTTTATTTTCTGTCTAAATTTAGGCGAGTTAAGTGTCTGCTGCCCTACCCCAATGTACACGCATTCTTCGATTGGTCTCTGCACGTCTTCGAAATATAATTATTTAAATTTTTCAGACATGTAGGTTTCCTTCACCGCCGAGCAATTAGTAGGTCCGTTTAAGTAAACAGCTTATTTTACTGAAAAAACTGCAGTGCATGTACTGCTCTGTTCCGGTCTGAAATGTATAGTGAGCCAGTTTAAAATAACAGACAGGGAGACATTCCATCTTTGTCCCTAGGACAATGTATCCGTAGTTTTATTTACATCATCATCACTCTTTCAAAAAACCACTGCTGAACATACTTGACACGCTTTGCAGGCGGGTTGAGAAACCCAGTATTTTATCATTATTGGGTTGTTATAGGAAAGATGCTTATAATAAGCATCATTTTGGATTCGAAGCACCAGCGTGATATTAACATTTCGTTGATGTAGTATCGTTTTTCCTTTATATTTCTATTTATTGATGAGTAAATTTATCTATTTATATAATATATTTAGTGTATTTGATTTCCAATCATAAACTTTAATTTATTTTAAATATAAATGATTATTTTATTATTAATTATATCAATTATAATTATAATTATCTCTTATTTTATATCTATATTATTATCTATAATTCTATCAAAAAATAATTTATAGATCGAGAAAAATGTTCTCCATTCGAATGTGGATTTGATCCTAAATCTTCAGCACAAATTCCTTTTTTTTTTTTACTTTTTTTTAACCCTACCCATATCCTATTTCAAATTCTCTCTGTCGCCTCTTACGAAAAGTACTACAACACACGGAACAATATAGAACAGTGAATTGCACGACGATACATACATAAACACTCACGACTGTCACCCAGAAGAGTAGGCAGAGACTACGGACTTCCATTTGGCACGATCCTGACACACCTCTCTCGCCTCCTCCACATCCATTTACCTAAGCATACATGCTCGTCGGTCAAGGGTACTCTTACTACTAACAGTGAATTGCTTGAGGATATTTTTTGCATAATGCAAAACGGAGTTTATAAACTTTGTGCGCAATAGCCAGATGATTGCTTCATTTAATTTCCGCCGCAATATAAAATAAATTTACAAATATATTTTAACTTTCCTAAGAACATTAAAACTAACGTTCCTTAAAAGGTAATTGAGAGAAATAATACCCAGTTGCCTGTACCAGACGCGCGCTGAACAGTAAGTAATAGCTTTAACGTAGAAGCGTTCTTAAGTGTTGTCGTTTGTAACTACACAAATTGTATTTTGCGAAACAGGTACTCACGCAATAAAAATGAGATACGCCCAAATTATTTTAATTGAATGCCTCGTAAATTATTGCTTATTTCATAAATCCTTAGTGACAGCACACAATCAGTAGTTTTAGTGATTGCAATATACATATAATCACGCCTCTTTCCCGTAGGGGTAGGCAGAGACCAGTTCTTTCCACTTGCTACGATCCTTACATACTTGTTTTGCTTCGTCCACTTTCATTATTCCCTTCATACATGCTCTACGGTTTAGGGTACTCTTGACCTGGCCTTTTTTCAAGACGTCCCTGATTTGGTCTAGAAATGTCCGCCTAGGTCTACCCCTTCCAACACTTTCATTCACACTCGCCTTATACACTTTTTTCGTCAATCGTTCTTCATTCATTCTCTCGACATGGCTAAACCATCTCAGCATACCTTTCTAAATTTTTGTCACTACATCTTCTTTCAGACCACAACGTTTCCTTACCTCACTATTTCTTAGCCTGTCACTCAGTTTAACTCCTATCATACTTCTTAATGCTCTCATCTCAACTGCATTTATTCTGCTTTCATGTTTCTTCTGCCATACCCAAGTTTCACTTCCGTACATGAGTGTCGGAACCAACACCCCCTCATGCACAGCCAAACGAGCCTTGTTAGACACCTTCCGACTGCTCATAAAGGAGTGCAAAGCTCCATTCACCATGTTTCCTGCATTCACTCTTCTTTCGACTGAGAGTGAGAGTGATATCAATATCTAATTTTGTCTCTTAAATCCGCGCTCTTTGAGTACGAACCTAAAATAGCTGAAAATCAAAGGTGACTTTGTAGTTTTTTTCCACCGAGAAAATATTAATATTAAAAATTACAGCAGTTAGAATTATAATGAATTATTGTAGACATCTCAATTTTGAACTTGATTTACTATAGGTATCTGGGCAACTAAGCTTTAAAAAAAATCTCAGGGATTACACTTATTTTACTATTAATAATTTGTTACTCTAATAAAATATGTAAAAATAATATTTCTTTGTTCGTATTTTATACGCTGCTATATCGTTCATCACATTGCGCTAGTCAACTTCTTGCTTACACTTGCGCGAAGGTTACAGGCATAATACAATTAACTTACAGTAGGTGGCGCGCGTATCGTACCTACAAATATATTTGAAAGGAATATTACATTATTCAATTTCAACGAATATTATCATTCCAAATTGAACAATATAACTCTTCTAAATTTTTAGAATGATATTTCTGGTAACAGGTAGTGTTGAATAAAATATTTATAAAATGTTTAATATCTATCGAAAACTGTTGCATAAGTATGGAAATATGACAGATGTATACACAAAGAGAAATTGGATCGCAAGCGAAATTCTTGTCTCAGTCGTTGTGACTGATTAAATGTCTTTCAACATTTTAACTGAATGTGTGCAAAGAAAGACACGCTACAGAGCTATTTACAGCAGTCAAGGCTAATGAAAATATATGGGCCAGTTTTGAGGTTACTTTTATTTAGCAGTATATTTTTATAGTATGCAAATAAAATTTTTCAATAAGTTTTCATATTATTCGAGTGCTTTGCAGCACCAACGGTTTCGGGAGAGGGTTCGAGAGTCAGTTCATATATCACGGGAAACAGTTTCTGTTATGCTAATCACTCAAAAATCGAAAAAATTAAAAATTAAAGGTGACGAAATATGTAAAAAGTATACACTTCCGCGTTATATGTGGTAAAATTGTTTTGATTAAAATCACAAGATTTTTTATAATTCTGTAAAATGTATTTCATCATCCAATATAGTCACTCCTTTTTTTAAAAAAAATCGTTATTTCCACACTAGGATTTTCTCCTGTATCGTGGAGGCAGTTTACAAACACAAATTACACAAGTACAAACATCCATACCCGGAACAATTATTTGTAGGCCATACAAATACTTGTTCCGTACGGGATACGAACCCGCGGCCCTCAGCGCAGCAACTCATTGCTAAGCCACTGCGACACGGAGCCGTCAAAAACCTTCAAAGTACGCTTGTTTAGTTTAATTTTTAGTTGATCACAAAAAAAGAAGAGGTTCTCAATTCGACTGTATGTTTCTTTCCTTTTATTTGTATTTAATACTCGATATGTTACCTTCGTCAATTTCGATCAGAATTTACAGATCTTTTTTTTATTAAATAAGTTGTACTTCGCGGTTGGTCTCGTATAAATTAAATTTTTTTTTATAATTCTGTAAAATGTATTTCATCATCCAACATAGTCACTCCTTTTTTTTTTAAATCGTTATTTCCACACTAGGATTTTCTCCTGTATGGTGGAGGCAGTTTACAAACACAAATTACACAAGGACAAACATCCATACCCGGAAAAATGATTTGTAGGCCATACAAATACTTGTTCCGTACGGGATTCGAACCCGCGGCCCCCAGCGCAGCACGCTTGTTTAGTTTAATTTTTAGTTGATCCCAAAAAAGAGGAGGTTCGCAATGCGACTGTATGTTTCTTTCCTTTTATTTGTATGTATGATGGGGAAGAAAGAATCTCTAGTGTCAGCCTCGTATCCATAAGCGGAGTGTAAACCAACTCCCCACTAACTGCTGTGTTTAATCAACCTGTTAGACATGCAGGAATTCGATGAATACAGGTGGATTAGGAGCTCAGGATTTTCAGATGTAGACTTGTGGAGGGCAATAATAATAATGATGATGCTGATGATTGTCTTTTTATAAATATTTTTATATAATTATCTTACTTTACAATACACAAATCATGTAATAGTTTTTTTTTAAACAAACCTCCACACAAGAATTTTCTCCTGTACCGTGGAGGCAGTTTACATATATAAATTTTACAAGGACAAAAATCCAGACCCCTAATAATAATTTGTAGGCCATACAAATACTTATTCCGTGCGGGATACTAACTCGCTGCACTTAGTGTTGAAACTCATTGGTAAACTATTGCGCCATGGAGTCGTTTACATTATATTCATTAAGAAAACTAATAAAAGCTTGTCTGTAAATTAAAAAAAGTACATAAAACAATGAACGACTTTCACTTAATATTTAAATTAAATCCAACGAAGTTGTAATAGTCACATCATAACTTCTCTTTATCTTAAATCCAAGTGCTTATTAAGAATCTGTATCTGTAATCGGGAAACGTATTTGATATTGTAAAACTTAAACCCTGATAAAGTCGTTAGTTATTTTTTTGTACAAAGGAATAAAAAATAATAAATTTATCGACAAACTTTTTTTCAAACAAGTTTTTGTAGTAATATATGATCTCTTGGTAATATCATAACCTTCGTTAATTCTTATGTTATCTTATATCGTCACATTAACTATGATGTTGTTGGTGCCCTTCCTTTATTTATCATAATGTTAACTACTAGGTTATTTTTTACTAGTCATTTGCAACATTTTGTACATAGATTTATAGCCAAATCATTAAACTCTCATCGCATAATACAACTTATTAAAAAAAACGCTAATGTAAAAAATCAATAATCACCATATAAATACTATATATAATATATAACTATGACTCAAGTAATCAAGAAAATTAAGAATTATTCGCTACAAGATAAATCTAAGAAGATCTACGAAAGTTTTACCTGTAACTTCCATAAGGAGTACAAAAAAGTAAAGTGTAAGAGAATAAAGTTGAGGAAAGCGAACGTGGAAGTTTCGGTCCATTTCCGATTCGATTTTTATTAACTTCCGTGAATAACCTAACTATCGGAGATGTCATTAAGATGACCTCCTAAAGATGGCTAACTACTTCGATCTTTACTTTTAGTTAACAAGTTTTGTTATTTATTTTTGACAGTGACGAGCAGTCTTTAGTTTAATGCGGAAATCACAATACTTATCGGAAAAGCGTCGACTATGTTCGGGAAGCTTCGTACAAGAGTATGGGACAGCAACCACCTTTCAGCTAGAAAACAAAAATTTTTTAAAGCTTTGTATACAGCGGGACATGATGCAGTGATAAACCGGGTCGAAAAGGGCCAAAAACTACGCGACATAGATTTATTCATGAAACTTGCTGAAAAAAGAGCGAAGCGGCTTATGCCGCTCCTAGATCGGACCTTACAGTCACCAAAAAGAAGTATTATTGTTTAAATCGTCTGCAATGAACACGAAGGCCATTGATGATGCTAAATGAAAAATATCTAAACTGAAAGCGGTAAGCAGCGTCCGGGTATTTTATGTTTTACCTAAACCTGAATAGCGTTCAGGATTTTGGAGGATCTAACCTATTTCTGGCATATACCAACAGTGCCTTCACTGTTGTATTCCGGTTTAAACGGTATGAATACACAGAATAATAGTTACAGACTACAGCTTCTTTAAGTCCATCTTACTTTTCAAAGTTGTACACAGCTGTAGTTTAAAATGATCACTCAGAAATAAATCGAACATTATCGGACACTGCTGGAATAAACAAATATATTGGTACGGGCCACAGTTTGCGACTCGTACAGCTTCGTTGAGAGCTAAGTTAGTTTATAGTGATGTAGTTTAAATTTAGTTTTCGTCAGTAGTACGTAAGTATGAGTGGCGTATAAAGTAAGCATACGTGTTGTTATTTTAGCAGTATATTAAACATACTGAGTTTAGGTAGAAGATGGTGCATTATAAGTAATTCGCGGCGCGGCGATTCGAACCGCGTCAGAATAAAATTAAATGTATGGTATTTGGCCCGTACAGTATTAAATACAAGTGTTTTGATCAGTATATTATAATCGTCTATTAAAATAGTTTGTCAACTATAAAAAAAAATTCTAGTTAACTTAACAACACAAACAAAATTTCACCAAAATCGGTTCAGGTGTTTAGGAGTTCAGTCACATACGCACGGAAAAAATAATTATATATAAATATCATTAAAATAACATTTGTAGTAAGGTTGGGGGGTAAGAAAATCTTCGTCTTGTCGGTGTTCTACGAAGCGACTATGAGAAATGACAGAAAAATATCATGACCTCAAACAGAATGGTTTGTAACAATGTCAAATTTGTTTGGTAATGTGAAGAAACCCTGACCGAAAACATTGAGCAATACCCAAATTAATAGACCTCTGTCATTGCAACTGATTATTGCTGTTGATTATCCATATGCCAAGCGTATTGAGTGTCAACACAAACAAGCGTAATAGCAGCGAATTCTTCCTATAACGAGAAAGTTTCATGTCCAGTAAACTATCACAAGCTGGTGAAGAAGAAGATATTGTAGTAGAACCACGCTGCAGTTATATTATAGTTGTAGCTGGAATGGGTCAGCTCGTCCAGGGACGAACTACGCGATCACAGAATACCAGCGTAAAATAACAGCTTAATGCTGCTGTGTTTCGTTTGGTGAGTGTAGAGAACAGGAGACCCTTTTTAATGGAAACGAGGTATTCTATCGTATTCCTCAGTGGTGACAACGTATCTGCATTTTGATTCTTAATCTAAGATAAATGTAGATGCCAATGGGCCACAGTATCCAATTACCATCAGGTGGATTGTGTGCTCGTTTGTTACCTCTATTCTATAAATAAAAATTTATCCTAATGTCAGGCCTCCAGGTAATACCATTAAGATTTTTTATGTTGTCAATTGTATTAAAAAAAAATATAATAATAAGGGACTGGAAAATCGAATTAGCCGCTATTATCGTTAAAAGTAAATCGCATAGCACTGAAACAGTTGTACACGGGACGTAATCAGAGTTCAGATAAACGATTAACTTAGTTCCCGTGAGAGGGCAGGTTATTAGCAATATTTTATTTTAATGCACTTTCGTTGGAATTAGCTTGTATTAAAATATTCAGACAAAATTTATACAGAATGAAACACGCAATAATAAAAGGCAAAAAAGTAAGCAATCATTCTTTAAATAAGCGTTTAACCCTTAGCTCTCGTTGGAAGGAAAGCTATTAGCAATTTTGAATTAAAGTATTTTTTGTTGGCGCTCGCTTTGTAAGGGAAAAATGCAAAATTATTACTAGAAAAATTATCAGTTTCTTTTTAAGTATTTTATTACTAAATCTTCTTTTTTTTCTTTTATAACATTAAAGTAACAGCATATATACATCCTATAGCTGGGCACAGGCCTCCAAGCTGTTCCAGTGCTTGTTCGTGAACTTTACATGTCCGCCATTTTTATTCCTTAGGCATGCGGGTTTCCTAACGAAGCTTTCCATCAACGCCGTTAGTGCGGTTAAATCAACACTTAAAATTTCAATTAAAAATTTCATTGGTACCGGCGGGTATCGCGGGAAATTTACAGCGAACAATATAACCCCTGCGCTACCATTGATTTATCTGAACGTAACGGGGTCGTTTTAATTATTGATAAGATTTCAATGAATAGTTCAAAGGCGATATAAAATTATAACGTATAATTGTCTATTTAATTACCGCCATGTATTATCAAATTCTCTAAAAGGTTCTCGAGTGGCAGCCTCGTACCGGCAGGCGAAGTGTAGGGCGTCCCCCCACTAGATGGAGTGACGACCTGGTAAGATATGCAGGAAGTCGATGGATGCAGGTGGCTCAGGACCGTGCTTTGTGGCATTCTTTGGGGGAGGCCTATGTTCAGCAGTGGACTTGTGAAGGGCTGTAATGATGATGATAATCAAATTGCAAAACTGAACTGCTAACCTGGTAAGAAATACTATGCGTAGTCGTCTCTTCTGTTAAAAAAATTCCAACCAATAGATGTAGATATTCGTATATATTCTCTTAGAGTAATAACACACGCAGTTTCTAAAAATAAATTGATTAATGCTCGTTTCTCTGACAACAGAAACATCAAACTCTACGTCTATTATGTGTATTATCTTTGCTCTACGCAAAATGGGGCTGAGGCACAGTTCGTTTGCATCAATTTGCACAACAAATTAATTTCAGTGATAGGTGATATGAATATTTAACATCTTTCACGATCTTCGAGTTCATTGAACTTCGTAATGAATGCAAAAACAATGTAAATTAATTTATTTTCTGTTTCATAAAGTATTTGTGAATTCACTACTTGTGGTAAAAATCTTATAATTTATGAAGTGAAACTTCTTAATCGACATAGTGGAGAAGTTAAGTACGGTATTAAAAACAAAAAGGTAACGTTTTCTTGTAAAGCTTCACCGCAGGGGCTGCTTGAGTATTGAGTATACTATTATTTAACTTACTTATGTGAAATATAAAATAAAAGAAGAATTATATGTCGTAAAGAAGTATCGCTTCGGACGTGTGTACACTATTACACGTAGGTACAATTTTTTACTGCTACAAACTATACTAAAAAGAAGAAAGATATATAAATGAATTTTCCACAGCAGTGTTTAAAAATTGTTATTGTGGTCTAAACCTTCGTAGTTACTTCGTAGTTACTACCTTCGTAGACTCGGACTCATTCAGAAGTGCTGTGTTCTGTGGCAGAATACTCTAGTGTTAATTTTCACTTGCACTTGGTGAAAGAAAACATTGTGAGAAAATCTGCATAACTGAGAAATTAAAAATATTTTGATGACAGATAAAGGGCATGGATACGTGAAATCTGAAATGACAGGTTGCCTGTGCCTAGCGGTAGAATGTTTATACCCTTTTTTATAGAATGAGGGTGATAAAGTATTCAGTCCACCTGATGGTAAGTTTATACTGTGGACCCTCGACTCAATTAAAAATTAAAGTAATCTTACTACATTAGTAATCAAAGTGGATGCGTTGTCACTTCCGAGGACTAAAATAGAATGCCTTACTACCAATAAAAAGGTTTTACGGTTCTCTGCACTCTCCATAGGAAATACAGCAATATTAAGCTGCTATATCACGTTGTTATGTTTTCTGTGAGAGCGTGGTCCTTCCTCGATTGACGGAAGGTGCATCTATAACATAGCTGCAGCGTGGCACTACCACGTATTAATTATGGATAACACTAACAAGCGACTATAATAGCGGTTATTGTCATTTCGATATAATTTGTCATTTTGTTATAATTTAAAAAAATCGTTACCCCCACACTAGGATTCTTTCCTGCATCGTGGAGGCAGTTTACAAACATATATTGCACGAGGACAAACATCCAAACCCGGAACAATTATTTGTAGGCCATACAAATACTTGATCCGTGCGGGATTTGAACCCGCGTCCCTCAGCGCAACAACTCCTAAGCCACTGCGCCACGGGGCCATCCTTATTGCTACAACGTGTTGCTTTACTTTTTCTTTTCTACCACCGCTAGCACACTGCACTATAGAAAGCGTACGGCTATATTATGCTTATCAGTAAGCACCGCAGCAAGCCTCTGACAGTTAAATATATTTTTCGCTTAGCCGAACGCTTTTCTCGGCCGTAGGCGCTTATTAGCTTCAGCCGGCGGTGGAAGCCGTGGTGAAAACAGAAACGCCATCGAATTCATTTATTTAAATTTTATTTCCTTACATATTGATATAGCATATGTATTGTTTGTAGTGTGCTGGTGGCATCAGAGAATTCACTACCCTACGTCACCCCGTAGGTGCCGTAAGAAGTGACAGAGAAAGATAAAATTGGAGATGGACTGCAATATATTCCTGAAAACAACTAATGATTATAAATAATTTGCGGTTGCCTCCCCGCCTAACAAACGTGGCAACTATGGAAAGTATTCCCCCTATGAAGGAGGCCTATGTTCACCTGTATAGTTAGATTCGCTGTAATGATAATGATGATTTAAATATCAGGACTAAATAATTTGACGGCTCCGTGGTGCACTGACTTAGCAATGAGTTACAGCGCAAAAGAACAAGTATATACAATGTATATGGGTTTGGATGTGTGTCCTTGTGAAATATATGTTTGTAAACTGTTTCCACGATACAGGAGAAAATCCTAGTTTGGGGTACAGTTTAAAAGAAAAAAAATGATAGAAAGTATTCTATATGTTCAGTTGTCTGTCAAATTTTATCCAAATCCGTCTAAGCCTGATTGAATTACCCAAACATTAAAAAACATACAAACTTCACAAACCTTCACGCATTGATATAATAGATTGAATGTATTTTAAAATTACATTTGTACGTAGTAGAGCCATGCTGTAGCTATATTGTGGTTGCAGCTCGAATGGGTCGGCTCGACCGGGGTAGGACTACGCTCTCACAGAATACCAGCGTAAAATAGCAGCTCAATGCTGCTGTGTTTCGTATGGTGAGTCTAGAGAACCGGAGACCCTTTTTACTGGAAAAGAGGCATTCCATCTTAGCCCTCACGGGTGACAACGCATCTGAATTTTGATTCTTTATTGAGGATAGATGTGGATGTCTATGGGTCACAGCAACCACTTACCATCAGGTGGACTGTGTGCTCGTTTGTCACCCTATCCTATAAAAAAATCTTAATAAACAGCCCATCTCTTACTCACGATCTTTCTGAAATTTTTAGACGATAATAGGATCAGAGAGAGGCGATGTTGTTCGGTGCGTTTGTAGCAAATGAACTATTTTTTTCCCAGACGATGTTTTACTTCTTTGTTAAATGCAATAAGACGATATCGTGGTTTTAATCTAGCTTGGTCGTCTCCTTTGAAATGTATTATAATATATTAAATAATTTAGGTGGTAACTTGCTCAGTGTTTGTTAAACTAAAACGACTTTTTGATTTTCATAAAAATCTCATACTTATGTTTATAAAGTTACAGAAATAAAAGGCATATTACCTTACCTATAAATATGGACATGAAGGTCTGGCATGAATGGCATTTTGTTATAAAAACTGTATTTCAGTAAGCCGTGTAGTGGCGGTGTTAGATAAACCATTAACCCATTTCGTCCCGTAGGTCTCGTAAAAGGCGACTGAGAAATTCCAGAAATGTCTCCTGATAGACAGCGGTGTAACCATCCCGTTTAAGCGATACGTGAAACAATTAGATCAGCTATGGTAAGCATGTTATTTTCTAATTAATGTTATTAACGCAACACAACAAAGCGTTATAAAAAATATTAAAAGGCGTAATATAGTAACCCCTTATGCAATTTTTTTTGTGGACTGTATTATATATAAATTAAAATATGCTCGACGTTACTATCGCTTACTAAAATTAAGTATTTAATATCTCTATATCTATTTCTTTCTATTGTTATTTTGTGAAGAAAGAGAGAGAGAAAGAGAAAACAACAACAAAATTATTGAAACCTTATGGCATCATACAATACATATATTTGCAAGATCCGGAAGATCCAAGGCAAGTGATATGGTACAGTATCTAAAATACAAGAGTTATGCTGCTGCAAGCGTTAATGCTCCTGCAAAGCATAAGGAATTTAGCAATTCCTCCTCAACTATTCAGTTCCCAACAGCAGACTCTTAGGAAAATAGAAATATATATTTACATTCATTGCAATCTTTAAATAAGTTTATTGCGTACTATTTACGTTGAAGGAAAATTGCATCGTACCGAAACCGCAGTAAAATTTAACACGGGTAAGGAAAACATTCCACTTTAGCCCTCACAGGGGATACTTTATCGAAGCTCAAGCATTGAGTTTTATCTTTCTCAACGTAAAATTTAACTTAAGTAAGTAATGTGTTAAACCTCCGTATAGTTCAATTTACAACTACATATTTTATTCCCTTTTTTTCTTGCTTTCAACCGAATCATTCAGTTTTAATTTTAAAAATAATTTAATTTGACTTGTCGAACGTAAAACAAATTCGCATCTATTTTAATAATAACATTAACAATCCAAAAAATGGTTTCTTTGAACTTTATTTGAGATTTAAAAGGTCTAATAAGGTCCAAATACACATCGATTGACCCTATTTTATTCAAAACTAGCTATCCGCATCGGCTCGCACGGGTGATTTGTGTATCTTGACAACAACGCCACCTACTTAGGCCAATTAAAAATCTAAACGATTCTCGAATGAACTTAATTAAAATTGTGAGTAACATTAAATTTACAATTTATATAATAATAGTATTTTTCAAATGCTGAGATGCTTAATATTCTCTCTCTATGAATTTATGAATTTTATTGTACAATAAAAAATACCTTGCTTTGGTAGGTCATACCGTGGGGGGGGAGGGGGCTGGGAATGTGAGAACGTACGTGTACGTAAAGTACTACGTAATAGCCTATATAATAGGTTCTTTTAATGTTTATATCATATTAAAATATAACGCAGTTAATAAATTCTGATATTATTATATTCCTAGCTAATTTCCAACTAGTGCAGAAATCGGACTTGTCTTGAAAACAACAAAAATAATAAAAGAACTTCGGTAACTAACCCGCCTGAAATGGTAACTATGGCAATTTTACCCTTTATAAGCCAATCTATGCGGTATAGTTAATTTTAAAGTTATGCCAATTAAATTCGCCGATGAAAACACTATATATCAAAACATTAGCAATGACCGATGTGTAATCAACCACTGCATTTTAATCATTCAATTACTAGGCGCGCATACTAATACACGTGAAAATGTAATTAATTGATATGTAGAGAATGGGAAAAGCATTTGTCATTCGTAGAATTTATTGTTGACGATCGAGCCATTGTTATGACTATTGTGAAAAGCTAATTACAATCGAATTTCATACATACATATCTATTTACAAAAATTATATTTATTTAGTATTTCATAAAAATATAAAAAATCTTTAGAGGTGAAGTTGTATTCAAATCAGTTTTAACATTTATAAATATTATATTCCTTTTCTTCATCTTACAACCGAAATAGCGATTACATTATATTCCTGTCGGTCAACTTCACCCAACCTCACGGAGTTAGGTGACGGACGGACGCAAGTTTTTGAGCATCTAGTGCATGAGTTGATTGTTCATCTATATTAAACATACATATAATGTATCATCAATCAGAGGGTTATGGTCAGAGTTTCTCTGCGAGATAGAATTCAAAGTAACGCCCCCATTTCGGATTCTATCTCGCAGTAGAACAAGAGTAACCAAGATAACCCAACGGGTTAATAAGCTGAAGTGACAATTACACGGCCATATAGCTAGAAGAAGCGATAACTAATGGGAAAGAAAGGTACAATGGAAACCCCTGGATTTAGTCATAGTTGCCATGCGTGGCAGGCGAATTGGCAGTTGCATTCTTTTTATTATTTTGAGTTGTTATTGGGAAAACGCTGCTGCCCTTCTATTGGATTATTTCCTTCTATAGCCTCTCACAATACCACAGGGTGATATAGAGTAGGATATTCATACCCTAGTAGCAGCAAGCAAGCAAATCTTTATGTATAAAATTTCTATTTTGATCAAACTTTTATGGAGTAGTTGTGGCGTAACCTTTTTTTTATAGGATAGGGTGACAAACGAGCACACAGTCCACCTGATGGTAAGTGGTTACTGTGGCACATAGACATCTCTATCTATCCTCGATTACGAATCAAAATAAAGATGCGTTGTCACCCGTGAGAACTAAGATGGAATGCCTCTTTTCCAGTAAAAAGGGTCTCCGGTTCTCTACACTCACCATACGAAACACAGCAGTTTTAAGCTACTATTTTACGCTGATATTCTGTGAGAGCGTGGTCCTCCCCGGTCGAGCCGACCCATTTGTGCTACAACTATACTACTAATATAGCTGCAGCATGGCTCTACCACGTATAAATACCTGGATGGTTCTCTGTTATAGTTAGACCCTGTCGACTGTTGCCGTGATTAAAAAATCACCCGTACAAAGCCGGGCTGATTCGCTAGTTAAATATATATTGATTTGTAAAATAAATACCTAACGAAATAATTTCACTCATATATTATATCCCTTTTATATGTAGATGCTCATTGCACAATTTCATACAAATTTTTCCTAGTTGTACAAGTGTATAGGAATTTACAAAACAACGAACGTATGTAATAAAACAATCACAAGATTGTGTACCATAATTTAAGAACAAAAGGTTGTTTCTCAAACAACAAACACCAACGACTTGCACTATTTTGTTTACAGGACTGAAATGTAACAAAATTTCATTAGAGAAGGTCATCAGGAAGTCCAGAAAGAAGTCTAAAAGTCACATAACTTTTTTTATATACTTAAGTAACCTTAAGATGATGACATAAGTAAATTATTTTATATTTCTATAGATGTCGTAAAAAACGACTAAGATCATTCCAAAAAGATTTCATGACTTTTTCCGTGTAGATTTTTTACAGAATAAGGGTGACAAACGAGCACACAGTTCTCCTAATGGTATGTGGATGTTGTAGCCCATAAACATCCACATCTATTCTCGATTAAGAATCAAAATGCAGATGCGTTGTCACCCCTAAGTACTAAGATAGAAATTAGAGTTAAAGGCCGTGAAGGAAGAGGAAGGCGCGCCTTATGTTTCTGGTGCACCTTACCTGAAAAGGGAAAAGAGGAGGAGAAGTTCTGCTGAAGAAGAAGAAGAGGCTGCCAGTGTCATTTCGCGGCCGATGCAAGTGTAGCCGAGAATGTGTGCAAAAGCGTCACCGTGGCCCTTCCAATACGCGGTGAACTTGGAACACCATGGGGTTTTAGTCGGTGTGAGCCGGACATAAGCCGTCCGTGGCACTACGAGATGGTTGTGTGTAGGCATTTCCCCATATAAAAAAGGTTTCTCTCGCTCATACAACAAGTAACAAAAACCCTGTGGTTCCTTTTAACTGCGTTATCAGTCTAGTATACTCCTAAATATTACTTCAGAAAACTCGAACATAAAATAATTAATTACATTTAAATATTTTTTTTTAAATACAATTTCAAGGAGTTCATCGTTAGTAAAAAAGAGTCAACATGTGAAAATTGTTACCTCTTTAGCGAAGGGGATTACCGCTGCCTTTTTGTTCAGAAAAATAATGTTTGCAGGCTATTAAGTGGAGTTAATATATTTATTGATTATATAATATTATGTATCGCGAATCTCATTTTACTACAAATGCACATTCTACCTTCAGCTCAGCACCAAGCATTTCTCTTATCTTACGTCATATAGTTAATACTTGTGGTAACATCATAAATGAATCTATCACCCTGTTTCGTAACGTGGGTATCATAAGAGGCTACTGTCTAAAATGCCAGACAAAACATTATGGCTTTCGATAGATAGCAGTGTACTCATTACACAGTATAATCTATGTATTCAATGAATATTTTTGGGAGATACTAAAAAGGAAGAAGGCACAAATTGAATTTACCACTTGAATATCTTGCAAACGCCTTCTGAATTGCTTACTCAATAAAGATCGCAAACAAAGTCATCTGAAACCGGACGATCAACTGTCAATAAAAAAGATCACAATGAATGCCAAAACAATGCTTATTTATGTTTTAATTAAACAATTACATATCATTTTGGTGAATGAGCGTGATCTGTCCATTGACAATCAATTCACAACATAAAATATTTACTTTGCAAAGAAAAAACGTATGATTAAACGGTAGAACGGTTTAAATTGGGCTATAAACCAATGTAGTGGACCAAGTCTTGATAATCGTCGATTGAATTTGGAACGTACTCATAACAACCGTGCCAATCAACGGTGGAAGGCAAAACAACGGTTCAAGTCGAAACAATCAGTTGTAAAGAGATTTTCGTTTAAACAGCATCGATGAAGAAATTTGTGGTCTTTTCAATTTAAACCATAAAGTGAATTTATTTAAATTTAAAATATTTATTACTATTTAAACTTTAGTTTTATAAAAAAAATAGTGCATTATATCATATAAAATTATAGTTTTTTTTTCTTGTTTTAATACAAACAACGGAGTTTCCGGTAGGATGTTAGTATTGGGAAGTTGAAATGTGATGTGGCATAAACAAACGGAAATGAATCGTTTCTTGTTCATAGTTTTTTCCTCAGCACTTGTCGTCTTGACTTTACAGGTAAGTTTATTATTATTAACTATATCGTGAAATAGCAAAGGTAAGCTTAATTAATATGTGAGTATAGAAGTAACCATGGGGTAAAATACTACAGTGGCAGCCTCGTGCTGCCAAGTGGAGAACAGGACGGCTCCCTATTAGATAGAATGCCGACCTGCCGGGCTATTCACAATCGTCTCGGAAAGCGAATTCGACTCGGATTCGATAACTTCTCGCACCGAAACCATTAAACGCTATTCACATTTAACGTTCGGATAAAGGTCACTTAGATACATCCCATAACTATTGTATCGTCATTTAGTTACATGCATTTACGAATTTTGTAGATAAATAGGATTTTGTATTTTTTTAGAGTAACGCCTAAACAAAAACATAATGCAATATTTTGGTGTTAGCCATTGATATCGAATATAAAAAATATATAATTTAACTATATAATAAATAACAAAAAACTGAGATATGTCTCATTTCACAAAGCAGCATATATATATATATATATATATATATATATATATATATATATATATATATATATATATGCTGCTTTGTGATAGAAAACTTATAAAAATACACCTTTCACAAAAATTCAGCTTTACGATTAAGTGCAAATATTGAAGTAATTAATTATATGAAAATACGTCTTATAGATAAATGTAATTAATTTTTGTTACCTACCTTATAATTAAAAGGGTTTATTTATCTCTTCTAATCATCAATATTCGAAAAGTTTTCGCCAGCCTCAGAGCTCTCGTAAAGTTTCCGATGCAAACTGTCACAATTATCGAAAACAAACGTCAAAGAAGTACGGTCACGCCCCATAGAAAAAAACCCAGACCCGACAGAAACGAGACATATCTCAGTTTTTTTGTTATTTATTATATAGTTAAATTATATATTTTTTATATTCGATATCAATGGCTAACTCCAAAATATTGCATTATGTTTTTGTTTAGGCGTTACTCTAAAAAAATACAAAAGCCTATTTATCAACAAAATTCGTAAATGCATGTAACTAAATGACGATACAATAGTTATAGGATGTATCTAAGTGACCTTTATCCGAACGTTAAATGTGAATAGCGTTTATTGGTTTCGGTGCGAGAAGTTATCGAATCCGAGTCGATTTCGCTTTCCGAGACGATTGTGAATAGCCCTGCTGGTAAGACTTGCAGACAGTCGATGGATGCAGGAAGCTTAGGGGCGCGCTTTGTAGTATTATTTAGGCTAAGCTCATGTTCAGCAGTGGACTTGTGAGGGGTTGTAATGATAATGATATGGGGCAAAAATTAATAGTATGTTTCTTCAAGTGTCATGTGATGAATATGAGTAAATGTTTCTAGAGATAGACCAAAATGCATTTATATTCTTGAGAATATGTTTAACCAGTAGAAGCTTCCAAAGGCTTATTATGAAGAAGAAGTAACGTAGTGTAACTGCTGAAACATATCCTACTGTGTGCAATATGTCTATCTATATTATCAATTCAATAAAAAAAATCTGCAATGGAGGTATCAGTAATCGGTATTGGGGCCCAGATTGTCCAATAAAATTTGCAACCCCTAGGTGGATGAAGATTCGATGTAGTCTTAAATTATATTAACAGCTTCGAGGGAAGTTGGGGGTTCATAACTACCCCGGAATGGGCTAAATTCACAGCACCAAGAAAACAGTGAGGGCTACCACTGTAAGGTTTTAGTCTGTAGGATTCATTTTTAAAATTACAGGTCAGATTTTTAAAGCCTGTCTCAGGATAATGATAAAATATACATCCGCTACTAGAGAAAATAATAAAATAGCAGCATATTTCTGCTGTATTTCGCACGGTAAGTAATAAGATCCGGAGACCGCTTCTACTGGTTACAAAACATTTCATCTTAGTGCTGAAGTTAGCGCATCAGTGTTTTGATTCATAGTCAAGGAGTTTAATGTACTATTCCTTATTTTAATTATTTGGAAATAATTAAGCTAAGCGAAGCCAGTAAGTACATTTTCCTATCTAGTGCAACAACGTAGGTAAAATTGTACTTTTCTTTCTTTATTTTCATTTAACAAAGAGGTTACTCCCATTAGAATTTTCTTTAACGTGGAGGCACATTAGCCTGAACAATTATTTGTAGCCATACAAATACTTGTTCCGTGTGGGATTCGAATCTGGGGCCCTCAAAGACGCAACACAATGCTAAGCCACTGCCCCAGAATGTATCTTTTTGTATTTTTTTAATCACATTTAGTAATTTATTGTTGAAATATATCCAAAAATTAACTTTGGGCGTTTTATTGAGTACTTGGCCAAATCACCTACAAGGAAACTAAGTGTCCTTGCTAAGGCGCGGTGGTACTTCACGCCGGAACATCTTAACCTCTATTAAGCGAATCTGACCGTGCATGGAGTACTGCTGCCTGGTATGGCAGGGCTGATAATGGTGCTGAAAATGCCAACAAGCAGCATTGAATTTTAAATGAAGGCATGCTAAATGGCATATTAGAGACCTTTATTTGGTTAATACCAATTTCGTCAGCAACGGACAGAGTTTCCAGCCTCACGGTATTTTATAAAATACATTTTGGATTGGAGATTTACGTAGGAGCTATATGATTTAATTCCTTCCTCTCGTTTCCATCTTTACATAACCAGATGGTGGGCTGTCCACCAATAAATTTTTAAATAAGTACATTGCGATTTACCATCTAGGACTTTATCATTATATTGATTATTCGCATCTCAGTATTCATCCGCATCTTGCGAAGAGACGTTGCACTTCTCTGCGTATTCTATCGCATATACCACGGGGAGTTCTTCAAGAAATTGTTCAGATTGATTCCAGCTGCTAAATTTCACCATCGTAAACTGCAACAGAGCTGTTAACTCCATCCACATCATGCCGATGATTGGCAGTCCACTATTATCTATTTTACGAGAATATTTTTGCCAGCGGTTTTCTCGAGCAACCGCTAACAACACTAAGCCAGCGGTTTTCCCGAGCCGATACAACTTAGGAACTTTTAAGAAAAGTGCCTTATCCGTTCTAAATGGCCACCAACATACCTGCAATTCCTGCCCTGGTGTTCATGGGCGGCAGTGATAAATTAGGAATTTACTGAGCATGTCGAAGGACCATTTCTTTGCCTACTCTTCTATAAAATAATACCACCCCTTGCTACCAGGTGAGGTTGGAATTACAAATAAAAACTAGCTTATAGTTAAAAAAACTCTTTTTAACAATGAACAAAAATTATAAAAAGTATATTGCTAAAAATTTCGGAATAACGATAAGTTCAAATCGTCTTTTCGTATCATTTTTCAAAATAGTTTAAAATGTAGGTTAGGATATAAATTTTATGACATTCATAAATGTTTAAGAACGTTTCCTTTTGTTAAATTTTATTATTTTCTGCTGCAAAGAACGCTTCAAGATTACGTAAAAGCGTAACCATTGACGATAAACTTGATAACTCTTGATGCGGTAAGAGCTGAGATCTAAAAGGTTCGTCGCAATATTAACACTTGAAAATACACAATAGCACATACACACACATCATGGAATCTAGGTTTGAAACGATACTTAGGTCAATAAAAATATTGTCTGAAACTAAAATGTATAATCTAGTGTAATCATCATCATTACCATCATTACAGCCTTCAAGTCTACTGCTGAACATAGATCTCTTTCAAAAAATTGTTACAAATTACGGTTCTAAACTACCTGCATCTATCGACCTTCTTCTTCTGCATATCTTACCAGGTCGAGGCCCCATCTGGATCGTAGAACACTCCACATACTTGCACCAATGTTATTTATATACATTCATAATTTTAATACATTTAATGCCATCTATCGATACATTAATCATTCGATACAATTTTGGAATATTTTTCACAGGGGGCTTAAAAATGAAAAAAAAACTATTTAAGTGTTTTTACTATCTTACTACAGAAAATGTTCTCTATCAATCTGTTGCGGCAGGAGGGGAGGGGGGGGGGGATGTCCTACATTCCACTCACCAGAACGAGGCTCTTTAAACCGACTGAAGAAAGACTAAAATTTTACTATTATTATCTATTGAACTTTCATCTGATTCGAATGTTTACACTGTCGTCACTCACAGTTTATATGATATATGTTCTTTTTTTATTTCATCTTTAGCACAGCAGTGGCTGTGCGCAGTTTTCTTCTGATTAATATGAATATTATGGAGCAGAAAATATTTTTAACTCTTAACACACTAACAACTTTGCTGATGTGTTTATTTTCGTGAAATATATGATAAATTAGTTAGCACATAAAATTATTATTAAAAATTTACTCACTCAGCGGGGATAGAATTATATTCAGATTTAATAGTTTTTATTTTTTTAATACATGCACGTTTTGATTTTAAACTTACCATCCAAAAATATATAGGTCCTAAATCCCATCTCTTTCCCAATTTTTAATAACCTTAAAAATAAATTCGAAGCTTGAATTTTTTAACCTTTGTTAATTTCTAATGATTAGAGTTCACCATTACAAAATCGCAAACTCATTTTTTACAATAAGGTTGATTAAATATACCGCGGCAATTTAAGTTTCATGAGGCTTTACAAATTTGTTTTACAAAGCAAATGACCTAAAAATGGTAGAATTTTATACTAATATGGATGTTACATATACATATCGTACAATATCGATCTGTTTCATTTCATTAAAAGCAAAGAGTAGAATTTCTTTACCAAAAACGTTTACTGTGTTATATGTTGTTGACAAATAAATATTTATTATTATAATATGGTAAGAGTATTAAATCTAGAAAATAACTAAAATAATCTTAAGGGAATGCAACACTTAAGATTGAGCTGAACTGACCACTAACAGTTTTCTATAATTTTATCTTTATATTTAAAATAAAATATAAAAAGTAATACAGATTAGGAATAATAATTATTAAAAGTAATTTTTAATTTTATCATTATATCAAACCTTTTCTTAGTCTTTACTTATTGAATTAGTTGTTTATAAAATATGTAGACTGTATGACAAAGACACATCAATATATATTCCAGAATTGTATCAAAAAGACATCATAGTAGAAGTGTTTTATTCGTGCTACCGAAAATTAACCTATAATCGATTTTACAGACGACCGACTTCCAAGACAATCTGATCAATGGATACCGAACGTTAATAGCAGACATACAAGTGCGTACGCAAAAGTCAAGGGAAGACATGGACACGTTGGTGTCACAAATCAAATTGCTTATGAAGAACGAAGCTGACAAAGCCATTAACTACATGACGGTGTACCTTGAGCAAATATCCTTATATTTTCAGGTACAAAATATACATTATTTTTTTAACTTTAATTCTAGTGATTATTTAGGGCAAATATAAGTAAAAAAATTTGTAATAAAGTGTGTGTAATTGTTAAAACACTTTGTTTTAATTATATTTAAACATGGTAGAGCCATGCAATTACATTATGATTGTAGCACAAATAGGTCGGCACTACCGGAGAATAATCACGCTCTTGCAGAATAAAAGCGTCAAATAGTAGCTTAGCATGTTTGATGATAATAGATCCTTTGGTGATTGAAGTGATCTGGTGATCTTTTTTACTGGAAACAAGTTATTACACCTTAGTGTTTAGGGATGACACCACATTTACATTTTGATTCTTAATCGAGGATAGATGTAGATGTCTTTGCTCCACAGAATCCACTCGCTATCAGGTGTACTTTGTGCTCGTTTATCACCCTTAAACAATAAAAAAATAGAAGGAATATATAAAGACGAAATCAAGTACGTGACCAGGAAAACGTTAAAACTATCTCGAAGTATAGTTTAAATTGTTTGTGCTAAAGTTTTAGATAAGTGGCTAGTAAAGTTTTCAACTAAAACAATCGTTTTAGACACCAAATCTACAACGCCTTAACAACGACAAAACTAGTTTCTGTTTTCAATTACAAAGATGTAGTGATTGGAAATAATACAAGATAGACATTGTATGTAATCTACAAGTAAAAACTTTGTAATGGTTAATTTCAATATAAATTTATGAGAACAATTGATTGTAAATAAGTTTTGAAGTTTCAAGATTGTAAGGTTCTCTAAAAACATAAAATTAAATAAAAATAAAAAATTTAATATTTGAATAGGTTCATATATAGAAATAAAGCTCTAAATAACCAGGTTATATACACTTTTCTAGGTAATAATTCATGACCGTAAACCGCGAAATGGAACCTACTGCAAAGAGAGCATCGTGAAATTACTCGGAGAAAATCTGCAGTTGGCAGATGAAAATGTCACTTTATGCTTAGCATTGGGATACCAAAGAGTACAAAGGCTGCCAGGTAAGAAAAATAAATAATAATAATCCTATTTTCTGATGTGAATTTGATTTAGACCACGGTTTACATACAAGTTCGTTATTGTTTATTACATAAGTACACTATGTGCTTATAAACCTCCAATGACTTGTAAATTGTTGTAAATTGTCATAAGTATTATTGTTAACCTATATACGTACAGACCTCGTTTTATTTTGCGACAGTCTTCCTTGTTTGCCATGCATGAGTCCGTACGAAACAATACACGTGTATTCAAAACAATCCGTCAGTTCTACAATAATAATCATCGGTAATTTAATGCCAAAAGAATTTCTGATATTTTCTCAAACAAAATGATTTTTTTAGAATGCCGTAATCAAATTCGTGAGTATCGAAAGAAAAAAATATTTATTTAATGAATTGTATAAAAGATTCACTCACTTCACACAACATTTTCACTATCTTCTTGCTTATTTTTCCAAAAATGTAGAATAAAATTATCACATACATTTACTTACAAATACAGCAAAATTTTAATTAACAGGGTCTAATAGCGTTGATTTAGGTTTCGCCATTTTCATCCGTCCGTCTAAGGTTTATTCACAAACCCTAGATGTTATAAAGCTGTAATTTGGCATAGTTATAGATGTTAATTACGAAATAAAGGCATGATTTTTTTTTACAAACACGCTGAATTTTTACCCATTTATTCCATTGTGTGTTGTGGCGTTGGATAGGTTTTTCAAAAATATTGCGACAACATTTTTTTCGATTCAGGGGTTTTTTGGGAAATATTTAGCTTTAAAGTGTTTTTCTTTAATTAGATTCGGGGGCCATACGAGTCTAATAAAAAACGCACCCTACCAACTCAACCGCTGTTTTTGGAAATATAAAAATTATGCACGATAGTAATATATATAATGAAGTTATAAATGACTGCCTCGTTCTAAACGCGATGATCTTGAGGTCCTGGGATCGAATCCCGGGTGACTCAAAATCAGTGATTAGGTTTTTTTGACAAGAAATTCTCAGTAGCGGCCCGGAGTCAGAAAGTGGGCGGTGTTTCTTCACCCCGTGTCTCGGTAAGTACGTAAAGCCGATGGTTCTGCGCCTGATCTTAGGGAATAGAAAGTACACCTGTATTTGCGCTAACACTACAACCGTGCCCTGTGCAGATGAGTAGTGACCGCGGAGACTAGCCATCGCAATGACTGGCAATTCGGTCTGGAGGGCATTAATGAAGTTAAAAGAAAAACCATGTTATAAAATGCACTTTCATGCAAAATTTCTTTACAATTTCATAGAAAATGACTTAAACTAGCAGCATTATAAATTTGTAATGTTATTGTAAACTGTAAAAAATATAAAGTTTTGAAGAAAATGACTCATGCATTACTACTTTATAGCTTTACATTTTTCTTTGCGGGGTAGACAGGGAGAATTTATCACTAAGATACCTTATTCAGTTATTGTAGGCTTACAGTTTCATCTGTGGTACTCTTGGTTTATGGGAATATTCGTTACTGTTATGTATAGCTTAGGGTTGCACTGCCGGGAACTAATACATGGATAGGGAATTATGAACATTTTTGTACGGACTTGGCACGTGAATGATTTGATGTAGATTGTATTATTCTCAAAATCCAAAAGTTTTTAATCTTTTTTGAAAAGCACTCCCTGTAAGCATGCTTGAAAAATAAGTCCTTCAGTAACCATATTATAAATATACTATTTAAGCCCATTTTAAGTCGTTATAGTTATCAAACCGTGAACTCATTTAATATGCTAATAGTATCAAGAAGGCGCATTCTACACGTACATTGTGCATGGGCGTTTTTTTTTCAATACCATAGTCATTCTAAATTAGAAAATTAATAAATAATAAATGGCGCAAATATTGACTTTTGGTAGTGGAATACATATTCGAGTTATTAGAAATTTCTACAGGAATTGTATCCGTAACTGATTGTCCCGCTGATGTCAAAAGGGTTTGGTCTTTTCATGTCTACAGGCTAAGTATAGCCAGCGTTCGTTGCACTACGCACGTGGAGTAGGACTATTTAAGATAATACTAGTTTATTTTTTTTTTGTTTGAAACCGTTTCTTAAATATAATATATTAAAACTTTATAAAATAAATTCTTATTTGTTTAAAATTCCTCTGAAAGCTTTTAACTTAATTTCGGAAAATGTGAAACAGTATAATCATTACAAACGACATTGATAAGATAATTGGCTTATCACATGCATGTACCTTATCATGTTTCCATGTCATTATATAAAAAGACACTTAATGGTCATTGCGATTATAGGTAGTAAAGTTAAGTGGAGGTTATTTTAAAAGGCAACTATGAGAGAGACCGGAAGAACATATTGTGACATCTAATATAAGACGGTATACCATTTCACACATGTCATAGGTGCGAAAATACTGCAATCGCCAATTCACCTGCCATGTGTGACAATTATAGTAGTTCATTTGCATAATATGAGAAAACCATATATAACAATGGAATATTACAGGCTGGTAAAGAAGCAGTGGACGAGTGTGTATAATGGTCTCGTTTGGTTTCAGAAAAACTACAAGTCCACTTCGAAACTTTAGAAAATTTGAAGAAATATTCAGCGTCAAAACTATTTGAGTGTCAGAAACAACAGCAGGTCGGAGGAAATTGCTCACACGAAAGCCAGGATCTTGAACGGACAGTTGTAAGTATCAACAAATAAGATAATTAAATGAAACATAAATATTTATTTAAAAGCATATTAGAAATACTTGAGATTCCCGTCAACATTAAATGGCAGATTTCAACTAATAACCTTAGATTTGTAAGTCTGTACTCCACCGATGTTCTTAAAAAGCTTAAAATTTAAGTGATCTTTTTATTGCATAATATACTTCGAACAATAAACCTAATTATAATTACACTTATATATTTGACACAAATTATCTTCGAGCGCATTTGATCTCATGAAATCTTATTACTTTCAGTTCCTTTATGAAACTTCGCCTTTCCCTGTAGTAATGGCTGAAATAGCTATTCACGGCTTCAAAGAAGTATCTGACTTAAGCGTTTGTCTAAAAGACATAATTTCAAGGATGATGACACATTCAGTTAAAGTAATTGGAGACTTCAATAGATGCATCCACAACATTGAGATGCCAAAATTGAAATATTTATTGAAATTCATGAAAAAATATGCGTAAGCAGTCGAAGAAAGAAGTATTTATAAGAAATTAATCAAAAATACTTTACTGTAATTTCTTAAAAATAAACATAACATATTCTGCCTTGGCAATAAATAACAAAAGACGAAAGTTTGTTGCAATAACGTGACACAGTAAAACAATTATAAATATAAGGTCTGGAGGAATACAGCTATATAAATATGGCGTAATACATTATAAGTATATTTATTTTATTTTAAAAATATTTGTTTCACAATTGTTTCGTAAAATAAACGTTAAGATTCAAAGCAAGGTGTCTGTTTATCATTTCTTCAGTAAAAATTGCTTTCAACCTGCTGTCGCTTCTCATGTAAATAGATCTCTTATATTTAAATAAAATGCAGCTTCTGCGATTCCACGACGCTCTGGGATGAATATTGCAGTGTTTATTTATATTTAAACATCTTTTGTGACAGGTTTAAAAGAGGTAGAGGTAAAAATTTAAGGAATAATAATAGAATACATTTAATTAATAGATTACCGACCCGAATATACGGGGTTATTTTTCAAAGATTAGCCAAATATTAAACTTAAGTTCAAATATATAAATAATAATATACTGTTATTGCAGTTTTTGAAAATACGTGTAAATAAGGCTTATACATTTATTTGAAACTATCCCAAATTGAATGTGATTCATGGGCAACAACGTTTTTGCCTAGCGAACGACCCTTACGAATGTGTGCGTGCGCAGTAAAAATAGTTAAAATAACGCATTACCACGCATTTTGAATTTAAAAGATAAAAAGGACAGAATGTATGAGATTTTTTTTATTAATTTTTCTTCATCATCTGCCTATATTACTTATTCTTATTGCAAAGTAACCCTGTATATTTATATGGACCGCGTAGTGGCGGTGTAAGAATATCTACTATCCCATGTCGTACCGTGGGTGTCATAACAGATGACAGAGGGAAACAAACCAGGAGATGGGTAGCAACATCTTCTTTAAACAACTTGAAAATAATAAAACTGCGGTTTCTAACCGTTGCAACTATGGCAAATATCCCCATATGAGACATTTTATGGGGAAGGCTTATGTTCAGTAGTGGACTTTTGATAGGCTGGCAGTGATGGTAATGGCGATAGAGGTTTGAGTGGTATTGAGCGTAGCGGTATTGGGTTTAGGTTTTTCTACTTTTCCTTTTCTGTTTTTATTTATTTATTTTATACGCGTATGAATTAGAAATTGCTAGATATAGTTATTATATATATTATGTGAACATACTTGTAGATATTTTAACGTAGTTGTTTGTAATTTGCACCCATAATATCCTCTGTGCTTAGAATGCATTTTTGCATTAAGTCCGCCTTTTTGTACTTGGTGTGCAAATAAAGTCTAAATGAATAAATTTTCAAAATAATTTGTACTAATCGAGATAAAATTTTTTAATTTTAATAAATTGTCTACAAGCAAAAATCTTTGACGTTCTAACTTTATTTTTTAAAGTGATAGCCATATAATATTTTTCCATAATATGGAAAGCATGTTATTAAATTGAATTCTTCATTTCATTTTTATTTTGAACTATTATTTCCTGATAATAAGCAAAAATGTTTCAAATAAAGTAACTTTTTGTCGAGGTTTACTTAGTGCTCAACAAATATGCATGCAACGAGAAGAGAGGAAATCCTCGCCTTAAGTTCAAGTATTTACATACTAAATAAATTATATAAATGAATCATTCAATTTTTTTTTCATTTCGGTTAGTTGCTATAAATTCAAAATTTTTGTAAATTGATAAGGTTAGGTTGATCGAACTTTGTGCATATGATCCATGCCTGAGATTTTAATAAACTTATCTACAATAAAATGTTAATAAACTCAGTTATAAACTACATATAATAATATCAGTTAATATAAGTTATTAAAACTATAAATCAGTTAACAACGAAAATAATTCCATAGCCTTCATGTAACCTGCATACTCTTAAGAGACAGTGTAAAAACAATGCCAGTTTTTAAAATTACAAGTGCTATTTTCTCCCTTAAAATAAAATCTAAGGAGAGATAAAATTATTTTCGAACTAAATTTTATTGATGAATAAAGTAACATTTGGTAAATATGGTATAATATGCTATGACACCAAGGCAAGTGAAAGAGTTCAGTGTAAAACTCATAAGCCTTCTCTAGCCATAAACTTACTCATAATGGAGTACTGTTATGAAACGATTACATTTTGATTTTCACTGTTTTGCAAAATGTTAACGTAGTGTTAAATTACACAACGTTAACGTTTTTTAACGTTGTGTAATTGTTTGACCTTTAAATGACACTAACTAAAATCGAATACGGCAATGACAGATATCGGTTATAGTGAGAAAGGACAGGAACGCAATTTCTCAAAGAATAGAAGTTAAAGTTTACTTACCAAAAGTATAACGACATCAGTTGAACAGGGCTGATACTTTAAGAGTCTGCTGAATCTTAAAGTCCTTTGAGCCATCGTCAGTGGACCAACAGGTCGCGACACATGTATAAGAGGAGAGGGTGGTTGCTGTGGGGGTGGTGTAGATGCCGGTGGAACATATCTTCTTACAGTCTCTAGCGGCATTGTCCGAGCTACTAAACTGTCACTGCCAATCGAATTCGCACTACCACTGAACAGGTTCATTAGATCGCCAATAGAACCACCCCCACTAGATCCTCCGCCACAGCGAAGCTTGTCTAAGTCCGTTAAACTGGAGCCGCGGCGAACGCGGAGGCGTGATCCGCTCATATTCGTACGGCTAGAAAAAGCTTGTTCGCGGCGAATATCAGCCTCGCTCGCCGCTTGGCCCTTGCGACTACGCATTATTCTAAACATTTATGAAATATTTTGTAAACCAATTCTGTATAACTCATGAACGTTCACAAAACTACTGGGTGATACCACCTGAAGTAAAATTAATTTGCATACAGATGGCTGATAGGTGCGCGCGCGTCGTACAATCATTTGGGCCACGGCCGCCCGCAGGATGTCGCTATCGCGTCCTTGCATGCTTCCGACGGCATCGCTTCAATAATAAATATACGGTGTAACTTGCAATACTTACGTAAATTTTCAACGTCACGAATTACTTTAGGGTTGTTGCCGGCTCAGAGGCTATATACAAACTAAACGGAGAATGTGTAGTTTCATATGGCTAGAACAACTCAGTAGAACTAATGAGGTGATCGGGTTCAAAGCGTCACGGGACTCAGCGGGCGGCAGCCACTTAACGAACAGACGGCACTATTCAACAACTCATAGGTTGTCTGTGAATAAAATTAATTATAGCTACTAATATAACAACTCAATGTACCGTGATTTCTCAAAGCATTTATGAAACACTTCATACATAGTTACATAGGTTTAGTACGAGAATGTCAAAGGGCAGTATTTTCCTTTCAAAATCATGATATTTATTTAGTTATAGTTAAATTCGTCAACAATATGACTCATTTCGAAGTATTTGAGTTGTAACAAGCCCTCCAATCCTTTTAAAAATATTCTTTATTGAGATACAAGATTTCATTTCAAACGAGATTTTAGGACAATCTTACAAGATTCTATCAATATCTGAAAAGTAAGATGAATGACGAAAATATAAAATGTATACACATAATATATTACGCAAGGAACTTCGTTCCAACCACACTTGGTTCCACGACACTCACGCATTTTTTTGTTTTATAAAAATTGTAAGTTTTCGAAAAATTATATGACACTGACTAAAATTGAATACGGCAATGACAGATCTCGGTTCCAGTGAGAAAGAACAAGAAACGAAATTCTCAAATAATATCACCTTTAATTGGCTGCGTTATACTGTAATTTATACGTTCCCATCAATGTAGAGAACCGGAGATCTGTACTCCACAAATCATTCGATTCGCGTTGTTCTATTAGAACTAGAGTTTTCGGGGATAACAGCCCATTTATATCTTAATACTATAAAGAGGATAAAATGAGATCTTTAAAACTGTTTTTCAGATTAGTACTTAATAAGAGGGTAAAAACCCGTCAATTATATATATATATATATAATTGAAGAAAGTTTGATGATCATTATTTAATACATAAATGATTTATGAAAAATAAATATTGTACAAGTCTAATCATGAATGAAAAAATTAATAATTTACTGTTAAAATCGTATGATTACACTCGTGAGCTGCCTTTATCTTCAAGGTTACCCATTAGGAGGTCAGTACCATGTGGTGAAATAACAGCATTTTCACATTTGCGATACGTTAGCTACATTCTGACGCAGTGGGGTGCACTCCACTACAGTTTGTTCCCAGATGCTTTTATATTGTTAAGAAATAATGTACCGAGTGTACATTCTATTAACAGACATGTAATGGCTAAAAACTCGTTACTTTTACGTGGTAGAGCTATGCTGCTGCTATATTATGGTCATTATCACGATGGGTCGGCTCTAACGGGGAAAGACCACGCTCTCACAGAATTCCAGCGTTAAAGAGCAGCTTTATACTCTTGTATTTCGTGTGGTGAATGTAGAGAATCGGAGACCCCTTTTACTGGAAACGAGGCATTCCATCGTAGTCCTCGGGATTGACGTCGCATATGTATTTTCATTTTATCGAGGATAGATGTATATGTCTGTGGACCACAGCATCAAGTTAATATCAGGTGGACTGTGTGCTCGGTTGTCATTTTTATTCTATAATAATCCTGTTTTCAATAAATTATCAACAATTAAAGACATCTGGTTCCTGATTGAAACAGAAACAGAAACAGAAACAGAAACTTTTTTATTCAATATAGATTATAAATAATACTTATTGAAAGTCACTCTTTTGTTTGATTACCACTGGTTCGGAAAAAACCTCTGTCCTGGGAAGAACCAGCAAGAAACCCAGCGGGACTTTTTTTTTAAATAACAGCTTACAATCATGATGTTACACAAATTAACAACACAACAAATTAGAAATAGCTTGGTAGCGATCACCTCATTTCCAGGGGTTATTATCATCCATAAATTCCTTAATATTATAATAACCCTTTTTATACAAACTTAGTTTAATAAAGTTTTTGAACTTTGAACAGGTCAAACTTTGTATATTTTCTGGAATTTTGTTGTAAAAGCGTATACATCGCCCCAAGAATGAATTACTGACTCGATGGAGTCGAGTAACTGGTACTACTAGCTTGTGTCTGTTCCTAGTATTTACAGAATGAATATCACTTATTTTTGTAAAACTACTTTTATTTTTGTGTACGTACATTACATTTTCATAAATGTATTGAGAGGCCAAAGTTAATATATTAATTTCCTTAAATTTTTGTCGCAGCGACTCTTTAGGCTTTAAATCATAAATTGCTCTTATGGCCCTCTTCTGCAAAACAAATATAATTTCAGTGTCAGCTGCGTGTCCCCATAGCAAAATACCATACGACATTATGCTATGGAAGTAGCTGAAGTAAACTAGTCTAGCTGTTTCAACACTGGTTAAACCTCTAATCTTTTTTACAGCATATGCTGCAGAACTAAGTCTGCTTGCTAGCTTTGATATATGGGGGCTCCATTGAAGCTTCGCGTCTAGTGTGATTCCAAGAAAAATGGTGGTATCTACAAGACTCAGTTTCTCCCCATTTAAAATTACATTAGTATTTAATTGTTTGACATTTGGAGTCACGAATTTCATACATTTTGTTTTAGTGCCATTTAAATGCAAATTATTAACATCGAACCAATTTACTAATTTAGAGATAGCATTATTTACTTCGTCATATTTTAGTAACTGTCGACTTAATTTGAAAATTAAAGAAGTGTCATCTGCAAATAATACTATATCATGGTTATCCCCTACTATGTAAGGTAAGTCATTAATGTATACAAAGATTAAGCTCTGCTTCACAAAAAGGTATATAAATGCCCAGCTACATTTTATTACGCTGACATATTATTTATTTTTATAACTCATATTGGTGTATAGCTTTGAACTTGCAAATCTATGAAATGAAAGCAACGCTAGGTCATTTAAAAATAAATATTTTAATCAAAAATAAAACTCGTTCTCAAACACTAAAAATAATAAAATAAGTTTCACAATTATTACTGAAGCCACCATTTTAAGGCATAGTTTATTGAAGAATCAAAACTCCTAATTCAGAAGCTATAATTTAAGAGATTTTATCCTTTTATTTCTGAAGTTCATTTTTACTTTTTTAGGTTTCATGGTTTCTACTTTTGAGTATAGCAATATCAAAAATGATAACTAGAATATTGTCTAACAAAGTACAATAGAAACTTCAGTCCCTATTTATTCTATTTATTCTTTTTTACGGTTCCGTACCTCAAAAGGAAAAAACGGAACCCTTTGGATATATATAGGATCACTTTGTTGTCCGTCTGTCTGTCTGTCCGTCAAGACCCTTTTTCTCAGGAACGTGAGGAGGTATCAAGCTGAAATTCATATCAAATACTCAAGTCTACTGTACCTTGGAGCTGTGAAAAATCAAACTTTTAAGCCAATGCAATCAAAAGATACAGCCGTTTATGCCGCAAATTTTTGACAATCGCAAGGGAATCAAAACCTACAGGGTACTTCCCGTGAACTCAGAATCTTAAAATTTGGTACGAAACAACGTATTATAGCACAGATAAGGGAAAAATTGTGAAAAGCATAAATTTTTAGTTACATCATATAATAAAAATATTTTTAATAATTTTAACTACGGAATGGGTCGGCTCGAACGGGGAAGGACCACTCTCTCACGGAATACCAGCGTAAAATAATAGCTTAATGCTGCTGTGTTTCGTATGGTGAGTGTAGAGAACCGGAGACTGAACTGAACCTTTTTACTGGAAAAGAGGCATTCCATCTTAGTCCTCACGACTGACGACACATCTGCATTTTGATTCGCAAACGAGGATAGATGTAGATGTCTATAGACTACAGCAACCACTTACCATAAGGTGGCTGTGTGAGCACACCTCGCCTTTTTATAGGATAAGGGTGTCGCTTGTCACCCTTATCCTGTAAAAAAGGCAGTCGAATATAATATGAAGCATCCTCGTTTTTTGAAGTCGGTTTAAAATTAGGACTAGATATTTGATAAGGAAATTTGAGACGGTTTTATTCAAAAAAAGAGTGTTTTATGAACTAAGGGTGACAAGCGAGCACACAGTCCACCTGATGGAAGGTGAATGCTAAATGCCCGAAATGCCCGTTGTCACCCGTGTGAACTAAGATGGAATGCCTCGTTTTCAGTGTAAAGGGTATCCGATTCTCTACACTTACCATATGAAACACAGAAAACATTAAGCTGCTATTTTAAGTTGATATTTTGTGAATGCGTGGTACTTGACCAGTCGAGCCGACCCATTCGTTCTACAACCATAATATTAAAACTGCAGCGTGTATTCGAAATTTAAAATAAAAATATTATATATCACTTAAATAAATATGTATGTAATACATATATAAATATGTATAACATACACATATATTAATATGTGTTAATACATATATAAATATGTATTACATATTTATTCGAAGTTTAAATCATAAATGAAAATTTTCCTAATTTTCAAAATGCTTGTAGATTTGAAAAAAATTACTTAATTACTAATGTACGATTTTATTTGTATTTTCTGACGTTGAAAGATCAAGTTTTTATTCATTTTATTTGAACAGAACATGACTTGAACAGAATATTTTGTTTTGTATCAAATAAAATTAAACTCAAAACATAACCTACAACTTTAATTAATCTTAACTTAAAAATATATTTCTACGTCTAGTAAATATATTTAAAAACTAGATATCATATCAGCAATTACATTTTATGACACAACTGAGGTGATAAGGATGATTTTATTAGTATCTCAATGAAGCTTAACGATCAAGTTGACTTAATAAGAAAATATTGGACTCATACCGGGCTTGGCAGTACTTAATAAAATTGTAATTATTTTTATATTACGCTTAAGAATATTCAATGAAACGGTATTTTCTCTGCAGTTAAATACAACACATTAAAATAAAATCTATTTTCTAATCTATTGTGTAAAGGACTTGTGTGGAAAATTTAGTACAAACCGATATAAAATCGGATTATAAAATCATACGGATATAAAATTGGACGAATTAAAGTGAAAGAATGGAAGATAATAAATTCCTTTAAACCATACAATTATTATTTTTTTATCAAAGAAAACCTTTATAGTTATACTTTTAAAAATTAAAAAAATCTTAAATATACAAAACTTACCTTAAATATAAGAACGACGGAAGGATATATTATAAATAATTAAAAATTTATATTAGCTTTGATATTAAAACTTACCTTGATTATTTTAAGATACATACTGCTGTAAATGTTATTTCTCCATGTTTAGAAGAACACAAAAACACAAAAAGTATAAAAAATAGTGACGAAAAAAACAGAAATAAAAATATATTTATTACCAAGTTAGAAATAATAAAGAAATAATGTAAAGACGTTAATTTTAAAAATATGTTCTTTTCGTCACAAATCCAAAAAGTACTCACGTTTAGTTGCATCACGATCTTGTTGTACGCCCTGTGCCATCGTTGCCTCGGTGTCAATTTTGGCTGCTCTGGCTGAAAATCAAGTTGTTCTACTTTATGCCTCTCTTCTTCCTCTTGGAATACTGTATCTTCTTCATTATATTGGTCATCAGTTTCATTGAATTGTTCCTGATCGTCAAATTTTTCTGATTCTTCTCGGTAAGCATCGTCTCGGTCATGATAACTTTGATGATCATCCTGATATTCAGAAATTGGTTCATCAAAGGAATCCCGAGATTCTTGAAACGTATCAAACTCTTCGGGCACCTCGTGGTATATTGTGCGATCATCTTGAAATGTCACTTTTGACTTGTCATTAATTAATTCTGAAATACAATGAATAATATCTTAGATTAATTATTATTTATTATAAACTTATATTTTTTCAGTATGTGCTTTATAAATCATGTACTGAAAAAAGTCTAGCTAAGCTAAGCTTAGAGTTAAAAACTTTTTTTTAACTTTAAGCTAGCTATCTTGACAATTATTTCATACTAGCTCTTTCCCGCGACTTCTCCCGCGTATAATTTTGGGTTTTAATTATTTTGCGCGGAACCCTAATTATTTTTCTAAAATAAAAGTAGCCTAAGTTACTCCTTATAACCCGTCATAATCAAATAAACAGACAGACAGACAGACAAAAAATTTAAAAATTGTGTTTTTGTTATTATAAGTAACGTCATATATTTTCGTATGCATTTAGTAAAAAACTGTTAATTTTACATTACAAACGGACACTTCATTTTTATTTATTTATATAGAAGTACTAACCTTCTTGAGTTGTAGGTATTGAAAGTTTTTCTTCTACGTGAACAGAGCTTTGGGATGTTTTTCGATCGTGTATCGATGGTGCTTGACTATGGTAACTGTCGACGGAAGGTTTTCGAATTTGTGCAGCAACCCTAGTTGGCGATGCAGTATTTTGTAAGCTCGGACTTGAAACTTCAGGTGCTTGGCTTTCTTTTTCAATATCTTCGTGAATAGTATCATGCATGTAATCATCATCACGATACCTATCTAAAGATGTTCTATCCTTGTCTATATTTTGATCTAATTCAGTCTTTTGATAATCATCCTCGTAGGCACTTTCGTCAAAACTTGATTGAGAATAGTCTTCTGGTGCGTCGGGTAATGTACGTGTTCGCCGCACAGAAGGCCTTTGTATAGACTCTTGTCTTCTTAGTGATGGAGTCCGTGGCAATATAGGTGTACTTGTAGAAGTAGCAGTAGATATTGTAACAGGAGTTGGCACTTCTGGGACGGATGCAGTAATAGGGTCAGTTGCACTTGTAAAAGGTGTGGAAGGTACTACAGTTGATGTTATTTGACTCACAGTAACTTGAGGCGCTTGTGTTAAATTTGAAGGCTGACTTATGGGAGAAGGGGCTACTGCTGCTGCGGCAGCTCCAAAAAAACTACCGAGTCTCTTTGCGCCGCCCGCCATTAATGATCCTAAGGTAGCTGCTCCAGTTAAAACACTAGATTGAAGTTGCTGTGTTGGTAACTTTTGCTGCTGTTGCTGCTGCTGCTGCTGCTGTTGTTGTTGTTGCTGCTGCTGTCGCAGTTTTTGTTGTTGTTGTTGTAATTGTTGCTGCTGTTGCTCCAGATACCTTTGTTGATCCTGTTCGTATTGATTTTGCTGTTCATCACGCAAAATTTGTTCTTGTTGTTGTCGACATTGTTCCTCTAGTTCCTGTTTTTGTTCGTATTGTTTTATTTCATACTGTTGTTGGTCATATTGATCTTGCTCATACTGGTGTTCTTCATACTGTTTATGATCGTAATCTTGTGTCTCATACAGTTGTTGTTCATATTTTTGGCCTTCGTACACATTTTGGTGGTAATTTTCTTGTTCCGGTTGTTGTTCTTGTTGCTGATATTGTAAGTGGAAATTCTGATTTTGTGACAAATCAGCTTGATAAAGTTGTTCATACTGTGGTTGGTATTGAAAGTCAATCTTTGGTGCTAAATATTCATTATGTTCTTCTTTGTAAGACTGATCCTGTTCTTCATATTTATGTTGCTGTTGATCCTCGTATTGAAAATCAAATTGTTGATAACTTTGATTTAAGTAGCTATCTTGTGTTTTCGAAACTGGAGGTTGCGGCTGGTAATTAACTGGTGCTGTCGTCGTATTTGATATTAAGGCATCTACGTCACTGGTTATTGGATACGACAGTTGCGTTGTCGTTTCTGTTTCCCACGTTGGTTTTTGGGCTGAAAAAAATAACACTTTTTGAAACAATCTATCACACATTTGCCACATTATCTTTCCACTAAATCCTATAAATACTGATCGTATAATTATTGCTCATTCCACTTTGTGGATAACGGATGTTTTTATCTCGAATATTAAATAAGTACCTACAATTTTATTTCATTAGATCACTACTCATTTATCATTGTACTTTTTTATTATACTATATTACTTTGAACATTATTGTGGTTTCAAATATTTTTTACCTTCGAGTATTTAAAAAAGAACTATGATTATTCTTAATATTTACCAGTCGCTGCGGGGGGCGTTGCATGTGGTGTTTCATCAAAAAATGGTTGCATACCATCTTCATCATAACTGTGACAAAAATGTTATATATTATTATTAAAATTAATTGCAAATATTTTAATTGTATGTTTAGTATAACATCCTTTTATACGTGTTAATGACTAAAAAAATGATAGTTTTAAAGAATACCGATCTTTTTATTTTAAATGGTAGAGTCAGACTGCAGGTGCATGATGGCAGTAGCACGAATGGCTCGAATGGTAGGAAGGGACGTGCTCACCAGGAATGCCAACGAAAAATGGCTGCATTATGAGTCTATATTTCGAATGATGATTGACAAGAATCGAAATGCTCTTTTACTGGTGACGAGGTAGTCCTCAGCGAAACTGCGTTTTGGTATTTATAATAATAATAATAACGTTATAGATACCCCAATAATAATAATTTTTTTGCCAGAAATATGGTGTTTACAGACATTATAATTAAAGAATAAATTTATTAATACTAATATTTCGCCAGTGGCATGCAAACACATAATTTTTTAAATGTACATGATTCTATTAAAAAATATGTTTAATTATAATTTTATGATAAATTCAAGATTAAAAACTCTTAACACACATAACATGGATGTCAATAATTAATAAAAAAAAATTTAAAACTTATCCGAAAATAGAATGGAAAATGTGTGATAGTTAGTCATTATTAATTATAATTTTGTTACTATTGTGTATCTAACCATCTTTCTGGCGTTTTCCATAGCACCATTCCGTACCTCACAAAAATGGCAGGAGACCTGTACCCAGTAATGTGAAGTATTTGGACCTCTTAACGGACATAAATATTGTCGTTCTTACTACATGTTTCATTATTATACGTAAGTGATTACCAAACATATTTGACAGTAAAGATCAAATAATAGAATTAAAATTTTTCATTTTACTTTATTATTTACAAACCGAGATATATAATAACACCCACATTCTTAGTTTACCTACTGTACTACCTTAGTCTTACCAACTGTACTACACTTACTACTTTGCTAATGCAACTTTTGATTATAAAACATTTTCATTGGTAGCGGAAAGAAAGGAATAAATCGCCCAGTTTTTGATAAGTTATTTGTTTGCTCATTTCATATAGATTTGAAATCAGAGCTTATATTAACCAATATCATTTATTTAGCTACTACATACATAACCTAAGTTTTCTGGTCTATCTTGCACCACTGAAACACATTGACTTATATAAATTTTATATAGCAATTTTACTTTATGTAGATGTTAGGACTTTAAAATCACAAAAATCTCTGGAATTGTGATAAAACATTGATAGAGTATAACAATGTGTTTTATTATTTACGGGGAAGTTACTCCACAGAGTTTTCATAAGAGTTGTAAGCGTTTTACAACGAAACAAGTCTGCATATCAACAACTTTTAATTTTAACATAAACCTCTTTTTATAAAATATGGTGACAAACGAGCACATAGTCCACCTCTTGGTAAGTGGTTGCTCTGGCCCATAGACATCTACATTTATCCTCGTTTGCGAATCAAAATGCAGACGCGTTTTCACCCGTGAGGACTAAGATGGAATGCCTCTTTTCCAGTAAAAAGGATCTCCGATTCTCTACACTCACCAAACGAAACACAGCAGTGTTAAGCTGCTAATTTACGCTGGTATTCTGTGAGAGCGTGGTCCTACCCATTCGTGCTACAACTATACTACTAATATAGCTGCAGCATGGTTCTACTACGTATGAATAACCTAAACAAAGTATAATATTTCTATCAAAAGGATTGCTATAATAGTTTCTTTTTTTATTTTATTTGGATCAACAAAGAGATAATAAGTATACACAATGTAATAAGTATGTAAAGTTATATTTAATGTACAAAGTTGTAATAAATTCAAAGTAAAATATATAGCTTATATACGTCCCACTGCTGGGCATAGGCCTCCTCTTATTTCTAATAGGGTTATAGGGCAAAATGTCCGCCGCGGTGCCCAAATGAATATTTCTCATGTCTTCGAATTTTTTTATTCTTATCTCTCAGACACGCAGGTTTCCTTAAGATAGTTTCTTTCACCACAGAGCACGTGGTAAATCAGTACCTAAAATTGCAATTAACAATTTCATTGGGGCCGGCGGGGATCGAACCCGGGTTGCACGCGTAATGTGAAACTTACAGCGAGCGCTTAACCCCTGAGCTACCACGGCTCTCATAAGTATGTATATCACAATAAATTAAATGTATGATTTATGGGTTCAACACAATTGTGTAACCAACGCGGTTGACCTACCAATAAACGTTTATCAAAGTTAGCGTACAAATATGTTGACGAACACGCGAATGATAATCTCCCCTGGGAATAAAGTGACGCTATTTAAATTTTATAATTAATAAAAAATGTAATTAAATACTATATTATTATCTTAAGATTGGATACATGCATACTAAATTATTAATTTTTACTTAATGCTATTTAATGCATATGTCTAGCAGTCAATTAGCTGCTAGGTATATGCATTTTACAATAGTGTTGCAGATAGGGACAGTTCACTCTGTCACTTATCATTTAAAGAATGCCTTTGGGGCTGTCCCTAATCATGCGTAGAAGAGATGCAGCCGTTTTACGCATTGTTGCTAAAAATAATCTATATGAGGGGATAGCCCCATCAGCACCCGGAACGCATTGTTATGGGCTATGGCACAGGCTGCACGTGTAAAGATACGTGCAAATCGCTCTAAATAAAGTGAATTTAACCCCCCTTTGTTGTAATTGAACATTATATATATATATATATATATATATATATATATATATATATATATATATATATATATATATATAAATTGAATATCGCGTAAACCTGCGAGCAATCATATTTGCTCGAAACGACAGAGCCCTACGTTCCTTTTCTATGTCAGTATTATTCTTGAGGTCGGACGTTACCATATGACCCAAATGTTTAAAAGAGTCTACCCTAGTTAATAGTGTAACATTTATTTATTTATGCTTTATTTGCACACCAAGTACAAAAAGGCCGACTTAATGAAACATGGCATTCTCTATCAGTCTACCTCCAGGCTTACCCGATAATATATTATGGGTGCAAAGTGCAAACAGCTGAGTAAAAAATATCTATGTCTACATAATATTACCATAACCACTACTACATACTAAGATACATCCCAAGCAGCATACAAGCTGTATACGAGCTGTATTGAAGTTCGTTTTTATACCAGAAGCTTTATTTTCTGGCTGTATAAAAGCTACATAAGCGCTTATACAGCTCTTATAAGTAAAATAATTGGCACAAATTATGCAGCTTTATGCGTTAGTAGCGCTGTACAGTAGCTGTACAATCATCAAAGAGGCTGTATTACAGCTGTTATTTGGTGTGCAAGGAAACTATTACACTACAGATATTGTGTTATAAGTAACTTATAAAGACAAACGTTCTAAATTGGTTTTTGAATGGGATTGCAAATGAATATAAAACAAAAAGAACGTTTATTGAATGATGGCGACATTTAATGTACCTATGTACATATATTTAACATATTAATATTATATTCGAATTCGAGTTGAGTTTGACGATAATAACTGATGAGTTAAACGTGCCAAATTAGATTTACGGTAAATTTGTACATATAATTAATAGAATCAGGCGTTACTTTGCGGAAATCCATTATATAAAAGTTTTACAAAAATTTACTTCGCAAATATCCGCGTTATAAAATAAAATGATGTGTCTTACCTAGTATGAAGAAGCACCTCCCGCCCTCCCTCAATTGCGTGCACTAACCCCGTCACCACTAATCCCAGCACCGCTACTCCCAACACCACTACACTAGGCAAGACACACCACTGACGATAATACGACACGTGTTTCGCCTCTACACGAGGCATCCTCAGGTGATATAGACTCTACGGTGGCTAACCGCTAAGCTACACTAGGCAAGACACACCACTGACGATAATACGACACGTGTTTCGCCTCTACACGAGGCATCCTCAGGTGATATAGACTCTACGGTGGCTAACCGCTAAGATCTTAGCGGTTAGCCACCGTAGAGTCTATATCACCTGTCTATATGCCTAGTGTAGTGGTGTTGGGAGTAGCGGTGCTGGGATTAGTGGTGACGGGGTTAGTGCACGCAATTGAGGGAGGGCGGGAGGTGCTTCTTCATACTAGGTAAGACACATCATTTTATTTTATAACGCGGATATTTGCGAAGTAAATTTTTGTAAAAGCTTTTATAAATTTGTACATGTTTTCTAACAAAAAATTGCCGCGCCAGCAAAATAACATAATAATGTAGGACAAAATACTAAATACGGTAACTAAATATCGGTTGTATCGGTTAGAATAAAAAAAAAAATGGATATGGTGGCATATTGGAGCACAGTGATCATTAGTCAAACTGAAATAATAGTATAGGCAAAGACTAATGTCCCATATACCCAAATTTAAATTTTTATTTTTGTTTTTATGGGTCTTAAAATGACGACAATTTGCTAAACAACCTAAACGCTATTTCAAGGGTCTTATAGTCTTAGTAGTTGTACTATGTATGTTATAGATTATATCATGCAGCTATTGGTTTTTAATAAGTTTTATAATAGGATATTTTCATTACTTACGCTGTATAGCATTTTTTTTAACATAACATATAAATCTATTTAGATATACGTATAAAAGATGAAAAATCTTCTCTAGGAAATAGTGTTTGACAAATTTAATTTAGATTTTACATTGTCATTTAACTGCACAAAATATTTTTCTTTTTTGCTACATATAACAAATTAATTTTGTTCACTAGCACAATAGAAACACGCAGCGCATGCAAAATGGCGATATTATGTCACTTACACAGATTTAAGTTGTACTATGGCTGTTATTGAATTGAAACGGTATTCGCTGAAGGTCATACATGTTTACACACCAACCTCGACACATCCTGATGAGGAGGTGGAGGAAATGTATGAGGATATCTCTAGAGCCATGCATTCCTCCAAAACCCAATATACGGTGTTAATGGGAGACTTCAATGCAAAACTAGGCACAAGAGAGAATGGTGAGCTGAAAGTAGGGAAATTTGGAATAGGGCAACGGAACCGAAGGGGCCAGCAGCTGGCCGACTTCATGGAGAAAGAGGGACTCTTTATGATGAACTCTTTCTGCCAGAAGCGGCCCCACAGGAAGTGGACCTGGTCGAGCCCCGACGGTTCGACAAAAAATGAGATTGACTTCATTATGACGACCACGCGACAACTGTTCGGTGATGTCACCGTGATCACGAGGGTGAAACCTGGTAGCGATCACCGAATGGTTAGAGGCACAATGAACCTAAACGTTAAGTTGGAGAGGTCTCGTCTAATGAAGTCAACGCACCGTCCCCCTCATGCTCTATTCCAAAGTCCCGAAACCTTTCAGCTCGAGTTACTAAACCGTTTTCAGTACCTAGAAGACTGCAATGAAGTGGACGATATGAATGACAAGCTCGTGGAAACTGTCCATGCGGTCGGAGCTAAGTTCTGCAGAGTTCAACAGATTTGACAGCATACAGGCAACTGAACAGACAGATCTCCAAATGCATGCGGCGGGACTTACGCAACTTCAATACAGCTCGTATTGAAGAAGCGATCGAGCGGAACCAAGACTCCAAAGTATTTGCCAGAGATCTGTCTGCCAGAAAGAACTAACTGTCAAATCTGAAGACCAAGTGTCGCAACATCTTTTCCGGAACACCTGAGATTTTGATTGAGATTGAGAGGAGAGAGGAGAGGACTCCCTGAGTCCTCTATGGTTATGCCTCGCCCTGTACCCTCTGTCTCACCTACTGCATCAGTGCCAAGCCGGATATAGACTCAAACACAACACCACAGAAGATATCACTATCTCACACCTTACCACAGACCCGAGCAAATACCACCCCATCACGTATCTACCCACGATATACAAGACACTAACATCCATTTTGAGCGCGGGAATCACTCGTCACCTGAACTCAAATCAGGTGATGTCGCGCGCTCAGAATGGATGTAGGGGCGGTGGTCGTGGAACCAAGGAACCACTCCTCACTGACGCGGTCATTGGCAAGGTAGTTAAACGCAACCGTCGGAACCTCTCCGCCGCCTGGATAGACTACAAAAAGGCATTCGACTCGGTGCCTCATACATGGCTTAAGAGGGTCCTCGAGCTGTACAAGGTTAACTGTACAGTTCGAGACTTCCTCGGGCAGTGTATGGGGCAGTGGAGTACGATCCTTTGTCATCTAGGCGAGCTAATGACGGCTGCGGAGAACCACATAAGGGTAAGAAGGGGTATCTTCCAGGGCGATTGTTTGGGTCCAATCTGGTTCTGCCTCTCTCTGAACCCTCTCAGTACCTTACTGGAGGGAGGGGATTTCAGCTTCGGAGAGGAGGTACAAAAGTAACCCACCTTTTCTATATGGATGATCTCAAATTATTCGCCTCCAGTCCTCCACGTTGAAAGGGGAAGGGTTACTAAATCTGAGGGCATAGACTTGTCTATGCCCATCAACATAAAGACCATATCCGAGACTGAAACGTACCGATAACTGGGTATGTCACAGAACATAGGTATTGATGAGGCGGACATGAGGCAGTCAGTTTGCGATGTATTTGATGCACGCTTGACAAAAGTGCTTAACAAACAAAACCCGACAAAAGACGGACGTTAATAAGACACACACATATAATGGTTGGATCATGCCTTTTCTCATGTATACATTTGGCATACTGAGGTGGACTCAGACCAAACTGAACGCTCTGGATAGAAAAGTCCGTACTATTATGACGTCCCACAGGAGGTATCATCCGATATAGTCAGTAATGAGGCTGTACTTGCCGCGGAAACATGGTGGGCGCGGCTTTTTAAGCGCGCTTACCATGCATAATCGCGAAGTATGCAGTCTCCGTAATTACTTTCTGGTGAGAGCGGATGATCCATTCTATAAGGAAGTTATTTTTTTGTGATAAAGGACTTACCCCTCTATCCATAGCCAACGAGCAATGGCAAGACCCGGCAGTACAGAGCATTTCCGACCGGGAGACCGTGTGGAAGGAGAAGGAGCTCCACGGGAGGTTCTACAAGGCTCTACATGATCCTTTCGTAGACACAGTTGGCTCCCTCCACTGGCTACGTTTTGGTGACCTCTTCGGGGAAACCGAGGGTTTTGTCTGTGCAATACAGGATCAGGTTATTAAGACCAACAACTATCGGAGATACATCCTAAGGGATGGCACCTTCGACATTTGTCGAGCTTGTCGCCATCCCGGTAAATCACTTAGGCATGTCATCTCCGGTTGTTCGGCGCTTTCTAACTCTGAGTACTTGCATAGGCACAACCTAGTAGCCAGGATTCTACACCATGAGCTCGCTCTGAACCACGGTCTCGTGGATCTGAAACTGGCTTATTATAAGTACTTGCCGGAAGCTGTGCTCGAAAATTACCGCGCCAGGCTCGACTGGGACCGGGGCATCATCACAGATAGGACCATTCTTGCGAATAAGCCTGATATTGTGCTGATGGACCGGGCACAGTCAAGGATATTTTTGGTCGACATTCCGTATGACGAGAACCTCGTGAAAATCGAACCAGATAAGCGTACAAAATATCTGGACCTGGCTCACGAGGTGACCGACATGTGGGGCAGACTGCCGACCGAAATTATACCTGTAGTTGTTTCTGCGAACGGGTTAATCCCAGTCAGCTCTCGAGTCATCTGAGGCGACTGGTACTCCGTGATTGACCGCTCCAAGCTCAAATGCAGAAGGCAGTGCTCCTCGATATCGCCCGCAACGTCCGCCGGTTTCTTTCCCTTTCCCCCTAACCCTCGGCCGTTTGGTCTCCCCTACCGAGGGCTTCCATTTGGTTGGGTTTTTATTTATTTATGTATTTTTATGTATTTATTTATTCTGTTGATATTTATGTATGTTTATCATTTTTATTTACAATTATTTAATTATAGAGCCCAACCAGACGAGAAAACTTTATAGATAACCCAAAATAATAATAACAGTTGGAGCTGTAAAAGAAAAAGCAAGATTTGTTTTAAAAAAAGAAAATAAAAAAGGGACAGCATGAAAAACACAGCTTCTATACAGCTTTAATGATAAAATCAGATTGAAGTATTACAATATACTTAAAGTTGTATACAATATATTTCATATTCTGATTAAGAACTCTAAGCTTACTTAGATCCCATAATACAGACTTTATACAGCTTGAGCTGTATAATAACTCATAAACCACTATTATAAGGATATACGCATTTAAAAGAACTCTAAGTTCTATGTGGGCTGGTATATTGATGTTCATAACGGTTGTGTGCTGCTTGGGATTTTATAAATATAATTACACATATATTATATATATATATATATATATATATATATATATATACCAGTTTCTGATTCATATTCCTATAAAATATGTAAAATAAAAACAGGAAAAGGGAAACGTTGAAATTTAAGGATTTAAAAATGAAGTGGAAATCCACAAACTACTCCTGCAGCAAGCAAGGTATCGGCTTTTGGCTGTACGTACACTGCCCGGTAACTTACCGCATGCGGAATAAAATATTTGTGTAAAAAGCTAGTGTGACAGAGGGGAACATGGAGCTTTGATTTTTCTGTAGAACGCAGACAACGATTATGGGAATCACCCTGATACTGAAAACTGCATTTCAGATATTCAGGGACAAACAAATCATGTAAAACAGTTTGTTTAGAAGTTCTTGCGTGGCCTCAGCATAGTAAACATATACATCTGCATAATCTAAAATAGACAACGTTAGAGTCTGTGTATTGCCTTAGTCCGTAACGGTAAAAAAATCTTAACAGATAACGCAGAGTGTTAGTTGCCTGTTTGCTCATTTCATATATACGTGGTCTCCAACTGAGGGTGTTGTCTATAATTAAGCCAAGATCTTTAACAGTTGCTGAGTAAGGAACAATAACATTATTAAAAATTATGGGACGTAGTAACTTTATATCAATTTTAGTCAGTCTACGAGAACTACCAACTACAATAGTCTGACATTTTGATGGATTAACCCTAATACCATATCTTTTTGACCAATTAAAAATACAATTGAGATTACAGTTGATTTGTACAATCATCGATACATAAATTGCTTGAGCATAAATTTGTAAGTCATCAGCATACATATGGTACGAACAGCGAATGTGAGATTTATATAGACTGAGAACAGGAGAGGAGAGAGGATTCCGCCTGGAGGAACAACGAGCACCACTCAGAGATGATAAATGGCCTGGTGAAAAAGAATAGACGTATTTTTATGGTATTGTTCATTAATCCTAAAGCTACATGGTTAAAATAATCTTAAAATCCAGATAAGCTGTATGCAAGAGTTAAGACGTTTAGCAAGCGAGCAAGACACTATTGTTTTATAGCAAACTTGTAAGTGAATTATAAATACCATACCAACATTTGATAAAATTTAACGCATTTCATTTTAACAGTTTTATTGATGTAATTTAACAAATTTTATGCAAGGAGTGGTTCAAAGACTTTAATAGCTTAATTTTTGTAACTTACAATTTCAATTTTAAATTTTGAAACTTCGATCTGTATCCTCTCCAAGTAGCTGAATACAATAATTCGCAAGGTGAATCATTTTTGTTAAAAAAATCTTTGAGAAAACACGAGACACAGACAGAAAAACGGACACAAAGGTGATTCTAATAGTGGTCCTTGTTGCTAATTTAATTTTGTTAAAGTTAATTTAATTTTTGCTCCTTGCTCTAAAACCCTCTCAGAAATGAGAGGAAGCCTGTGCCCAGCAGTGGGACGTATTTAGGCTGTAACTTTAACTTTGTAACAGCCTAGTCGCCATGAGTTACGAGGCTACCTATTAAGCATAGACTTTGATATCCAACGTGCTAAAACTAATCTCGAGTAATAATGAATATTGAAAATAGTTTCTATCTTTTCCATACACACCTCAATTGGACCTAGTTATACAAAAACGTTCCAACCCACAATTCATTCAAAAATTAGTTTAATATGCAGATCTACTTATTTTGACATCTTCATATGTTATACAAAAATGTTCCAACCCACAAGTCATTCAGTCATGCAGATCTACCGAAGATCTCAAAATAAGTAGAACTGCATATTAAACTCATTTTTGAATGACTTGTGGGTTGGAACGTTTTTGTATAACATATGAAGATGTCAAAATAAGTAGATCTGCATATTAAACTCATTTTTGAATGACTTGTGGGTTGGAACGTTTTTGTATAACTAAGTCCAATTATCTACTACATTTTTATTCAGCGATTTCTTTCAGATCCCTGTACTGGAACCTACTAGAATAAGAGAGTCCAGCATTTGACTCTAGCAGATCCGGAGTGCCCTAATCTTCATTTATTTATCCGCCGTGCTACCTTATCATAAAATAATAAAACAATAACAGTTTCCCCGATAACAACTAATAATTTTAATAATAAAACCCTTAAGAACATTCGGTAGCGATCACCTCCTTCCCAGGGGTTGTTATTAATTATGTACTCTTTAGTAATACTACTATTACTAATAATAACTCTTGTTAAACAATGTTTGCTTAGCTAAAATTTTAAACTTAATGACAGATAATTATAAATCGTATACATAGCTCCATGAAGGAATAACTGTTCCTTTGGAATCGAGTAACTGGTATAACTAGCTTGTGCTTATTCCTAGTATTTACAGAATGTTTATCATTGTTTTTAATAAAACTATTTTTATTTTCGTGTACATACATTACATTTTCGTAAATATACTGAGAGGCCAAAGTAAATTTATTTATTTCTTTTAAATTTTTCGCTAAAAGACTCCTTCGGACTTATGTTATTAATTAAATATGTTAAAAATCGCTCTTATGGCCCTCTTGTGCAAAACAAGAGTATTTCAAACGTGGTAGAGCCATGCTGAAGCATCTGCATTTTGATTCTTTATTGAGGATAGATGTAGATGTCACATCAGGTGTACTGTGTACTCGTTTGTAGGTAGAAGAAAGGTATCCTTTCCAGTCTAATCAGTAGCTGGAAAACGTCTTCCAATGCAGCGGTGAAGGCTTTCGGGGATATTACGTCACCCTGTCGTACACCTCTCTGAAGATGGATAGGTTTCGTACTCTGGTTATGTACTCGGATAGCCATCGTAGCCCTACTGTACAAACACTTCAGCACTTCGATATACCGACAGTCCACTTGGCACCGCTGGAGGGACTGCAGCACCGCCCAAATTTCGACGGAATCAAAGGCTTTCTCCTAGTCGACAAACGCAAGGCAAAGTGGCAGATTGTACTCTTCGGTCTTCTGTACAATTTGCCGAAGGGTATGTATGTGGTCTATGGTAAAGCCTTTTCGGAAACCGGCTTGTTCGGGCAATATATAAGCTTTTTCAACAAAATCCCAGAAAGTTTGTATAAAAAGGGTTATTATAATATTAAGGAACTTATAGATCATAATACGTCGTCTTACCCTATCCTGTAAAAACAAAATAAAGATACTTTCAAAATCGGTCGCATTACCACATAGCAAGATTCCTTTTTTTACTTTTTAAGTATATGTCAGTGTTTGACCACAATCCCCCCTGATGGTAAGCGGTGACATGTTAAGACATGTAAGGATAAAATGCTGAACATAGGCCCCATATAAATTACCTCATAAGGGGAATGTTTGCCATAGTTTCTACGCTTGCTAGGCGGGGTGGCGGCTGCAGTTTTCATTTTCTAGTTTTTATGATGTTGCTACCAATCTCCCAGTTCGTTTCTCTCTAGAAACATACGCGTTTTATTTCACGCAAATGTAAGTTCTACTTCGGGAGCAGCCTATGTTATTAGTGGTATACTTTAGAACTTTTTTTATAGGATAGGGTGACAAACGAGCAGACAGTCAACCTGATGGTAAGTGGTTACTGTGACCCATAGACATCTACATCTATACTCAATAAAGACTCAAAATGCAGATGCGTTGTCACCCGTGAGGACAAAGATGGAATGCCTCTTTTCCTATAAAAAGGGTATCCGGTTCTCTACACTCACCATACGAAACACAACAGTGTTAAGCTGGTATTCTGTGAGAGCGTGGTACTTCCCCGGTCGAGCCGACACATTCGTGTTACAACTATACTACTAATATATTTGCAGCATGGCTCTACCACGTATAAAAACTAATTAATGAAAAAGAAGAAAAATTTTAAGAAATATTTACTATTCAGAATTGATATTTCTTTATATGCATAGATATTATATAATTCAACATGTGATTTAATATCAATACTGCCCAATATTTTTGTTGATTGCAGCAAACCAAGCAAAGTTAGTCCCGACTTCTTTTCAATACAGTTTAGTCTACATTAATTGTAACGGAATACAGTTTATAAAATTAAAGAAGTAGATATATAATTACATATATTAATTAAAAATAAGTGATTGCTAATGAACAATGGCATTTCTTCTAGTCGAAAAAATATATCGAGTCGAATGTAGCGGTATCAAGGTGCGAGAGTGCTGGCTTGCCTAGCAGATTTCCTAGCCACTGGCAAGGCCTCCGCTTTCGCATTGTAGTGTAAAGAAGTCTACACGCACATTATAAATGCATTATAATACTGTACACGTGTATAATTGATCAAATCTTTCGAATTATGGACTCAGATCGACAGAGAAAGATAGACAGAACTCTGCGCACAGATGACGCCTGAAACTTGTTCAGCTTCTTGACGCTCACTCACGCACACACCTTTATTTTTTCTAGATCAGGCTGTAAAAGTTGACAGCTGATTAACATATGGTCCGAAAAACCATGTTATTGGTTGCAGATGATTTTAGATGAATATGTGTACATCAGAGGGTATTCTGACAAAAAGTTAAAGTATTGTTATATCTATCTGTCTTTGTTCGTCCGAGATTACGATGAAGTTAAAAAAAAAACCATAAGATCATTGTAGGCTACCTTGTACTATAATTGGTGTCCTGGTACTGTTCAGTGGCAGTGTCGTGATATTGTGATTGATACCCGTAAGTGTCGTAACCATAGCTTATATCTGGTACAGCTCTCTCGGGTTCTGCAAAAAAATACAATATGTGTTCACATATTTCTATCATTTACTAATAAAAAATATGTAGATATTTTCACTTGTTAGATCCATACTGCAGCTACATTATGGTTGTAGCACGAATAGGTCAGCTCGACCAAAGGCCACACACTCACAACATACCAGTGTAAATTATAAGCTTAATGCTGCTTTGTTTTACTCACCATTTAAAACAAAGCAGCATTAGCTTTGTTTTAAATGGTGAGTCTTAATCGAGGATAGATGTGGATGTGTGTACTGAAAACAAGGCATTCCATCTTAGTCCACAGCGGGTGACACAAGTCTGCATTTTGATTCTTAATCGAGGATAGATGTGGATGTGTGCTGGCTTATTATATTTAAATAAAGTATACAAAATATATTTTTTAATCAGTTATAACGAATAAAACAGTCAAATAACATATAATTATCAATTCTTGTTAAATTTATATCTCATGTCATACCGTGGGTGTCGTAAATGGCGCGGAAGAAAATGAAACAAAAATATGAGCGATGTTTGAAATGGTTGATAAGGCAATCTGATGGAGGAGTCCTTTGTTCAGCAATGGACTTTTAATAGGCTGTAATGAATAAATGAATGAATATTAAAAAATCCTTTTACTGCTAGTCTCGTATACTAGTCCGGTTTGCCTCTTGACAACTCGGCATGACATAGATTTTGATACTGGTAATGTTTGGGTCATATGTTTGTAGGTGTACCCAGTTTCAATTAAAGTAACAGCCCCAGAAACAAGAGTGGCGTTTAGGTCTGGCATTCTCAGTTTATTCACACTTAACACGATAAACATGGCAGTCAAGTGAAAAATTTAAATAAAAATCTAAATTTAAATTCAAAGTCACAAGTTGGAAATTTTCGCAGTATGAAAAAACGGAATATTTACATAAAATAATGATATTCGAAAAATATATTCCAATACTTTCTTTTTAATAACATGTGGCCAGTACGCGCGATAATTATGACAGGGGAAATTAAACTTTTTTTTTGCGTTCTCCTAAATTTGTCTATGACTGTAGTTAATAAATCTACAATAAATCTGTATGTTTAAAGAAGTTATTACGTTTACACTAACGACACGCTCTGGCTTCAGGGCTAGCATGGACCGGAGACAATTTTATCCCCGGGGAAAGGAAAATGTTTATCCCTTAGTTTTATCCACCCTTCGAGCATGGGTACACCGGTGGATATAATATCCACAGTAGATAAAATGGGAGATAGACTTAGATAGATTTTTTGTATGAATATAAACTTAAGCCCACGTCCAACGAACTAGGATAGAATTGTCCGTTTCAAATGTAAAAAACATAATTTTTTATCGTTAATTTGGCTCCATGCTACGGACGGGGTATATATATAACCCGTTATGTCCAACGGGGATATACTTCTCCCCGTTGCCGTGCTTTGGCATAGGGAACTTTAAATATGGAGTTATTTAGGTTTAATATAATGGGACCATTTATTTTATCAATTTCTCTTTTTTTTTCAAAAACTGTTTTTTGATATAATTTCAACCATTTCGAAGAATCGCCAGGAAAGACAGACAGATAGACAAAATTTTTATAAAATTGTTATTTATGTCTTAGTGGCGTGTGGCCCTTCTGCTCAATATAAGGCAGTTGTTTCGATATTACGGACAGACACATTAATTTTATTTATTTGTATAGATTATTGTCGTATAATTACCTTGTTTGTAAGGCACGTGTGTATGTATAGTCACGTCTGAAGTAACAGACGCAACAGACGAAGCGGGAGGGGCAGGTGGCAGACGCGACACGCGCGGCGGCCGAGGCAAACGTCGGCCCCGCCGTGTGCCACCATGATCACTGCCAGGTGGCAGTGGCAACGCACGGCCCCGTTTCGGCGTTGACGACGGTGTAGCTGATGACAAGAACTGTTTTATAACAATGGATACATACATACAAACACTCTTAAGCCTGACATACAATCCAAACGGCAGAGATTACTGACCTCTATTTGGCTAAATCCTGACCTTTCTCTCGTTTCTTTCACATCTGTAATATAACTACGCAATTAAATTGACTGCCTCTTTGCTATTGGCCGTAAGCATGACTGCTTATCATATGGTACCGCGGTCGGATCCCGAATCGGATCAAAATCGGTTATTGGTTTGACCGCGGAAAGAAACACGAGAAATCTCCCACCGAATAAGGTGATTAAGGTATTCAAGGGGCTAAACAGCTTGTCCTGGTCTAACTCTGTCACATTGAGTTTCCCTGTCAATAAATTCTCAGTAGCGATACGAGGTCAGGACTTTGGAAGTGTTTCATCGCCCCAAAGAGCACGTAAAACCGTTAGTACTGCGCCTTATGTCTTTGCGGCCTATTATGATTGCCGTCCCATTGGACTATGAAAGTGAGGAAATAGAGAATGCACGTGTACTTGCGCATACACGGGCACTATAATTTTATTCTGCGCAGACGTCTAGTCTTTGTTGAGACTGGCCGCTTTGACCGAAATTCGATCACAAAGATATTATTATTATATCTACTAATACGTTATTTGCAGTTTCCGCAGCACTTTTTCCACAAGAAGTGCCTGATTAACTAAATTTTACACAACCATCAAAAATTAACATAAGGATATTATCAATGAAGTTACTGAAAATCTTATAAAAACTGGATGCGACACCTGAGCTTAATATAAACCAGTTATTTCAATATTACACACAGACACTTAAATTGTATTTATATGAGTTGATTACCTGGGAGACTTGCTGCTGTCCGCCTCGGCCGCGGCCTGTAAGGGGCCATCTCATTATAATCCGAATAACGAGATGAAGGAGGCAACTATAAAAAAAATAATTAATTCATAAGAACATCTCGAGTTTTTTTTTTTATAGAATAGGGGTGACAAACGAGCACGCAGCATCACCTGATGGTTAGTGGTTGCTGTGACCCGTAGACATGTACATCTATCTTCGTTTGCGAATTAAAATGCAGATGCGTTGTCAGCCGTGGGGACTAAGATGAATGCCTCTTTTCCAGTAAAAAGGGTATCCGGTTCTATACACTTACCATACGAAACACAGCAGCATTAATCTGCTATTTTACGCTGGTATTCTGTGAGAGCGTGGTTCTTCCCCGGTCGAGCCAACCCATTCGTGCTATAACTATACTATTAATATAACTGAACAATGGCTCTACCACACGTATAAATGTTTTAAATGAACTTGCAAATACAGTATCATCACTACTGCCCAATCATACCAATCAATAAATCTATTCATTTATTCTATACTAGCGATTCACCCCGGCTTCGCACGGGTGATTTCTAGATCTCGACAACAGCGCCACCTACCAAGTCCAATTATGAATCTAAACCATCCAGGGACTGACTCAAACACACAAACATCAAAATCAGTCTAAACCATTTTCGATTTTAAGTTACATAAACGTTCTAAGTTATCTTTATCAGCCCGTACCAGTATCTTGCTCGTGGATCTTCACTGATGGTCATATGAGGAAACTTAAGGTCGCTGAACGAGCTATCGATAGGGCTATGCTCGGGGTTTCTCTACGTGATAAACTTAGAAATGATGATATCTGCAGTAAAACTAGAGTGACCGACATAGCCCAACAGATTAGTAAGCTGAAGTGGCAATGTACCAGCCATATAGCTCGAAGAACCGACAACAGATGAAAAAGAAACGTTCTCGAGTGGCAGTCTCATACCGGTAGGCGAAGTGCGAGGCGGCCCTGCACTAGATGGAGTGACGACCTGGTAAGACATGCAAGTGCTTCTGGCATTCCTTGGTGGAGATCTATGTTCAGCAGTGGACTTGTGAAGGGCTGTAATGATGATGATGATGAACAGTCTACTACTAAACCTCTGGGTCTCTCTCATACAAGGCAGGATCTAAAACCAATCCAATACCGAATATGAGTAGTATCGAGAATTATAGGCAAATGTTATACAAAAAACAATAATTAATAAGACAATATTTTGTAGGACGTTGTAATTGAGGCATGGGCTTACCTGTTTAGACGGCAACTGAGGTAGTTGGACAACGGAGGAGCGTCGCTTGTTGACAGTGTTCTCGTACTCGGTAGTCGTGAGTCCGTAGCCATCGTCGTACAAGTACCGATTGCTGTCCCACGTTCGTGTTTCATACGGCCCGTACGGATAGCTACTTGAGTCGTAATACTCCTCATAACTGGTCTCATGCGATAAATGCGAATGGTCCCTGTAATAATAATAAAATATTAGATGTACTTTGCGTTGTAAACAATATTATTCTAAAATCTTTGAAACTTTTTTCTGTATGGATTAAAATTATTTTGCATTTATCCCGGAACTTTTTGTTCTTTAAAAAGTGAATTTTTATAAGTATAAAGCCTTATTAAAATTCACTTTTATTATTCTTATTTCTTATTTCAATTTCAATTATAGCCATATTGTATCTGTATTCGTAAGCTATCGTATTCAAATAGCAAGGTTGATACTGTAAAAAACCCGACTGAGTAAAAAAATACTAATAATGCCCATTATACTATTGTTCGCGCCCGAACGCTGGTTTCGGGATTGACGCCTGAGGGCGCTCGGCTCGGCGCCATACCGGTTTTGACGTCGGTCGAGCGGTGGGTGTTGAGAACGCGCAAGGGCAAAAAGGCAGTCGTTTGCCAGCTGTGCTTGGGACAGCACGCTGTCATTTTTTTGTTCGGGGATGCGGAATTGTGCACGCGCGCGTCGAGTAGATATACGGTCTAGGGTACGAATCGCGCATTCCTTGTTCGAGAGCTTCTCCCGGTTGATCATCAGGAAATCATTATAATCGTGTCGTCGCGTTAAGTGCCCTTTTTTGTGTGTGTTGGCTTGTTAGTTTACGCGTCAACGGGGCGTATTTTTAATCTTTTCGCGACGTGGTTTTTGGTGTCGAATGAAGGAACTTAGTTGTGTTTAACTGAGTAGTATGACTCATTAATAGATCGCTTTAATTCCCTCTTTATAATTTGTGATAAGTGAATCCGGGACATTGAATGTTGAACTTTGAACTACTCTCTACAAGAGATAGTTCAAAGTTCAACATTCAATATACTCTCTACTAGAGATTTTTCCACTATTTTAAGTCAGCGCTTGACTACTATCCCACCTGAAGGTGCCGATAAAGCCGAAGATGGCGAATCGCACTGACTTAGCTTCATTCATTAATTCCTTTATAGAGTCAATCAAAGTCGACCGCTGAAGATATTATGCACATACTGCCTAATAAAAGGGAAATTTACCAGATTCCAAGCTTATCAGACGGGTTGGCAACCACAGTTTTTATTTTATATTTACAACTAGGGATACGCCGTTAGGAACTGCCCATCTTCTGGTTTGTTTCCCTCTGTCGTCACTCACGATACCCAATGGGCGATATGCGGATAGTGGATATTCTTAACAAAATCCTATTCACTCTTGCTTTAAAGATATTGTAATCGGATAGAGTGACCCTATAAATCTGTTAGTGGAAATATAAGTAAAGCTGGTAAATCGTTCCACTCTTTTGCTGTACACAACATTACGAATGATGAAACACGTCTGGTGATCCGATAATAAAACGGAGAAGAAGGAATTAAGTGCTGCAATTCCTGCACACGCCGAAAGGTCTACTTTATGCCTGTGCTCGAGAACCAAAACTGCTAGGTGGAATTTTTTTTCATGTTTTATGGCGTATTAAGCAGCCATTAGACTGACTCGTTGGTCTAGATATCGCAAACGCGGTTGGCGATTATGAGATGCTGGGGTTCGATCCCGGGTCAAGCCAAAATCAGTAATTAGGTTTTTTTTTCTAAAATTCTCTGTAGAAGACGGATGTCAGGGAAGTTAGCAGTGTATCAGCACCACGCTTCGGAAAGCACGTAAAGTCGTTGGTTATGCGCCTGATCTCTGTCCTGTCGTATCGGATTACCATCCTATCGGCGTATGAGAGTGAGGGAATACAGAGTGCACCTGTGCATATGTAATATTATGATATTTTATTAAATTACAAAATAAAATAAAGTTAATTACAATTCTTCATACCTAATGTGCGTAGTGCTAGTGGTGTATGCATCGTATCCGTAACCTATGCTGTCGTCATACAAAGTGTTCTGACGCTCTAAACTTGGCCTCCGCTGCTCCTCTAAAAAAGAAGACATTTAAATAAGAAACACACTCAACTCGTGCGCATTTATACGTTTTCTATTTATCAATCAATATATTAATCTTTAATATACAACGATAAACATTGAAACAAGGACTAAATTAAATAAATAAAAACAATACAACAGGCGGTCTTATTGCTCCGGAATTGATTTCCAGGCAACCTTATTACGCAAAAAACTTGTTCACAACCAATGACTAGGAGGGAAATGTACATGATTTACACAATTAAAAAAATAAAAACACGTGATAACAGTTGAAAAATGTAGGACAAATACAAGCAAGGACGGGAAGTATGATAGGAAAAATAAGAGCTCCAAGCTTTGAATAGATTTGGAAGTAAAAAAAGATTAAGCGAATATGTAGAGGCAAGGAGTTCCACAAGCATTCAGTGGTAGCAGACAATGAAGGAAGATGAATTATTTGAAGGCCTTAATCTAACTTAAAATCTGCGATCATTATCATTTCAAGGTTTTCGTGTGATATCTTTAGCTCTTCAAATTATGCGATCTTATAATAAGTGTGGATCATAACTGTCTGGACATTAATTAAACAATTTGGCGCGGGTAATACGAGTACCGCGAGGCGAAAAGCTAATAACATTATATAAAAAATTATATCGTTTACTGCGTTTGCAATTTTTTCTTGCATGACTTACAAATTCTCCATAGATACTTTATATTGTATTGTAAGCGATTTATGTTATTAAATAAGAAAAACCCTAACAACGTTTTATCGAGTTAAATAGTAAAAAGATTTTCACCTCCCGATTGCCAGTCAGCAGCGGTTCGCCATGAATACGCAGATTCAACGCTCGCTTGCGCTTGCATCTGCGACCATGATTCTATCCTGTGAATACATACAAAAATATAAGTAGGTCTATTCTCTCTCGCACCCACATTTATATTTATAAAATTTTACCTTAAAGCTATAGTGATTAACGGTAACTAAGATAAAGCACCAGCGTTCCATTTTTGTTATAATAGCTAGTAAATTAGTGTTAAGAGATTTTTGTGGGTTTGTGGTGAGAAATAAATAAATTTTCAAATGGCACAAGGTGTTAGGTCCGCCCTTTGTAAGACTCAAGACCCAAACAATAAAGAATACCCAAAATAAATTGAATTAAAAAAATGTGGTGACATTACTTCCCATGGAGTGACTGCAGAAAATGCCAAAAAAATTATGGCTTCCGTGGCAGTATAAACATCTCGTTTACGTCAAATGTAAAAATAGACCCAGACCGGCTAAGCGCAGTGCATAATCAAAGGTGGTAGGTCTGGTACTCATAGTCATTCCTGCTGCCAAGCGTGACGATTAGGGCAAGTTCTTCCTACAATCAGTGAGGCCCAGAAATGGTATTTTACGGATTTATTTAAAAATCAAGAAGCTATAAGTGACATAAATTAATTACATATTATATGTCCATTGATTACAGCATATTAAAGTCCACTGCTGAACATAGGCCTCCCCCATAGATTGCCTCAAGGGGGGATTTGCAATAGTTGCCGCGCTTGGCGTGCGGGTTGGCCACCGCAGTTATTTTGAGTTATTATCAGGAAGATAATATTATAAAAATCTCTAATGTCACCAAAAAGAGACTTGTCAGAACTTTAGTGTTCTCCATCTTCCTTTATGGCCCTGAAGCATGGACAATTCGAGCAGCAGACAAGAAAAGAATGATGCGTTCGAAATGTGGTGCTGGAGAAGGATGCTTCAGATACCATGGACTGCTAAGAGGACCAACAAGTCGATCCTGGGGCAGCTTCGTGTTGACACCAGACTCTCTACCACGTGTTACCAGAATATTCTGAGTTACTTTGGTCATATTGCCCGACGCCCGCCTAATAATTTGGATAGACTTATAGTCGTAGGCAAGGTGGGGGGCAAAAGACCACGCGACCGATCATCTAGCCGCTGGTCAGACCAGGTCAAATCACTCACTGGCCTCTCACTCTGCAATGCGAAAACCCGAGGACCGGACAGAATGGAGGGCTATAGTGAAAAACGCTACGGAGGCACTAAACTACGGACGCGACCTTCAGTTTTGAAGAACATGACCAAGAAGAAGAATCAGAAAGATGCTGCTGCCAATCTCCTGTTTCAGTTTCCCTCTGTCTCCTCTTACGACACATACGGGACAAAATGGGGTAGTGGATATTCTAACACCGCTACTACACGGTCACATATTATATGTAAGTAACAAATTAACTAAATATAATAATGAGTATACCATTTACCAGTGTTTATTATATTTGAATCATATATAGTATCTTAAAAAAACATAATTATAATAATGATGTAATCACGATTTACTTGTGAACTAGACAAAATTCTTTGCTACAATTTTCGTTTAATTCATAGGCTTATATGATAAACTGTGAAGCCTGATAACGCGAATTGACACAGTGTGAGGGCATTCTTTTCCCGCTCTAATTCTTGCGCAATAATAAAGGAAGGCATGTGCCTGTGGAAGTTTTCAAGCCGTTATTTTAATTAATTAATTTTTTTGTTATGTTTATTAGCCGTTATTTTTTACTACCCACTGAGATTGATAAGCGAACACTGGCCTACTGCCATGTACCAAAATAGTAAGTGGTCACGGTTAAGATTTCTAATATTACATGTAAATTCGTTTATAGTCCTTTTCAATTAAGGTGTAATACTTCGTTTCCCGTAATTAGATGGGGAGAAAGTGGAAAGCCTTTTCGCAGTATCATACCTATACCTGGGTCCTCCATGTCAGCAGTATCGGATGTCGCGAAATTGTTTTAATTTAAGGCAATCGATAAAAGAGCGCAGCAGACAATTCTCAAACTGTAATTAAGTAACAGCCTCCATAAATAACTTATACGTGGTAGATCGACGCTACAATCATAATATATATCACAGCTATAATATGGTTGTATCACCAATGGGTCGGCTCGACCGGTATAAAACCACGCTATCACAGAATACCAGCGTAAACTAGCAGCTTGATACTACTGTGTTTCATATGATGAGAGTACAGAACTGAATACTCTGTTTACTGAAAACGAGGTATTCCATCTTCGCCCTCAGGGGTGGTAACGCGTCTGCATTTTGAATCTTAATCGAGAAAAATATAGATGCTTATGGGTCACAGCATCCACTTACCATCAAGTGGACTGTGTGCTCGTTTGTCATGCTAATTCTATTAATTTTATTATATGTGGTAGAGCCATGCTACAGCTATATTAATAGTATAATTGTAGCACGAATGGGTCGGCTCGACCTAGGAAGGCCCACGCTCTCACATAATACCAGCGTAAACAGCAACTTAATGCTGCTGTCTTTCGTTTGGCGAGTGTAGAGAACCGGAGACTATTTTCACTGAAAAAGAGGCATTCTATCTTAGTCCTCACGGCTGAAAACGAGGATAGATTTACATATCTATGGGCCACACCAATTACTTAACATCAGGTGAACTGTGTGCTTGCACTTGCTGGTACAGGCTTTCTCTTATTTTTGAGAGAATAAAGGGCAAGATTAGGTAACAAGTATTGCTAAGAACTAACCTATTAGTTCTCGGCTGACTGTTGTAATACAAAGGGTCAGTGTCGCCATGCATGTGGTACTCCTCCCTCTCGTACGAGTTCTCCCGAGATACCTCCAACGACCTCTGAAATGAAGAATATCAAAATATTACTATACAAATTATCGATAAAGAATTTAGAAACATACTAAAACTTTTATACAGGTAATCTCGCTATAAAATTAAGATCATGGGCCTCTTAAAAGTCTATTACTGCTACAGAAAAGTTATAATCTCCATCCAACATAGAAAGATGAAATCTTTTAAAGGAAGCATTTTTTGAAATATTTGCCAATACTAATCACACTGAGGCAACCCACACGATAAGTGGATGTACAAAGAAACAAACAAATATACAAAAATAAAACTTAAAAACTTCCTTGTTGCTTAGGAAGCTGAATATATATGTACTAGCTGTGCCCGCGGCGTAGCTCGCGTATATAGATAGGTTTTACTTGGAGAATTTGACATTCAGGTAAGAAAATATTATTATATAATATACATATAATAAAAATGTAAAATAGCTTTATATATATATATATATATATATATATATAAAGCAAACCGAATCTCTAAAAATATTAAGCTAACCGAAGGAAGAAAAGTTTGATACTTTGAAAACTAATGTAATAAAAAATTTAACGGTGGTAGAGCCACGCAGCAGTTTTTGCTGTTGCACGTATGGGCCGGCTCGAGCTGGGTTGGTACCACGACCTCACAGAATACCGGCGTGAAGTAGAAGCTCTGCTTCTGCGTTTCGTCTGGTGAGTGCAGGTGGCCGGAGGCTCAATTCCCCCCTCCCATCAACATGGTAGCGGAATTACACGTTAGACTACCCCAGGAGAGTACCAGCACCCCTGGAGAATCCCTCGCTGAGCATCCACGATCATGTTATTCCACTCCTGAGCGTGGGTGCTCAAGCTGCCCCGCGTATTGTGGGGGGGGGGGCAAATTCCGCTCAAAAACATAACTGCTCGGGGCACTGAGCAACAAGACCAAGGCGACCCCTGCCACGCTATCCGAGAATTTCTGCAACATCAGGGAACTTCACTCGAACCTAAACGCCGTCCAATACCATCTCGAGACGGCGAAGCGGGCCTTGCTCTTTCTGACCGAGACGCAGGTTTCCTCTCCGGCTGATATTTCGTATCTCTCCTCCCCGGGGTACAAATTGGAGCACTTCTTTGTGCCTGGAGGGCTGGAGTTTGCGTTTATGTCAGAGAGGACATTTGTTCTCGACGCCTCGGCAGTCTTGAAGGTTTGGACCTGTCCATCTTTTGGCTACGCGTAGACAGTGACGACCATCCGCGCGTCTACGGGTGCCTCTATAGGTCCCATAGCGGTAATGCCGAAATAGACCGACTCATTGACCACGTCCAAATGGCTACAGATTCCTTGCTACAACAGGTCCCATCCGCAGAGATCGTGATCCTTGACGATTTTAACGCCCACCACACGGAATGGCTCGGTTCACGTTTAACCGATCATGCGGGGAGATCTGTTTATGACTTTGCTTTGGCATATGGTCTGACACAACTGGTTACTTTGCCTACGCGGATTCCAGATGTGGAGGATCATACACCTTCCCTGTTGGACATTCTGCTGACCTCTCATCCGGACGGATATCAGGTTTCCGTCGATGCCCCTCTCGGATCTTCGGACCATTGCCTGATCCGGAGTGTGGTGCCACTCACGCTCCCCTCGCGGTTGCGCTCTGCATGTTGCCGCCGTGTTTGGCATTACAGGTCAGCGGATTGGGACGGAATGCGGTATTTATTTGCATCCTACCCATGGTTTCCTTCTCGCAGGATGATCCCAGCGCTGTTGCTGACTCTGTTACTGATGTTGTGCTACAGGGAATGGAACTATTTATTCCATCATCTGTGGTACCCATCGGAGGCAGATCTCAGCCTTGGTTTGGTCGCTCCTGTAAGACTGCATTACGCAGTAAGCAGGAGTGTTATCAAGCTTGGGCTGCGGCTTCAGTGACTCGGGATGTAAACACCAGCCCACTTAAAAAGAAGTATAACTTCGCCTCAAGGTCCTTCAAAAGAGTTATTGCCAAGGCAAAGTCAGAACACATGGGCAGAATTGGCGAGAAACTAGTTCACCTTCCTTCGGGAACCCGTGCATTCTAGTCTCTCGCCAAGGTTGTCCAAGGGAATTTCTGTAAGCTATCACTGCCATCTCTGCACAGGGAGGACGACTCACTGGCCCAAGACGCAAAAGACAAAGTCGACCTTTTAGGCTCCCCACATCCCTGACGGGGGGAAAACACCGCTGACCATCCCGCGGTGTGAGTTCTCCACGCCGGATGTGCTGTTCTCACAGCGCTCGGTTCGTAAAGCACTCCTCTCCCTGGACATCCAGAAGTCGAGTGGGCCTGACGGAATCCCCCCAATTGTGCTGAGGAAGTGTGCTCCGGAGTTGGCACCGGTCCTAACGCGTCTTTTCCGGTACTCCTACTCCCAAGGCGTAGTCCCGAATTCATGGAAGACAGCTTTTGTCCACCCGATCCCTAAAAAAGGCGACCACTCAGACCCATCCAACTACAGGCCTATCGCGATCACCTCCTTGTTCTCCAAAGTAATGGAATCAATTATTAACTGCCAGCTCATGCGGTACCTTGGGGATCAGCAGCTGATTAGTGACCGCCAATACGGTTTTCGTCGGGATCGATCAGCTGGTGATCTTCTGGTCTACCTGACCCATAGATGGGCAGAGGCAATAGAGTCCAAGGGGGATGCGTTGGCCATTAGTTTGGACATTGCGAAGGCCTTCGATCGGGTTTGGCACAAAGCGCTTCTTTCGAAGCTCCCTTCCTAGGGGCTTCCCGAGAAATTGTGCGATTGGGTCACCAGCTTCCTTACAGATCGGAGCATCAAGGTCGTTGTAGACGGTGCATGCTCCGACTACAAGCCTATTAACGCTGATGTTCCACAAGGCTGTGTGCTATCACCAACGCTGTTTCTTCTACATATCAATGATATATTGCTAACTGGTAACATTCATTGCTATGCGGATGACAGCACTGGTGATGCTCTATACACCAGCCGTGCCAATATTTCTCGGGAAAACGTCGCCGAGTACCGGAACAAACTTGTGTCTGAAGTCGAGTCTTTGCTGAACAAACTCTCGGATTGGGGGCGACTAAATCTAGTCCAGTTTAATCCTCAGAAGACACAAGTTTGCGCGTTTACCGCTAAAAAGAACCCCTTTGTCGTATCTCCTCAGTTTCAAGGCACTCCTCTTCTTGCCTCAGTCAGTATCGGAATCCTCGAAATCGACATATCGAGTGACGTGCAGTTTCGTGGTCACTTGGAAGAGAAGGCCAAATTGGCCTCTAAAAAGCTTGGCGTGCTCAGCAGAGCGGGACAGTATTTCATGCCAGCACACCGCCTGCAACTTTACAAGGCGCAGGTTTGGCCTTAAATGGAATACTGTTCCCATCTCTGGGCAGGGGCTCCCCAGTGCCAGCTCCTTCCACTTGACCGCATCCAGCGCAGAGCGGTTCGAATCGTCCACGACCGAGTCCTTTCCGATCGGCTCGATTCATTGGCACTGCGAAGAGATGTTGCATCCCTTTGCATTTTCTTTCGCATCTACTACGGGGAGTGCTCTGAGGAATTGTTCGGATTAATCCCAGCCACCAAATTTCACGAACGCACATCGCGGCGGAACTCCCGATACCATCCACACCATCTGGATGATTGACGGTCCACCACTGTGCGATTTAGAAGATGTTTTCTTCCTCGCACGACTTCCTTGTGGAATCGATTACCATCAGCGATTTTTCCGGGCCGATACGACTTAGGGACCTTCAAGAAAAGAGCATACTCCATTTCAAAAGGCCAGCAACTCATCTGCGATTCCCTCCCTGGTGTTGCAGCTGTTCATGGGCGGCGATAGTCACTTACACTCAGGTGAGCCGCATGCTCGTTTGCCCCCTCTCCTATAAAATATATATATAATGATAACCTGATCCTAAATGCATAAATTCATAGCATTCATACATAGGATCAGGTTTACTTGTACGATAAACCCTTTAAAATATCTGTACATTGCGAAAACAAAGTTTATTACATTTCAAAGTATCAAACTTTCCTTCCTTCGGTTAGCTTAATATTTAGAGATAATCTTCAGTAAAGCTACTTGCCCTTTTTCTAAAATTTGACATAAACAAATATTGCGCTATAGATAAAAAATATTAAACAGCATCGTGAAGACTGAACAAGTGGTAAATTTAAATTTTGTATAAACGACTTCAATATGAATATATATATATATATTTTTCTTGATTTTTTTTAAAAACCCCTCGACCGATTTCTATAAAATTTAAATGGGACCACCTGGGAAAACACCCTTTTGAAAAAAAAAAAGAATTTTCCAAATCAGTTCATGCATCTTTGAGTAATCGGTGAACATACATAAAAAAGATTCCAACGAATTGAGAACCTCCTCCTTTTCTGAAGTCGTTTGAAAAAGCCTATTGGAGCTTTTATTTCTAATTTTGACACTATTCTCATTCTAATAAATTGTGTTAACCATTCTTAGAAAGGTATTTTAGATTTAAAAAATAGAAAGCGGGCAATTGTTGCCAACAATTTTGTAATTATGGTGGGACTGAGAACACAAAATAAACGTTTGTCAAGTCTGTCTAATTTTTTACAAGTCAAGACGAGTCAAACTTAAGATTGAATCAAGATATAAAATGTTACAGCTTCTGAAAGTAAATGAGTAAAAAGTTCTGTAATATTTTCTTATGATCATACTATGATACTAATTGTTGACGTCATTACCATTTTCACGAGTCATTCTTTTCCGTGCCCTATTATTCGTCCGCTCATTAAGTCTTAAAAAGGTGAATCATACTCGTATGTAGCTAACTGCAAACAATTATCGTGTATTACGTTGACGACGTAGGTAATTTCTATGACCTAGATCGGTAATGTTACTAGGCTTATCAATTATATTTCTATAGTAATATATGTTTCTTACAATTGGAAAACATACTTTACAGCTAAAATACAAAACATTCGATTATGTTTTGTAGTGTGCAAACAATAGTTATTTGATCCTCATCTGTAAAGCTATTAATTGCAATTTAAAATTCTTATTATCACTTGCTAAATATTGACACGGGTAGGTGCAGAATACCAGCGTAAAATAACAACATAATGCTGCTGTTACGGTAAGTAACGAAAACCGGTTAAAGTAACAACATATCTACATTTTGATTCTTAATCGCGGACAGATGTAGGTGTATCTGGTTTACACAGCATTAATTTATTACCAAGTAGCCTGCGTGCCCGTTTCTCACGCTTACTTTTTTATAAAATAAGCATGACAAACGAACACGCAGTCCACTTGACTGTAAGTGGATGCGATGGCCCATAGACACCTTCATCTCTCCTCGAATCAAAACGCAGACGTGCTGTAACCCCTGAGAACTAATATGGGGTGCCAAGTTTCCAGTAAAAAGGGTCTCGTTTATCAGGCAATTGGCAAATTTTCTATAAAATTTTAATAAATTCTCTACACTCACTATACGGAAGACAGCAGCATTATCTGCTATTTTTTGCTGGTATTTAGTGGGAGTAGGTCCGACTTGCATGTGTTACAACCCTATAGTTGCAGCATGACTGTACCACGTATAAAACTTGTACAAAAAAGGGAAATAGGAAATCTACTGATCCGAGTAATATACAGTGAAGTATGGGGTAATTTAAATTAGTGTCTTTCTTTTACCCGAGTTCACTTGTTCGACTATATATAATACGACTTATGTAGTTGTTAACTGCCGAAAGTATCACAAAAAGTCTAAATCAGCCAGAATACTTCGGATACGGTATCATTAGAGTTTTTAACATAATATAGACTAATATCCATACAAAGTTTGGAAAAATTTTGTGCTAATATAGATGAAAAATATAAAAACAAGGGTGATGTAGTAAAATAATCACAAACTACCTGTGGCGTATGTATTTGATGCGCTGCACTCCTGAATTGTGACGCGCTGCAGTTGGCATGTTGTCCTACGGGATAATTTAGATCCGACGTGTAGTCGGAGTCTTCGGAGTAACCCGCTGAAAAAAAATATGATCCATATAGATACATAAATATTTGAATACTATACATTGTCTTTATCAGGCAGCAAACAGTACCCTGATGGATATATCTACTACTCTTCTTAGGCGGATTATTGACTATAATATTTGATAATTTGCATTTTGTGATTTTTTATATTAGTTTACAATATTGATTTCAGCCCGTTACGACTTAGCGACCTTCAAAAAAGAGCCGAGTTATTCATTGGCTGTAGTAATAATTTATATTTCGGCTCGATCGGGGTAAAACCACACTCTCACAGAATACCAGCGTAATATAGCAGCTTAATGCTGCTGTGTTTCGTATGGTGAGTGCAGAGAACCAGAGACCCTTTTTCATTTAATTTCTCGCATCTGCATTTAATTTAATTTTCTTAATTGAGGATAAATGTAGATGTCTATGGGCTACAGCATCCACTTACCATCAGGTACACTGTGTGCTCGTTTGTCACCCTTATTTTATAAAAAAATTATATCAGAAGAGTCATATGCTTGTTTACGCCCGCTCGAATAAAAAAAAGAAAAAGCTATCCCACCTGATTGTAAGTGGTAATGGTGGTGACTCATCACTAGTCTAAATATTTTAGATGTAAATATTTTTCACAAAAAGCTATAGATTAAAAAAAATACCAGTTCGTATTGTAATGATTTCTTGTAGCTAACGAGAGAAAATCCGTAAAATTAATTTTCGTGTTCATTAAAATAAGTGTCTTCATCCCTAAAATGTATTCTACTGTTAAATTAATTTCAGTAATGTGTTTTTTGTCTACTTAGCAATGTGATTCGTAGTACTGCCGAATTGAAATTTACATAAAAAGGATAGGGAGCTGAATCAATTACGGGTACTACATATACCTTATTCCAATATATATGTTAACGAAATTTTCTACGGTCCTGTACCCGGGTACAAAGGGCTTAAAGCCAACAGCGAACAACAAACATAAATAAAAAAAAAGTTGAATTGATTAAAAAAAAATTAGAGCCATGGTAACTCAGGTATCATTGGCCATGATAAGCACATGTTTAAAATTTAAAAGTACACGAGTAAGCTGAATTCTATCTTTTCGTTGGTACCACGGTAACTGTGAATTGCTATATTAAGTGTCGATTTATAATATTATTAGTAAAGTTTAAAATAATATAGATCCATTCACTCCATCCATTACAACATTCCATCTTACTCTTCACGGGTGACAACTTACACGTCTATCGGCCGCAGCAACCATTTACCATCAGGTGGAATGTGTGCTCATTTGTCACCCCTATCCTATAAAAAAGCCATTGCTGAACACAATCAACATTACCTCTCCCATAGATTGTCTCATAGAGTTGATTTTGCCATGACTGCCACGCTTGGCAAACAAGGCAGGTTGCGAAACGCAGTTTATGCTACATCGTAGGTCTGGGTATTATACGTCTGGTGTAAAAGAGATGGTTGTACCGCCATTTATCGGATGTCTTAAGATTTTTCTGGCAATTTTCAAAGTTGCCACTTACTAAACCCATGGGACAAAATAGGATGAAGGATTCCTTTATGCTCTTAACACACGGAAAGTAGATATTTATAAATTTTGTAGATATTTCTGAGAACGCTTTAGGGCAAGAAAATATACACCGCGGTGTCCCAATGTGTGTTAGCGAAATTCACATGTCTTCGAAATATATATATTTTTAATTTTAGACACAGGCTTACTCACGGTATTTTTCTTCGATGCCGATCACTAGATAATTCAGCTCTTAAAATTACAATTAAAAATTTCGTTAGTACCAGCGGGGATCGAACACTACGTAACCACGGCTCTTTATTTATTAATTCGTAAAAATAACTTTACGTGAATAAAATATTGAATTATCTAGAGAGATCGCTAAAGTGCGGTACACTTTACGGCAACAATTCGGCGTTAGGATAGTGAAGTTGTTAAGTGTAGGATATACTTACAAAATATCAGTTCGTTCTCAACGTACACAACAAAACAACTACTAAGCAACACAACTACTACTATACTTTAGTTATAGTTACAAGGCAGTCTTATTAGCCTATTCTCAGGAAGCATCAAGTTTCTCGACTTAGTTAATGTTAAGCCTATAATCTTTTAACTTGTGTCTTAACTTTGAGAGCTCTTGAATATTATAGAGCATTGTGGCTTAATATCTACAACAATTTTTTTAAAACACTTTAATGCTGTAAATGCAACAGTTTTGTAAAGTTATAAACAGATTTTATACAAAAATAAATTGAAAAGGAAAGTAAAAGGCATGAAAATAGTTTTATTTCTGTTTATTAGGCTTTTCTTAATCAACCATATTTTTATTAAAAAACGAACGTATTAAAAATACTGTTACGAGTATAAATTTCACTATCACGAGCTAACTACTGAACAAAAGCCTCCAACTTAAATTGCCACAAAGTACGGAGCTGAGTTAACTGTGTACATTAACTTGGTGCCTCATACCTGCATGTTGCATTAAGTTGTCACTCCGTCTAGTGGGGAGTGACCCAACACGGGCAGTGTTGGCTTGGTTCCAATACGAGGCTGTACCTAGAGAACCTTTCTTCCGGATCGTTTGTCTATATATCTTCGAGCTATATGACCAACCTATTGCCACCATATTTACGTGGTAGAGCCATGCTGCAGCTATATTAGTAGTATAGTTGTAGCACGAATGTGTCGGCTCGACCGGGGAAGTACCACGTTCTCACAGAAAACCAGCGTAAAATAGCAGCTTAACCCCGCTGTGTTTCGTATTGTGAGTGTAGAGAACCGGAGAGCCATTTTACTGGCAAAGAGGCATTCCATCTTAGTCCTCACGGGTGACAACGCACCTGCATCTTGAGTCTTTATTGAGGATAGATGTAGATGTCTATGGGTGACAGTATCCACTTACTATCAGGTGAACTGTGTGCTCATTTGTCACCCTATCCTATAAAAAAAAAACTACAGCTTACTGTCATAACTATAGTTATAATTAAATGACCGCAAAGAGTAGCGGCACGCTAAATAAACTTTGCTATCCTGTAGTTATCAATTCATCGCCTTATTATATTATCAATATACAAAAATAAGATTGATACGTTCCGGCCCAAGTTTAAACATTCTAGCTAGAACCAAAATATAAATTTCGAAAACATAAATTGTTTAGTGGTCTGCTTGTGTTGTGTACCTCAGAGGCATGGTAGCTCAGGGGCTAAACGCTCGCTGTAAATTACACAGTACGCGAGCAACCCAGGTTCGATCCCCGCCGGCACCAATGAAATTGTTGATCGCCATTTTAAGTGTCGATTACCACGTGTTTGGCGTTGAAGGACAACATTGTGAAGAAATAAGAAAAAAAATATCATGTCTGAGAAATAAGAAAAAAATTTTTTTCGAAGACATATGAAGTTCGCCACCACGCATGGGGCAGCGCGATGGACATTTCTTTGGCCTAAAACCTTCTCAGAAATGAGAGGAGGCCTGTGCCCAGCTTTGAGACGTATGTAAGCTGTAACTTTGTATTGTGTATCACTGTATCTCTGACACTACGTTATAGCTTGCCTCCGATCTTATCACATAGACTTAGATTTAGACACAATGCGATTACAATGTGGGAGTCTTCAAGGTAAGAGTGTATAGGCTTTTCTTAAGTAAGTGCGCTTCACCATCTTCGGCTACATCATCACTTACCATCAAGTGAGATTGTAGTTAAGCACTAGCTTAGAAATGCAAAAAAAAAACTTTTCTTGAGACATTAAGCTATAGGCATAACCAATAATAATATTTATTATTCATCAAAATGAGATAGTCATTTTTATTTTCTGATAGGAAATTGGCCCTCTTTCTTTGAGGATCGCAGAATTGCAAGATCTTAGATGTCTATGGTTGGTGACAGATAATTCTTTTTCTTTATCTATACAAATAAATAAAATTGGAGTGTCTGTTTGTAATGTCAAAATTACAACTTTTTACTAAATGGATATGAAAGTATATATGGTACTAATAACAAAAATACAATTTTTAAAGTTTTTGTCTGTCTGTCTGTCGAAACGGCTGGGCTGATTTTGATGCGATTTTCACTGGCAGATAGCTGATGTCACAAGGAGTAACTTAGGCTATTTTTATTTTCGAAAAAGAATTAGGGTTCCGCGCAAAAAAAAAACTCCAAATAACACGCGGGCGAAGTCGCGGGGAACAGCTAGTCTATATCTATACGTATAAATAAAGTTGTGTCTGTTTAGGAGGGTTCAGGGAGTGGTGTGCATAGTATTAAGAATTGAATAACCATTATCTTTGGTGTCTGACTGTCCGTCCGCCTGTCTGTGTGAGCTAATCTACTGATAATGATATATATAATATGTGATAAAACTTCACGAACAGATCTTTTTCGTTTGTAATTTTATACAAAAAAAATAATTACACCTTATCTTCCATGTTTTAAAATTTTAATGCAAAATTTTTGTATTTTTTTTTGTTTTACATCATTTTATAAAAAACTATTAGAGATAAAGATAAGATGATATGACCTTTTTAAGTGAAATTAATAGATCTACAATTTTTATCTCAAACATTTTTCATAATATTACACATAGTTTTCGATATTATAGCATTTTTTTTTGTCGCAGGTATAAGCTAGTAATCAAATAAAATCGACTGTTAACTATAAACTGTTTTGTATATTTTGTTATACTTGTATATATAACTGTAATTTTTATTGACAATATACTGTTAGTTATTAATTTTTATATATTTAATATTTATATATTTAATCATCAGTGAATGGGGCTCTACACGCTATTATGAGGAGTCAGAATGTGTCAAATAAGGCACGTATGGCAATTCATAATGCTGTGTTAGTCCCTACTTTAATGTATGGTAGTGAAAGTTGGGTCTGGCAGAAGAAGCATGAGAGTAGAATAAATGCTGTAGAAATGCGGTCCTTAAGGAGTATGCTAGGGCTGAATCTGAATGACAGGGTGAGAAATAGTGTGATAAGGGAAAAGTGTGGTTTGCAAGATGACGTTATGACAAGGATTAAGAAAGGAATGCTTCGGTTGTTTGGTCATGTAGAAAGAATGAACGAGGAAAGAGTGACAAAGCAAATTTATGTTGCAAAAGTGAACGGTAGGGTCGGGAAGGGACGCCCTAGACGAAGGTTTATCGACCAAATCGGCGATACATTAAAAATGGGACAGATTAGGAGTATCCTTAAGCGACGAGCGTGTACGCGTAGATATATGGATGTAAAGGAGGCGAGAGAGGTGTGTCAGGATCGCGCCAAATGGAAGTCCGTAGTCTCTGCCTACCCCTCTGGGTGACAGGCGTGAGTGTTTGTGTGTTATATATTTAAATAAATAGATAGAATAGATATGTAAAAACACCGCCGTGCCGTGGTAACTCAGGGGCTAAGCGCTCGCTGTAAATTTCACAGTACGCGAGCAACCCACGTTCGATCCCCGCCGGCACCAATGAAATTGTTAAAGTGTTGCTACTTAAGTGCTGATTACTGATGCTGTACGGTGAAGGAAAACAAAAAAATATTTCAAAGACATGTGACTGTCCGGTTCGGTTCGGGTTGACTAAGACAGAATACATTAAGTCCGCCCCTTGTAATATTTTTACTAAGGTGTACAATAAAGTGTAAATAAATAAATAATGTGAAGTACACCAGCACGCATTGGGGCAACTTTTTTAGCTATAAAACCTTCTCAGAAAGGAGAGGAGGCCTGTGCTATGTAAAAACACAACATAATGAAATAAATATCAAAATAAAATTCAGCAGTGATAATTGTTTTAGACGTAAGATTTTTTTTATAAATATAAGAAATATGATAAAATGTTTAGTTACATTTACATACTTTTTTCACGCGATACTACCTTAAATACTTTAAAAATATTTACAGGAGGTTTACACCAGATACGCATAAACACCAACGCCATAAATTGTTTTACTCATCGACACTTCACACTATCATCATGCACAGTCTAAACAAAGCTATAAGCATCAAGAATTAGTTATAAAAACCACGTAATATAAACCTTTATTGGGTACAACTAATAAACATGTAACACGCCATTTAAATTTGCGATTTAATAATCCAAATGATTATTATATATGACACTTAGAAATAGTCTCATTCACTCACAATGCGCAACATATTGCAACTGCCTTCGCGCCTGCTCCGCTCGCTCGGCATCGAGGGCACCGTTGAGCATATCCAATTTTCTCTGGAGGTCAGCGCCACCCGTGCCTTCTGCGTCTGAAAGCAATATGTTATCTTTATAAAGTTATCACTTTTAATTATCGATGAACATTACTAAATTATGACATAGAACCACACATTAAAAAATTTCAAAATTATTTCCGGCATCTTCTGCACTATTTTCCGGAGATCTTCACATGTGCTAAATATTTTATGATGTTTTTGTATAAAATAAGGATGACAAATAAGTACATTGACCACCTGATGGTAAGTAGTAGATACTGTGCCCATAAACTTCTATATATCCTCGATTCAGAATCAATATACTGCAATGGAATACCTCGTTTTCAGTTAAAAGGGTCTCCGGTTCTCTACGCTCACCATACGAGCAGCATAAGTTGCCACTTCATGCAAGTATTCTGTGGGGGTGTGGTCCTTCGCCGGTCGACCAAGCCATTAGTATGCTACAGCATGGCTCTGCCACGTGCAATAAAGTGTTGAAAAATTATATAAAGGATATACATATAAACTTTTCCGCATGTGTGAACCTTTTGACTAGTGGTCGAAGTTCCGACGAACGAATGATGACGAAAATTTAATCTAAAAAGGCCAAATTAATGAATAATATAAAATAACTTTCCAACAATATTTTCGCACGTGAACTTCTCTTCTAATTGAAAATGACAAATTAGGAATAAGACTTGATAAAAAAAACATTATGGAATTAGAAGCCAATTATTCTTTTCATCCTTCTTGAAACCAGTGCAAAATATATAAATTTGTTAGTAACGCATGTAAAGATTTTATAATTTAATATTATAATCAATTAAATAGTAAGTCCTCAAACCCGGCAAAGAGAACAGCATGAACTTGCGAGATTTCTGCTTTTGAGAGAAGGGAAGCGTGGCGATTGTAGGTCGTGGTAGAGCCATTCTGCATCTATATTACTAGTATAGTTGTAGCACGAATGAGCACGGGGAAGGACCACGCTCTCACAGAATACCAGCGTAAAATAGCAGCTTTACGCTGCTGTGTTTCGTATGGTGAGTGTAGAGAACCGGATACCCCTTTTACTGGAAACAAGGCATTCCATCTTAGTCCTAACGGGTGAAAACGTATCTGGATTTTGATTCGTAATCGAGAATAGAAGTAGATGTCTATGGGCCTCAGCAACCACTTACCATCAGGGGGACTGTGTGCTCGTTTGTCACCCTTATCATATAAAAAAAGTTAAACCATACAATAGTAGAAGACAATGTCCAGCAATTGAAGTTTACGGTTAATGATAAAAATGTTTTCTTTTAAATAAAAACGAAAAAAGATTAATAATACCAAAGTTTTATATTTTGCGTAAGACTAAACAGGTAAGTTCACTGATAGAACCACAACACTTTTTGCAATAATATTTAGTACCTACATATAACTTATCTCACATGTGTGGACAGAATTTGATGTGACATTACACGATACAAGATAGATAAGGAAGCATTTAACCTCAATCATTGATGCCTGATAGGTTGTTCCCGCGCCCCAATTTGATTCACCTAATAAAGTTTCTCATGTGTTTCCTTGGGAACACTTTTATAGTTTAGTAGTGTTATTAATAAGAAAAACGTAAGTTTTAACACGAAGTTAAATTAATAAATAAAGCTCTAAGCATTATATAAGTATTTTTATATCAACAGCCTGTCAAAAGTCCACTGCTGAAAATATGCCTCCACCATAGATTGCCACATCATAGAGGGGATGTATGCTATAGTTACCACGCTTGACAGGTGGATAAGGACACTGCTATAAGGAAACTGCTTTCCATCTCCTATTTCATTTACTTCTCTTGCCACTTACGCTGCAATCACACGACAATTATATAGTTAATAAAATACTATTTATTAAATATGAAGTTGTTATATATTAAAAATATTTTTAGAAATAAGAAAATAGTCGTTGAAGATAAATAATAATACACCTTAAAACGTTCGTACATGTTTTTGTTTTAAAATCCCCAAAATATAGTATATTACACTTTTTAGAAGGTTGATTAAAGTTAGGATATACGTTCCATTCCTGGGCACAGGTCCAGCACAGTCCTCTCATTTCTGAGAGGACTTTAGGCACAGTATAAATATGAACAGTATGGAAACTAACCCTAGTTGAGGATATAATTACCTACGCTCCATTGAAGCAATAGGGTTGTAACTTTTAATGTTTGATATTGCTTTTTTATATTTTTGTTCTGTAGTGATCAATCAATCGAATTTAAATAACTATCTTACAAATACAATTTAAATAGGTAATCTCAGCAAAAAACGATAGTTTAAACACGGAAAACAATTTAATATTAACACACAACAACTTGTAGAACTTTAACTTTGTCATTATGGCTTAACCTTTTACAAGTTTCTGCAGGAACGTACGCGAGCCGCAGTTGGACGAAAACGTAACTTTATTCTTCACTAGTTGTTCCCTGCGACTTCGCTCGCGTGTTAGTTTTTATTTTTTTACGCGGAACCCTAATTCTTTTTCTAAAATAAAAGTAGTCTAAGTTACTCCTTATGACATCAGCTATCTGCCAGTGAAAGTACCGTCAAATTCGACCCAGCCGTTTCGGAGATTAGCCGGAACAAACAGACGAACAGACAGACAAACATTTTAAAAATTGTTATTTAGTTATAAGTACCGTATTTACTGTCATATGCATTTAGTAAAAAGCTGTTATTTTGACATTACAAACAGACACAAAAATATTTTCGTCTGCTACGGCAAGTTCGGAATTCTTTATTATTGAATTTAACTGTGTAAAAAAATATCATTCTAATGAACAGGTTTTTTTTAATAAACTGTTGGGAAACAAGGAACGGGTACTATGAAACCGATTTTGTTTATTTTTTTTGTAAATTAGATCAGCTACTTTGCAGTTTATGTGTTCTTTTTTAAAGCAACAACGAAAAATCGGTTTCAACACCCTCAAAAACCATGAAAATGACACTTATGACGAAAAAATTAATACATATTGCAGCCGTCATCGTGGATTTACATTTCAACAGCACTATCGGCTTCAACGTACTAAAAAACTATGAAAATGACACCCATGACGAAAAACTTGATACATATTGCAGCCGCCATCTTGGATTTACATTTCAACAGCACTATCGGCTTCAACATACTCAAAAACTATGAAAATGACACCCATGACGAAAAAATTTATACCTATTGCAGCCGCCATCTTGGATTTACATTTCAACAGCACTATCGGCTTCAACATACTCAAAAACTATGAAAATGACACCCATGACGAAAAACTTGATACCTATTGCAGCCGCCATCTTGAATTTACATTTCAACAGCACTATCGGCTTCAACATACTCAAAAACTATGAAAATAACACCCATGACGAAAAACTTGATACCTATTGCAGCCGCCATCTTGGATTTACATTTCAACAGCACTATCGGCTTCAACACATGTTTTTTATTAGTGATCGATGCACCCATGAGGAAAAAATTGATACCTATTGCAGCCGCCATCTTGGATTTATATTTCGACAGCACTATCGGCTTAAACATACTCAAAAACTATGAAAATGACACCCATGACGAAAAAATTGATACCTATTGCAGCCGCCATCTTCAATTTACATTTCAACCAGCACTATCGGCTTAAACATACTCAAAAACTATGAAAATGACACCCATGACGAAAAAATTGATACCTATTGCAGCCGCCATCTTGGATTTACATTTCAACAGCACTATCGGCTTAAACATACTCAAAAACTATGAAAATGACACCCGTGACGAATAAATGATACCTATTGCAGCCGCCATCTTGGATTTATATTTCGACAGCACTATCGGCTTCGACACCCTCGAAACCCATGAAAATGGTACCCGTGACGAAAAAAATGATACCTATTGCAGCCGCCATCTTGGATTTACTTTTTGTTACCAATATTACACTATCAGCTTTAAATAGCCTCAAAACCGCCGCATTCTGGATGTAAAAATAAGTTCACGAATTCATTATGATCGATCACACGGACTTATAATTCGATAACGATTATAACAATGACAATAAAAATCATTCTTACCTTTCAAAATCAGCAGGAAGCTTAAAATAAGATAGCTCCGGTTTTGATGAAGCCGAGTTCAAACATTCGTATACTACGCAATACGTTCGTGGCATTTTTAGTCTTGAGGCGACACTCGCTACTGAGAGCACCGCGACGAGCGCTTAGAAGTCTCGTCGTTGCGCATGTTTGTGTGAGTGTGCCGTTTCGAGCGTTTGTAGGAAGTTTCCGTACTGTTCCTACTATATATTTACTGTGCTTTAGGGCAAGAAAATGTCCGCCGTGCTTCCCCAATATGTGTTGGAAGACTTCACATGTGTTTGAAAATAAATTTTTACTTATATTTATACGCAAGTTTCCTCACGATATTTTCCTTCGCCGCCGAGCACGTGATAAATCAGTGCTAAGACTTGTAATTAACAATTTCACCGGTGCCAGCACTGATCGAACCGAGGACTGACTAATTTCAGTTTTATTATAATTTTTCGTTTTATAAATAATTTATTTTTAATTTTAATATATACACATTATAGTTGTAATGTGTTATATTGGGTTCTTAGTTATTAACTACACTCATGGACAAATTTAGAAGAATGCATAAAAAATGGTTATTTGTGAAAATTAACTTTATTTATTTGAATTTTGCTTTTGTCTGTTTGTAATATCAAAATGACAGCTTTGTACTAAATGCATATGAAAGTATATACGGTACTTATAACAAAAACAAAATTTCTAAAATTTTTGTCTGTTTGTTCCGGCTAATCTCCGAAATGGCTGGACCGATTTCGACGGGAGTTTCACTGACAGATAGCTGATGTTATGAGGAGTAACTTAGGCTATTTATATTTTAGAAAAAGAGTTAAGGTTAAAACCCTAAATTACACGCGGTTGAAATCGCGGGGAAGAGCTAGTTTATTAATAAGATCTTGAGAGATTGCATTCCGTTCTTCCTGTAATGCATGTTTAAGATCTCTATAATAAGCGTGGGCAGGAGTTCTTTTCTTAGTCCTTTTCTTTCAAGCTTATCTCATACATGCTCTATGGGGTTTAACTTGCTGAACACCCCATATCATTGATTTCAACGTCTCGAAGGTATTTTTCAACTATAACCGCAGTATGGGGGAGTGCATTATCATACATAACAACAAATCTATCTCCTACACTCGTAAAAGGGGCAAATGGCACTACGATTTCTTCCAAAATATCAGTTACATAACGTGTCGATGTTAGTGACTCATTCTCAATGATACGGAGTCCCGTACGTGCCCCCATACAAATACCTCCTCATACCATAACTGAACCTCCACCATTTGCCTCTTTTCCAATGATGTTATAATGAGTGTACTCCTTTTTCAAGCATCTTCACACTTTAATCCTTACATCATCTGGTTCCAGGCAAAATTTGGACTCATCTGTGAATAGAACTTGATTCCAAACTTCGTCATGATAAGTCTCGCGATTTGCGAGCAAAATTAACTCGAGCTACTCGATGGCATGTGGCAATAAGAGGTCCACCTCTGGCAGGCAAGTGTGAATTTATTTCGGCTGATTTCATTTTTTTTCTCACAGTGTTTATTCTTACTATAACCCCTCAAACTTCTTAGAGATTCATTCTTACCTCAGAAAAAGTTAAGGCCCGGTTTCTAAGCATGCTGTTAATGACATTTACGCCCCTGTCCTGCGAGTACCACATATTTTAAGACTCGTAATGTTTGGGCCACATGTTTGTAAATGTGCCCAGTTTCAGTTAAAGTAACAGGCCTCTAGCAACTTGAGTGGCGTTTAGATCTGGCATTCTCACTTTATTTGCAGAAACAATTCACACTTAATACGCTAAACAAGGCAGTCAAGGAAGTCAAAAAGTGCAAGAATGAAATATTTCGCAATAATTACATAAAATTAAATGAAATTCGGAAAAAAGCAGTGCAAAAAATTTTTAATACTCGTAGCATATACTAATATTTGTGGCCATTACGTACGATAATTATAACAGGAGAAATAATGTCTTTTTTGCGTTCCTCCTAATTTGTCCCTGAGTGTATATTGTATACTTGTAATTGGCAGACAAATTAGAAAATCGTGTAAATATCATTGTAGGAAGGTTTAATATAAATTTACGTACCCAGGACAATAAAATATATAAATGAAACGTTGACGAATGCAAAACTGGAAGCAGTTATATTAAGTATAAGTAGATTAAGTATTTCCATCCTTAAAAAACTGTATAATTTAGCTATTTTTAAAAAATAAAATTGATTAGGTAATGTAAAAGAATGTAAAAATATAAATATGTTTCACGTAAATATCTATTGTGTTTTACGAATTTTATTCAGAGGGATAGGAAGAGACTACACTACGGACTTCCATTTGGTTCAATCCTGATAGACCTCTCTTGCCTCCTTCACTTCCATTTATCTAAGCATACATGCTGGTTGGTTAAGGAAACACTTAATTTAGCTTATGTTCAATATGTCGCCCAATTTGGTCGATAAACTTCCTTCTAGAGTGATTCTTCCCGACTATGCCACTCCCTTCTGCAACATCCATTTGCATTGTCACTCTTTTCTCATTCATTCTTTCTACATGACAAAAATACCGAAGCATTCCTTTCTCAATCCTGTTTACAATATCTTGCAAACCCCTGTTTCTCTTATCACATAATTTATAATTAGGGTTTTTTTTTCGAACCAGTGGTAATTAAACAAAAGAGTGACTTTCAATCAGTATTATTTATAATCTATATTGAATAAAAAGTTTCTGTTTCTGTTTCTAGCACCCTGTTATTTAGTCACCTCTAACCTACAGCTTAATGACCGCATTTCTATAGCACACATAACTTCCACTACCATACAAGGTAGGGACTATAACAGCATTTTGAATTGCTATATATGCCCTAAAATGTATCAACATTCTGACTTCCCACAATAGAGTAAAGGGCGTGTGTCCTGTATTCACTTTCTGTTATTTATCCTTGTTATGTCTGCCACCCCTGCTAAACACACATCTATACAAATAAATAAAATTGAAATGTCTGTTTGTAATGTCAAAATTACAGATTTTTACTAAATGCATATGAAAGTAAATACGGTACTTAAATAAATATTTTTTTTCAATTTTTGTCTGTCTGTCTGTCTGTTTGTTCCGACTAATCTCCAAAACGGCTGGACCGATTTTGGCAGGATTTTCACTTGCAGATAGCTGATGTCATAAGGAGTAACTTCGGCTACTTTTATTTTAGAAAAAGAATTAGGGTTCCGCGCAAGAAAATAAAAACCCTAACACGCGAGCGAAGTCACGTGGAACAGCTAGTCTTAAATACAAAAACTCATCAACTTTCCCGACCAACTTCTTTTCTTATTTCCCTTCTATTCTTATTTCACCTTCTTTCCTTCACTTTTGTCTAATTTGCGTTCACTTTCATTCCCCTTTGTTTTTAATGATCTATCTATTTTATTTTTATTTGCAACTAGCCCACCGACGACGGATATAATACTCGATTCTCGATGTACGAAATATATTCGAGAGTTAACTCACCCATTCATTACCTACATGTTACGACTAAACAATCCTGTATGACACCTTTATGAACGTTATTTATTAATAATACATTAATAACATAATACATTTAGTGTGGCGACCATGGTTAATATTCCTCTATGAGATAATCTACGAGTATAGAAGAGGCCTTCAGCAGACTCACATAATACTAAATACTACTAACATAATTAAAAAAAAACAGATATGATTTTATGCATAAAATATTGATGTCTGCGTGTGGTACTTGACACCGTTCCCTTTATATGTTTATTGTTCTGAGCCTTGACCTTAAAACAATGAATTGTATTTGTTCGCTAAGGAAATGCTCTCCAAAGGTTTAACGGTTCATTAAGTTTAACCTACTTAGAAAACGCCATCTGATAGGTTTGATTCCTACAATATTTTTTTAACAAAATTTGTCGAAAACTAACTGTTTCTTATATAATATAATTTGTCAACGATTTGAGAATAATGACAATAAAAGTAAAAATAATTTCGTTGACCTGTCCTCAAGAAATAAAGTATTCAATTTTATAGGATTTAAGAATTACTGTCGACAAATCCTCGGATTCATTCAAATGAATATTGGCTTTGAAGTTCGCTTTAATAAATCCCAGTGGCTATGAAAACACACTGCGATATAAATCATATATTGGTATGTAAGCGGACATGATATGAAAATAGAATAATTTTTATTCAATATAGATTACAATAATTCTTATTAAAAGTCATTTAAGTTTGTACCTCTGTTCTGGGAAAAACAAGTAAAAATACCAACAGGACGTTTTAAAAAATAATAATTTACAATATAATATTTATACAATTTGTATGAAAATATTGAAAAACAGAAAACTCGGAGACCTACCAAGAATTGGTAAATGACAGTCTCAGATTAGCCTGATATTAATGAAGGTTATGATTACTCGTATAGCTATTGAGACGTTCAAGGCATTATATTTATGGTGGATCTCCTGATTTAGATAACCATGATATAGTATTATTTGCAGATGACACTTCTTTAATTTTCAAATTAAGTCGACAATTGCTAAAATATGACGAAGTAAATAATGCTATATCTAAATTAGTAAATTGGTTCAATGTTAATAATTGGCATTTAAATGGCACTAAAACGAAATGTATGAAATTTATGACTCCAAATGTCAAACAATTAAATACTAATGTAATTTTAAATGGAGAGAAACTGAGTCTTGTAAATACCACCATTTTTCTTGGAATCACACTAGACGCGAAGCTTCAATGGAGCCCCAATATATCAAAACTAGCAAGCAGACTTAGTTCTGCAGCATATGCCGTAAAAAAGATTAGAAATCTAACTAGTGTTGAAACAGCTCGACTAGTTTACTTTAGCTATTTCCATAGCATAATGTCGTATGGTATTTTGCTATAGGGACACGCAGCTGACACTGGAATTATATTTGTTTTACAGAAGAGGGCCATAAGAGCAATTTATAATTGAAAGCCTAAAGAGTCGCTGCGACAAAAATTTAAGGAAATTAATATATTAACTTTGAACTCTCAATACATTTATGAAAATGTAATGTACGTACACAAAAATAAAAGTAGTTTTAAAAAATAAGTGATATTCATTATGTAAATACTAGGAACAGACACAAGCTAGTAGTACTAGTTACTCGACTCCATCGAGTCAGTAATTCATTCTTGGGGCGATGTATACGCTTTTACAACAAAATTCCAGAAAATATACAAAATTTGACCTGCTCAAAGTTCAAAAACTTTATTAAACTATGTTTGTATAAAATGGGTTATTATAATATTAAAGAATTTATAGATGATAATAAACCCCTGGAAATGAGGTGATCGGTACCAAGCTATTTCTAATTTGTTGTGTTGTTAATTTGTGTAACATACATGATTGTAAACTGTTATTTAAAAAAAAAGTCCCGCTGGGTTTCTTGCTGGCTCTTCCCAGGACAGAGGTTTTTTTTTCGAACCAGTGGTAATTATACAAAAGAGTGACTTTCAATAAGTATTACTTATAATCTATATTGAATAAAAAAGTTTCAGTTTCTGTTTCTGTTAATAATAATGTTGGTAATCTAAACTTCCTACTTATGCCCTATATTCAGGAAACTTTTCGTATTCCAACTCGTTCAGGATAAAATTGTTTCTTTTATAACTGGGTTAGCAACTTAGAGTTCCATTTAGTTGTAATTCGTTACTAAACAAGTGGTTTTTAAGTAATAATGGAAAACAAAACTGATTTTTATAGAAGTAAAGGTGGCAAGCAGCCCAGCTGATGGTAAGTGGTTGCTGCTGTTTATAGACATCTACATTTATATTTAATTAGGAACATAAATGCAGATGCATTATCACCCACCCACGAGTACTAAATATTCCAATTTCATAAATTAAATACGTGTTTATCAGTAAAAATAATATTTGGTTCGCGTTCGTTCACCATACAAAGCACTAGTACTTTGTGTTGGATGAAATTATTGCTGCAAGGTAACAGCAAGGACACTCCTTCTCCTTCCCACAATCAAACAACCAGGCGATCGGACGTCTTCACCCCTCTGTTGTCGATATTCCACGCATTCGAAACAAAAGGCTTACTTCGTCTTCCGTAATGCGTACAGCAAAGGAATGGATAATCTGCCAGCGTCTTTAACTCCAGTTACAATCTGAGCGTCTGAGAGGCAAGAGTAAATAAAATAACTAGGCTTTTGTAACGCTAAGACAGTGCGGCTTACCATCTAAGGCTACATCACCACTTACCACCAGGTGAGGTAGTAGTCAAGCACTGGCTTATAATAAAAAAAGAAAGGAAAATAAATCCCTACAATTTTTCATTATATATTATATTCATTTCTCGCACATAAGGACGAAGCATACAGCATAGTGTGGTATAAATCAATTTTTTTAATGCCACACTAGCCGCTACGCTGTAATCTCCACAAACGTTCTCCACCAAGAACTTACCCTTATAGTTAGTTATGTAGAGCAGTTTAACAATAACCCCAATTCCCCTTCAGTTTAAAAACCACCGACACGTCACAACCCTACAGTTGTCTCACGAAATGAAATACGATTACATGTTATACTAAGTGTTACTAAATTAGTAAGAACCTTGCACACTACCTTAAGAATTAGAAATTTAAACGAATCACATTTCCAACTAGATAAATAGTGCCCACTTTTCTATCACTTTTTTTATAATAGAATAGGGTGACAAACGAACACACAGTCCACCTGATGGTAAGTGGTTGCTGTGACCCATAGACATCTACATCTATCCTCAATAAAGAATCAAAATGCAGATGCGTTGTGACCCGTGAGGACTGAGATGGAATGCCTCTTTCCGAAACACAGCGGCGTTCGCTCTCCCTTCCCTTCTGCGGCCGACACTTGTTTGGCGGCGGAGCCAAAGACCAGATCCGCCGCTTGTGTCAGGAAAGTGGGTGCTACCGAGCGCTCAATTTTCGCGCGGTTGTGTGCGAAAGCGTTCCCGTGGCCCTGCCAATATGCGGCGAAAGTGGAACAACATGGAATTTTAGTCGGTGCGAGTCCGACATAACCCGTCCTTGCCACCGCGAGGCGGGTATGTGTAGACAATTCGCTCCATGAAAAAAAGTAGAGGACGCTCTTTTAATACTCTTCAGAAACCAAAAGGAAATAATACTCAGCAGGAGATTATACAAATGCTTAGTAGTTAGATGTAGTAGTAGATGTAGTAGTGTATGGGGCGGGAATCTCATTTTTCACCCAAATACCAACTTCAACTTATGGTTCGTTCATGCTGTTAATTGATAGATACGGCTGTTATTTCATTTAATAAAAGGATTACCTACTTTAGGATTAAATCCTGTATCGTGTAGGTATTTTATATGCATAAATTAATTATGGACACACAAACACCCGAAACAATTACTTAAAGGCTATGCAAATAATTGTTCCGAGTGGGAATAGATCTCGCAACCGAGTCGTAATGTCCAGCGACTGAAAAGCTTATTCGAAATTACTGAACACAAATTTCATAGACTGATGACGGGACGCTACAACCTAAAATAAACGTTATACCTGCTGGTGCAGAGGCGGAAATTTTTATGTTCAGCAGCCGATTTCAAAACCAGTAGAAAAAAAGAAACTATGCTTTACTTTCAAGAAGCAAGAGTCTAAACACTTTTTTCAGCACTATTTTCATTTTATACACCTAATAGAGTAAAATAAAATAATTTAATATAATAATTATTTTATTTATAGATAAGTAGAGTGCGAAAGCATTTTAACCCAGGAGGTAAGCACCCGCCATTAGCTTCACAACACGGAAGCAATCTTTCAATTGCAATATTAAATTCTGATTTTACAGGTGTACGTTGATGTAGAAGAACATGGTGAGGACCTGTGTTTCAGTATTCAATTGAAAAGCATATGGCGTCCGCGAACACGCACTGCACTGGAGCAACGGGCCAAATGCTGCATATCTCTCTCAGATTGGCCCGTTGCCAATAATAATAAATACTTTTATTTCTCAAAAATTAATCATACATGTTTTTAAGACGCCCCAGAGAGTAATTTACATACTCGTATTGGGGATGCCTCGCTCTTCAACCCATTTTACAGTTTTTAAGAGTTAAATGTACTTACATAATTAATAAAGAAAAAGTTTATTACAAAAAAGAAAGTTAAGCTAAGCTAAATAAATTTTACTAGTATGTGTGTGTTTGTGTATGTATGTGAGAGAGAGAGAAAGAATGTGAGAGAGTGAGAGTATGTAAGTGGACGTGTGTGTGTGTGTGTGTGTGTGTGTGTGTGTGTGTGTGTGTGTGTGTGTGTAGTCAACGCATTAATATGTTATAATATTTTTGATACTAGATGGCATTGCTAAACAATTTACTTATACAATTATATTACTACGGTTACATATATATGACATATAAAAGTTTTATTAATACAATGTTTTGACGTTGTTAAGAAGATAGTACCTAATCAAATTCTTCTAGCAACTGCACTTGTTGTAGCAGAGGCAAGAAACGGTTATGCCCACTTGATCAGAGCTCTACTTGATCAGGGTTCGCAAGCGTCGTTTGTTACAGAGTCAGCGGTACAACTACTTGGCCTTAGGAAGATACCCATTAGAAGCAATATATCAGGAGTAGGCTGCGATAAGAGCTCTCTATCTTCTAAGTACATCGTAATGATAAACATTCAATCGCGTTTCGATCCTAGCTTCCAAATACAAGTGCGTGCGCATGTTTTAGGCTCGATAACTAGTCTACTTCCATCGGAGAAGCTAGCTAATGTAGATTGGCCAGAATTGGCTAATATCACTCTTGCTGACCCGCAATTTCACAGCCCAAGTAAAATAGACGTTTTACTTGGTGCAGTCGTTTACAGTCAGGTTATAAGAGAAGGGTTGGTCAAGGGTCCTAACGGCATTCCAACTGCTCAGTGTACTGCCTTAGGATGGATACTATCTGGCCCCACACAGTTACCTGATCATAAACAAACACCTTTATCTCATCGTCACCATAATATTATTAGCATGCACTCTCAAACTGATGACAATGAATTACTAAAGAGATTTTGGCAAATTGAATGCGATTTCAGTGAAAGCAAGGTTCTTAATCAGGAAGAACAGCGATGTGAAGAATATTACAGTAATACCACTCAACGGGATCCAACAGGTCGATACATAGTGAGACTTCCCTTCCGTGAAAACAATCCTCAATGTAAGTATGGGAATTCCAGAGACATTGCAATAAAGCGATTTCATCTTCTTGAAAACCGTTTCAAAAAGAACTCAGAATTCAAGGCAAGATATTCCGAAGTCATACATGAATATTTGAACCTAAGCCACATGCAACTTATAACTGGCAGTGACCTTAATAAATCGGAATCAGTGTATTTACCCCATCACGCCGTTATAAGAGAGGATAAAACTACTACGAAGGTTAGAGTAGTGTTTGACGCCTCTTGCAAGGGAACAAACGGAGTATCTCTAAACGATACATTGATGATTGGCCCCACGCTTCAGCAAGACTTACGTCATATTATTATCCGATGGCGTATGCATCCAATATGTCATAGTGCAGATATTATGAAAATGTATCGCCAAATTATTGTTGCAGATGAAGACACAGACTTCCAAAGACTAGTTTGGAGAGATGAGCCTGACTCTGAAATTAAAGAATTAAAATTAGTAAGGGTTACATTTGGCACATCATCTGCTCCCTACCTAGCAGTAAAGACACTACATCAGGTCGCAATTGACGAAGGTAAGGAATTTCCCAATGTAGCTGAAAAGTTAAAAACGGATTTCTACGGGGATGATCTGTTGACTGGATGTCAGACAGTGGAAGAAGGAAAAGGCATTTATGAAGATATGAAAAGATTACTGAAAAAGGGAGGTTTTGAATTGCAGAAATGGGTAACAAACAACAAAGATTTAACAGAAGAAATAATGGATGGACACAGAAAAGAGGTAGGAAAGGTTGATATTAAGATCGATAAAGTAGTTAAGGTACTGGGCCTTTTCTGGGATAAGGAAACGGATGATTTTCAATACAGTGTACAACTTCCTGAATTGAATAATCCTATTACCAAGAGGAAGGTAGTATCGAGCATCTCACGTCTGTTCGACCCCTTGGGATGGCAAGCGCCTTGCATCATCACAGCTAAAGTAATGATCCAGAAATTATGGCTGGCAAGAATAGACTGGGATGACGAATTACTAGATGAGTTACTAGTAAAGTAACTTTTGTGTGTTAATTGAGTTTTTTAATTTGAGTGGAATTTTTATACATCTGAGCTAATAAATATTCGCGAGCTTAGTATTCCAAGGTGGCTCAAGACTAAAGTAGATGATACTTGCGTGGAGCTTCAAGGTTTTTGCGATGCGTCCAATTCTGCATACGCTGCAGTCGTTTACTTAAGAGCGATTGATGCTAAAGGTAAGATACACATCAATCTAGTTACGGCAAAGACTAAGGTTTCTCCAACTATGCAAATCTCCATTCCTCGCCTTGAACTTATGGGGGCAGTTATTTTAGCTAAGTTAATCACAGATGTGGCTAATATTCTGGGAATCGATCATAACAATATACACGGCTGGACCGACTCCACTGTGGTATTGGCGTGGCTCAGCAGTCATCCTAGTCGGTGGACAACGTTTATAGGCAACAGAACGTCAGATGTTCTGTCAAAGCTGGACAATACGCAATGGGCACACGTTCGATCGGCCCACAAAATCCAGCAGATCTCGCTTCCAGAGTCTGCACTCCTTTGGAACTTGCTGAAAATAGCTTGTGGCTGCAGGGTCCATCATGGTTAAAAGATGGCAATATTATTTACGAAAGGCCAAAGTCCATCTAGACTACTTTGGAACAAAGAAAATTAAAGGTCCACGCTGTAACTAGTAGTCAATTTACTACTGATTTCGATCTATGGAACAAATTTTCGTCATTAAAAAGGCTTACACGTGTTGTTGCCTTTTTTAGCAGATTCCTAAGGTACAAAAGAAATAGTAGGTTTAAACCTTACCTTACAAGCACCGAGCTGCAGGAATCTTTAGACGTTTGTATAAAACAATGTCAACTCGCAGATTTAAGAGATGCCAAGCAAAAATTGAAACCGTTAAGCCCTTTTCTTGATAATAAGGGAATAATGAGAGTGGGAGGTAGAATTCAGAATGCTAATCTTCCTACAGATACTAAGCATCCTATTATTCTTCCCCATAAGAGCCACTTTACCAATTTAGTTATTGATGAGGCCCACCGAAAGACATTACACGGAGGTCCAACACTCATGCTAAACCATTTGCGCACAAGATATTGGATTATATCGGCAAAGAGCCTAGTTAAAATGCATGTGTGTAATTGTGTAGGGTGTGTTCGCCAAGCAGCAGTGACAAAAAATCAGTTTATCGGTCAGTTACCATTTAGCAGAGTAACGCCAGCTAGACCATTCCTTCACAGTGGTGTGGATTTTGCTGGCCCCATTAACGTCCGAATGTCTAAGGGAAGAGGTAATAAATCATACAAGGGTTATATTAGTCTTTTTGTATGTATGGCAACAAAGGCCATACATTTAGAACTAATAAGCGATCTCACTAGTGATGCCTTCATAGCAGGCTTTAAGCGTTTTGTAGCTCGTAGAGGACATGTGAGCGAAATATAGAGCGTCAACGGAACAAACTTTGTTGGAGCATCCAAGGAACTCCTTAAGCTCGTCACCGCTGAACAGTCATCAGTTGCTCTTGAAATTCGTGAGTGGTTAAGCAACAATAGTATTTCATGGCATTTCATTCCTGCCCATGCGCAAAACTTTGGCGGGCTATGGGAAGCAGGCGTGAAGGCTATGAAATTTCATTTAAAACGAGTGATTGGCGTTTCTACAATGACATATAAAGAGTTAACCACCATTCTCACGTAAATAGAAGCGTGTCTAAACTCAAGGCCTTTATCGATATTACCAGATAATCACAGTGATCCCGCGCCTCTAACTCCAGGACATTTTCTCATTGGCGAAGCTCTAGTAATTTTATCAGAACGAAACTATAAACAGAGTAACATCAGTACTCTGAGACGCTGGCAAATGACTCAAAGAATGGTGCAGGATTTTTGGCGAAGGTGGTCCAAAGAATATTTGGTGAATTGTTTACAGAGATATAAATGGTCAAAGGTAATACCCGAACCTGAAATTGGAAACATAGTTTTAATTAAGGAGGACAATCTTCCTCCAGGCCGTTGGCTGTTAGGAAGAGTGGTTGCCAAGCATCCTGGTTTAGACCAAATCACTCGCGTTGTGACGTTGAAGTGTGGTCAATCTCTCTTAAAAAGACCAACTTCAAGTTTATGTATTTTGCCGGTTACACAATAATCATAATTTATCTCATGGTTGCAATAGTGCTTAAATTAGATTAAGTATGTTTGTTTGATGCCTAAGAAACCTATACACATATAAATTAAGCCTACTGCCCAGTTATGTCATGGTGGGCGGAATGGAAAGAACGTTTAATAAAGTTCTTGGTGGGCGGAATGTTCAACGCATTAATATGTTATAATATTTTTGATACTAGATGGCATTGCTAAACAATTTACTTATACGCAATTATATTACTACGGTTACATATAAAAGTTTTATTAATACAATGATTTGACATTAGATGGTACTGCTAAAAATCTGTTGTATTCCTAAATCTCGATATAATTTGCCCTTTGCAAATATATAGCTAAGATGCATGATATCATAATAAAGTACTTGTATCAAGCACTCAGTAGTTTTATTATAACCCGCAGTAGTCAATTATGCAAATATATAGCTAAGATGCATGATATCATAATAAAGTACTTGTATCAAGCTCTCGGTAGTTTTATTATAACCCGTAGTAGTCAATTCGATATCTGGTTTGATCATTGTATAGTGTGTATTCCTCTACTAACCCTTAAGACTCCAATCTAGGAATCAGGGTGAGTCATTGTGCAGAGAGGTTGTGTAAGTGTGGGTATGTGTGTAAGCCTAATTTATGATGTATGGAACTTTCACAATTGTATCTATGAGTTTCTCTGTTTCATCATAACTTAAATCTGATAAGAAATTTGTTAATATCCTTTTACATTCATATAACTTTTCAGGGTATATATTTAGTTTTCGATTTAAAGTATTATATAAGTAAGCAGACCGTGATGTCAGTTGACGACAAGCAAAGGCAGTACGTACTGCGCGAGATGGTGCAACTTTTTCCGTACGTCTTTTATTGACGTTAACTTTATTGGGGTCAAAAGGTAGTTTTTGGTGAAGGTGAAGAAGAAGTTTCAAAATATATAATTTCCTAATCGATAAGAGTCCACACATTTTATAAAGTTCATGTTCATGTGATATGACAGGAGACATTTGCTAAGCAGGAGCTTACTTTACTTTTACTCGACAACAACTTTACCTAGAAAGCATTTATCATAGTTAAATTATATGGCGTAATGAAGCGCAATGAACTTTTACTAGGTATTGAATTAAACTACTTTTACAGATTTTATCGCGGTTAATACTACTCATTTTAATTCTCGACTCCGGGTTAACTTTGACATCGAGATGTCTATCACCTCAGTCCCCCGTGACCATGGGTGCTGCAAAGTACCCGAACCATCGATAATTAAAAATAAATAGTTTTATTCAATGTGTAGTGTTTGCGTAAATATGAGAAATGACTTTACTACGTACTTTTTAGTCTTTGTTTCAGTTTCTTTGTTCAATGCTACCCTAAAAATAAATGAGGTATTTACGTGAAATATTTATGTTATTTAATTACGTGATTCACACGCCAAAACAGCATAAATTACTGTGGCATGATGAAGGCTCTATAAGCTTATGAATATGCTACCTGACGTCACAAAGAAAGTACCTTGTCAACGGCCCTCGCGATTATATAACTGTTTTTAAACTACGGCATTTATATTTACTTATGACGTCATAATCTTTAAAATAGGAAACTCTGTTAAGGCTTAAATTTTTATACAGAGAACACTGAAGGGCTGGCTATTTTACGCCTATACTGGAAACTGGCAAAATGGACTTTAACCTGATTGAGGTCACGATTACATTAATTATTACGATTGTGTACTACTATTAAAAAACTGTATCATTCTAATTTAATACTTTTAGCTTTTCTTTAATAGCTTTTTAGCATATTAATTATATTTGAGTTAACATTCTACGCTAAATATTGTTTCATTTATGAAATACGAAACGACAGTAAATAGTGTGTTTGTATTAAAGTGATATGTATGCTGTATTACAACACGCATGAATCAACTTGACTGGGGGAAAATATAGCAATTGAATATATTTAATTTAATAAACTTTATTTTTACAGATTTCTAATCGCATAGAAGAAAATTTTATAATTGTATATATTGTGGTATTTGACTTTGCGTTTGCTCTCTTTATTAAAATAGTAGAATGTTGGCCAACGAGGCACGGAAGTAACGTGATCAATATCTTGAACGACGTTTCATATCCTATAGCAAAGGAAGTAACATAACATAAAATATGCGACTCATTTCAAAGCATCATTTATTGTACTTACTTACGTACTTTAAGTAACTTGGTTTTCAATTATACAAGTACATTTAAATTACAATTATACAAGCCTACATGTAACTTGGTTTTCAATTATAATTATATTTTTAGATTTTTATTTTCTTATATTTGTATTATTATAGCTAAATATTTTCTTATGTATATTCTAATTAAGGTTATTGATTAGTAACTCAACAAAACTGCCAGGGAAAATAGCAGTCTAGAATGAATGCTCTACGAGACTTGAATGGCTGTATTTTCAATGAGGAAGTTTCAAGTTGAAAGTGATGGAAGAAATTCTTTGAAAGCGTATTTAAGTGTGAGGAGGTTTTAGAAATAAATGAACAAGAAACTGAAAGAATGCCGCATGAACCGCAATGAAAGGCATGAAAACAGGTAAGGCAGCCAAGTATTATAGAGTGTCATTGGAAGTGCTGAGGGTCAGAGAGGGAGTAGCGGCAAGCCTGCAGTATACTTTCTTTTATTTATGCTGTGAACCGGGAGTACCGGGAGACTGCGTATATTCACAATGTATGACGAAGAAGTGTCAGTAACAGGCCTGTAGAAACTACCTGAAATCAGTCTCATTAGCATTGTCGGAAAACTGTATGCTAATGTGTTCATTAAAAGAGTTATGAAAGAAAGTGACGAAAACTTTGGAATGTGCAATATGGATTTAAAAAGAGTATAGGATATGTCTGAACCAAGTCTTTTCTTACCCATAATTACGGACAAGTTTTGGCCAGAAACTAGAAATTTTTCTTTGCATTTTTAGACACAGAAAGACTATATAAATATATATAGAGGAGATGGGGTTAGTTTATAGCAAGTGCTGGCGTCGTTTAGATTGAGCGCGGGGCTTATACAGGTTTGGCCGTAGCATTAAAAGGGGAGATCTCTCCCGCCAGGTAAGGTCTTTGGCCCAGGGAGTAACCAACGCTCCATATTACAGATCTGATCTTCGGTGCGTTTCGCTTGAGACGTGACGGAAGCGCCGCCACATCAACCCCCTGCTCAAGCCCGAGCTTGATAGTGCAGTATCGTTGCCGATGCGTCCTTAATGCCAGTAGGGAGTGCATGCTGTGTGCGCAAGTACAAGTGACACCGATACGAACAATACGCCGGTGTCTAATGAATGCCGTACTACGCATTTAAAACAGAAATAGAAACAGAAACTTTTTTATTCAATATTGATTATAAATAATACTTATTGAAAGTCACTCTTTTGTTAAATTACCATTGTGTTGGTAAAAAACCTCTGTTCTGGGAAAAACCAACAAGCAATGCCTCGTTGGTGTAGTGATCGTAAATGCGAATGATGATAGCGATGTTTCAGTCCCGTGGCGGGGCTGGAACACCGCCAAATTCTTGACTCCGGACTGCTACTGAGTGTATCTTGTCAGAAAAATCCAATAACTTATTTTAATCCGACCCGGTATTCGAACCCGGCAACTCAAGATCATCAGTCGCATTTACGACCACTAGACTAACGAGGCATTGCTTGCTGGTGGACCAACGTCGATCCTGTGCCTGATCTCTCTCCAGTTGTGTCGGTTTACCGTCCCATCGGAATATGAATTTAAATGAATAAAAAGGGCACCTGCGCTTGCTCAAACACTTGGGCACTAGAATCATGTCACGCGCCTATGGCTAGTCTCCGTGAAGGTGTTCGACCCGGAAAGCAATACTTTTCCGTGTGATAGTTCAGAGCTATTCTATAGATTCTACAGTAATTCGGAACTTTCATAGCGTGAATTATGCCTCAGTGCATTTCGCTTGTGATGCGACGACAGCGCCGCCATACTGACATTAAAATCTCTTTATATGGAGCCTAATGCTTGTGGCGGGATCGACGGGGCCTAAACGGACCGTTTCAGCATCCATAGAGGTGTTATACAACGTTTTGTAGCTTTCCCTTGGCTCTTCAATCTGTTTATAGACAGTTACCTTTTAGAAGTCGAAGAAGTACGTTAAGAATGAATGAGTTAGCCGAGTTGCAAATGATGGTTACTTTAATAATGACATCTTTATAAGAAAGGGGAATAAATGTTAGCACAATAAGACGAAAGTGATGGTTTTTAAAAGAGAAGAAAGTAAACCGTCATGAAATAAGAGTAAGTACCAAGGGAGTTGGTTGAACAAGTGGATGAATTTTTGTAATTAGGATGTGTATGTAGTAGCGTTGGTAGGCAAAAGAACATGCCTGCAGAATATGCAATATTACTCAAACACTTCCTCACATCTGGCTATCTATTGTGGAAGGAAGGGGTCTACAAGCTAGTAGACGTCTACCATAGCCGCCGGGCTTTAAAGGTAAATCCCTTCTTACTGCTCCTTTAAATCCAATATTCTACAAGCCTCACAGACAAGGTTGGCGAAGCAAGCTTCCATTAAACATACTACAAGCCGCCGAAGAACATGAGTCAATTTTTACCATATATTAAGTGTAATATGCCTCTACAAGATGCAGTATTGTACAAGCTTGATTGTGAATGTGGTTTCTCTTAAAGAGGAAAAACAAAAAGGTCTATAAAAACCCTGGTCCGGTTCTCTACAGTTACCACGATAAATAGCAGTATTAAGCTGCTATTTTACGCTGGTATTCTTTCTGTGAGAGCGTAGTTCCACCACGGACGAGCCGACCCATTCGTGCCACAACCACGTATAATATTTTTTACATAATTCGTTAATTGTATTGCATGTAAACAGCTTTTATCACAAACTCTTCGTTCCGCAACTTAAGATGACTTAACTTTAAGCGTTTCTTAAGTTGGTTAATCCGTATTTTCTTTTACAAAGGGTGACTCATGCATTTTATATACTGTAAAATACTTATAAAGATAAAAACTAAACCTGACTGCCTAGAATAGGGCAATGTTTTTCGAGTGTACGTATGTGTGTATGTATGTTTTCTCTTTCTTTGGCACGCTCTGTAGCCTAACCGGCTTGATGTATTTTAAAATAAGTTGTGTCGTCGACTTCACCTAGTTGTAGAAGTGGCAAAGAGAATTAAATTTTCATCTCTTCAGTAAACTTTTTTTAGCAGATTGGTTTTCAAATCACAATTTTAACAGTTAAACTTGTTTAAATATAGAAACCCGAGGCTTTTCATATTACTGTTTTAACAGATAAACTTGTTTAAATATAGAGACCCGAGGCTAACCTGTACATTCGATCTTCACAAATTATTTTGTAGAAATCAATTAATACGGCTGAAAATGTCAAAATATATAATATTACCACTTTTAATCATTTTTAGATTTATAATATATTAATAGTCCGACTGGGTAAGTCCAACTTCGACCGAGAGGTCAATCGACGGATTCAACTCGGCTGGGCAGCGTTCGGGAAGCTACGACACATCTTCTCGTCAGACATACCTCAAAACCTTAAAACGAAATTGTACAACCAGTGCGTGTTGCCAGTGATGACTTACGGAACTGAGACGTGGTCCTTCACTGCTGGCCGTATGAGGAAGCTCAAGGTCGCTCAGCGAGCTATGGAGAGGGCTATGCTCGGAGTTTCTCTGCGTGATAAACTTAGGAATGAGGATATCCGCAGTAGAACCAGAGTGACCGACATAGCCCAACGGATTAGTAAGCTGAAGTGGCAGTGGGCCGGCCATATAGCTCGAAGAACCGACAACCGATGGGGAAGAAAGGTTCTCGAGTGGCAGCCTCGTACCGGTAGGCGAAGTGTAGGGCGTCCCCCCACGAGATGGAGTGACGACCTGGTAAGACATGCAGGAAGTCGATGGATGCAGGTGGCTCACGACCGTGTTTTGTGGCATTCTTTGGGGGAGGCCTATGTTCAGCAGTGGACTTGTGAAGGGCTGTAATGATGATGATGATGATGATGATGAATATATTAACCCTAGGTAGAGATTATGTATCATTTGGTAGTTAATAACCTTCGGAAATTTCCAAAATGTAAAGAAACATTCAGCCACAGAATAAACAATAGTACTAACGTAATTCAACACAGCTAATAAAATTGTATTTTGTACATAAAAAAACAGGCATAGAAGTTGAAAATAACGTGCACCGTAGCATTATCTATGAAATAATCAAACTTTTTACTCAAAATAGCTCAATTTAAACTTCTTAATCTTAAATAAAATAAACTTACTGATAGAAATATGTTCTACATCCGAGATAATTTAAAAGACGGAGTTTTTATATAGAAATAAAAACGACAGGTGAAGTAAAATCTAAATTTAACAGCAAACTCCGCAAGCGCTTCTAAAATCGTTGAATTTAAATAGAAAGGACGGAGTAAAGATTGCAAAATCATGTGGCCATAAAATGCAATAAAATGTATTTATCTATTCAACTCTTCTTTACAACGGTAAAATAGATTTTCTTTTCTGCATAGATAGCTACGAATATAGTTATCTCTGGAGGGATCTCTATCTTTTCGCAGATATAATTGATAGAATACTTTTTATACGTGGTAGAGTACAATTTATACGTGGTAGAGTATAATTTATACATGATAGACCCTCACTGCAGCATCTTATGGCTGCATCATAAAAAAAATTACTAGACTGAGAAAGGACCACGCTCGCATAGAATACCAGCGTGAAATAACATATTGTTCAGTGGGGAAACCTGGAAAACCATTTTAATTGTATCGAAGCATGCGATCTTGGTTTTGGGGTGACAATATATCAGCATTATGATTTTTAATCAAGGATAGATGTAGCCTATCTTAATAAATTGTTATCTTTTTATTAAAAATCTAAAGGCTGATTTTATATGGTCCGCAGCAACCTCTTGAAGCATCCCATCGGAATGGACGACGTACTAGTTTGTCACAACTACTTCTATTAAAAAAGATCCCGTGTTCGAACAATTGGCTGTCTTCAATCTGATTATGAAAATAACTCATTATTTCATAATATTAAGTAATGAACGAGTTTACTAGGAGAGAGAGGTTACAAGATGCATTGTCAACTTTAATAACTATTATTAGTAAATCAAAAGCAGAAGTCGGTGCTTTTCGATACCTCCCGCATCATCCACCGGTTTCTTCCCCTTTCCCTCTAACCTTCGGCCTTATGGTCTCCCCAGCTGAGTTCTGGTTTTATTTTTATTTATTTATGTATCTTTCATTTATTTTACTATATTTTATATTTCAGTATTTTTATCATTTCCTTATATGTATTTACGGATACAATTTTTTTTATACGATAGGGTGACAAACGACCACACAGTCCACCTGATGATAAGTGGTTACTGTGACCCATAGACATCTACATCTATCCTCAATAAAGACTCAAGATGCAAAACGAAACACAGCAGCGTTAAGCTGCTATTTTACGCTGATTTTCTGTGAGAGCGTGGTCCTTCCCCGGTTGAGCCGACCCAATTGTCCTACAACTATACTACTAATATAGCTGCAGCATGGCTCTACCACGTAAATCTAGATGAGAAAACTATATTAATACCCTATCCTACGATAGTAACAATAAATAATATTAACTAGGTAGTAGGAATGCTTTTCTGCCTATTAATCCGTCTGGTTAAGTACCACCTCTTACCTATTTCTGATTCCAAATAGCAGAGCAATTCCATATAATAGAGCCAGCATAATTACAGGCCCTAAGACATTTCATTGTTACTCCTCAGAAGTATCATCGCATCTGCTGCGTTTTTGGCTGCAGATGCCTATAGTCTACACAGACTTGATAGTGGCCGTTTACTATCAGGTGAACTGTAAGTTAATTTCTCACTCCAGTTTTATAAAAACAATGTCCTCCAGACAGAATTTCGATCAGCGCGGCCAGTCTTAACGGGGACTAGTTATTTGTGCAGAGTAGGATTATAGTGATCTAGTATGCTCAAGTGCACTCTCTAATTCCTCACTCTTGTAGTCCAAACAGTGACCCGACATGACCGGACAGAGATCGGACACAGGACCAGCGGCTTTATATGCTTTTCAAGGCATTAGGGCGAAACGCCGCTAATTTTCCAAATTCAGGCTGCTACTGATAACTTCTTGAGAACTTATAACTAAATCTGGGTAAACCTAGAATCCAAACCCGGGACAGCAATTTGATTAGCTGTTACATTTACGGCCACCATACCAACGTGGCAGTCACCTCATAGACCTTTATTATGCTGGCCTTCATTATTGGAGAACGGACCTACGCTAACGGACATCTACAAAGAAAAATGTTACAAACCCTAAGAAAACTACTTTGTCTGTTGACAAAAATAAGAAGAAAAACAGCGTTTCAGATGCAAAGTATCTTTACTACCATCGCCACATACCGTTCAATTACTATAAATTATTCCAGTTCAAAATCGGAAGGAACCTCTCCTAATGAAGAATTGAAGAATCTCCTAATGAAGAAATTGGTGCGTAATCAATTAAAGACAACGCTTCTTACATTAATCATCCATGTCATTTACATTGTTATATATTCATATTTATTTATATGTACTATTTATATCGTTCGTTGGGCTATGTCGGTTATTCTGGTTCTACTGCGGATATCCTCATTCCTAAGTTTATCACGCAGAGAAACTCCGAGCATAGCCCTCTCCATAGCTCGCTGAGCGACCTTGAGCTTCCTCATACGGCCAGCAGTGAAGGACCACGTCTCAGTTCCGTAAGGACCGTGCTTTGTGGCATTCTTTGGGGGAGGCCTATGTTCAGCAGTGGACTTGTGAAGGGCTGTAATGATGATGATGATGACTATTTATATTTGTATGTTTATGTATGTATGTATATATTTGTATATATGTAGAAACAGGAGATATTTCTATAGTTTATTTATTAGTAAAATGTATATAATATAAGGTAATAAATTATTTTGTTTTTATTCTATATTGCTACACCTACTTCAAAATATTCACCACTCCATGGGTTGACTGGTAGAGAATGCCTCAAGGCATTAAGTCCGCCCTTTGTATTCTTTTAGATTAAGGAATGCAATAAATAAATAAAATAAAATTCCCATTTACGTTAAGCGAACCAGTATCGATAGCAATTGGTAGATGACCACGCTCTTGTAGACGATGGTACCGTAAAAGAGCAGCTTAACGTTGCTAGGTTTCGTATGGTGAGTGTAATGAACTGTAGAAACTTTTTGCTGGTAATGAGAGACGCTTTATTTTAGTTCTCACAAATCTATGTTTTGATTCTTAATTGACGATAGTTGTAGGCTCCATCAAGCACTTACCATCAAATACAATTTGTGATCAATTATTATGTAAAAAAATCATGGACATTGTAAATCAGAATTTAAAGTACTGTTATGTCGAAAATTTTTGAGAAAGCGTTGCATATTTGTGAAGTTCAAAGTGTTTCAAGGATACTTGAAATTCGCCTACAGCTATGTACAGTCATTACTGAGCATAGCTTTAAGCGGACCCCATTGAATGGCAATAGACGTTTTCTTATACTTTATAAGATTAAATTGAACAAAATTCGAACCAAAGAGCTTATAAGCGCTACGTTTATTCTCGCAAACATTTGATTATATTAATGATAGTTGTCGAGGCAGAAATTTTAGTCAATGAAATAAAAGCGTTCAAATAAAAAATGTCATTGTCTATTTCATACTTCCTACTACAAAATTGTGCGGGAGATTATTTTCTTTAATTAATATATACAATTTTAATTAAAGAAAACAAACTCCTATAAATATATATATTAATGACGGTTGTAAATATATCTACTATATCTATTTATTCTCAATTAAGAATCAAATCTCTCAAATCAGAAAGTGTAGAAAGTTTATAAAGGTATTAGTGCTTATAAAAAAAAATACATTCAATAAAAGCTGTGTATTTACTTCTAAGCAACACTTATAATACTACTATGCATGTTTAACCAAGTCCAGCCTAATCGTTAAACGATTAATATTAACAAACTGCCTGAGATTATTTAAGCATATCATGATATACGAACATTTGATAATCTCCTGAGGAATATTGGTCTGTGTGATTATACGATAAAACTCTGACATCTCAACATTTTCAAATCCCAAGAGTTCAGTTCTCAACTATAACGTTTAAAAAAATCCTGTGTTTTTGTTAGTACGTACCGTTTTTTTTATAGGATAGGGTGACAAACGAGCACACAATCCACCTGACGGTAAGTAGCTGCTGTGGTCCATAGACATCCAGATTTATCCTAGTTTGCGAAACAAAATGTAGACACGTTGTCACCCGTGGGGACTAAGATAGAATGCCTCTTTTCCAGTAAAAGGGTCTCCGATTCACTACACTCACCATACGAAACACAGCAGTTTTAAGCTGCTGTTTTACGCCGGTATTCTGTGAGAGCGTGGTCCTTCCCCGGTCGAGCCGACCCATTCGTACTACAACTATACTACTTATATAACTGCAGCATGGCTCTACCACTTTAAAAATACCGTGTCGCATTTATTCAGACGTAAGCCAGTTCCATTCGACAAGTAATCATTCTTTTGATTATTTATTATGTATAGAATAAGAGTGATCGACAGACTCCACAGAGTCACCTGATGATAAGTTATACTATTGTATATTATATATTTCTACATCTATCCTCGATTAAGTCCTCAGGGGTAACAACGTATTAAAATGCAGTACGTTACCCCTGAGAATTTAACGGGTAGACGAAGTATAGGGCGTCTTCCCCACTAGATGAAGTGACTACCATGTATGAAATGCAGGAAGTCGGTGGATGTAGATGACCTATACTCAACAATGGACTTTTAAAGAGCTGTAATGATGATGATTCTGCAAGAGCGTGGTCCTTCCACAGTCGAGCCATTTTTGCTACAAACATAATATAGGTACAGCGTGGCTCTACCACGCATACTTAATAAAACCCGATTGAGCTTACTTTAAATTCAATTTCGAAATATTTTTCTGTGAAATATTTATTTCCAAAGAGCTTCCAAATTATTTCTGTAATCCTGGTACGACAAAATTTATTTTATAGTGTAGTGTAGTGACGGTGGAAGAATATCCACTACCCCACTTCATCCCGGGGGTGTCGTAAGAGGTGATAGAGGGAAACAAATTAGGAGATGAGCAACAGCGTCTTCCTTATAACGACTATAAATAAAAACTATGGCAAATATTCCTCCTTTGAGGCAATCTATGGGGGATGCCTATGTTCAGCAGTGGACTTTAATAGGCTGTAATAGTAATTAGTAGTACAGAATAAGAAACTTTCTTCTTACTCTTTAGTGACTACCGTTACCAATGAGCAGGGAGCAATGTCCGTGAGGAAATGAAATTACACAAATACCTATTTTATCGATTATATATGTAATCTTTTTTCTTTCTTCTATCTCCATCTTAAGTATCCTAATATTTGTATAATCTGAATACATACTCAAGATTACAGACACACTGGGTGTGTGCTTGTGCTTTAGGTATATTTTTCAATAAGAAACACTATCTTTCTTTCGGTTTGAAGAACAGTCAATAAATTACAGCATAAGGCATTTCGCCTTAGTCCTTTTTTATTTGGATCTGGTCACAGTGAACGTGACATGAAATTATCACATATATATCAGATCAAATGACATTTTTGATTCAATCTTGACTTAGCAGTCAATCTCTCAATAACAAAGTAACTTTATCTTATACATCTTGAACATATAAGTAAAATTGAAGTGTCTATGTATAACATTGAAATAATCTTATACATGTTTGGTAAGGTATGGTTTTGATGACTATCTCATAAACTACTGAAATTTAAAAAAATCAAATAAAACATTCTTGCTTGAAATTTTGCACAAAATGTTCTTACTTTTTTATCCCATATAGTTTTGGACCAAAGTCAATTTTTATATTTTATTACTCTAATATAATTTTACTACAAAACTGTGGAATACAAGGTGATAAGAACTTTGTTACGTGAAATTAGCAGATAATCGGTATTTGTTGTAAAGCTTTTCCTATGTCGCTACAGTTTTCAGGTAATCTCTTTAATAATAATAAGAAAAGTTGAGATTAAAATAAGGTTTTCGATAGTTGAACTACTAGTCTAAAGACCACTATTTATCTATTTATCTTTTACTATTTATCTCCTGGTTTTATTATTTAAGTTATGCAGAACAATTCGCGAGTAAAAGCTAGTTATGAATATAATGTACACCGAAGATATGTGTGTAGTGGTTTCTACCATAATTATATATACTATAGTCTATATACAACATTTACGTCATGACTATAATCCCCGACAGGATCGACAGATTCCAAAGAATAGCGAGCACTTGAACCACGCTTACCCAAGTAATGTGGTTACGTATTGATGAAAATTTGTGAAGGAAGTGATACGTGGCTACCCAATGTCCTGTATATAAGTCGCCTTTTACGACATGCGAGGCACGTAACACAGTTTGCACATTCTTCTTCGCTGTAAATTCCACATAAACATGGGACTTATAAGGTCCAGGCCAACATACGGGACATGTATGTATAGTATATTTACATGTATTAAATATTGTTACTACCACGCTCTCACAGAATGCCAGCGTAAAATAGCATGTTTTTGCATATACTGTGTTTTATATGGTGAGTGTAGAGAATCGGAGACCCTATTCACTGGAAACGAAGCTTTCCATCTTAGTAATCAAGTGTGATAACGCATCTGCATTTTGATTCTTAATCGACAATAGATGTAGATGTCTATGGGCCATAAACATCTACATTTATCCTCGATAATTCACATTATACACATTATACACTTAACATCAGGTAGAATGTGGGCTAGTCACCCTATTTCTAAAAAAAAAATTGAGTCAAATAAATATTTTTTTATACTTTCTTGTATGTGCAGACAGATGAAAAAAAATATATGAGACAGGTGATATAATATACGATTGAATTAAAAAGTACGAAGATTTAAGGTTTTGAGTTGAGTAGGTAGGGTGTATATATATATTGAGGACGAGGATTTCATAATGAAGAAGATAATGAGAAAAAAAAACAATTAAATTTTAGTTTTGATATGTATTTTTGTTATGTATGGCTTTTACAAAATACCTACGTATCTAGAAATACTCGTAAAATGTTATTTTAGCGCAGAAAAAGAAAAACTAGTAACTAAAATTTCACTTATAAAATCAATGAAAGACTATACTGAAAACTTTAAAATGTGTGCGCATGGATCCAAAAACATCACTGGAATACTTATATATAGCCTTTATTTTCGAACTTAATTAAAAACTGTGTAAATACTCCCATTTTAATAGAAAAGAAAAACCTCAAATATACTTGTAGAATGTAATATACGAGTGATTTCCCACTCTTGTTCTGTTTTTATCACGTTTCAAGATAAAGTAATAACGTTATAGAAGTAGCAAATTATCTACAGCCAACCATTATCAAAACCCTTTCAGAAGTGAGAGGACTCCTGTGCCCAGCAATGGGACGTATATAGGCTGTAACTTTACTTTACCCATAATCAAATGTCTCTTATGTTACTCTATTTATTTTTAAAATACATAAATTGATGTAAGTGTATTTATTATCCAACAATTAAAAAGGAGGAGGATGTTTTGTTTTTAAAACTTATTTTTATTTTTTATTAAACTAGGCTCACTCTTGACCTCTATCTGGCGTGAGGGATGAGGTCTACGATTGAGCGAGTTTGTTTGTTGCTCAGGAGAAACCTGTTAACACGCACCTTGAAGAGGTTCAGGTTATATGCACTGACGCCGGCAGGGCATTCCACTCCTTGGCTGTGCGCATTATGAAAGATGACTTATAGCTCTTAGCGAGACTTATAGCGAATATTCTGAATATCAACCAAGTGTGGATGGTAACCTGCAGTACGTTTAATATTCGATAGGAGAATGGAGATGGCGGTATGAGCTTATGAACCTCATGGGCACACTCTCCGGAGTACAACCTGTAGAAGACCGACAAACAACTTGGCGGCGGTGAGCTAAGCTGTGAAGCTTAGATTCCACCACAAGATTAGTAAGGAGATAATATATTACCGCTATGCATTCTAACCTTAAAAATGACACAGTAGTCGAATGGCTCCAAAAACTCCATATCTTCGTCAACTGTAAACCAACTTTGTGATTCCTTTCTAATAAATAGATTATACTTCAGAGCTGGAGTTATATAAATTGTAAGAAAAAATTCCGCCCTAAAGGTGAAAAAGATGAAGTTTTTAATGGAATTATTAAGACGACACCCAACTTGAGATGTTCCTTATTCCACTTAAAAGGGTCAAAATTTAACTCTCAATAAAAAATTAAAAGCTGACTTCAAAGGACTAAAAGTATTAAGTAACTTACACATAATAGCTTCTAAAGTCGGGGTTTTAACACAAGAAGTCTAATCAGCTATTACGTGGAAATTATTCTATTATTTTTAGTTCCTTGAAGACGAGTTTCAGCAGAAACATTCACAAGCGCGATCAAACAGCAACAACTCACTAAAGTTTAATTGTGAATAGTGTTTTTTTATAAAATAAGCGTGACAAACGGGCACACAGTCCACCTTATGGTAACAGGATGCTGTGGCCCACAGACACCTATATTTATCCTCAATTAAGAATCAAAATGCAGATGCGTTCCCACCCCTGATGACTGAGACGACTGCCTCGTTTCCAGTAAAAAGGGTCTCCGGTTGTCTACACTCACCATACGAAACACTGCAGCATTAAGCTGCTTTTCCATGCTGGTATTCTCGTGTTGTACGCCGGTCGAGCCACCCACTCTTATTACAACCATGCACGTGGCCCTATCACGTACAAAATGATTAAGGGTCGTGTAGAAATTAAAAGAATAAAATAATATTCACATTTTGTCCAAAGATTAGTTATCCACTTAACCGTCCGCCCCGCGCGAGTGATTCTCGCCTGATCTGTCTGCGCATTAAATCTACGACTGCGCGAGACTGTCTTAACAAAAACGATTACTACTGAAAAACTATTATAGCTACATTCAAATAAAAAATATTCTCAAAAGACTCAAAGAATTCAAAATTTAATTTTGTTAAAAGACAATTAGTCAAATTAAAAATAAAGGCTGCAAATAAAACTTAAAATGGGAATATCAAAAAAAATCGTATTTATTTTTTATTTCGAGTTTTACAAGAAAAGTATAATACATACTGGAGACATTTATTTCATATTATAATATAATAGTTTATGATATTTCCTTTAAAATGACACCAATATCAATAGTATCTTATATACTCAATATCCATAATTATATAATATTTACCCAATATAAATTTGAATAAATAAGTAAATAAATAAATAAAAATAGGTTATTTCGTTTTTAAATTGCTATCAACGTGTTAATAGTGAATCATTCTTTTATATTTAGCATTCATTTAACACAAAAAACTGATAAGAATACATTTTAAACAACAGATAATCAATAAACGATGATCGCGTATAGTGATTAAAATTTAGAGCTAAATTGTTATATGTAAACGTTTTGGAATTGTCGTAATGATTCATATTTACCAAATAAAATATCTTCACAATTAGTTTGAAAAACAATAACATTAGAAATAACGTATAAAAACAGGAAAGTTATCATATTTTGATCGAATTTCTCACATTCCACAAACAAAAATTGCGAAATTTAATTTTAACTTTTTTTTTCTAAATATTTTGTTACTATTATATAGATAAAATTCACTTTCACAGATGACAAATTTCATATAGCACCATCTATAATTTTTACTGTATTAATAACAGCTATCTTTTGCGCTCTCCACGTTTAAACCGAAAGATGTCGTTTGGTGACTAGACAGGTCAGGCAATAATTGTTTTTGGCGACTGTAGTCACCGTAGACGGTTGAGTGGCTAAACGTGGTAGAGCCATGCTGCAGATATTAGTAGTATAGTTGTAGCACGAATGGGTCGGCTCGACCATTTTCATGTGCAAACCACTTACCATCAAGTGGACTGTGTGCTCGTTTGTCATCCTATCCTATAAAAAAAAAGATTTATCGTAATCGGACGAAAGAAGAAACGCATACCGGACAAACAAAGAAAAAATACCATATATTTGTGATAAAATATAATCATATCATGACCATTCTTCAAGAAAACCATTACAATTTTTTTTTTCGTTTAAAATGTACTCGTATGATGCAAACAATGACACGTCTGAATATTTTACTTCACTTCATGAACTCCGCATACTCATCCAATACAAGTGGTTCTTGTCCTAGATTAAATTTCAAAAGACTTCCATAGTCAATTAAAATTCACAAGAAAAATGTTTTATTTATAACTTTTTATACACAAAGAAACAAAAAAGAATTTTTAAACATAAGCATAACAAATACTAATGTCTAATTATAAATTCAAAATTAAAAAAAATATCATTCAATCACCACATCTATAGATATTACAATTATTATGATTACAAAAAAATATAATAAATTTTCATCATCATCATCATCATCATTACAGCCCTTCACAAGTCCACTGCTGAACATAGGCCTCCCCCAAAGAATGCCACAAAGCACGGTCCTGAGCCACCTGCATCCATCGACTTCCTGCATGTCTTACCAGGTCGTCACTCCATCTCGTGGGGGGACGTCCTACACTTCGCCTACCGGTACGAGGCTGCCACTCGAGAACCTTTCTTCCCCATCGGTTGTCGGTTCTTCGAGCTATATGGCCGGCCCACTGCCACTTCAGCTTACTAATCCGTTGGGCTATGTCGGTTATTCTGGTTCTACTGCGGATATCCTCATTCCTAAGTTTATCACGCATAAAAACTCCGAGCATAGCCCTCTCCATAGCTCGCTGAGCGACCTTGAGCTTCCTCATACGGCCAGCAGTGAAGGACCACGTCTCAGTTCCGTAAGTCATCACTGGCAACACGCACTGGTTGTACAATTTCGTTTTCAGGTTTTGAGGTATGTCTGACGAGAAGATGTGTCGTAGCTTCCCGAACGCTGCCCAGCCGAGTTGAATCCGTCGATTGACCTCTCGGTCGAAGTTGGACTTACCTAGTCGGACTATTTGTCCCAGGTAAACATACTCGTCAACAACTTCGAGCTTAGTGCTCCCAACAACTACCGGCATAGGTGTGACATGGACATTAAACATGATCTTTGTTTTGTCCATGTTCATCTTAAGACCTATCCGTTGGGAAACACTATTGAGGTCATTGAGCATAGTGCTTAGGCCCTCCAGCGATTTTGCCATAAGGACTATATCGTCGGCAAATCGAAGATGAGTGATGTACTCGCCATTGATGTTGATACCGTATCCTTTCCAGTCCAGAAGCTTGAAAACGTCTTCCAATGCAGCGGTGAAGAGTTTCGGGGATATGACGTCACCCTGTCTTACACCTCTCTGCAATTGGATAGGTTTCGTACTCTGGTTCTGTACTCGGATAGCCATCGTAGCCCTACTGTAGAAGCACTTCAACACTTCGATATACCCACAGTCAACTTGGCACCGCTGAAGGGACTGCAGCACCGCCCAAATTTCAACGGGATGAAAGGCTTTCTCATAGTCCACATACGCCAGACATAGTGGCAAATTGTACTCTTCGGACTTCTGTACAACTTGCCGAAGGGTATGTATGTGATCTATGGCGCTAAAGCCCTTTCGGAAACCGGCTTGTTCGGGAGGCTGGAAGTCGTCAAGTCTGCGAGCGAGACGATTCGTAATGACTCTCGAAAACAGCACGTAGACGCGGCTCAGAAGGAAAATCGGTCTGTAGTTCTTCAAGAGAGCGTTGTTACCTTTCTTGAAGAACAAGACCACCGCACTTCTGCTCCACGCCTCCGGTGTAATGCCACCATGGAGGACGGAATTAAAGAGCTTCTGAAGGACTTCAAGTACCGGTCTTCCACCCGCTTTCAGAAGCTCCGCTGTAATTCCATCCTCGCCTGGGGCCTTACCGTTTTTAAGGTGCTGGAGAGCCATTCTAATCTCGCTCAGACTGACGTCCGGGATATCTTCGGAATTTTTGTTCATATTTTCATATGAACATAAATTTTCATTTAGGCTCAATTTACCTTACGGAGGAATGTAATGGAACGGAAGCGTCAATTTCGCCTCGTAGCACGGGAAGGCGCGCAAATTGCGCCTTGAAACTATGTGCACTGTTCAGTTATTTAGTGTAGATCTTTTATTTGACAAGAATGGTTGATTGGATATTATTTTCATATTGCTTATTTGTGAGACAGAAGAAAAAAATGATGAGAAAAGGAAGAATATCAGAAAAAGGAAAAGAAATATTTGGGTTCCTGATTGACAGGGTTCCAATGCCAAAGATCTGTCTGACAGAAAGAGCCAACTGTCGAAGCTGAAGACCGAATGTGACATTGAGAGGTTCTATGGGCAGCTGTACACATAATCGTTGGAGCCACAAGCAAAAGTTAGTAACGATCTAAGATCAACTCTTATCCGACACTATTCCTATGATATTCCGGACGTCAGTCTGAGCGAGATTAGAATGGCTCTCCAGCACCTAAAAACGGCAAGTCCCCGGGCGAGGATTGAATTACAGCGGAGGTTCTGAAAGCGGGTAGAAATCCGGTACTTGAAGTCCTTCAGAAGCTCTTTAATTCCGTCGTCCATGTTAGCACTACATCGGAGGCGAGGACCAGAAGTGCGATGGTATTGCTCTATAAGAAAAGTGACAACACTCTCTTGAAGAACTACAGAGCGATTTCCCTTCTGAGCCGCGTCTACATGCTGTTTTAGAGAGTCTTTACGAATCGTCTCGCACGCAGACTCGACGACTTTCAGTCTCCCCATCAAGCCGTTTTCCGGAAAGGCTTTAGAACTGTAGACCACATACATACCCCAGACAAATTGTACAGAAGACCGAGGAGTACAATCTTTCTTTATGTCTTGCGTATGTGGACTATGAGAAAGCCTTTGATTCCGTCAAAAATTGGGCGGTGCTGCAGTCACTTTGCGGTACCAAGTTGATTGTCGGTATATCGAAGTGCTCAAGTGTTTGTACAGTAGGGCTACGATGGCTATCGGAGTACAGAACCAGAGCGCGAAACCTATCCAACTGCTGAGAAGTGTAAAACAGGTTGACGTAATATCTCCCAAACTCTACACCGCTGCATTGGAAGACGTTTTCAAGTTACTGGATAAACATCACTGGCGAGTACATCACTCACCTTAAATTTGCCGACGATATAGTCCTTATGGCAGAATCGAAAAAGGACCTAACCACTATGCTCAATGACCTCAATAGTGCCCCCCAACGGATAGGTCTTCAGATGAACATGGACAAAACAAAGATCACGTGTAACGACTATGTTACACCTATGCCGGCAGTTGTCGGGAGCACTAAGCTTGAAGATGTTGACGAATATGTTTACAAAGACAAATAGTCCGAATAGGGAATTCGTTTGGAAATGAATAACCGCCAAGTCACAGTGATGGTGTTGCTGGATTTCAGCAATACCTTCAATCATGTTATCCTTATTGGTGTACTACGTTCTTTTAATATATCTCCTACTGCAATTTCCTGGTTTCTTAGTTACTTACATGGATGCCGACAACATGTTCGGGTATAACAAAGAAATTTCTTTATGGCCTGAAACCATTGCTGGCGATCCACAAGGTGGTGTGTTATCTCCTCTCTTATTTGCAATCTTCATAAATGCTATTACCTCCCAAAGATCTTCTCTCCAAAACTTGTATGCTGATGATCTCCAGATATATCTACAAACCACCATAGAGGATCTTCCAAAAGGAATTTGCTATATAAACAAGGACCTAGCGTGTATATTCTTGCTAAGTACAATGCTTGCAATCTTCACGACAAGGTCTTCTTAACAATGCATCTGCGATGCCATGAGATTTTCTGCTGCAATGTTCGATCATAAAGTCGTATTCCTGCTGCTGCTGGGCGATACCCTCTTGAGATCAATCACCTTCCTTTTCTACAGTTTGCTTAGGGCAGCTGGATCGAAGATGGCCCCTTTCCCCACAGTAGTAGCTGCTGATGCGATGGGAACGATGATCCTGCCGCACGGCTTCCACCTCCAGTTCATGGGCCAACGCATCCTTAAACGTCTCATGGTGCCCGAGCCTCACAGCAGCTCTGACTTCAAGGTCGCGGATGCCGTCGATGAATGTCTGCACCAGGTTCCCTACAATGAGCGCAGGTACAGACTGGTATGCTTTTCGAACCAGCTTCTCCACCTCAAGGGCCCACTGCTGCAGGTTTTCGTTGCTGCATTGCACGCGATCTTTGACCTGCGCATGTAAAACGTGTTCCAGGTAAGCGTTGCCATATCTCGCCTACAATGCCTCAAGGACCTGCTCGTAAATCACTACCTTACCGAAAGCTTCCAGAACAGTTAAGGCCTGGTCGCGAAGACCTAGTGTAAGAGCAGTCATGGCCTGACTTTTATTCCAGTCGTTCGCTTTCATGACAGCCTCGAACTGGATTTTGTAGGCCGACCAGGAAGAATGTCCTGTCGAACGGTGGCACTTTGAATCCACGTAGCGAAAGTTTTGTAGCTACCACGGGAGCTGTAATTCCATCCCCAAGTTTGAGCTCGTCCAGCGTTTTCTTCATGTCAGCCATCACGTTGTCAACCCGATTGTTCACTTGTTTGATTCGGGTTTCAGCTTCCGACAGGCGGTTGTCATATTGAGCAAGCCTATCCTTCACCTCCCTTATCTCTTTCCTAAAGGTAGCGTGAAGGTCGTTCATGAAAAGCATCTGCTCTTCCATACCGCGTGGCAACTGCTCTTCCAACCGGCGGGCCTATTCTTCCTGTCCTCCGAACAGGCCCGCCGGAGGAGGAATGTAGGCGGGCCTGCTCCTGCAGCATCATCAAGTCAGGTGCTGCAGATGCAAGAGCTGCTGACGGGTCAGCCTCCGTTGTTAGCAGCTAGCCCTCTGACGTCTGCGACGTTGTACCATCAAATCTCCTGTTGGCGTTGACTTCGGGTACGGATACCCTCCGTGTGGTCCTTATGTAAAGCTAAAATCGGCATGATTTGATCCCACTTCTGACACCAATTGTTACGAGCTTCGAGTTCGAGACAATTAAAAACTGCCGATTGAGTTACCAAAATTGACACTTTAATTACAGAACACTAATTACAACTTAAAGCCACGCTAATAATAAAACACAATTGTAATAGGGATCACTTTAGTTCGCAGTTATATCGCTTCGAAGTATTCGCTTGTAGCGCCAATTCAATACTCAACCAGTCGCGGTCTTTACCGGCCGTATATAGGTCCTCAGGTAGTTTCCAGAACCTTCTACTCTAGAACCTTCTAGAATTTTCGAGTATATATCGGTCCCGATTGATTAAGTGTCGATAGTTCTCGAAAGTTCTTCCATGGAAATTTCTAGAATGTTCTTGACTCTCCTAGTTCTGCTACTCGATACTAGAAGGGGCTAGTAGTATCTAGTGCCGCCATGTACCATGTATTAATTGTGGTGCGCAACAGCCCAACAGTATTGTATTGTATTGTAAGTCCAACTTCGACCGAGAGGTCAATCGACGGAATGAACTTGACTGGGCAGCGTTCGAGAAATTACGGCACATCTTCGCGTCAGGTATACCTCAAAACTTGAAAACGAAATTGTACAACCAGTGCGTGTTGCCAGTGATGACTTATGGATCTGAGACATGGTCCTTCACTGCTGACCGAATGAGGAAGCTCAAGATCGCTTGGCGAGCTATGGAGGGGTTTCTGCGTGATAAACTTAGAAATGAGGATATCCGCAGCAGAACCAGAGTGACCCACATAACCTAATCAATCAGTAAGCTGAAGTGGGAATGGGCGGGCCATATAGGTCAAAGAACCGACAACCGATGGGAAAATAAGGTTCTCGAGTGGCAGCCTCGTACCGATAGACGAAGCGTAGGGCGACCCCTCACTAGACGGAGTGACCACTGAAGTTGATGGATGCTGATGGCTCAGGACCATCCTTTGTGGCATTCCTTGGGGGAGGTCTATGTTCAGCAGTGGACTTGTAAGGGGCTGTAATGATGATGATGATGAATGTATTTTAATAGTTTATAGTACGAACCGCGTACTTGATAGTCGTTAGTTCGATTCCGCCATTTAACTACTGTCGTATTCCTAATACAAGGATTTTAAGCTTACAGTGATTGGTTAAAGGAAACAAATAATAATGATCAAAGCATTACTAGCATATTTAGAGAAAAAATATATGTCGAGCACGCACGCCTATTTTAGGAAATAAGTTAAATTTCTTTAGTAACAATAGAAAACAATGTTCATATACAATATAACATCGCAACAACGTAACATTTACGTGGTAGAGCCATGCTGCAGCTATATTAGTGGTATAATTGTAGCACGTATGGGTCAGCTCGACCGGTGAAGGACCATGCTCTCACAAAATACCAGCGTAAAATAGCAGCTTAACGCTGCTGTGTTTCGTATGGTGAGTGTAGAGAACCGGCGACCATTTTTACTGGATAGCAGGCATTCCATCTTCGTCTTCACTGGTGACAACGCATCTGCATTTGGATGCAAAATCGAGGATAGATGTAGATGTCTGTAGGCCAAAGCAACCACTTACCAGCAGGTGGACTGTGTACCCGTTTGTTACCCTCAACCTATAAAAAAACGCTTGCAGTGTATTTATATGTACAACATTAACCGCATTTTCTTTACAAACTCCTTGTAGTTATAATATAAATATTTGTGTATAATAAAGCATATTTTATTTTAAGTTTCATATATTGGAAACACATTATTTCCTTTTAGGTTAACGAAACTTTTGTAGGAAAAATATCATGCTTAGAGGCAATAACAGACGTCTTATAACGTCGATTTTCATGTATAAGGTAAGAATCAACATAATAACGCCATACGACTAAAACGCTATGAAAACATGAGCGATATACCTTTGATTTGTGTATTATATTAAAAGTCGGCTAAAACATTGATCATCCCACTCATAAAATGTCTTCATTTTGATATTAATAAAATGTTACATTATTATTTCTGCAATTCTATTGCTGAAAATGACTAAAAATGTACAAGGAATGCATAAAATTGAGTCTAATCTGATTTAAACACAGTTTGTTGGGTTTTTTTTTTTAAAGTTTATTTGCACAGGAAGTAAAATGCTAGAGAGATACATTATAGAATGTGATTTACTAATTCCTAGACTACTCCAATCCATGGATCCATCAATTATAGCCTATAAAGTACATATTCTGCCATAGTTGCCACGCTTGGCAGACGCGTTGGTTACCGCAGTTTATTTTATAATTTTGAGAAGTTATCAGGAATATACTGCTGCCCATCTCTTGTTTCCTTTGTCCTGTAAGGCAATCACAGAAATTTTAAGCAAAGCCTTCATTTTCCGTACCGTACCTATTTGTATGTATCTATTTTAGTCATATTGAATGTAATTAGAAATTTCCATCAAGTACAGAATCCAAAGAATTATCAAACCAATTAATACACGATAGTTTTCTTCGATTCCATTGCTAGAAGTCGAAGCTTTTAAACATTTCAATTAAGTTCGCAAGTCACAATTTTATTTTATTGTTTTCTTAACGTGAATATTCAAGAAAAGTATCCCATTTATTTATTCTATAAAGATTTTACTGAAAGTGTTATAGGCTTACATAATAAAACATATAAAAAAATAGAAAGTTCTTTTTTTCTAGATGAGGGTACAAACGAGCATGCGGCTCACCTGATGGTAAGTGACTACCGCCGCCCATGGACAACCGCAACACTTTTAGAAAGGTGTAAGTTCTTTTCATGAAGGTCCCTAAGTCGTATCGGTCCGAAAAAATAGCCGGTGGTAAACAATTCCACAGAGAAGTTGTACGAGGAAGAAAACTCCTAGTAAAACGCACAGTCATGGACCGCCAAGCATCTTGATGGTGAGGATTGTTTCGCGAATTTTGACGCATTGTGCGTTCGTGAAATTTGGCTGCTGGAATTAATCCGAACAATTCCTCAGAGCACTCCCCGTGTTAGATTCGATAGAATGTGCAAAGGGATGCAACATCCCTACGCAGTGCCAGTATATCGAGCCGATCGGAAAGGACTCGGTCGTCGACAATTCGAACCGCTCTGCGCTGGATGCGGTCAAGGGGAAGGAGCTGGCATTGGGAAGCCCCAGCCCAGAGATGAGAACAGTATTCCATGTGAGGCCGAACTTGCGCTTTGTAAAGTTGCAAGCAATGTGCCGGCATGAAATACTGTCTCGCTCTGCTGAGCACGCCAAGCTTTTTAGAGGCCAATTTGGCCTTCCCTTCCAAGTGACCACGATACTGCACACTATTCGATATGTCGACGCCGAGGATTCCGATGCTAGCTGAGGTGGCAAGGGGAGTGCCTTAAAACTGAGGAGATACGACAAAGGGATTCTTATTATGAAAAACAATACTACTTTTGTACGAAAAGTTTAAGTTTTATAAATTAATTTATTAACTTTTGATAGGTCGATTTATTATATTATAGCTATATATTATACTAGCTTTTATAATTAAAGCTAAGCCGACATACAAAATTCATGTTAAGGGAAGTAATTCAACTTAAATGAAACAATACCACTTATACACTGAGATCATTGACGTGTCTGCAAATAGCGATAATAATGGCAAAACCTTTCCTTATGGAGGTAGAATTGAGCAGCAGAAAAATTTTCAAGGCTGTCATTAGCCTTTAATTTTTTCTAAATTCTAATAAAAAACATTTATTTATATAGTTATACGATTTTGATGAATTTTTAACAATATTTAAAAAAAATCTTAAAATGGATTTTCGTGTATAACATACATAATACTCGTAAGTCGGGGGAAAAGTTTCTTCGTATTCCGTTTGTATAAAATTGAAGAAAAATCTCTTTGGTTGTACTGTTTGTATCTGGCTGGTTTTAATATCATTACATTTAGGATATTAAGAAAAAGAAAAATAAAAAGTAAAAAACACTTTCCCACCATTTTTCAATTGTTTTTCTGTCCGCCAAAATGAGTTAATCTTATCAAGACACTCGATGATACATCCTGAAGTTTTATTACAAAAAAGGGAAAAAGGCCAATCGAACCGCGAAAAAAATTTGTGACGTATATGGACCTAATGCAGTGTCAGCAAAAGAAGCACAAAGTGGGTTCAAGGGTTTTAAGTGCGGGAATTTTTATGTCAAAGATGCAGCTCTCTCTGATCGCCCGCCCATATACGGATAATTTCAATGCCATTTTTGACAAAGTGTGACCACAGAACAGTTTTGACCCATTCGAAAAAGTCTGGCTATACAAAAAAGCTCGATATTTGGGTACCACACGAGCTCTATGAAAGAAACTCTATTGAAACGTAATGAAACTCAACCATTTTTGAAAATATTGATCACTGGTGATGAAAAGTAGGTCACCTACGACAAGAACGTGCAAAAAAGATCATGGTCATAAGATAGTCAAGCTCCACAGACTGACTGTAGCGAAACCCGGATTAACACGCAATAAGGTGATGAAGGGCATCGTTTATTATGAGTTTTTAAACCCGGGAAAACCCGTCGATTCGGATCTTTACTGCCAACAACTAATGAAACACAAGCAAGAAATTGAGAAAAAACATCCGAAATTGATTAACAGAAAAGGAGTTGTCTTTCATCTTGATAACGCCAGACCACACACACCACTCAGCAAAAATTGAGAGCGCTTGGTTGGAAAGTTATTTCATCCATCACAGATATATTTAGTCCTGTCCTTGCACCCTCAGATTTTCACCTGTTGTGGTCTCTGCAGAATTTTTAGGTAGCATCAAGAGAGGACTGTCAAAACTACTTATCCCATTTTTTTTGAAATTTCTACAGCGACGGGATTATATCATTACCTACAAGACGGTAACAAGTTATTGAAGAAAATTGCACATATACGAGTATATGTAGGCACTTCTATAAAATACTGGCCATATCAAGAATAAAGGTTTTAAGGTCGCATCTGTGGTACCGTGGCAACGGTTGTTGTTTAGAGAATTTTTGAAATTAACATCATCGGGAAAGCGTACCATATATTTGCGACGAATTGCTAACGATCTGCTTATTATATTTTCTCGTACTTAATATTGTAACGCACGCATATTTGCGCCATCTATCATGTGTGCATCTGGGATGATCCTCTTTTGCCCACATATATTGTCATTAAATATAATTAAACTTAAAGAAGAAAAAGTCTTAACGTTGTATATAAATTACGAAAAAACTTTATCCCCGACCTTATACTATGAAAAACATAAATATGAAAAGGGGGGGGGGGGGGGGTAAGTTCGGTAAAACCGACGTTCGGGTCGAGTTGAGATCAGAACACGTGCCGAGCTTCAAATTAGTTGCTTAAATCGTAGGATCTATAATGATATAATATATGATATAAGAATGTACAACGTCCTTGGAACTGCTGCGAAGCTTGGCACTCGTCCAGAACTGCGTTCGGTTCTGGACCAATAACTTTGTAAACACCTGTGACTTAACATATGTATAATTTGCAGTTCTCAGATATTTTCGTTATCAATTCACCTAAAATTGATCTACGTTTTGTTTATGAATGAGTCAGTGAATCAGTGAATGATAAAATGACACTTTTCAGATCTTAGTAACTCAAAAACCAATTTATTCATGGAATTTGGGAGTCCTTAGAGTACTGAAGGGGGAGACGTGTAAAGTTAAAAGTATGTAGGCCTAACAGTTATGAGTTATGAGAAGTTGAAAATAAAATGTACACACTGCCGAGTGTTTGGATATATATAGTAAAGACGATAGAAAAGATAGTATTAACGAAATTGAGGTCACCTACATGCCTCTTATTGCTGTGATTATCTTCGAAAAAGGTCACGAATAATAGTAAGCTATGACGAGAGAGCACAGACTTGTATGATCGGACCATAAAACGAAATATTATTCCAGATTATTTTTCGATGGTCCAAAAAATTCATAATTTGGAAGTTGTCATTAGAATTATATTAATTCAAACATTTATGAATTTTGTTTAGCTGCATTAATGCATTTTTTTAATAAAACGTTACTAACGTAATTTTCATCTTCAGTTAACGAACATAAAAATTGCACAAGCAGAAACAACATACCGTGCGAGATTCGAACTCGATACAACTACAACTAATTGCTAAGGCACTGCGCTACGTAGACGATTAATAACTCTGTATTTTTGTTTAAAAACCAAATATTACTAAATTATGCAAATTCATTGATTAAATCTAAATATAAATCATATCAAACAAAATTGGGAGTTTAACTCCATAAAATTAAAATAAAATACCACACCCGTGTAGTGCCGGCATAAATGACACTATCAGTATATCTTATCTCGTGAGTGTCTTGAGAGGGACCGAGTTTAAGGACAATAAGATCTTATCAAGCCCATAAATAGAACTATACCGATCTTGTTTCAGTACCAAAAAAGTTTTTAGTGCTCGGAGGGCGGCTAGTTACCTTATCTGTACGCTGATTCGTATCAAGTTCTGAAAATCCAACGTTGAGTCATAAAACAAGTTATCATCATCGCCATCAGTATCATCATCATCATGAATATATAAACTAGGCTTATATATATATATATATATATATTTATTAAATAATAAATAGAGTACCTATTAAACGTTTAGTTTCAGGTGTTTTTAAAGTTTATTCAAAAACTTTGCTATATAATTTTTTGAACAAAAAAGTTGCGTTTATAAAGATTTTGAAGCCTTCGTCTTCGACACGGCTTTACTCAACTTTAGTTCTAGTAACATGTATATCTCAAAATTAAACGTATATTAAAAAGTAAAAACCTTCTTCAAGAAATCCTCATAATAGTTTCTTAAGTCAGTGCTAAGGCGGTGTATTGAAGAATCAATAAAGAGTCCTTCATAAGCTTTATGTGGAAAATATATTATTCTTTTTAGATTTTGATGTCGGTTTTACGTTCTATTAAAAGTGTTTTTGCCCCTATTTGTCCAAGGAATATCACAAAATCAAGTTAGCGATAAGAATGTAAATGGCACTATAGTTGTGGTGCTGAAAGCCGAGGGTTCGAATCCCGTACTTATATTTTATGGCCTACAAATAAATGTTTCGGATCTGGATGTTTGTCCTTGCACTACTATTAATATCTATAAACTGCCTCCTCAACACATGGTATAATCCTCGTACAGGAGTCAATCCGGAATCAGGTTTTTTATTACGTGGTAGAGCCATGCTTCAGCTATATTGTTGTTGCAGCACGAATGGGTCGGCTTGTCCGGGGTAGGACCACGCTCTTACAAAATACCAGCGTAAATAGCAGCTCAATGCTGCTGTGTTTCGTATGGTGAGCGTAGAAAACCGGAGCCCCTTTTTACTGCAAACAAGGCATTCCATCTCAGTCCTCAGGGACGACAACGCATCTGCATTTTGATTCTTAATTGAGGATAAATGTGTGGAGCAAAGCACCCACTTGCTATCAGGTGGACTTTGTGCTCGTTTATCACCCATATTCTATAATAAAATAAAGAATGTCGTTTAAATAGTTACATTAAAATCTTTACCCTGAATTTTTTCACCCGTATAAATTTACATAGGACTACACCTGATATTTATGCAATGTCATCATCATCATTACAGCCTTTCATAAGTCCACTGCTGAACATAGGCCTCCCCCAAGGAATGCCACAAAGCACGGTCCTGAGCCACTTGCATCCATCGACTTCCTGCATGTCTTACCAGGTCGTCACTCCATCTCGTGGGGGGTCGCTCTACACTTCGCCTACCGGTGTGAGGCTGCCACTCAAGAACCTTTCTTCCCCATCGGTTGTCGGTTCTTCGAGCTATATGGCCAGCCCACTGCCACTTCAGCTTACTAATCTGTTGGCGTATGTCGGTCACTCTGGTTCTACTGCGGATATCCTCATTTCTAAGTTTATCACGCAGAGAAACTCCGAGCATAGCCCTCTCCATAGCTCGCTGAGCGACCTTGAGCTTCCTCATACGGCCAGCAGTGAAGGACCACGTCTCAGATCCGTAAGTCATCACTGGTAACACGCACTGGTTGTTCAATTTCGTTTTAAGGTTTTGAGGAATGTCTGACGAGAAGATGTGTCGTAGTTTCCCGAACGCTGCCCAGCCGAGTTGAATCCGTCGATTGACCTCTCGGTCAAAGTTGGACTTACCTAGTCGGACTATTTGTTCCAGGTAAACATACTCGTCAACAACTTCGAGCTTAGTGCTCCCAACAACTACCGGCATAGGTGTGACATGGACATTAAACATAATCTGTGTTTTGTACTCTGGTTCTGTACTCGGATAGCCATTGTAGCCCTACTGTACAAGCACTTTAGCACTTCGATATACCGACAGTTAACTTGGCACCGCTGAAGGGACTGCAACACCGCCCAAATTTCGACGAAATCAAAGGCTTTCTCACAGTCCAGATACGCCAGGCATAGTTGCAAATTGTACTCCTCGGACTTCTGTACAACTTGCCGAAGGGTATGTATGTGGTCTGTGGTGCTAAAGCCCTTTCGGGAACGGGCTTGTTCGGGAGGCTGGAAGTCGTCAAGTCTGCGCGCGAGACGATTCGTAATGACTCTCGAAAACAGCACGTAGACGCGGCTCAGTAGGGAAATCGGTCTGTAGTTCTTCAAGAGAGCATTGTCACCTTTCTTGAAGAACAAGACCACCGCACTTCTGCTCCATGCCTCCGATGTAATGCCACCATGGAGGATGGAATTAAAGAGCCTCTGAAGGACTTCAAGTACCGGTTTTCCACCCGCTTTCAGGAGCTCCGCTGTAATTCCATCCTCGCCTGGGGCCTTGCCGTTTTTAAGATGTTGGATAGCCATTCTAATCTCGCTCAGACTGACGTCCGGAATAATCTGTTGTCTTCAAATCTGTTGAAGAATGAAGCTTCATCTCCCGTCTAACAGCCATGAGATTAAGAGTGTGATCGGAGAGTTTTTGTGTTCTTCTGCGGTGGGTCTTGCAAAACTTAGCTCCGACCGCATGGACAGTTTCCACGAGCTTGTCATTCATATCGTCCACTTCATTGCAGTTTTCTAGGCACTGAAAACGTTTAAAACGTTTTTGTAACTCGATCTGAAAGGTTTCAGTACTTTGGAACAGAGCACGAGGGGGACGGAGCGTTGACTTCATTAGACGAGACCTCTCCAACTTAACGTTTAGGTTCAGTGTGCCTCTAACCATTCGGTGCTCGCTACCAGTTTTCACCCTCGCGATCACGGAGACATCACTGAACAGTTGTCGTCTGGTCGTCATAATGAAGTCAATCTCATTTTTTGTCGAACCGTCGAGGCTCGACCAGGTCCACTTCCTGTGGGGCCGCTTCTGGAAGAAAGAGTTCATCATAAAAAGTCCCTCTTTCTCCATGAAGTCGGCCAGCTGCTGGCCCCTTGGGTTCCGTTGCCATATTCCAAATTGCCCTACTTTCAGCTCACCGTTCTGTCTTGTGCCTAGTTTTGCATTGAAGTCTCCCATTAACACCGTATATTGGGTTTTGGAGGAATGCACTGCTCTAGAGATATCCTCATACATTTCCTCCACCTCCTCATTGGGGTGTGCCGAGGTTGGTGCGTAAACCTGTATGACCTTCAGCGAATACCGTTTGGTGATTCTGAGAATAAGGTACGCAACCCACGTCGACACACTCTCGATCTTTACAACGTTGTTAACGAGAGACTTGTGGACGATAAATCCGACACCTCCTTGGGACAGATGGTCGCCCTCCCGGTGATAGAGCAAGTTGCTGGATTCGAGGATTACCGTGTCCTCCCCCTCTCTTCGGACTTCAAAAAATCCTATAATATGCCAGTGTAACTTGTCTATCTCTTGTTCCAGCTCCATAATCTTCTTGTCAGTCCTCAGGGTGAGTGCGTTGTACGTTACCAGGTCGAGTCGTCTAAGGTGGCAACCGAACCTCCACCGGAGGTTCTTAGCACCCCCTGCCCCGCCGTTCCCATGGTCGCCACCATAGCCAGGAATAACGGGGCCGCCGGGGACTGGGGGCCGTCTCTTTGTTACTTTTTTATAGTCTCTATACTTTTATCGTCTCTTTGTTAGTTTTCTTTATTGTCATTTCGGCTACTATCAGGAAGATGCTGCTGCCCATCTCCTACCTGTTTCCCTTTGTCGCCTTTTACGACACCCACGGGAAGATGTGGGGTTGTGGATATTCTGGACCGCCACTACACGGCTAATGCTATGTATTTAATTAAAAAATAGAATCACTTATATTGATTAAATCGTTTCCTAGAAATCGATGAATTATACGTGCACCAATTTCAAAAATACGATTCGAAAATAGAACATCCTCGTCTGCTTTCATTTCGGTTCAAAAGCGTTTACTATGATCACAAATTTCTCTTCTTATTTATGAGAGGTTTATAAATAACATCCCCTCATAACACACACACAAAAGATACAATTCTCTTATAATAATATTTTTATTACCAACGAGCACCTGTTTAATCACTTCAAATTGTAACAGTTTTTTAGTGGTGCCGGCAGAGATCTAACTCGGATCAGTTGCATACTATGTAATTTCCAGCAAAATCCCCCGAGCTACCACGACTGCACTTTATTTAATCGTTATTAAATTATAAATTATTGTCTTTGATAAAAATGAACTAGCCCTTTCTAATAAACTTCTGACCACTGAATAAATGAGAGGAGGCGTTAAACCACAGGAGTAACTCCTTACTCTGTGCCTAAACCACCTGCGCACCGCCTTAGAGAGTTCTGGTTGTTGATTGAAAGTAGCTAGAATCAGGTTCAGATATAAAAATAATTTGTCAAACTTTTATGGTCACTGCTGAACAAAGTTCCAAAGGGATCTTCGCGAGTATATTGTATAATATAGGGTTAGTATATAGGTTTGGTCGAAGCAGAGTTGATACACTCGCAAGGCAATTATATCTTCTTAAATTTAAATTTATTTCACCTTACCTCAAAACCTCGTTATAAACACACTGTTTAATAAGAAAATACACAATAAACGATTCTTGTTAAGGACACTATTCACAGCGACTGAGATGTTTTTACGTATAAATAATTTGCATGGAACTAAAGGCGCCGTCTGGGCGGCTATAGACGGCTGGATGAATATTGGTTCCAAGGTCATCGCGTCACAAGCTCATCGACTTGAAAGCGCTTAATGAATGGCAGCTCCCACACAAGCTCATTTTCCGTTGCAGCTGCTCTAACGATACAACAAAAACAAAACATGCCTACTATTCATACACACGTACATACATATTATTCAAATGGCAGTACTGATTTCTTAATTATTTTTATAAATATAATATTTTGCATTTTTTTATTCCAAAGAAAACCTTTAACGAGTTCTCACCTGATTTTAAATTGGAATAGATTCTAGGAATCTAAAAAGGAATGATGAGACACCCACAGATGAGTAGTTGAGAAAACGTGTAGTACTAAGCTAACCTTGCTTTGAAAATGCCTATTCACTTAGTTTCACCCGCCACAACTGGTCATACTATGAACGTGAAAAAATACTCGGCAGTTGCTACTACGCATATTAGAACATACAGCAACATATCATAACCGTATACAACGATTTTACTGACCATATGTATGACTGTGACGCTCGATCTATCGGTAGTAGCTGATTTGTGTGGAAGGTGGAGATTAAGATGCATAAGCTGGAGATCAATGATGTTGTTGTGGATTAAACTATTACAAACTCATCTATAGGAGAACTAAGAATTATAGTTATTTACGGTAAGCATACGCGGTTTTGATAGCCAACGCAGAGCGGTTTCGTAACGTCGCGTGCCATGCACTGAGCGTATCGGTAGTATAATACCTCTTTAAGCTGTGGTAGTACTTGCCAAACGTTATCGTCGTGGATTTGCCGTCAGTCCGGTCATGGCACCATAGAGTGCCATGACCGGTGAGGATTGGTGATGGAACGATCCATTTCTGTTGTTGCATATACATTTATATTATTTATAGAATATTTTTTGGATGTTCCGAAATGGTAACGGGCCTGATATAAAACTTTGTAGTGTGTTAATACTTTAGAGTTCCAAATTGTTTATAACAATTTTCAGATGCAAGTTAACTAATCACAAGAAAATGTGTGTGTATAAAAGTGTGTTTAAAGATGATTAGAGTCTTATTAAAAACAAAATATATTTCATTTACACGTTGTTATCATAACTCCTTTCATATGATTAGTTCAAATAATTTCTTAAATAGATGCATGCAATCCAAATTAAAATAAAATAAGAAGAACTCGTAAGTTAACAGGAAATATATCAAATTATCAACCCCGTGTAGTGGTGGGTAAGAATAACCACTACCTCATATCTTCCCGTGCGTGTCGTAAGAAGCCACAGAGGAAAACTGAGGCAGAGGACGGGCAGCAGCATCTTTCTGATAACAGAAAATTATAATAAAAAAGCCACTATACGGTGTTAATGGGAGACGTCAACGCAAAACTAGGCTGAGAGCGGTGAGCTGAAGGTAAGGGAATTCGGAATAGGGCAACGGAACCCAAGGGGGCCAACAGCTGGCCAACTTCGTAGAGAAAGAGGAACTCTTAATGATGAACTCTTCCTTTCAGAAGCGGCCCCACAGGAAGTGGACCTGGTCGAGCCCCGACGGTTCGACAAAAAATGAGATTGACTTCATTATGACGACCAGACAACAATTGTTCAATGATGTTTCAGTGATCGCGAGGGTGAAAACTGGCAGCAATCACCGAATGGTGAGAGGCACACTGAACCTAAACGTTAAGTTGGAGAGGTCACCCGACTAGGTAAGTCCAACTTCAACTGAGAGGTAAATCGACGGACTCAACTCGGCTGGGCAGTGTTCAGGAAATTACGGCACATCATCTCGTCAGGTATACCTCAAAACCTGAACCGGTACTGAAACGTGGTCCTTCACTGCTGGCCGGATGAGGAAACTCAAGATCGTTCAGCGAGCTATGAAGAGGGCTATGCTCGGAGTTTGTCTGCGTGATAAACTTAAGTATATCGATATCCGCAGTAGAACCAGAGTGACTGACATATCCCAACGGATTCGTAAGCTGAAGTGGCAATGGGTCGGCCATATATCTCGAAGAACCGACAACCGATGGGGAAAAAGTTTCTCGAGTGGAGGTCTCGTACCGGCGGACGAAATTTAGGGCGTCCCCCACTAGATGTAGTGACGACCTTGTAAAACATGCAGGAAGTCAGTGACTCAGGACTGTGCTTTGTGGCATTCCTTGGGGCAGGCCTATATTCAGCAGTGAACTTGTGAAGGGCTGTAATGATGATGATGATATCAAATCAGAGTTTTATTTACTAAATCTTTCAAAAATTTATCCAATCTCAGATACTTTAGAATAAAGGATATTGGCTGATTTTTATAGAATGACGGTGACAGACAGGCATATAGTCACTAGTGGTAAGTGGATGCTGTAGACCATAGAAAGCTACATATATCCACGATCAAGAATCAAAATGCAGATTATCACCCCTGAGAACTAAGATGGAATGCCTCGTTTCCAGTAAAAAGGGTCTCCGGTTCTCTACACCCACCATACGAAACACAGCAACATTAAGCTACTATTTAACTCTGGTATTCTGTGAGAGCGTGGTCCTAGCCCGGTCGATCTGACCCATGCGTGCTACAAACATAATATAGCTGCAGCATAGCTCCACCACAAATACTCTTGCTTATGCACTGTTTGGGTGTGGCGTTAGAAAACCCATTACCCTACTTTTGATGCTACGGGTGTCGTAGAAGGTAGATCACCAAGACCGGTGCACTTGGAGCAGCGCTAAAGGTGCTAGGCGTCTCGTACTGTGATCTATGATTCACCTGCCAAGCGTGACGGTAATGAAAAATCATCATTGGAACGGGAAAGACCAATGCCCATACAGTGGACTTTTACAAGTTAATGAAGATCAAAATTCCAATTCTTATTTCACACATAACAATATATAAAACTTAACAGTAGTACACTACTGTTAAGTTTGTTAAACATCAATTTGTCAGTTAAATATTCTATTTCATTGTGTTATATGTACTACGTACTAGAGAAGCTATTCCAAACAAAAATTGTGCGCTAATCTATGTCTTCGCACATGCGCGGGAGATAGTAAAGTCGCGAATGCGCGAAGACTTTAATTTAATATAAAATAAGATGTTAATATAAAATAAATATAAGAATTTAATATTAAATACTTTTATTTTAATCTAATAAACATATTTCTAAATAAAATATTATAATAATTATCTTATGGAATTCACAAATCTTCAATTTACGCAATATTTAGTTTAGTGTACGGATTGCAGTACAGTTCAGTTGAACATAGTCAATGTTCGGAATGCGTAATCTAGTGCGTAGTACAAGTCGATGATTCTATTTACTGATAATTTTTGGGCCAGGCCACCGGGAGCCAGACTATTACGGACGCCAGTAAATTACTCTCGGAACGGCTCCTACTTATTCTCCAGAGAATTATAAGTTTTTCTATTTCTAGCAGTCAAGATTGAGAATGTAAAATCCGAAACCACGTCCTGGCCGTGGCTATTATTGTGATTTTCTCAAGTTAATAAATTCGATTATGTGACACTGCAGGGCCTCAGGTTTGATTCCCGCGCGGAACAAGTGTTTGTATGACCTACAAAAATAATTGTTTCGGGTCCCAGTGTTTGTCCATGTAAAATTTATGTTTTCTTTTTATAGAATAAGGGTGACAAACGAACACACAGTCCACCTGATGGTAAATGGATGTTGTGGCCCATATGAACATCTACATTTATCCTCAATTAAGAATCAAATTGCAGATGCGTTATCACCCCTGAGAATTAAGATGGAATGCCTCGTTTCCAGTAAAAAGGTTCTCCGGTTGTCTACATTCACCATACGAAACACGGCAGTATTAAGTTGCTATTTTACACTGGTATTCTGTGATTTATCTTAAACACTTAAGACACATAAATAAAATATTTAATAAATAAACACAAAGAATATGATTGAATTGCGTTACCGTGAAATGAGGGCATAAAAGAATCCATCATGTCCTTTCTCCCCTAATGTCAGAAAAATATTACGTCTCCCGAAAGTTACTGGTATAACCATTTCATTTACGTAAGGCTTTAAATACTCAAACCGCCGACGGGCCGCAGCGTCAACGGTATGTGACGCCTGGCACTGCAATTATAGATAATAACAGCTACAATCATCAGTACTCCTTCTAAGCCTGACGATTAAGGCCAATTTCTTTTGCGAAATCCGAATTAGAAATAATTAAAAATTAAAAATTTTGTACAACTGACTTCAATATAAATTATTAAGAATAACTCAAAAGCCATTGGTCAGACCTTGATCAAATTTATATGGGACCACATGTAAAGCATCAGCTTTCACATAAAAAAAATCTTCGAAAACTGTTCACCTATTAAAAAGTTATGAGGTAACACACATAAAAAAACATACAGTGGAATTGAGTACCGTCTCCTTTTTGAAATAGGTAGAAAAATATGTTAAATTGATCTCTTTACACATTTAGTTAATAAAGAGAACAATTTTTAAGAGCAAATCAATTTATACAACTTACATAATTTTTATCCTGCATACATAAGAAGATAAACAGATAAGAATAATTGAGAGAAGGTCGAGGAGTGGAACGTATAAAAATTTAAAATAGAATAATATTAATTTGTTAAATAATAAATAATAATTTGATTGCTCAACACCAATTCTTACTTATATTATTTTATTAAATAATTACTCGTACAATTATTTGCATGATATAATATCCAAAATCCTGTCCAGCGTAAGTACATCACATAGGTATAATTGGGTATAATACTTAAATTATTGGTGTCGTCGCCGAATCGTCTGCAATTGAAAACGGTGCTAGAATGGCGGCCATTCATTAGGCCTTCCCCGTTTCGAAGAGCCTGTGACGCGGTAACCTTGGAACCATCATCCGCCTAACGTTCGTTCGCCACCGTCTAGACGGCGCCTCTTATTTTCACCATGAACTTATTTATAAAATACACACAGATGACCTATCCTTATCTTTACGATAATTTAAATAATAAGGCTTTTTATAGCACAATGAGCAGGAAACATAATTTCTGCCATTTAAGAAATGAAGATGACACAACAAATACGCAGCCCGCCTGATGGTAAATGAATGAGTGTGGCCCATGAACACCTACATATGTTCTACTTTCGATTAAAAACTGCTGAGGAATATACAGGAATGCCTCGTTACCATGCTACTATTTTCCGCTATTATTTTGTCGGAGTGTGGTACTTCCTCAACCGAGTCAATTCATTCGTGCTGCAACCAAAAAACACTAGAACGTAGAACATTTTTGGTGGTAATGCCTTTCTTAATTTTTAGGGTTCCGTAGTAAAACAGCGAGGAACCCTAAGAGTTTCGCCATGTCTATCCATCCGTCCGTCCGCGGATTTACTCAGAGACCCTAGGTGCTAAAGCTGTAATTTAGCATAGCTACATATATTTGTGAAACAAAAGCTTGAAAAACATTTTTGGGCACCTACATACAGGTGATTTTTTTACCCGTCTACTCCATCGTGTGGGCTGTCGTTGGACAAGACTTTCAAAAATATTGGGGGTATGGAACAATAATGAAGCGTCAGTAGCGTAATGGCAGGGCGCGGACCGTCGTGGGTTCGAATCCAACATTCGACTACTGTCGTGAACCATTTCTAACACAAGCATTTTAAGCTTACCAAAAGTGGTTAAAGGGAATGTTAGTAATGTTTAATAGCAATACTAGTATTTTTTATAAAAAAAAAATATATTTTTTTGGTTTCAGGGGCCCGTTTGAGAAATGTTTAGCTTTAAAGTGGTTTTGGAAATGTAAAAGGTATGAACGATGGCAATACATAACATAATGAAGTTAAAAGGAAAACTAACACAGCTAAGAAGGCTTAAGAAGTTAACGAGTAATAGTTGACCAAGCTATAAAATGCATCTGGATTAGTATAAAATTGCGTTACAATTTCTTAGACTTCTTTCGTATTTTAAACAGTAAGAAATAAACATTTTTGTAGAAAACGATATTTGCATTACTACTATAGCTTTACGTTTTCCTTTGCGGGGTAGGCAGGGAGATTCGATCACCAAGAGACCGATCCTGACATGCCTCTTTTTCTTATTGTTTAATTAGTAGTTATTGTAAGCCAACAGTTTACTTACTTACTAATCCCTTGGTAATGGTTATACTGTTCTAAATAGATAAGTATAATTATTACAAATTATTACAATTGTTTGGCGAAGTAAACTTTGTTAAAAAAACATACCTAGTATTTTTTTAAATTGAAGTATATGATACTGAAGAAGGAGAGAAAAAAGACACTCTTGAAAATAAATACAATGGCGAAATTGAGGCTGGATATAAGAAACAAATTGAAAGCATGAGGGGACAAAATAATACCGGTGACAAAGATATAAAAGCAGCAGTTAAATGTAAAAGATGAAAAAACAAAACTGAGAATTTAAAATGAAATGAAAGTAAAAGAGGATTAGAATATGGATGAAGAAGAAGGAAGAAAGGCAATAGTAGATAAGCAGAATGAGATCATTGTGAACATGAAGGATAGTATTATAGTTGGATATTTTGTAACGTGGAAATATTTTTAAGGATTTGATGAGAAAAGCTAAATTCGATTTAACGGGATGAAACCTGTAAAGAATATTACCGATATGGTTTGTGTTAATTAAATAATGTTAGAAATTCGCTAAGTTGACACACTGACTTTTCCTCATTGCTCTCAGCAATCCTTGGAGGGTTGCTGAGCGCAAAGCCGTCACCCGCCAGTGTAATTTTGATTCAACATTTTTGATGGAGTTTGTTGATCGCCAAAGTTCTTTTATCAAACAGCAAGCGACCCACGCGCTGGTGTGATAGGTATTTTGAAAGAGTAATTCGGTTATAATTGCTTATTTATATCTCAAGATTAACTCTGTAATGCAATGTAAACTACTGCTGGGCTCAATTCTCCTCTAATATCTGAGAAGGTGGAGGAATTATTACAAGATTAAAAATGATATTTAGATAAATTTGTAACAAAGTAAAAAGATTCAGAAACTAAATTTATATAGAAAAATTAAACAATATCTTGAAGCGAAAGAATTATAGAACCTATAGATATTACCCCAAACCAGGCCATAAACTATAGACAAGGCCGTTCGCTAGCCAGACGGCGCCATCCCGATTCACTTGATGTTGCTGCCAAGTTCCGATAATAACAATGATATTATGCCTTTATCTTTGGTATTTTATATCCATGATTGTAAGTATATTAGAGGACATATCCATTCTCATCGATTCCATCAGTTACAATTCCAAGCAAGGTCGGTTCAAGTCACTCATTTCAAAAACATACAATTCAAACTATATAAAATCAAGAACTCTATCAAAAAGTTTAAAAAGCGAAACCTGTTTTTTAACACGCTATTTTAAGATTGGGCTATTTTAAACACGCAGGGCATATAACGGCTTTATTTGCTCAACCCCAAACAAAGAATAGAGCCACACGATTAGATCAGATGCACTTTTAAATAGTTCGAAGGTACGACATATAAGTTAAGCCTTCCTTCAATCTTTCATTATAATCGACTGCAACAATTTTAATTAACCACGTAGGTGCGTTCAAAAGCCGCTGGAACACGTGTGCCATAGCGCCCGAGTATAAATATCAAAAGTACTTGAACACGAAACCTATATTATTTTTGATTTATACCAAATTTCTATTCAGACTTGCTTGTAAGGTCGTAAATAACCTTCTACGAGTATGTTATGTTAAGTTGAAAATAATTCTGAGACATTTGCGGACACTCAACTTAGTTACTTTAAACTTGTTCATTATTTATTTACGTTTGGTGTCTCTTTTAAATAGTAATTCAAACACAACATTTGATTTTTTATTTTCTTAAGGTAGACAACTATTTAGGTACCAGCGTAAAATAGCAGCTTAACACTGCTGTGTTTCGTATGGTGAGTGTAGAGAACCGGAGACCCTTTTTAGTGGAAAAGAGGCATTCCATCTTAGTCCTCAGGGGTGACAACGCATCTGCATTTTGATTCGCAATCGAGGCTAAATGTAGATGTCTATGGACCACAACAACCACTTACCATCAGGTGGAATGTGTGCTCGTTTGTCATCCTATCCTATAAAAAAACGAGTGTCTTGTGGCGTTCCTTGGGGAGGACTACGTTCAGAAGTGGATTTGTGAAGGGCTCTAACTGAGTGGATGGTGATGATGATGATTATGATGATAAATACGAGATGGGCCATTTAATGGACGCCACAAGTTCATATAGTCATTTTCCTAAGCCCCCTTCTACGACATATACCTACGTTATGATTTAGAGAATGGTTTACCATCTAATCTGATAAATACAGTCGCCAATACTAGACTATGCCTGGATATCTATACAGACCGGATCTTTACCACGCTGGCTACACTTCTCTGTACAGTTATATGTGTTGAGGTTTACAGGTCGCGCAAACAAAGTGTATACGACTTTGTGGAAAACCTACTAATTGAATTTAGTGCAAAAATATAAGTAATTTTTTTTTTATTTATATTTTACTTTATATAAGTCAGTACTTGACTACACAAATGATGGTAAGTTGTGGTGAAGCTCTAGATAGTGAATTGCGTAATAAAAGCCTAGTCACTCCTGCTTTGCAGATGCCCAGATTGTAATCGGACGGAAACACAGACATCGGCAGATTATTCCATTTCTTTGCTGTACGCATTCCGAAAGGCGAAGCAAACCATTTGTTTCAAATGCGTGATATATCATAAACAATGGGTATAGGTCCTCCGACCGCATGATTGTCCGATGGTGGTAAGAGGAGGAAGAAAATAAGGCAAGTAATTCCTTTGCACACTCTCCGAAATATAGTCTGAACAACACCGAGAAGCTGGCTACTCTACGCCTATGCTCGAGACTGAAAAGATTGATCTCAACCAAATTAAGGTCACCAATAACCCTCTTAGCCCGCCTCTCCACTTAGTCTGACGTTGCTAGGTGACATTTGGTAGCACCAGCTCATATGTGACTGCAGTACTCAATACACGACCGGAATTGCGCTTTATATAGAGTCAGAAGGTGCTCCGTCGGCGTCGGCGTAAAATACCGGCGGACACCTAGTTTCCTCGTGGCTGCTTTGGCCGTGTGCTCATTGAACCAATAAAATTCCAGGCTTTGGTGAAATTTCAACACGTAACAACTGAAGACGTAGTACGATTTTTTATATTTACGCCAACACTACACATTAAATTAAACTAATTTTACGGATTCTATCGTGTTTAATTTATCTTTTTAATTCCCGAAGGACTTTTCGTGGGGCTATTGAAATTAAAAACATCCTAATTTCAATAGTGAAAATGGATGGATGCTGCCATCTGTTTGGGATCCTATGATTAATAAAATTAAATCCAAACCCAAGCATACCATTGCAAGACTTCAAGATAATGTAAGCTCATTCCTCGAAGATCGGAGCAAAAATTAATATTTAAAAACTGAAGGTAAGTAGGTCACATCTCACTACGTGTCTCATTAATTATTACTACATAATTATTCCTCTGGATTCCGCCAAATGGCTCAGGACCGAGCTTTGTTGCATTTCTCGGGGAAGGTTTAGCAGTGGAATTGTAGACGACTGTAATGTTGAAGAAGATGATGAATGATTCCTTATCTGTACGTGGATACTACATATTGAATGTTTTTTTGGGACTAGGAATATAATGAAAGAAAACTTAATAAAGGAAACGTATTAGATAGTGAAAACTATGTGGTAAGATGCCTAGGTGCTATGCTAAGGTGCCTAGCAGTCTGGATAGTCCCTTACCTATTTTTGCCGCCAAATAGCACTATTGTGTTCCAGTCGAGTATAAAGAGCCAGTTCAGTTACAGGCAGTGAGGCATTCCAACTTAGTCGTTTGAGGCGACAAAGTAGGTGTCCATGAGCTGAAGTAGCCACTTACCCTCAGGCGATAGGAATTTCGTTTGTTACTCCATTTTTATGTATAAACTAGCTAATACCCGCGATTTCGTCGGCGTTGCTTGATATATTAACAAAGTTTTCGTAGTTTCGAAAAACATCAAAAAGATAAATTTCTTTGGAAACAATGTATTTCGTTGCTCCGTTTGTAGCTAAAAACGCGAGAGCAAGCGATGTACAATTACCACCTGAAAAACCCCATAAAAATCGTTGTTTCTTAAAACGTTAATAACTTTATATTAAATGAAGATATCGTAACATCAAAAATGCAAAGTTGAGTGTCAAAATTTTGATTTTAGACCTTATTTGACTGGACTAAATTTGACGCACAAAGATTTCCGATAGATGACGGATATACCAACGTCAATGACGCAGAAGTCTTGTAAGTAATATGATCTTTAATCCACATGCCAAGTATGACGATTAAGGCGAATCCTTACAAAGGAAAAAACCTTGAGGAATCACTTAAGCGGGAAAAGGGACTAATCGTCTGATGAAGAAGGAGAAGTAGGAGGAGGAATAAAATAAAAATTTGTTACAATTTATTGGTCACAATTCGTACAATAAACTAAGCCAACATTTTTACAATACTACACTTATGTTTGCTTAAGTTTATTTGACGCTATATCCTAGCCTACGTTCGACCATTTCTTTTCCATAAACGTTACATCGGGTGCGAGTTAGTTAGGGCAAGTTTACACACTATGCCCAAATTACATTTATTAAAAATCTCAAACCAGGCACCGGTTTTGTATTATGAAAAAATTATACACGATAAAATCTTTTATTTTTCTGATTTTGGTTCTTATAAGTAGGTATGTCGTCTTAGAAAAACCAAAATAAACAAATAAAAGAAGCCTTTTATATCCTCTTTAATAAATAAAATATAAATAAACGAATAAACTAATTCGCGTCGTCGTTGCATATCACTTTCCAAACAACTATTAGTCAGCATTCTATCTTAGTCATCAGAGGTAACAACGTATCTTTATCTCCTTAACCGAGGAAAAATGAAGGTGTTTGTGGGTCACAGAATTTATTTATTTAACCTAATTTTTATAAAAAAAGAAAACAAAGATAATTTCTTTACGGGTGTGAAGATAATTTTCTTACAATTAACTCGAATGCAGCCTTGGCATCTATCTCAAGGGTTAAAGGTTTGCCTACATCTGAGTTGTAGTAAATAGTACGCGAGCGTTCTGAGTTCAATCCTCGAACAAAATATTTTAGGGCAATTTTATTTTCTACATCCTATTTCCTGCTAACAAAGATTCTAAGAAATAACAGCAAAAGTAAGAGAAATAAAAGCAAAAATAAGTAACAAGCACGAATGGCAATTCTACCCTGCAACAGGAAAGGCCCGTCAAGCAGTAGAATTCGAATTTAGATAAATTAAAAAAAATTACAAACGTATTCATAATTTCTAACGCCTAACACCTTGACGAAACGGCGATCGCAGAGATTTTAGCCGACGTCAACAGCGTCTAGCGAATACGTTCTGTATTACTTATAAAATTGCAAAGATTAATAGACTGCAGAGGTGACAATTATATAAGCGACATACTGCCTGTTATGCTTGCGCATTAGTGAGAATTATGTCGCGGTTACGCATCTCCAATTACATTGCACGGTGTGGTGCTGTAGCTTTGTTCGGTAGACATCACGAGCTATCAATTGTTCAAGTTTTAAGTACGTAAGAGTTTTTATTATATATGTTAAATCGTATTTATTTATGTCGTATTAGTAGTTCTGGGTCAAAGCTTTCGCTGTAAATTTCTCCTGGGTTTGATCCCTGGCAGCACGAATGAAATTTGTAATTGCAATTTTCGTCAACACGCATTGAGGCAGCTCGGCGGGCATTTCCTTGTTCTAAAACCTTCTCAGAAATAAAAAAGAGTCCTGTGCCCAGTAGAGGGACTTGTATAGCCTATTACTTTACTTTGTAGCAATATTCATATTCGTTTCAGATACAGAAGGGTACCTTATGTTGACAAAAATATCATGTGGAAGCAACGAAAACGTAAAACATCTTACCGTACCTAGATAAAATGTTCGAGAGATTGTCATGTCATGTCATACGCCACATTTTCTATAGAGCGTAGAATGTTGCAGATAGGACAAAATACAAAATATTAATAATATATACATTTATAGGTATTTATAATAAAAATAATGAACAAGCTGCAAGGTTCAACTAATAATGATTCTAGTAAAAACAATTGTGAAATTCCTGTTTTCATTTTTACCAATGGTTAATTGATGAAACGTAGTCAAAATCACTTCATATAAAATATATTTAATTAAAATTGACACACGACCTATTTGGCCTTCTACTTACAACTCGGCGGAAATTTGAAAAGAAAATTTTGTCTGTTCTTAATTATCTTGTGTACGTCATTTTTCACAGAAGTATTGTTTACAACTGGCGTGGTTTCGAAAAGCGTGATTAAGTGTCAGCGGTATATTGTCAATTAGATACTGAACTTTTTTGAAATTAATTTTTTGTTTCTTTTTGTTATATCTTCTTAAAAACTAACGCCATCTAATTATTTTATTATTTGTTATTTTTTTTTTGTAACGCATAGGGTATCATGGATAAGTTTGTAATTTTTTTAATTTTATTACAAAATTTCCGCAATAAATTATTATCTTTTCTACAGTGATTTTCTCCTCTTAGTTTCGACGTGACTGTAGGATGTTATACTGAGTCACCGTCACTAAGCGGCCATAAATCATTATATGTATGTATAGACATACAGATATACATTTTTTGATTTTAATATTTATGGTTTTTTGAATTTTGATTGATTTTTTGAAACCTGGTAGAATTATTTTATTCCATACCAATTGATGGGCCTGAGTATAATGCCAGTTGTGCTCTTTGGCTGAAGTTATTTTTTATTTTATGCTCAATTGCAGACAAAGCAATGTTTATTACGCATCTCTAAAACAAAATTTTACCTCTTCTCCTTCTAATAATAGCTCCTGTACCTGACATGGCGGAATAGTTATTATCTATAAGACCATTTGCAGAAACAGTTTTTTTTTAACAGTTATGAGTGTAACATTTTTATCAGCTGCTTTGTTTATAGTGCCTTGAGCAACACTTTGCCGGTTTCTGTACAGAAAATGATGCTGGTTTTGTAAATATGGATGGCCGCTACCATTGAATATAATACACGCTAAGTTACATTTATTTACATAGAAACATTAATTATCATTTGCATAAAAATCTAAATAGCACTTTTTATACAAGAAAGTAAACTTTTAGATTAGTCCATCTTGTTTTCCACTAATTAAGTGAATAGTAAAACAAACCAATAGGTCCGTGACTTAAAATTTCTTGCAGCTTTTTATAGAAAAGCATGACCTTATCATAATATAATAGTCAACCATTTAGCCATCTGATAAAACTTTTAACTGTGCCAGTCAAACATTAATGATGATATTCGGGTCATTACACTCGAAATATTCTTTTAAATATTTTGTAGTACAATTGATAATCTTCAGTATGATTGACCATGTGTATGACTTTTATAAGTCTATTTTATTTTTGATGAAAATTCTTATTGCAGATAAAAGCCCTTTCACATTTATTTTAGTCTCGAATTAAATTAATCAAAATTAAAATAAGAACTTTGGCTCTTTATAACTGATTTTTAAATGTAAAACACTGACTTGAAATTATATAATTATCGGCATTTTTTTAATTCATTGAACTTTTTTAAGATTGTTTTGAAAGCACTGGTAAAAAAAAAACAAATATATATATTATAGTTCTTGATTAAAATAAAGTATGTTACATCGCATCCCATCAAGAATTTCTAATGTAATTCTTGGTGTAAAGCTTAGACGTGATAATAACTGTAAACAATAGAATAACAAAACAATGAAAACATTTGTAAATACTTGCTTTACAACCTAATAAATATTATTTGACCGTAATAAAATAAAACAAGGTAGTCTTCGGCATGAAAGTAAAAGTAAATATTTTCGATTATTTTTGTAATATCTAACAATCGGATCAGCGCACGATTCTCATCCATCTAAAGATGCTAAATTTCAGCAAGCACTGTCAAATTCAATAGGAGTGACAGAAAAAACGGTTCTTGATATAGAAGGGTAAATAAATTATTTGACCTTTAAAGTAAAATCACTTTATTAATAATCAAAATAGCCCAATAGCTTTATTAGCATGAGACACATAATTATTGTATGAGTGCTTACAATACTTAACATTATTTTACTGAAATCTCAGAAAGTTTTTTTTTAATAGAATAAGGGTGACAAACGAGCACACAGTCCACCTGATGGTAAGTGGTTGCTACGGCCTATGGGCCGTAGCAACCACATCTACATCTATTCTCGATTACGTATCAAAATATAGATGCGTTATCACCCGTGAGCACTAAGATGTAATGCCTCGTTTCCATTAAAAAGGTTCTCCGGTTCTCTACACTCACCATACGAGAAACAGCTGGGTTAAACTGCTATTTTACATGGTATTCTGTGAGAGCGTCGCCCTTCCCTGGTCGAACCGACCCATTCGTGCTACAACTATACCTACTACTAATATAGCTATATATTAGTAGTAGGTATGGTTGTACGTGGTACCACGTGTTATGTGGTAGACCACGTAAGAAAAAATTGACGTTGAAAATTTAAGTATTTTCAGAAGCAACTTTGCAATTATTTTCTATTGAGCGAATTTTTGTGTGTGTGTGTGTGTGTGTGCGTGTGCGTGTGCGTGTGCGTGTGCGTGTGCGTGTACGTGTGCGTGTGCGTGTGCGTGTGCGTGTGCGTGTGCGTGTGCGTGTGCGTGTGCGTGTGCGTGTGCGCGTGCGCGTGCGCGTGCGCGTGTGCGTGTGCGTGTGCGTGTGCGTGTGCGTGTGCGTGCGCGTGCGCGTGCGCGTGTGCGTGCGCGTGCGCGTGTGCGTGCGCGTGTGCGTGTGCGTGTGCGTGTGCGTGTGCGTGTGCGTGTGCGTGCGCGTGCGCGTGCGCGTGCGCGTGCGCGTGCGCGTGTGCGTGTGTGTGTGTGTGTGTGTGTGTGTGAAGAAAAGCGTATGAGAAGACGTGAAGAGGAATAAAGGTTGAGTACTACTTCGCTTACCTGTACGAGGTTGCCACTCGAGAACCTTTCTTCCTATTTTTTATCGGTTTTCCAAGTGATATAGCCAGCCCATTGCCATTTCACTTTAATATTCCGTTGGGTTATGTCAGTTAATCTAGTTCTACTGCGAATATGTTCATTTCTAACTTTATCACGTAGAGAAACCCCTCTCCAATTTAAAATTTTTACATTTTTTAGATGATAGTTTGTCTAACATTAAAAAAAATACCATAAACCCAAGAATGTGTTTAAATAGTTATTTATACTTAGGGAAGCACCATTTTTTTATTTATTTAAATTGTTTGATTTAATTTGATAACAGTGTACCTAAATGTAAGTATCTGTATCTATATTTCCCTACCCAATAATATTTTATAAAGTCATACTCATAAAAACAGCGTTTTATTGTAATACATAATTATAAAATTATCAACTAATTAAGAAAAATATGCAACAATAAAATTACATAGGTATTAAAAACTATCGAAATCTAAGTAACGAGAGCATGTTCGTCGTTCCACATCTAAATGATATAAAAATGCATTTTTCAATTTCACTAATCAACGTCGCCGCGAAAATTTCTTCTTCTTTGGGCACATTAAAAATTAATTTATTTAGAAAATAATATTTACCGTTACCAGTGTACAGATATTAACTTAATTAAGTATTTCTAGTCATAAAAATATTTATAATTGAGTATAAACTTTTAAAAAACTAATATATATTTGAACGAAGTCGCTCCAACACTGACGCGCGGTCCACCCTCGACGATGTCCGAAAACGGACTGCGACAGGGCGAGGGAGCATGCGCGCTCGTGTAAATATATTAAATTTCAGGTAAAAATGATATATTCGCTTATAAAACGGGGAATAAAAATAAAACTCTCAACTAAAATATTAATATTTTTAAGACCTTTTTTTAGTGTAAGAACTATTTAAATAGCTTGTGCCGTTTTAGAGAAATTTTGCAAAATATGACAAAGATAAGTACTCTTTGGGGATTTTTTTTCTAATAAGGGGTTGACAATAATACAATTTTGTTCAATTAAAAAACATTTACCAAATACTCTTCTGTTACCCTGTATTTTTTTTTTGTGGATTAAATGAACAGTTATTGAGATGTTTTTACTTAAATATCCACGATTTAGGCATTTCAACCACTGTTAAGGGAGGTTTTATTTAAATACTTGGTATTTTTTGAAATAAATAACTGTCAATTCATTATTGCATTATGCTAATATTATACATCTACATATTTAAAAAAATCTGCGTGTAAGCGTACGAAGTGAAACTGCTGTATGACATATCATTCTTATTTTATTTTATATTTTACATAAGTAGGTTAAATAATAGTGTACTCATGCAGCCTCGGCGGTGAAACGTTACAAGAAAACGTGACGTTTTTGTTTTTAATACCGTACTTTTCTCCACTACGTCGATAAAAAAGTTTCACTTCAATAAATTTTCGTATATGTTTGTAAGAAATACTACGTATACTTACCGAAAGGAGGTTCGAATCTACAATCAAGCAGCAGTGCATGACCCGTAGGTCCTGTTGTCCCGACAACCGCTCCGCCCCGCATCATCAATTGTGCCTCCAGTTCAATCCAACGACCTAGGCACTCCTGCTGTAACAAAAACAAATAGAAGAAATAGTGTTGTAATACTCATAATTTTTGCAAAGTATTATTCATTTCAAAATAATCGCTTACAGTCAGTAATATAGAATACGGAAAGAATTATCAAATTATTATCAGAGTTACGGTGGTCAGTTTGCGCGGTTTTTAATTTTTTTTAAACAATAAGAGTGACAATGAGTATATATGAGAGTCTGTGGCCCGTAGACACCTACATCAATCCTCAATTTAGAATCATAATGTATACACGATGTTACCCGTATATCTTGACACGACACTATATTGAAATTTTTTTTTCTTGACAAGACAAGACAATATGATGAGAAGATGGTTTTGTTTATAGCATTAATAAATATTTATAAATAAAGTCATACTTAAATAACTAAATTTAAAAAGAATTTAGTGCAATGGTAATAGTAATGTTCTCTAGACCGAATTTCCGGTCACGGCGGTGAGCCTCAAAGGACATTAGCCATCTACGGAGGACAGGGTTATAGTCTAGCCTATAACCCTGTCCTCCGTAGTATAGTATAGTATAGCCTGAGTGTATGTATAAGCACATACTATGCACTCTCTTTTCCTTCACTCTTAAACTTAAGGAAACTAGCCATCGGCGCAGGACATGATTATAGTGCCCAAGTGTATGCGCAAGCACAGGTGCAATCTCTGTTACTTCACTCTCATAGTCCGATGGGACGGTAAACCGACACGACCGGAGAGATATCAGGCGCTGGACCAACGGCTTTACATCCTTTCCGAGGCACGGAAGTGAGACACAATAACTGATTTTTTTTGTGCTGTACACATATTAAACAACGATTAGTGGAACGAATTTGATGATAAATCTTCTTACCTGTATTTTTTTTTCATAGAATAATAGTATCCAACGAGCACATAATCCACCTGATGGTAAGTGGATGCTGTGGCCCATAGACATCTTTATCTATCGTCGATTAAGAATCAAAACGCAAATGCGTTGTCTCCCCTGAGGACTAAGATAAAATGTCTCGTTTCCAGTTAAAAATTGTCTCCGGTTCTCTATACTCACCATACGAAACAGAGCGGCATTGAGATGATGTTTTACGCTTGATATTCCGTAAGAGCGTGGTCCTTCCATGTTCGAGCCGACCCATTTGTGCTACAACCATAATATAGCTGCAGCATGGCTCTGCCACGTAAAACAATTATACGTGTAAATTATTATTGTCCATATTTACTGCTCGTATATAACCGGTTCTTGTAAAATTCCTTGGGGAGGCCTATGTTCAGCAGTGGACTTGTGAAGGAATGTTTTATGATGACAAAACCGGTCCCATTGGTATTTTGAAGTAATACGTACGTAAATAAGCATTTGGAAAAAATAATTATAGTATGCTTTTTTTTTAGATATAAAATACACCCTAACTGAATGTTACTAAAAATAAATCAGCATTAAGCCATGTTATATGAATAAGAACGTTAATAATACACCTACACGGTAATAAAGCGACATAAATGTGTATTTTTAGCAAGATACGTTTTCTCATTGGCGTGAAAGTCGGAATAAAATAAATAAATAAACGGTTTGCTTTGTCGTTCGTCATGCGTACATCAAAGGAATAGAATAATTTACTGGCAGAATATGTTTTTCCATCCGATTACCATGTAGGTATCTTCAAGAACAAGGCAAAAGTAAATAGGCTTTTATTAAGATATTAAGTTAGTACGCTTTTATCACCTTCGGCTGCATCAGGTAGAATAGTAGTCAAGCACTGCCTTAGAATGATTAAAAAAAAGTGTGTGTGTACTTATGTACGCACGTAGGAATTCACAATTCTTTAGCGTAACAAAACAAAAATAACCCACTGAATTTGTCGCTTTTAGGTGCCAGTGTGCGCGCGCATCGTAACAACTTCATGGTGTCGTTTTTAGCTGTCGGTGTGCGCGCGCATCGTAAAAAATTCACTCTCATCATTTTTCCCAAACGCCCCAAAAGAAGTATAGCTGCAATTACATAAAATATGTTTGTTAAATTTAACTACAACCAAAATATATTATGAAAGTAATTAAATCTTTTTAATATGTTTGTGAATATTACTGTATACCTACTCATTAATCCACATAGTTAACGAGTTTGTGTCGCACTGTTGCTATTCAAATCCATGATAAATTCTACTGTTTTTTTTTAAATTACTCTTAATGTAAAGCTTCTAACTAGCAAGCAGACGTAGCGCTGTAGTTTATACTGTAAAATAGATTGTCTCACTATTGTTGAGACTGCTAGTTTAGTTTATTTCAGTTAATGCTACAGCGATTCAGCCATAAAATGTCACATAGAATTTAGCTATGGGAAAATTATGACTGTCTTAGAAACTATTTTTATTCTGCAGAAGGAGGCCATTAGATCCGTTTATAACCTGAAGTCGTTCAAAAAAATTAAAGAAATTATTATATTAACTTTGGCCTCTCAGTATATTTAAGATTTAATGTACTCGTATGTTCACAAAACAAAAGTAGGTTTAATAAAAAAAGTTATATATTACACTCTCTTAATTAAAGGAACAGGTTAATGATACCAGATTCCACAGAGTCCAATAAGTAATTCATTCATGGGGCAATGTATACGCTATTACAACAAAATCCTAGAAAATATATAGGGTCTATCAGAGACTTTAGAAAAAGGGTTATTATAATTTCAATGATTACGTGGTTAATAATAATCCCTGGGAATGAGGTGAACGATTCTAAGCTGTTTCTGAAATGAGTTTTGTATATAATTTTTATCTTTACAATATATAATTCTTGTACGTGTAAATGGATGGACCGATTTTAATGAAATTTTATGTGTGATTAAGTTGAATCGAGAATGGCGTAGATTCACAATTGGACCCGGTAGGTGGCGCTGTTATCGAGATCCAGAAATCACACGTGCGAAGCCGGGGCGGATCGCTAGAGGGTATTGTATAATTTCACAGTGGGGAAAAAACGTTACTTTTATTCAGGTAAAAAGTTGCACTGGTTCTTTCCTGAACAGAGGTTACTTTCCAAACCAGTGGTAAAATTATTGATAGTAACTACATATTTTAATTTTCCTAACTTTCTCTTGTTATATGCTAAATTGGAATGTTTAAATAATGCTAGTTTGGTTTTATAGGTAATATTTTTGTATGATTATTATTTTTATTAAACAACGGAGCATGATTGTTCTATACGGAACTAATTAAAAAAATAGTTTTCGTTATTATTAGGCGACTTTAAATTTGATCTGTCATAATTTTCTTATGATTTTCTATAAACTGGTCTAATTTGAGATAATTTTAAGAAAATAATATACTTCGGTTTTAAAGTGTACTAATGACATAAATTGTTTTTCGCCTCGGCTTTTCTAACTTTCGAAAAGTGTGCAACAAGAGTTACTCCAATGTAATTTGGTGGACTTCACCCTCACATGAATTCGAAATATTTTAATTTACACAAATACGACTTTAAGGAACCGTTATATCGGAGAGAACCGGAGGAATTATTCATTTCTTTTTTATACATACCAAATAAATGTAAAATTTGATCATATTCATATCGTATTAAGACTTTGTCCACTCCACAATATTGGTGTCATTATATTATGTGCAGGACACTATGTATTAAATTGCTTCGATTACGATCCCGTACATTTACTCAAAAGTGATAAAAGTTATTTATACGTGGTAGAGCCATGCTGCAGCTATATTTCTGATATAGTTATAGCACAAATGGGTCGGCTCGACCGGGTAAGGACCACGCTCTCACAGAATAGCAGCATAAAATGGCAGCTTGGCACTGCTTTGTTTCATATGGTGAGTGTAGGGAACCGGAGACCCATTTTACTGGAAAAGAAGCATTCCATCTTAGTCCTCACGGGTGGCGACGCATCTGCATTTTGATACTTTATTGAGGATAAATGTAGATATCTATGGGTCACAGCAGCCACTTACCATCATGTAGACTGTGTGCTCATTTGTCACCCGATCCTATAAAAATAAAAATAAATTAAAAAAAAAACGTTAAGTATAGAATTTTTTTTCTTGTCCTCATATTTATATCGTATTAAGACTTTGTCCACAGTAGAATATTGGTGCCATTATATTATGTGCAGTCGACTCTCTATGTATTAAAATGCTCCGATTACGATCCCGTACTTACTCAATAATGATAAAAGTAACCATATAGAACTATTTGGTAAGTTTGGTACTCTTGAGTATAATACAGTGATTATTTGTGTATTGGTATTGAAATGCCGTTCAAATTGATTGTATTGCCTCTAAAACAGAGTGGTTATCAAAAAATATAGTAGTTAGATCAAGTGGTTCTCTTGAGTTTTCTATACTCAATTCTTATTCCCACATCAGTCTCTATTCTCTATGTCTCACTTAATCGTGTATTTGACTTTATTATTAATTTTCGTCGTAATATTGGAACAAGGTTTTCATTATACAAATTATAATTAAAATTATGTTTGTGTTTTGATAAATTGAATACGTCTGTTGTATTTCTATCCACATATGAGCTTCTCTGTGTGACAAACTTCGTATTGAAAATATCAACAGAGTAACTGATATAGCGCCATAAGCTGGAGTGGCAAGAACCCACAACCGATGGTCACTCAGAACCGTTCTTTGTACCATTCCTTGAGGGAGACCTATGTTCAGCAATGAATTTGTGATGAGCTGCAATAATGATAATAATGGTGATGTGATCATATGTGCGATAAAGACATGTTGCTTAAGAGTCAGTGAGCGGCAGACTTACGGTATTTCAATAAGCTTCACTTTTTTCAGTTAATCTCCTACACCTGAGGTACATGAAACGGGGACTCTTTAGTTTGACCGGCGGTCGATATAGAGACGCTCAGGTGTTAAAGGTGTAAAAAAAATGACCCAAAAAAACGTGATAGCAATAAGTCTGCCTCTTTGACATCTTGAAATATTTAATAAAAGTTACCGAAAAATAACATTGGCAGACACCTATGACGGTTTCAAGGTCATGGCAGACAGGTTGAAAAATAAAATTTTTTATTAATAATTTACGTTATTTCAATAAAGCTGCAATTTATATATATATGATTTTCTTTTTAGATGGATTAAAGATCTATATTTTTCTAGAACATTGTATTTACGTATCCCTAACGATAACACCAGCGTACGCGGATAAATCATTTCGGGAGTGCTTTTTCTTCTGACTTGCTTAACAAATATCCATATTTGAGGCTAGCTGAGTGATATAGCTTAATGCTAGATAGCCTATACTATTCCACATGAATCTAGCTTTAATATACAAAACAAATTTTCCAAATCGGACTGGTAGTTCCAGAGATTAGCGCGTTCAAACAAACAAAAAACAAAAAACTCTTCCGCTTTATTATACTCGTATTAGTATAGATTTCAAGATGTCAAAGCGGCAGACTTATTGCTATCACGTTTTTTTGGGTCATTTTTTTACACCTTTAACACCTGAGCGTCTCTTTATCGACCACCGGTCAAACTAAAGAGTCCCCGTTTCACGTACCTCAGGTATAGGGGATTAACTGAAAAAAAAGTGAAGCTTATTGAAATACCGTAAGTCTGCCGCTCACTGGCTCTTAAGCTAATGTAAATATCGCCAGAGAATCATTATGTCTGCAAAATAAAAATAGTTTTTAAATTATTAGGTTAGTAAATTATATTAATGATTTATTATGTTTACGCGAATACATTTTTTTTATTTCAAGTAAATTAGAAGCTAACAAATGCCCGTTTTCTATCTCAAAAACATAATAAAGCTATTATAATTATGCCGTAATTTTCTGGTCATTTAACAACATTGAATTCTAATTGAAATATCATAAGGAGTTAAGAATATTATAAGGACGAGCGAAATGAGTCCCAGTGAGGCTGGTCTCTAAGTTAACATGGCTAAGACTAAGTACCTGAAAGCGTCAAAAGACCAGCAAATTCTACTACAAGGAGTTAATATTGGCAACAACACCTTCGCTAGCGTCAATGATTTCGTATACCTGGGATCCTTAGTAACCGATAACAACGATGTGTCTTCAGAAATAAGTAGGAGAATAATGGCGGCTAACAAGTGCTACTTCGGACTACTAAGATACTTACGTTCGAAACTTCTTTCAAGAAGCATAAAACTTCTTTTGTACAAAACCTTACTAAGACCTATACTCACCTACGGTTCCGAATGTTGGGTGCTGAGCAAAAAAGACAAAAACTCCTTGTTGGTATTTGAGCGGAAAATACTAAGACGCATTTTTGGAGCTGTGATGAAAAATGAGAGATGGCGAACGCGTTATAACCACGAGCTATACCAAATGTACGATGAGCCAAACGTAATTAAGAGCATAAAGATCGGACGCCTGCGTTGGGCAGGGCACGTGTTGCGAATGGACGAGGCCAGAGTACTCAAACGCCTTTTAGAAGGCCGACCGGAGGGCCGCAGAAGTCGAGGCAGGCCCAAGCTCAGATGGTTGGACGGCGTCGAACAAGATATCAAGATCTTGGAAATAACAAGTTGGAGAAGGAAAGCCTCTAACAGATCGGACTGGAGAGCTTTGCTGGACCAGGCTAAGGCCCACCCGCGGCTGTAATGCCTCAGATGATGATGATGAAATGAGTCCCAACAAAAGGCAGGAATTTATATTATAATGTACATTTTTCTGTGTAAAGCTCTAGATGTATGTATGTAAAGCTCTTTTACTTTTGTACGTGGTAGAGCCATGCTGCAGCTTTATTATGGTTTTAGCACAAATGGATCGACCCGACCGGGGAAGGACCACGCTCTCACAGAATACCAGCGTAAAATAGCAGCTTAATGCTGCTGTGTATCGTATGGTGAGTGTAGAGAACCGGAGACTCTTTTTACTAGAAACGAGTCATTCCATCTTAGTCCTCAAGGGGGACACAACGCATCTACATTTTGATTCTTAATTAAGGATAAATTTAGATGACCACAGCATGCACTTACCATCAGGTAGACTGTGTGCTCGTATGCCACCCTTATTCTATAAAAAAGATGTGTTAAGACCCGTGGTAGCTTAGACACTACGCTCTTGCTGTGAATTTCATAGTAAGCATGCAACCCAGGTTTTGTTCCCACCGGCATCAGTGATATAGTTAATTTAACCAATATTTTATTTAATGTGCTGATTTACCATGGGCTTGTCTGTGTAGGAAAACTCCGTGAGAAAGCTTGCACATCGGATAAATTTAAAAAAATGTCGAAGACGTGAAGTCCGCCAATATTGGGCCATCACGGCGGACATTTCCTTGCCTTAAAAATATGTATAACTTTATTTTACTTAGATGTCTATGTGTGTGATCAATTCGAAAATCAAATGAAATGTGTTTATTAAATATTTACTTCACACTAATTAAATCACCAGTTGTCTCTACTGAATAGAAGAGGGCATAACTTACAATTTGTAACATTTATATCGCTATCTGGAAAAAAAGCTTCATGTGAAAACAATTTATTTTAATTAGGACTAGAAACCAGAGTAATTAAGTACCAGAGTACTCAAAGCGTACTTATCTTTGGCAAAATGATGTGCCGAAAAGGTTAAGTAAGGTCTAGCGAGGAAAATTAATTAATACAACAACGTTCGATAATAGATAGCTAACTACGTTTTATGGTTATTGCTACTCGCGAGATATTTAGGTTTTGTGTGGTTGTCTTCAAAAAACTTTATCATTAAACAATATTATCTAAAATAATTAGGTTTAAGTAATAAAATTTCGCTGCAAACTTATCATGAAAATGGAAGTAAACTATCTTTTATTTATAATTAAAGCAAAAGAAACCAAATTTAAATGAAGTTTAGGTTTTTAATATTATTGATAAATCATAAAATAATTATTTAAAAAAATCCATTACAGTCTATAGAAGTCCACTGATATGAACATAGGCATCCAAAGATTGCCTCATAGGGGGAAATTTGCCATAATTGCACGCTTGGCAGGTGGATTTGCCACCGCATTTTTTTAGTTTATAGTTATTACTAGCTGACCAGGCAGATGTTGTTCTGCCCTTTCCGACGACCATTTGCTTTCCTAAAAATAGAACTCTTGAAATTAGCAATAAAAAAATTGAGGGTCACTTATGGGGATAAAGATTATCCTATCTCTCAAGTTGGACCTAACTACACACAGTGTGCAAAATTTCATTGAAATCAGTTCAGTAGTTTAGGAGTTCATCGCGGACAAACAATGTGACACGTAATTTTTATATATAAAGATTAGTAAGGATCTGCCACCTATCTCTTGGCTTGTTTCCATCTGTCTATTACGACACCCATATGACGACATGGGGTAGTGGATTTCCTTACACAGCTACTACACAATATACTTATTTTTAATGTATTAACAATAAAGAATAGATAAGAAGAGGATATTCATCCTTCGTCAGTCACTCCATGGAGATGTGAAGATTCGAAGTTGTATTTTTTTTATAGGATAGGGTGACAAACGAGCACACAGTCCACCTGATGGTAAGTGGTTACTGTGATCCATAGACATCTGCATCTATTCTCGATTACGATTCAAAATGCAGATACGTTGTCACCCCTGAGGACTAAGATGTAATGCCTCTTTTCCAGTAAAAAGGGTCTCCGGTTCTCTACACTCACCATACGAAACACAGCAGCGTTAAGCTGCTATTTTACGCTGGTATTCTGTGAGAGCGTGGTCCTTCCCCGGTCGAGCCGACCCATTCGTGCTACAACTATACTACTATTATAGCTGCAGCATGGCTCTACTACGTAAAAATAATTTACACAGTTGTATGAAATAATTTACTTAAAAAATGTATTTCGTATTTCAGGTCGGAAGGACTTTTTAGCTACTCAATTTACAAACACGTGTCAAACTAATCACAAGTTTGTAAAATAGGAAATTGCTTTGTAAAAAAAAAAATCTGCATCGATACTTTTTTGTGTCACGTCTCATCTATATATTAATACGTGAAGAGAAAACTTTGTATCCCTTTTAAGCACATTGCGCGCCCAGAGGAGTGTGACATTTGGCATAGTTAAAGTTTATATGGAGAAGGACTGCAGAAAGCTAAAATTATATAATATGTGTTACAAACACATTACATTAAATTAAATACAACATTCATTGTTTACGTTCATATTTGAAATGTCAAACACAAAAATATGCAGCTTAGAGTAATGTATGTATAGGTACATGCATGGTATTCAGTCAGTCGTACAAATTATAGCCAAACAATTTTAAAATGTTGTCGACAAATAGGTAATTACTACTTAATTTTGTTGGGTTTCAAATGTTTGTTTTTCAGCTTTGTTTGTACATAATACATATATATATATATATATATATATATATATATATATATATATATATATAAACACTCACGCCTGTAATCCAGAGGGGTAGCAGAGATTATGGACTTCCATTTGGCACGATCCTGACACTCCTCTCTCGCTTCATCGCTGTACGCATACAGCTGGTCGGTTAAAAGTACTCTTAATTTGGCTCATTTAAAATATATTGCCAATTTGGTCGATAAACTGTCGCCTAGATCGTTCCTTCCCGGCTCTGCCGTTCACCTCTGCAACATAAATTTGCTTTGTCACACTTTCCTCATTCGTTCTTTTTACATGACCAAACCACCGAAGTATTCCTTTCTTAATCCTGGTCACAACATCATCTTGCAAACCACAATCTTCTCTTAACACACAATGTCTTTTCCTGTCATTCAGATTCAGCCCTAACATACTCCTTAATGATCGCATTTCTACAGCATTTATTCAACTCTCGTGCTACTTCTGCCACACCCAACTTTTATTAACATACATTGAAGTAGGGATCAACACAACATTGTGAATTACCATACGTGCCTTTTAGCATACATTCTAACTTTCCGCAATAGAGTGTAGAGCCTGGTTCACTTTATTTACTGCGTTCACACGTCGTTCTATATTCTTATCATATCTACTATCCTTGCTAAATATATATCCCAAATACACAAACCCATCTACTTGCTCGACCAACTTACCTTCTATTCTTATTTCACATATCATTTTACTTTCTTCTCTTTCAAAACCATAACTTTCATCTTACTTTCGTTCACTTTATTCCCCTTTCTTTTAATGACCTGTTCATTAATGTAACCATCATTTTCAACTCGGTCGCTGACGACGCAAGTATGACTTGATCATCGGCGTACAAAAAGCATTTGACGGTTAGCTCGACCATTCTTATCCCGCATTCTTATACTTTCAATATTTCCAAACAACTATCCATAAATAAATTGAACAGCCACGGGGAAGCCACACAGCTCTGTCCGACACCTTTATGAATGCCAAACCAGTCCGAGTAGGCCTCGTTGATCCTGACACAAGCCTTGGAGTCCCTATACAGATGCGACCTATTCAGTGTTTGCCATAACACATCCCTGTCTACTCTGTCATAAGCCTTTTCCAAGTCCACGAACGCACAAATATCTTTTTGGTTTTAGGACAATAACTTCTCCGCGATCATGCGCATGGAAAAGACCTAATCCGTACATCCTATTCCCTTTCTAAATCCCACTTGCATATGCCAAATTTTTCCATCAGTTTCTTTCATAACTCTTTAAATTAGTACCTTAGCGTACACTTTTCCCACAATGCTAAGAAATCTGATACCATGGTAGTTTTTACAGTCCTGCTGCGATCCTTTTCCCTTATATATTGGTACTATCACGGCTTTGCACTAGTCACCCGTTACTCACTTGAGTTCCCAACATAAATCTAATAAGTACAGCAGGTCCCTCTGAAGCCCTTAGCATTTCGAGTGATACTATATCATATCCGGCTGCCTTACCAGCTTTCATACTTTTCATTGCTTTCATTATTTCATGTATACTTATGTCTGTATCTATTTCCTCTTCTTTTAGAATTTCTATTCCATTTCATTCAAACGTCGCATTACTCGTAAACACGCTTTCATAGTATTCCTTCCATTTCGTTAAACTCGAATCTTCGTCATTCGGAAAACAGCCATTCTGGTTTCGTATAGCGTTCATTCTAGGCTGTTTTAAATGTCCCCTGACAGTTCTTAAGAGTTTCCAGAACATTTTAATATTTGCCTGGAAGTTATCCGATATTATTCTATCATTCTTATCCGTTCTTTCTTGCCTTTTCCTTTCAACTACTTCTTTTAATTTCTTATTTAGATTTCTAAAGAGTGTCATTTTTCTTTCAATATCACCATTCATACCGCTAGAATTAATAGCCTTGGTTGCTAGTAAATCTAGCCATGCTTTTTTCTTTGCTTCTACTTCCATCTATAGTTCATCATCCCTCCATATCGTGTTACTTTTCTTTTCATTCGTTCTCTTACTTACACAACATACTTCGGTAGCTGCATCCACCAAACCTTTTTTGACATAATACCACACAGTCTCCAAATCTAAATCCAATACACAATTCATACATACCACTTATACTTTCTCTCAGTCTTCTTAAAAAGATTATTTTCCACACATACGGTGATGAGGCTTTCACTACTACTACTACTATCTTTATATATAGACTTAAAAAATTTATGAATGCTGTTGAATTTCGACCCTTAGGCGGCCACAAGTAACATTTATATTGCGTTTTTTTACGTCGTAGAGCCATGCTGCAGCTATATTAATAGTATAATTGTAGCACTAATGGGTCGGCTTGACCGGGGAAGGACAACGCTCTCACAGAATACCACCGTAAAATAACGGCTTAACACTGGAGTGTTTTGTATGGTGAGTGTAGAGAACCGGAGATCCTTTTTACTGGAAAAGAGGCATTATATCTTAGTCCTCACGGCTGACAACGCATCTGCATTTTAATTTGCAAACGAAGATGGATATAGATGTCTATGGGCCATAGCAACCACTTACCATCAGGTGGACTGTGCGCTCGTTTGTCACCCTTATTATATAAAAAAAAACCTTACTTACCATCTAACACATACAGGTGGCTCATGAACGTGTTTTGTGGTATTCTTTAGGGGATGCATATATATTCAGCAGTAAACTTGTAAAAGGCTGAAACGATGAGGAGATGGCGCAGTTTGAAGTTATAGTTTGCTTAAAAATATTTCGATAATTTTAATATATTCTAAGTATTCCAGGTTTTTGTGAATGTTAGATTTGTTAGGTCGTTTTTCTTCGGTTATGCATATTTTGATTATACTCGATGTCTTATTTCAATTGATATTAACATTTTGTGTATAAAATCAAAGTCACCGACACAGACAACATTATATGTATCTACCATGTGGTGTACTGTTAGTTGTGGATATGTGGATAGTGTAGTTTCCTTTGACTTCTTGCATCTCTTACCAGGTCGTCACTTCATCTAGTGGGAAGACGCCATACACTTTGCTTATCGGTTCGAGGCTGCTACCCAAGAAAATGTCGGTCCATTGCTACTTCAGATACATTATATCAATATTAGCAAAAAAATTAAATAAAATGAATAATTTTGTCTTTTTAAAGGACAGCGGATTTAAACGGGGTAGAGCCACGCTGAATAGAATAGAATAGAATAATTTTTTTTAATATAGATCACATGTGTAATTCTTATTAAAAGTCATTTTTTACTTTACCATTGGTTCGAAAAAAAAACCTCTGTCCTGGGAAGAACCAGCAAGAAGCCCAGCGGGACTTTTTTTTAAAGCAAATTTTACAATAATGGTTGTACAAGCTATATAAGTACAAAATTTATTTTAGAAACAATATATACTGCTGCTATCTTATGGTTTTAGCACCAATAGATTGGCTCGACCTGGGTGGGATAACCACGCTCTCACAGAATAGTAGCGTGAATGAAGCTGCTAGCTTCATGCTGCTGTGTTTCGTATGGTGAGTGTAGAGAACTGGAGACCGTTTTCACTGGAAAATAAGCGTTCTATCTTAGTCCTCAGGGGTGACAACGATTCTTCATTTGGATTCTTAATTGAGGATAAATGTAGATGGTATGGACCACAGCATCCAGTTACCATCAGGTGGATTGTGTGCTCGTAGTAAATAAATAAATAAATTAGGATACTAAATCTAATAAAACGGATAGCTACGAAAAACAAAACTATTCGCATATGTTTTTTAAGTATGATCACCGATACTTCTGGGATGCCCTAGACGAAAGTTTATTAACGAAATTAGCAATATATTGAAGATAGGTCTGATTAGGAGTACCCTTAATGAACGAGCAATCAAAGGTATATGTATGGGTATGTAAAAAGGCGAGAGAGGTGTGTCAAGATCGTGCCAAATGGAAGTTTCTACGTGGTAGAGCCATGCTGCAGCTATATTAGTAGTATAGTTATAGCACGAATGGTTCGGCTCGACCGGGGTAGGACCACGCTCTCACAGAATACCCTGTTTCGTATGGTGAGTGTGGAGAACCAGAGACCCCTTTTTACTAGAAATCAAGCATTCCTCAGGGGTGACGACGCACCTGGATTTCGATTCTTAATCGAGTAAAAATGTAGATGTCTATGGACCACAGCAACCACTTACCATCAGGTGGACTGTGTGCTCGTTTTCACCCTATCCTATAAAAAATAATAAAAAAATAAATACTTCTGGACTGGTTTCATATATATTCATATATATCCTAGGGTGGATAATTGCAACTGTGTAAACGATATTCTAATTAATACCTTCCACTTGTGATATTCCTTTTACCACTCAAAAAGGTAAATTAAGCTTTTGAAGAAAAAAAATCCGATTTTTAAAACTAGATACAACTATCTTCACATAATAGCTTCCGAAATCGTATTTTATTATCGATTTCAGAAACCATTATGTAGATTACTTTTTTTACTAACTTATACCCGGCGCATTGCTGCCGCAGAAGAAATAATTGTGGAAATGTCTAAATTTGGAAGAGTTATGTTGTTTTATTAAGAATGATAAAATATTAATTGAAATTGAATGATATATAGGGCTTTGTGGCATTCCTTGGGGGAGGCCTATATTCAGCAGTGGACTTGTGAAGGGCTGTAATGATGGTGATGATGAATGGTATATTATGACTTTCAAATACATTTTTCGGTACGAAACGCGCACCACCTCGTGTAAGTTAATTGTAATATAACTGTAACCTTCGTGCAAGTGCAAGCAATACAACATTTTAGCGCAATCTGATGAAAAAAATATGAATAAACAAATATTAATTTTCATATATTAGATTAAAATTTTGATTATAAGAATAAGAATCGAATAGTAGTCAAAATACTAAACAGTAACATAGGCTACGATTTATGCCTTGATAATATCATATTGCTTTATTCTTTATTATGAGGTCTGAAAGCCCTCTCCTACAAGAAAAGGTTTGTCATAATTGCCATGCATGATTGGTGATTGCAACACCAGACATCTTGCACCTTTGAAGTTGCTCATCGTCGCTAGATGCATTTTCTGAAGTAGCATCTTAACACACGCACTTGAGGATTAATGAACTTCTTAATATTATGACCTGAAAGGTGGAGCATCTTTTTGATAACAACTCTAAATAATAAAAAAATGCGGTTGCAAGCCCGCTTGCCAAGCGTGGCAACTTTAAAAAATCCCTGCAATAAGGCAATCTATGAGATACGCCTATATCGGGAGTGCATTATGCCGGTAATGGAAACGGAGATGTTGACTTTACAGGAATTTGTTAATATTTCTATTATGAACACAACTACCTAAATGTTTTTCATTATATTGTTTATCTAATTCCCAAAATACTAATTACGCAAGTCCCCATAAAAATTACCTTTTAGCTAGTTTATTTATATATGTTTATTTATAGGTATTGTAAAAAGCAGAAAACTCATTTTATGCCATAAAAGACAACGCCAGCAAAGAGGTTATGTTTTGTCTTTGACTGATAATACAATAAGGCTAAATAAGTTTGGACATAAATAAATTAATATCATAGTATGAACGTCCTGCTGTTGGGAACACGCCGACATGAAATAAGAAAAAAGACCTTGTAATTTTTATTAACAAATCTAAAAATGCTATAAAAACTATCTTCATTTATTTTAAACGTTTGATACATTAATGGGTCTCTGCTAACCTTCGCTGTAACCAACATGCTTATACACCCTGTCACGCAAGGAGCTTAACGTCCCCTGTGAGTAACCACAGACCGCAAAAGCTAACCTTCGGTTAATATTGGAATACTAGCTGTACCCTTTTTTTTTTTTTTTTTTTTTTTTGCGGATGGAAAATCATCTAATGACGCCTTTCGCTGTGGGTGGAGCGGAAGGGAGTGTCAGACTTTTACTGACTAAAAACCATCCGTGTTCCTTCAGTGCCCTTACGTTCCGGAGCCGCGGTATCTCTTTCGAACAGCCCGCAGCCCCGGCAGGCGTCGGCCCTTGCAGGCCCCTTCACGCTGCTGACAGCTCTTTGCGGCGCGCGTGGAACAAAACGCGCCGTCGACACGGCCTGTCGTCGTTAGACGGACGGACGGCGAGCTACCCATTGCTCGCCGTCCACAGGCCCGCGCCTACGGTGGTCGGGGGCCACGACGTAGCCCCCGACGCCCGGGGCGTCTCCCGCGGCGGCCGGGAAGGCAAGCTGTTGCTCTTTCCTTCTCCCGCTCCGCCACCTCCTTCGCTAGCATCACTGCTTCGCAGAAGGTGGTGACGGCATCCCATTCCGTCTCGCTCCGGACCATGGCTTCGACCAGAGCCGGACGCGAGAGGTCGCCGCCGCCTATCGCCGCTACGAGGACACGGCGGTGCTCCGCCCAAGCAGAGCACACCTCCACGGTGTGCTCCACCGTGTCCTCCGGTCGATCCTCGCAGTGGGAGCACCCGGGCGTTTCCTCCCGCCCGATTCGGTGCAGGAACCTCCCGAACACACCGTGTCCGGTGAGGACCTGCGTCAGGCGGAAGGTGAGGACGCCGTGGTGTCTCTCAAGCCACTCCTCAAAGAGGGGTCTTATCGCCGCTATAGTGGCGTGCCCAGCACGGGGTTGCGACAGTCGCTCTCTCCATGTCGCCATGAGATCATGCCGGAAGTCTGTCCGCTGCGCGACAACTTGCCGCGGCAGCGGGGTTTCCCCCCGGCATAGTGCTGCCGCGCGCCATTCGTGCAGGCGCGCGAGGACTATCGCCTCCAGATCCCATGGCGGCAATCCGGCAAGGAGGCTCGCCGCCTCGCGGGAGATCGTGCGGTAGCCGCGAACCATCTTTACGGCAACCACCCTTTGGGGCGCGTTTAGGTGGTGGACGGCAAGCCGCGCCAAACCACGCGCCCACACCGGGGCCCCGTAAAGGGCCATGGACCTCACGATCCCCGCGTAGAGCCTCCGGCAGGAGGCGTTTGGCCCCCCCAGGTTCGGCAGGAGCCGCCTGAAGGCAGCCCCGGTCCGTTCCAGTTTGGGAGCCAAACGTCGGAAGTGCTCAACGAAGTTCCATCGGCCGTCGAGGACGAGTCCTAGGTACTTCAACGTCGACTCGACGCCGATGGATACCCCTCCTACCATCACTGAGGATCCCGGTGGTGGCCTGTTCCGAGGACCATGGAAGTGCATGGCCTCGGACTTGTGCAGAGCCACCTCGAGACCCAGTTGCCGGATCCTCTCAACGACTATCGCAACCCCGCGTGTCATAGTTTCCGCCGCCGCCTCGTACGACCCCCCTTGTGCCAGTACCAGCGTGTCGTCAGCGTAGCAAACTACGCTGACGCCGGTAGGGAGGTCGGCGCGCAGCACCCAGTCGTAACCGATGTTCCACAGGGGCGGCCCCAGAACCGAACCCTGTGGGACACCGCACGACATCTCTTGCCGGTTCCACTCTCCGTTTCGACCGGGGTAGATGACGGCCCTGTCCGTCAGATAGTCCCCGACTATACGACGGAGATAGGTCGGCACCCGGTGATACCGGAGTGCCTCCCTAATGCAGCTCCAGGGCATGGAGTTGAAGGCGTTGGCGATGTCGAGAGACACCGCCAAGACAACCCCCCCCCCCCTGGCCACTGCATCCCCCGTCGTGAGGGCTCTCACGCGCATGATGGCGTCCACCGTAGAGCGCCTCTTGCGGAAACCAAACTGGTGTTCCGCAAGATCCGGCCCCGTCCCCGCAAGGTGCTCGGCGAGGCGGTTTGCAATTACTCTTTCAAAGAGCTTGCCCACCTCGTCGAGCAGCACCACGGGCCGGTATGCGGACGGAGAGTCCGCAGGGCGCCCCGGCTTCCGAATGAGGACCAGCTTCCCCGTCTTCCAACGAAGCGGGAATTGGCCTCTCTCCAAGCATGCGCTTAGGAGCCCCTCCAGTCGGGGCCCGAGAGCCTCCGAGGCCAGGACCCAGGCTTTGCCAGGCAAGCCATCGGGTCCTGGGGCGGTATTCCTGGCCTTGAGCCTACGTACCGCCACTCTCAGGTCTACCCCGGTCCCTTCCGGGATGTCGTCGTCGTCGTCCTGGTGGTCCGCTTCCGGCACCGCAGGTGGCGGAGCCATAGGCGGGGGCGGATGTTCCCCGCGCGCAGGGAACAGAGCGCTCACCACATCCTCCACGAGCTGAGGCCGGAGACTCTGCGTCAGCGGGGGGGCCCAGGTGCGGAGTTTAACCCGCACGATCTTGTAAGGGCGCCCCCACGGATCTCTGTCGAGAGTCTCCAGCATCTCCTCACGGGCCCGATCCCGGGCCCGCAGGACAGCCTCCCGGAGGGCGGTCTTTGCCGCTCTGTATCCCTCGTACAGCTCCGCCTCAATGGCTGCCGCATTCGGTGGACGAATGCGGAGCCTGCGATGCCTGGCGTACAGGTGCCGCGCGGCGACACACGCCTCGCGCAGAGACGTCAGCTCACGCGACCACCAATACACCTGACGCCGGGCGCTTCCTGGCCGGACGCGGGGCATTGCCACGTCACATATCTCGGACATGGCCTCCTGGAACCACCCTGCCTCATCATTGACGTCGGCAGGCCTGTCCGGTGATGACACCCAGGCCTGCACGATCGAGGCTTCCAGGAGGAGCTCCCGGTCCAGCTGCTTCAGCGCCCAACGCGGACCACTCGGGGCCTGTTGGACTGGCGCGCTCGAGGGCTGGGTGGAGACGTCAAACCGGATGTACCGGTGGTCGGAGTAGGTCTCCACCCCCTCCATGACACGCCAGTCAATGGCACGCGGCGACAGAGCGGGGCTAGCGAACGAAATGTCCACCACCGACTCGCCCCGCATCCGCACACACGTGGGGACAGAACCCCGATTTAGGACGACCAGGCCTGTCTCCAGAGCCCAGTCTTCCACCATCCTACCCCGCACATCTGTACGACGAGAACCCCAAGCCAAGTTCTTGGCATTGAAGTCCCCGAGGACAAATACGGGGAGGGGATTACTTCCGACGACGACTGCTCTCAGCTCTGCAAGAGAGTTGTGAAACTCGGCGAGAGATCGGTTCGGGGAGAAGTACACCCCCACAACGACGAACTCCCCGAACCGTGCTGCTACGCACCCCTGACCCCTCCTGACACCTTCAAGGGTCGGGGTACCGGCGGCGGCTGAAGAAATGATGGCCACTGAGCCGTTAAGGTCCGCCACCCAGTCCTCCCTAGGCCAGACAAAATACGGCTCAGCGACCACAGCGATGTTGATCGACCACTGCGCCATGCTCTGGAGCAACAGATCCTGAGCGCAGGCGCAGTGGTTGATATTCGCCTGGAGGAAGCTTAATGGGGCCGTTATAGGCATTCCATTTCAGCTTCCTCCACGGGGCGCCTCTCTGCGGGCGTCGGTGTCGCGGCGGCGGCGGCAGCGACAGTGACAGCGGCGGCGGCGGCGGCGGCAGTCGCGACTGCGGCGGTGGCCACAGAGGCGGTGGCGGCGGAGGGCCCTCCCCTACCCGCGGCCTTGGCCTTGGCGGGTGGCACGCAGGCCTTGCTTCCGGCCCGGTGATCGGCTGGCTTGCCGGTCGCCGCACATGCATCACAGTGCGGCGTGGCGCAGCAGGTCGCCGATATGTGTCCGGGCTGACAGCAGCGGAAGCAAAGGCCACTGCGGTCAACCTCCGAGGCGCATTTCACAGATACGTGGTGCCCCACGAGACAGCGGTAGCACCTCAGAGGTCTGGGCTCCAGCAGCTTAACCTGCGCTGAGACCCAGCCCACCAGAAGCCTTCGGCCCTCCACTATGGTTTTGGCCGCCGTAACAGGGCAGCACACCGTGGCGGCATGCATACCCTGTTGGTCCGGGCGTATGGCGCCTGACCTGACCTGGTCAGTAGTGCACCCCCCGGACCTGGCGACGGCGGCCACTAACTCCTTCTCCGATACCGAGTCGTCCAGACCCATGATGCGCAGGTCTGCGCATCTGACGGGCCTGGACACTCGGGCCTCGTCCGCGTCCAGGGACGCTCTGAGCTTCGCAGCCAGAGCGTCCGCGGTCGCGCCACTGGATTCCCTGGGGATCTCCAGCATACGGGCCCCCGTCTGGGTGACTTTGAGCCGGAGGCCCCCGGTGATCCCGAGCTCCCCGAGATCCACCGCCTCTTTCGCCTTCGCGAGCAGATCGCGGTAGGTAACGCCCTTCTTTTCCGCGTCCGGCTGTAGTGTAATCACTACAGCTGCGGTCTTCAGGGCGCGGAGCCTAGCCGCCATCTTGCGCGCCCTGAACTGGCGCTGCCGCTCCTGCTCTTTGGCCTTTTTGGCTGCCTTCTTCCCCTTATTTTTGTCCCCGACCACCTGCCAACCGGCTTCAGCCGTGGGAGGTGTAGGGAGCTGCGGGGGCGGTGGCGGCGGCGGCAGCTGGCTTGCCGCTGGCGCTGGCACATTCGCCGCAGGCACTAGGGCTGGCGCAGCCACCACCTGTGCTGCCGCTTTGCCCTTTTTTGTCTTCGCCTTGCCTCTCTTTCCCGTTGCCGGCTTAGCCGGAGCCGGTTCAGCCGGTACCGGTTTTGCCGGAGCCGGCTTTTCAGGGGGAGGAGGGGCAACTGCAGCCCCGCCCGAAGGCTGGCTGGACGGCCCCGGCCTGGATGCGGCAGCTGTGGCCGCCGCGTACGAGACCGTTGCCGGCCTCGCCGCCGTCTTGTTTGCCCCTAGGGGGGGGCGCAGGACGATGCCCTCCAGCACGGAGAACCGGTGCTGGAAGGCAGCCAGCTCCTGCCGGACCAGGTTCAGAACCTGGTTCTCCACCGGCACGGGCTGGCTTGGGCGCTGCGTCTGGGGCGCCGCGCGAGAGGCAGGCTCACGTAGACTGGCCAGGTCTGCGCGGAGCTTCTCGTTCTCCTTCTGGAGAGTCTCCATGGCGGACGTCAGGCGGGCCACTTCCGCCCGCAGCTCCGCTACCTCGTTTACATTAAGCTCGGCCCCAACAAGGTTGGCCTCCGCAGCCGCCATGATGGAGGCGGAGGCCGCGGGAATGGCCTTTAACTTTGAGGAGGCCTTTTGCTTGTGGGCCACGACCTTGATCGCGGCCTCCACCTCCTTTACGAATCTGGCCTTACGCTCCACCTCGGAGCCGCCAGTCGCATCCGTCTCTTCGCCTGATACCCGAGCCGTATCGCCCGGGTGGCGCCCCTCCTCGGCATGCTTTGCCGCTTGTTCGGCCCTCTGATTGTCAGAGGGCCCCCTCCCCTTGCCTCTCAGCCCGCCCCGCCTGTTGGTGGGGATTTTCCGGGCCGAAGTCTCCTCTTCTCCGGCTGACGACCCCTGGTCGCCATCCCGCCTGGACCGCTTGCGGAAGAACTTACTGGTCTCCGCGGTCCCAGGCTCCACGCGTCGGGAGCTCTCTGAGCCTCCCACGCTGCTCGATGCGGCGTCGGACTCTGTCCCCGCATCGTTCCTCCTCTAGCACTCAGCCTTGTGGAACACCAGCGTTATAGGGCTTGTAATCGGAGCATGCACCATCTACTACGACCTTGATGCTTCGGTCTGCAAGAAAACTGGTGATCCAATTGCACAATTTCTCGGGTAGCCCATAGAAAGGAAACTTCTTAAGAAACGCTTTGTGCCAAACCCGATCGAAGGCCTCCGCTATGTCCAAACACTTAAAATTAAATATTTATTAGGCGTCTATTAGCTCATTCTCATAAGGTGTTCAAATTATTCAAATTTTCTAAATAGGCGAATCGGTTGAAATATTAAAAAAATACACAGCGTAACCTACGTTAATACGCTATATTATAATTATTAACAAAATAATATGTGAATGAGTAACTACTCTTCCTCTTTAAATATACAATGGTATTCCGACAAGTGACAACAGTCGCTAGTGTAAACAACTCAATTTGCTGCTTTGAAACTCGGTTTGATGTAAATAATAATAATAATAATCGTAATTTGTGTGAAACATGTTAAAATCTAAAACATTGAACAAACACACCATAACAAAAAGTTAATAAATTTATCATTATTTTATTATTATGTCGTGTGTGATATTATGTTTAATTAATGTCAGTTCACTTGTTAAGGACATTTGACTTTTATTCAGATTCATGACAGATGAGCAGTCACATTTAGAAGTGAAGGAATTTGTCATGAAGAAATCTGCATTTCAAAGGCATGAGAAAGTTCCCAAATTCTTACAAGAGTAGGCAGATACATTCCGACTTAATTACCTCGAAAAAACTTGACTTTCATAGACTATCAGGATTATTCATGGATTTTATAAGAGTATTTAAAACTAATACATCGGTGTAATGATACCGTAAGGTAAAATTAGTCAGTATAAGTAAAAAATAATAATAAGAATAACATGAATATCAATCCTATATCCTGCAGTCATAAAAAGAATAAAGTCAATTCTATAATCCTAAATTTGTAAACGGATTAATCTTCGTAACGGAAGTTAAAGGAAATTAACAGCTCACTGTAGCAGCTTTCCTTTAATTTTGTTAAAGAAATTACCTTACGTTTTTCATTTAGGCTAAACTGAGATAACCACAAAATCTGTAATTAATTTACTATATCTCAATCTTAAACTAGTTTGTGTGCAAAAACATTATAATAACTTCATACATTTGGGCTTATGTTCAAAGTACGTAGACTCATAAACCAAAAACTATATAAACTCACTCAATTAAATTCGTATTACTTTTTGAAATAAACGTAAAAATTATCATTAAATGCAATTTCGACAATAAAAATACGTTTTATCACAAAAACTAAATACTTAATCCTAATCATTTACCCTTAGGTCTTTTGCAAACTAGTTTGTCATTCTAGCGTTGTAAAAATCACCGATATCACTGAAATTTTTTATCACGTGCTCAGAGACATAGGAAGTTGTGAAAGAAATACTCACAAATTTTAGTGTCTAGTGAGTAACCACAAGTCACATGAAATAACAATCGCGGTTTAAAGTTCGCAATGAATAAAAATGACGGACTATCTCTGTTACCTTGCCAAAGATAATAGTTAAATAATTATGGGCTATTACATCACGTAGGTACATTTCACCGCCTGCTTATACTTAATAATATCTTCCAGACCGAATTTCTATCATCACCACCCTCCACGTAGACTAGCCTTTTACGCAGGACAGGATTATAGTGCACGAGAGTATGCACAAGCACAGGTGCACTATCAATTCCTCCACTATGATAGTTCGGTAGGACGTTATACCGACACTACCGGAGAGAGATCAGATGCAGGACCAACGGCTTTAGGTGCTTTCCGAGGCAAGGGAGTGAAACATCGCCAATTTCCTGACTGCGGGCAGCTACTGAGAATTTATTGGCAAAAAACTTAATAACTGTTTTTGTTCCAACCCGGGATACGAACCCAAGACTTCATGATTAACAGTCACGTTTTCAACTACTAGACCAACAAAACAGGCAGTGCTTATTTCTTACATTAATAAACAAACATTCCAATTTTCCTGACAGCAATAAATCATGTGTCTATCATAATTAATGACAAATACAACTCTATTTTACTAAATTCTTTCAACTATGGTAATCATTTCAATTAATAAGGTGCCTTTCACGAATCCGACATAATATTTACATATGAAATACGTATAGCTTACACAAGTGCATTTGTCTTATAACCACCAATTACCTAAGTGACATTCAGCCACAAACCACAAATATACAAACCGTAGCCATATGGTTGTGTACACATACGCTATGTATTGAATACGAATAATTTAATATTAATCATAACTAAACTACTGGAAGATATTTTAGTTACTTAAGATATGTTTACTTTATAGCATTTTCCTATCACTACCACTATCACTAGGGCCGTGGTAGCTCAGATGATTAGCGCTCGCTGTAAGTTTCACAATACGGGAGCAACCCGGGTTCGATCCCCGCAGCACCAATGAAATTGTTAGTAGCAATTTTAAGTGCTGATTTACCACGTAGTCGGCGATGAAGGAAAACATCGTGAGAAAACCTACATGTCTTTGAATAAAAAAAATATATCTCGAAGACGTGTGAAGTTCGCCAATACGCATTGGGGAAGCGCAGCGGACCTTTCCTTGCACTAAAACCCTCTCAGAAAGGAGGGCCTGTGCCCAGTAGTGGGACGTATATCGGCAACTATATAACAACTTTACCATTATCACTACATCCTATCACAACTCTACTGGTAAACATAGGCCTCTCCTATAAATTGTCACAAAGGACCGTCCTGAATCACCTTCATCTGTCGATTACCTGCGTGTTTCATCAGATCGTCACTCCATCCGTCCCATACCAGTATGAAGCTGATACTCTAAGAACTTTCTTTCCCGCCGCTTGTCGGTTTTTTGAGCTATATCCACGATACGGAAATTATCACTATTTTTATTATATTCTAGGCATAGCCTAGCTAGTCCATCGCAAGCAAACTAAGCTTCCTTATATAGCCAACAGTGGAGGACCACGTTTCGGTTCCGTATGTCAAAAAATGGCAACACGCTTTGATTGTACACATCCGTCGAGAGGAATATTGGACTAGAAATTTTGCCGCAGTTTCCTGGACGCATTTTTTTATAGAATAAAGGTGATGGCTGCTGTGGCCCATAGGCATCTACAACTAGCCTCGATTAAGAATCAAAATGCTGATATGTTGCCACCCCTGAGGACTAATATCGTGTCTCCTTTCCAGTAAAAAGGCATTTCGAAGCATTTCCCTAATATTAATAAGCTTCTGTTTCAGAATCTTCATCATCATATCACAAGTAATAATTCCGTGATGTTCTATTTGGTCTTCAATATATTAAGTACGGGATCACCAAACACAACGTTTTCCAGCGGTTTCCATTGGTAAGTATTTTCGCACATTGTTGTCTATTTCGTCTATTTTCTTTGATGTAAGCAGTGTTAATCTATACGGCTCTTACAGCTTCATCTGATATAGGGTTTGCGAGCTGTTTAAAAATGGAAAGGTAATTACGATGATGATTTATGATTTGCTATTGTTATCAATCATCGTGTCCCCTCTGTGGGGGGTTTTTGACCTATCTAACCGCTGTCCGAATGGGGGAGTGTGGACCCCCACCTCTGACTGCCTAGCTCGTGTCGGTCGATGTTTTGGGCGGTTAGAACCGCCCAGGTACGCGGGTGTACGGTGTGTACGCTGTGTGTGCTGGAACGAGGCGTGCCCGCCTATGGGTGCGAGGTGCCCCATCCGTTATCCTATTTGTGTTTACCCCATTTGGTATGAGATTAGTTTCAATGTTTGATGTGTCTGCGACGTTTGGGTCGACGGGATCGAGCGAGTGGGTAGTTCTATAAGTAGGTTACGCAGTCTACGGAAAGTTGGCGTTTGGTATTGGTAGGTAGTTGGCTGCGTTTGCCACTAGCGGGTTTGGATAGATTTCAGCGCTATCAAAGTAGCGTTGAGACATTTCTTTGAAGTATTCGGAGATAGTGCTAAGTTGACAATGGTTGTGCAAATATGAAAAATTTTGGACTTTCTGTAGTTCGTATAGATCGGTCCTATACGTGTGGGCGAAGGCTACACTCGCGTAAGACATAATAGGCTTAATAATCTAACACAGGTTTTGTACAGGTGAAGTTTGTTTCTTAGTAACAGTTTGCTGTTTCTGTTAAATAGAGGGTGGAGACGGTCGATGACTGTCTTGGCTCTGTTGCACACTACACTTACGTGTTTAGCGAAACTCATGCGCACGTCTAATGTGACGCCCTGATATTTAGCCGAATCTTCCCAAGGGATAGGGCGGCCGTATAAGGAAATTATATCTAGCTTTGCTATTGGTCTTCAAATCGTTTTTGGTGTTCAGCTCTGTTAAAAGTATATTGCTACACTTTTTTCATAATTATGTCACGCTTTGTGTCCAGCTAATTGCCACTCACAGTAAATGTCATAAATTTATTTCACAAATAGGATGATAGGAATAACTAAAACTATAGTTAAACATAAATACAATTTAAATTGATATCATATAATATAGACTGTTGTGGGTAACTAGATAGATATTATTTTTAGTAAGAAAATAGCGCAAGGATTCTAATACTATGGAAATTCTACTCGTAATGTAGTACACAATAGCGGCTGTGATAATTATAAGTAGAATTTCCATCGTATTTGAGAGTAGCTCAGATTAGCTTTCCGTTAATAACTAATTCTCTAATTCACAGAAGACCTGTATAATATGATGTTTTAATAATTTTTATACAGAGCAAAAGACCGCGTTTCTTTTATGTCTCTAAGTAATTTACTACACAGCTGTGCTCCTTCAAATAAAATGATTTACTTTCCGTAATTAGTATGCGGCGGACGCAAACAGAGGTTGTTTGCTCGTCATGTTAATCGTTTTCGAATTAGAACCTTTTTTTAAATATACTTACTTTTTTTAATAGTATAGGGTAACAAACGAGCGCACAGTCCACCTGATGGTAAATGGCTGCTGTGGCCCATAAACATCTACATTTATCCTCGTTTGCGAATCAAAATGCAGATGCGTTGCCACCCGTGAGGACTAAGATGGAATGCCTCGTTTCCAGTAAAAAGGCTCTCCGGTTCTCTACACTCACCATACGAAACACAGCAGTGTTAAGCTGCTATTTGACGCTGGTATTCTGTGAGAGCGTGGTCCTTCCCCGGTCGAGCCGACTCATTCGTGCTACAACTATACTACTAATACAGCTGCAGCATGGCTCTACCACTTATCCGATTTTCTATGTCAGCTCATTTTATTACACTAAAAACTCTAGCATAGCTCTTTAAAGTTAGCTAAGTAACTTTGTCTTAATCTTCTTCATACGGCCAACCTATTCCGATGATATATTTTATAGAAGAAGGGGCAAATAAACCTGCGGCTCACCTGATGGTAGGTGACTACTACAGCCCATGAACAACTGCAACACCAGGGAAATCGCAGGTACATTGCCAGCCTTTAAGAAAGGAATAATTTCTTTTCTTCAAGGTCTCTAAGTCGTATGGGTTGGAAAAATCGCTGATGGTAAACGACTACTCAAAGACGTGGTACGAGGAAGAAAACTCCTAGTAAAACGCACAGTGGCAATCATTCCGATGGTGTCAATGGTATCGTGAGTTTTGTCGCGATGTGCGTTCGTGAAATTCGGCGGCTGGTATTAATCCAAATAACTCTTCTGTGCACTAACCGTTGAAAATGCAAAGTGATGCAACATCATTTCATAGCGCCAGTAAATCGAGCCGATTAGAAAGAATTCGTTCGTCGACGACTCAAGCCGCTCTGCGCTAGATGTAGTCAAGTGAAAGGAGCTGGCACTGTGGTGCCTTGGCCCAGAGAAAAGAAAAGTATTACATGTGAGGCCGAACTTTCGCATTGTAAAGTTTCGGTTTGTTGAGTATGCTAAGCTTTTTACAGGCCTTCCCTTCCAATTGACTACGAAATCCCGATCCACGATATCTCGGACTTCAGTTGGAGTGAAATTAGAATGGCTCACGAAAGGCAACGTGCTGGGCGAGGATGGAATCACAGCGGAGTTTCTATTGGAAAACTACAGACCAATTACCCTTTTGAGTTACGTCTACATGCTTATGTCGAGATTGATTACGAATCGTCTCCCACACATACTTGAAGATTTCCAGCCTCCTGAAGCTGGTTTTCAAAAAAGGCTTTAGTAACATAGATCACATACTGTTCGGCAAATTGTAAAGAAGACCGAAAAACACAATCTACTACTCGTATTGTGTATGTGGACTCTAAGAAAGCCTTTGAATCCGTGAAAATTCGGGCTGTGCTTCGGTCCCTTCAGCGGAGCTGAGTTGACAGTCGGTATAACAAATTGCAGAAGTGCTAGCAGAGTAGGGCTTTGAATATTTTGATGGACATGTATGCAAGCGTGTACGACCAGGTCCACGTCCTCCAGAGTAGCGAGGGGATTAAGCGGCAGGGACGACTTACGCGCGTCGGCCCTGTACACCTAGAAATGTAACCCCCGAGAGGACGATAACTCAAAAGTGATCCCGAGACATCGTGATAGCACTACGAAGGTTCTGGGGGTAATAGTTGCTACCCCCGGGACGTGCCAGTAGAAAAGCAAAGTGATGTAGGGGCCAGATTGTGTTCTGAACGGAGATCCCCGGACCTTTCCTATACGCCACCACCATCATCGAAGCTAAGAATCCTTGCAAAGGTGCGGTGGTGCTTCACGCCAGGATAGCTGCTTTCTCTATATAAAGCACATGTCCGGTCGTGCATGAAGTATTACTGCCATATATGGCCTGGTGCTGCAATTTGCTATCTAGCAGCTTTGAACTCAATGGAAAAGCATATTGGCTTAAAGGCTTAAGCCCAAATTGGCATAAAGGCTTATTGATGACCCGAATCCGTTTAAAACCAATCTCACCAGCCTCGAACACAGACGCAAAGTAGCTTTCTGTAGTTTTCTGTAGAAAACTGAAAGGCTGGCTTGAAAACTGAAAACCTGTAGGATGCATTTCAGAGAGTGTGCGCAGAGGAATAGCATAAATTAATACCACCCTCCCCCTTCCACCATCACCAGACACTCGGCCAGTTTCCACCCTTTTGTTGTCGACTTCCAAACGGTTTGCTACATCGTTCGTCATGTGTACAGCTAAGGAGTGGAATAAGTTAGCAGTATTTCCATTCGATTACAATGTGGGTGTCTTCAAAACTCTTGCCTAGGCTTTTTTAAGTCAGTGCGCTTCACCATCTTAGGCCACATCACCGCTTTCCATCAGGTGGAATTGTAGTTAAGCACTGTCTTAGAAGAGGACAAAAAAGTTTTATTTCGGAAACCGCTACATTGGAAAATGTTTTTAATCTAAAGGTCTGGAAAGAATATGATATCATAATTCTTCCCGCGACTTAAAATTATCATGGATATGACAGAGGTCATGTATAACATTCACTTATACCGGTAGTTTTGGGAGCAATACTCTCAAAGTTGTAGACGAGTATGTTTACCTAGGACAAATTGTCCGACCAAGTAAATCAAAATACGACCGAGAGGTCAATTGACAGATCCAACACGGCTGGGCAGTGTTCGATAGACTACAACACATCTTCTCGTCACGTATACCTCATAACTTGAAAGTAGCTAGGGCTGCTTATTTTTATTAGTTGTTGATGATAAGCCAATCTGTGACGGAAGCCTATGTCCAACAGTAATCATTAGATAGGCTGTAATGTATATGCATGAATTATCAAGTTCAAAACCAAATCAACACTTTTTTGTTTGAAATTTTCGAAAAATTATCAATTTTACAGAACGAAGATTTATAAATTCTACAATCCAGCTCAAAGTAATCTTAAAATAATGGTGTAGCGGGCTGAAGTTCGGGGGACTAAAATTAAGTGGACTGTATCAGCGTGGTTCGAAGGGACCAAAACAAAATTGTGAATGCGGCGTGTGGTTGAACTTTATACTTTTGACAATATATTTTGCGTAAAATGGGTTTAATTCGTTGGCTGACACGAAGAGAGATGAGTTGCTGCAGATCGGGAACAACAAATAAAAACTCATGAAGGCGTGGATAAAGCATAGTACCTTTGAGGAGAGCGGTGTCCCGTATCTCTTGATAATTCGATGATACGGTGGGCTTTGTTGACACTAAATCTATTCACAATATAACAGTTCTGATTTCGTCTCAATCAAGTCATGTGCACCAAACAAAATTCCAACGGTTAAATAAATTTAAGACAAAATTTACGCGAAGGTGACCGCATGCGTTTTCTTCTAGCAACGCGCCATAATGACCAAGTGTCCTGCCTTTAGCGGCTTGCGTCAACAACTGGACGATACGGCGATTTGTGCTACACCAGGTATGTGTCGGAAAAGGAAGACATAGGGGGAGGGAATTTATGTCAGCCAATCTTAACTAACAAAATACATCAACTTAAAAATACAAAAATGCAGATGTGCGCATTGGCGCGACCAATTTGCATACAATGTTTGTTTTCATTATTTTTAATTAAAAAAGAAGATACAAATCGTCGCCGACATTATTTAATTCACTGATTAGATAATATTCAATTCCAAAGCGACAGCATGTCATGATCTTAATTAAAAAACTTCTTTAAAAGTAACGTAAATATTTCTTAAAATTATACGATGAAATATTGAAATGAAATAAATTTTACCTCGTTATATGCTACTGAAGTAAGAGGTAGGTAGTGATATCCGAGAGCACGGTCCCAAATGACGCCCTTGTTCCAGACTTCTACGAGGAGACCCAGGTTGATGTCGTTGATCTCACTGTTGGAAAAAAATAATTGATTGAACACAAAGTTACAAATGCTTGTAAGACAAAATAACGTCAATATTACGTGGAATTAACCGTATAGTGGCAATGTAAGAATATCCACTACCCCATATCATCCCAAAGTTATCATAAGAGGCGAAAGAGCGAAAATGAAACACGAGATGGGCAGCAGCACCCTAATGATAACAACTTAAAATAATAAAAAGCAGCGGTTGCCAATTAGCTTGAAAAGCGTGGCAACTATGGTAAAATTCCCCGACTAGTCAATCTATGAGAGAGGCCTATGTTCAGCAGTGGACTTTTATAGGCTGTAATGGATGGATGGAATATTACGTGAAAGCTCGGGGAATAACCGCTCGTATAAACGTCATTGTACGCTAGCAAACCGATCGTTCCCCATCAGCATCAAAGAAATTGTTAATTACAATTTTAAGTGATGATTTTTTCTTGATGACATTGAAGATTGGAAAACACCATGAAGAGCAATTAAACAAACTTGAGCGATTGCAAAACCTTTGCAGTCGGTATATTTTTGGACTCAAGAAGTTTCTAAATACAGAAAGCAGCTCAAGTGGCTCCCGATCCGATTTCGCAGGAACACTATCCTTTATCTTCTTTTTAACATGTTACATAGTCCGAACTTCCCTTAATACCTTCGTAATCGATTTACCTTTTTTAAATCTCCAGATGCAGTTTGTAGATCTCACCTTAAAACCCTCTTAAAATTCCCATCCTTTAAAGCTCATTCATATTCCCGTTCATTCTCTGTACATGCAGTAAGACTCTGGAATTCACTTCCTCCTCCCATTCGAGAAATCAAAACAGTCACATTATTCAAAAAAACGTGTAAAAGAACATTATTTATCTCTGTCTTCTTTGTAAGTTTCCATATCTTTGATATTTACTATAATTTTTATTATTTATATATATTTAATTAGGCCTATATATATATTTTATCTTGTATGGATATATGTATGTATGTGTATATAATAATAAAGTGTACACCTTATTATCTTTTATTTATCACATATCTTTTTAACTGGCCTACTGGAAGAAATTTCATAATGAGATAAGTAGCGCCCTTGTACAAACTCTTCATTATGTTGTGTCCTTTCCATTGTTTGTGTGTACATAAATTGTTAAATAAATAAATAAGAAACACGCATATCCGAAATATGTTTGAAATATTTCAAAAAAGTCGTAGTGCTGCTTTGCTAGTATTGTTAGACTTAAGTTTATCACATGTAACTCTTCCCTACACTAAAAACCATCTCTCTAGTGAGAAAAGGCCTGTGTACGATAATAAGATGTACTATTAACCTTTATAATAATACTATATTGACGGCTAACCTTTAATTATTATTTTTTGCGGGACAAAATCCGTGGAAGAAACTAGGATATCCAGAAGAAGAATAGCTGACATAGCTCAGCGGATCAGTTAGCTGAAGTGCCAATGGGCCAGCCATGTAACTAGTAAAACCGACAGCCGATGGGCAAGAAAGGTTCTCGAGAGGCAGACTCGCACAAGATGGGGTGATGAACGTGCAGATAGTCAAAGGATGCAGGTGATTCAGGACCATACTTTTGAGCCCATTAATGAGGCCCATGTTCAACAGTGGATTTGTAATGGGCTATGCTGATAATGACCTTTCTTGCTTATCATCCCACAGCGAGAATTCATTACACAACTTTACGCTCTGCCCCGGAATTTTTTTTGCTCAGCATTATCAGGCTGCCTAAATCATATGTAGTTAATGTACAATGTTCTTGGAACTGCTATGGAGCTCGGCGCCTGTTCTTATCTCAACTCTTACCGGCGAAGCCAACGACTACAAAAATAAGGTTGTGAAACGTCATTTTAAAGGACGTTCTCTATTTCAGACCCAAAGATTGAATTGACAACAAGGCAATATATATTTTTTATAGGATAGGGTGACAAAGAAGGACACAGTCCCCCTGATGGTAAATGGTTGCTGTGGCCCATAGACATCTACATCTATCCTCGTTTGCGAATGAAAATGCAGATACGTTGTCACACGTAAGTTCTAAGCTGGAATGCCTCTTTTCCAGTAAAAAGGGTCTCCGTTTCTCTACACTCACCATACGAAATAACGTCAGGAATATAAAATAAGTTAATATACGCGATAAAATCCGTAAAAACCAGTTTTATTTAAATGTGTAGTGTTCGCGTAAATATAAAAAATCATTATAAAGATATTTATTTTCTAAAACATGAGTAAAAATATAAAGGTGTTAAAAACTTTAAACGAGCTACATGTTTTGCCATTTATGGCGTACAAAAATTATACTACATGTTAACTTAATTATACAAGATAAATTAACTAGCCCTACAGATATAATTCTAGATGTGCAACAATTTCAATGGCATCTCCTAAGATTGCATTAGAGAAAATGTCAGAATTCAGACAGACAGAAAATACTTTTATGCATCAATGCCGTTCTTAATCCAATTGTGCATAACCTGTTATTGTCCCGGCGATGGCGTACTGTAACGTCTGATAGTTTGTTAAATAATTTAGGGTTACTGTGAACGAAGTTTGCTATTTCATATATAAATAAGGAGGGCAAGCTTAAAATTTTGTACTCAATAAAATATGGTTTGCTAGCTGCAATTTTAAGACTAAACATAGCTCTGATGCACCTTTTTGGGACTTAAATATAATTTCCCCAGAATGTGATGCCAAACCTCAAGATGGGATCAACATTACCGTGGTAATGCGAGTTTATAGAGCGCATAACCAGAAGAACTAATTCTCTTGTTTAGTTCTTTTGTTTACGCTTTCCAGTTCAGACTTTTATCAATAGTTACACCTACAAATTTGACCCATTTTACTAGTAACGAGACTTTCTATTCTAACCCTCAAGTGTTTACAAATGACAACGTCTCTACATTTTGATACTTAATTAATGATAGATGTAGGTGTATGGGCCACAGCATCCACTTACTATCATGTGGATTTTGTGCTTGTCACCCTTATTCTATAAAAGAGACCTAAAAATACTTTGCAAGTAAATATAATCAAACAGTTACAGTATTAACCCAATCGCGTATAAAGCTACGAAACAGATTCAAAACACACGAGCAACGAAATAGCAAATTTATTGGATTCACATAAAACAAAGCTCAGTTCGCCCCGAAGGAAATATACTACGCAACGGTACAACAGTGGCGCTTTGATGTCAACAAAAATTTAACCCGTTGAACCTGCATATCGTAAAATGGTAGAAAATAAATTCACAAAATATACACATCTTTTAAATTTATTTGCATATGAATATATCTTTGCAATCATATTCACTCGGTTAGTTCAAACGTTGATCGTTTAACTAGTGAGACATTTTTCTTTAGTAGTCCAACAGAATATAAATCATTTTATGAGTTGAAATACGGGGACAAAGCAGTAAAACTGACACCAATTGATTAAATAAAAATGTATTCTATACTATCTTCTTTAAACATATTATCCTCTGTACGTGTGTATGCCAGTGAAATCTTCCTAAACGGCTTCACTGATTTTAATAAAAAAAATTGTGTGTATTTTAGTGGGTCCCTGAATGGTTTTTATTCACAATAGAACCCGGTGAGTGGTGCTGTTGTCAAAATCCAGAAGTAACCCTTGCGAAGCCTTGGCGAAGTTTACAAATTATAGTTAAGGTTTGGCTCGTGTGACCCCTTATTCCTATAATCCCTTTCAACGTTACCAAAATCATCTTAATTACCACCCTTCACAAGTCGACTTCTGAACACAGGCCTCCCACAAGCGGCAGAGCACAGTCTGTAACGACTTGCAACCTACAACTTCCAACATCTCTTAACAAATCGTCTCTTTTCTTTTGGGGACCGTCCTACACTCTTATCCATCGGTTGTCGATTCTTCGAGCTTTACGACCGCCCTGATGCCACTTCAGCTTACTGATACATTGCGCTGTGTCGGTTACTCTAATTCTACTGCGGATATCTTCATTACAAAGTATTTCACGCAGAAAACTCTGAATATAGCCTCTCCATAGTTCGCTAAGTGACCTTGAGCTTCCTCATACGGCTAGTAGAGTAAGATGACCTTTTTTTTTATAGGATCGGGTGACAAACGAGCACACAATCCACCTAATGGTAAGTGGTTACTGTGACCCATAGACATCTACATCTATCCTCAATAAAGACTCAAGATGCAGATGCGTTGTCAGCCGTGAGGACTAAGATGGAATGCCTCTTTGCCAGTAAAAAGGATCTCCGTTTCTCTACACTCACCATACGAAACACAGCAGCGTTAAGCTGCTATTTTACGCTGTTTTTCTGTGAGAGCGTGGTCCTTCCCCGGTCGAGCCGATCCATTCGTGCTACAACCATAATATAGCTGCAGCATGGCTCTACCACGTATAAGACCTCAGATTAATGTCATCACTTGCAACAAGCATTGGTTGTACACTCTTTTTCCAATTCTCTATTTTCAAGTTTTGAGGCGCCCTCATAGAGCAACACAGGCCGCCGGCCGACCGTATTGCTTTACGAGTATAGGAATTACATATTATTATATCAAAACGTCACATGTTAATGTTAACAATTATTGTAGAGTTAACTTCCCTAAGTATCTGGTTTCCTAAGATTGCGGTGCCGCTACATGACGGTCGTAATAAAGCGGTGAATTACGTCACTGTTGTGCATACGTTATGGCCTAAGTGATTAATCAGAGCACTATTTATAATGCCATGGCAATATGAACAATAAAAATTCAAATCGGGCTATATAATTAAAACTGTTTAAACTTCAAATTGAAAAACTAATAATATCGTAATATTATATTTTATCCTTATTCACAGAATAAGGCTGTGTTTCGTATGGTGAGTGTAGAGAATCGGAGACCTTTTTTACTAGAAACGGGGTGAATGCCTTAGTCTTTATTGGTGACAACGCATCTGCATTTTGATTCTTAATTGAGGATAGATGTAGATAACTATGGTCCATTACCATCAGGTAGACTGTGTGCTCGCTTGTCAACCTTATTATATATACAGAAAAACAACATTACCTACCTTACTTTACTTCTATTTGTTGACGGCATAAATGCTAAACTATTTATATAGCTAGCAATTTGCGATCAGCCGCAGCGTCTATTTCACCCGAGGATGCCTTGTTTAGTGGCGAAACACTTATCGTATTATCGTTCTATCGATGGTGGTGTGTCTTTCCTATTTGTAGATGTAGTGGTGTTGGGATTAGTGATGACGGTGGAGGCGGGCTCCCCCAATTGCTCTTTAAACTAGGTAGGTTTTATCACACAGATCTTGGCTAATTAATTTTTAACATCTTTAATATAATGGATTTCCACAAAGTAACACCTGGTTCTACTAATAATAATCTTCTTTGCGTCAAGCTGTCAGACAAGTGCTTATGTCTCACAGCTTGTTCCTGTGACGAAGTTATCCTTAGGAAACCCAATTTCAGCTTCTATATAATATCTCTATATATAAAAATCAACTGCTGTCCGTTAGTCTCTCAAAAACGCGAAAACGGCTAGATCGATTTTGATATTTTTTTATCCCTGTATGGTTTACATTCACAATTAGGTCCAGTAGGTGGCGCTATTATCAATATCCAAAAATCACCCCTGCGAAGCCGGGGCGGATTAAATAAATATATCAATGAGCCACACAAGTCTTGCAAAATCGAACACAAAGCGAAAAACAGATTATTGTTACTTAGTAATATTGTCTCTCGTAAAAGTGAATTATCTTTCAAGTGATTTCTACAGTCATCAATCGCGTGTGCGATAGAAATAACTTAAGGGTTCCGATCCCTTTCTCAAAGTCCCATTGACATTGCGTAAATAAAATGTAACACATTGGTGTTTGGTGACAGAAATGGGCAAGAGGGTGGCAATAACTTAAAGTAACACCTAAGCAAAAAGAAGCCTCGTCACCAAGTGAATTACTGCTATGGAAGTGAACTGTTAAACAGATTGATGATGATGATGAGGGGAATAATAATATAGTTATAATTCCATTGACGCAAGTGATTGCCAATTTAAAATAAATTACTTGTCAGACTAGTAGCGTAACACGTTCCGACCTCGTTTGTTAGGTAATATTTTAACTAGTCAGTAAATTCATTTTCGCTTGCGGGATTTATCAATTGCCTCCGTGTTAATATAAATTTGAAAATACACTTCACATGTTGATCTTTTTATTAAATGTACAGTTCAGAAATAAAAATTGCCAACCAAAGAAATGTTCAAACAACTGAAATTAAAAATCAAAAAAACCGAAACAAAAAGAGCTGATGATCTGCAAACAATTGAACAGATTTTCTTGAAACATATCTAACAATACTCTCGATTAAGACCTTTCAATAAAAAAAACTTAATCAAAATCGGTTCATTCGTTCAGATGTTATGATGCCACAGACAGACACACAGATATACAAATACACACTACAAACATATAACATCCCTTTGTTTTCGTTGGGGGTTAAAATACCATGTGGTTCTGGCGTAAGAGACATATCACCCCAATTCATCTTCTCCAATCCATTCTCCTCCACCTTTATCAGCCTATGGTATCGCGATTCTATTCATGGTAGCCTAAGAAAGATCTAATTGCTTTCGACAAACAGCATTGTAAGTATCACGATTACGCTTGCCGTGAAATACTTAGACCTGCAAAAGGCAACAGCGTCTAAAGTGCACGAAGCCGGGTACTGCGATCGTCAATCCCAGACAGTCGTAACAATTGAGAAGAATTTCTTCAACGGATGTGACAACAGTGGACTAACGGCCTGAACGAGCACATAGTCCACCAGATGGTAAATGGATGCTGTGGCCCATAAACATCTACATTTGAGTTGATTAACAAATTTTTTTATGTTATTTATTATGGTAATTTATGTGCACAAAATAAAAACGTGGTTTTAGTTCAATTCTAAGTCCACTGTTTCTCTTAGAAATAAGGCTCTAAATACTAGTGTTCTTTTCATAATCGCTTAAATCACAATGTCATTTTAAATCAAACTTGCCAAAGCCCTTTCAACCAATGACAGACTGCTCTGTTCAGTGTCAATGCCTGCCATTGTTGTCATGAGTTCACGGCGTGCGTATCGTCCGCTTAGAATTTTATTATATTATGGAAGATAAAATAAGTGTCATGAGACCTGCATTGGCTAAAAAGAAGGCGAAGTTAATAGAAAAGGAAAAACGGAAAATATAGCAGCAGGATTTGTAAGTGTCTTTGTTTGATGTTGTATTTTTTAAGTAGGGCTATAGTCACGTGGTTATGTATACCGATCATAAACAGAGGCGGACTCCGATGGACTCGATAATTAATATTTTTGTATGTGCTTCAGTACTGAGATCATCACTATTTGTTTTATCTATTCATAACCATATCGATTGTTTTATTAGATTATTCCCTTTACCTATGGAAGTAAGCATAGTCTACTACATGCGTGTTAGATTATTATAGATAGTAGGATGGGTAGGTAATTTAATAACTGGTTTATACGGTAGGTAATATTTAACGGAACGAGGAAACGAATGGAGGCCCAATTCCCCCCCCCCCCCCTATCAACATGGTAGCGGAATTACACCAAAAGACTACCCCAGGAGCGTACCAGTACCCCTGCAGAACCCCTCGCTGAGCATGCTCAAGCTGCCCCGCGTATTCTGGAGGGGGGGGGGAGCAAAATTCCGCTCAAAAACATAACTACTCGGGGCAAACTGAGCAACAATACCAAGGCGACCCCTGCCACGCTATCAGTGAATTTCTGCAACATCAGGGGACTTCACTCTAACCTAAACGCCGTCCACTACCATCTCGAGACGGCAAAGCCGGCCTTGCTCTTTCTGACCGAGACGCGGGTTTCCTCTCCGGCTGATATTTCGTATCTCTCCTACCCGGGGTACAAATTGGAGCACTCCTTTGTGCCTCGGGCTGGAGTTTGCGTGTATGTCAGAGAGGACATCTGTTCTCGACGCCTCGGCAGTCTTGAAGGTTCAGACCTGTCCATCCTTTGGCTACGTGTAGACAGCGACGACCATCCGCGCGTCTACGGGTGCCTCTATAGGCCCCATAGCGGTAATGCTGAAACAGACAGACTCATCGACCACGTCCAAATGGCTACAGATTCCTTGCTAGAACAGGTCCCATCCGCAGAGATCGTGATCCTTGGCGATTTTAACGCCCACCACGCCAAATGGCTTGGTTCACGTTTAACCGATCATGCGGGGAGATCTGTTATGACTTTGCCTTGGCATATGGTCTGACACAACTGGTTACTTCGCCTACGCGGATTCCAGAGGTGGAAGATCGTACACCTTCACTGTTGGACCTTCTGCTGACCTCTCATCCGGACGGATATCAGGTTTCCGTCGATGCCCCTCTCGACTCTTCGGACCATTGTCTGACCCGGAGTATGGTGCCACTCACGCTCTCTTCGTGGTTGCGTTCTGCAGGTTGCCGCCGTGTTTGGCATTACAGGTTGGCGGATTGGGACGGAATGCGGTCTTTGTAAATTTGAAAAGCAGTTTTGCTTCTCGCCGGATGATCCCAGCGCTATTGCTGACTCTGTCACTGATGTGGTGCTACAGGGAATGGAACTATTTATTCCATCATCTGTGGTACCCATCGGGAGCAGATCTCAGCCTTGGTTTGGTCACTCCTGTAAGACTGCATTACGCAGTAAGCAGGAGTGTTATCAAGCCTGGGCTGCGGCATCGGTGACTCGGGATGTAAACACCAGCACACTTAAAAAGAAGTATAACTTCGTCTCCAGGTCCTTCAAAAGAGTTATTGCCAAGGCAAAGTCAGAGCACATAGGCAGAATTGGCGAGAAACTAGTTCGTCTTCCTTCGGGAACTCCGGTCTCTCGCCAAAGCTGTCCAAGGGAAATTCTGTAAGCCAGCCCTACCATCTCTACACAGGGAGGACCACTCACTGACCCAAGCCGCAAAAGACAAAGCCGACCTTTTAGGCTCCCTTTTTGTATCCAACTCGACTCTTGATGACGGGGGGAAAACACCGCCGACCATCCCGCGGTGTGAGTGCACCATGCCGGATGTGCTGTTCTCACAGCGCTCGGTTCGCAAAGCACTTCTCTCCCTGGACATCCAGAAGTCGAGTGGGCCTGACGGAATCCCCCCAATTGTGTTGAGGACGTGTGCTCCGGAGTTGGCACCGGTCCTAACGCGTCTTTTCCGGTACTCCTACTCCCAAGGCGTAGTCCCGAATTCATGGAAGACAGCTTTTGTCCACCCGATCCCTAAAAAAGACGACCGCTCAGACCCGTCCAACTATAGATCTATCGAGATCACCTTCTTGTTCTCCAAAATAATGGAATCTATTATTAATTGCCAGCTTATCCGGTACCTTGAGGATCACCAGCTGATTAGTGACCGCCAATACGGTTTTCGTCGGGGTCAATCAGCTGGTGATCTTCTCTTCTACCTGAGCCATAGATGGGCGGAGGCAGTAGAGTCCAAGGGGGAGGCATTGGCCGTTAGTTTGGACATTGCGAAGGCCTTCGATCGGGTTTGGCACAAAGCGCTTCTTTCGAAGCTCTCTTCCTATGGGCTTCCCGAGAAATTGTGCAATTGGATCACCAGCTTCCTTGCAGATCGGAGCATCAAGGTTGTTGTAGACGATGCATGCTCTGACTACAAGCCTTTTAACGCTGGTGTTCCACAAGGCTGTGTGCTATCACCAACGCTGTTTCTTCTGCATATCAATGATATGTTGCTAACTGGTAACATTCATTGCTATGCGGATGACAGCACTGGTGATACTTTATACACCGGCCGTGCCAATATTTCTCGGGAAAACGTCGCCGAGTACCGGAACAAACTTGTGTCTGAAGTCGAGTCGTTGCTGAACAAAGTCTCGGATTGGGGGCGACTAAATCTAGTCCAGTTTAATCCTCAGAAGACACAAGTTTGCGCGTTTACCGCTAAAAAGAACCCCTTTGTCGTATCTCCTCAGTTTCAAGGCACTCCCCTTCTTGTCTCAGCCAGTATCGGAATCCTCAGAGTCGACATATCGAGTGACGTGCAGTTTCGTGGTCACTTGGAAGAGAAGGCCAGATTAGCCTCTGAAAAGCTTGGCGTGCTCAGCAGAGCGGGACAGTATTTCATGCCAGCACACCGCCTGCAACTTTACAAGGCGCAGGTTCGGCCTCACATGGAATACTGTTCCCATATCTGGGCAGGGGCTCCCCAGTGTCAGCACCTTCCACTTGACCGTATCTAGCGCAGAGTGGCTGGAATCGTCGACGACAGAGTCCTTTCCGATCGACTCAATTCATTGGCACTGCGAAGTGATGTTGCATCCCTTTGCATTTTCTTTCGCATCTACCATGGGTAGTGCTCTGAGGAATTGTTCGGATTAATGCCAGCCGCCAAATTTCACGAACGCACATCGTGGCAGACCTCCCGATACCATCCACACCATGTTGATGATTGGCGGTCTACCACTGTGCGATTTAGAAGATGTTTTCTTCTTCGCACGACTTCCTTGTGGAATCGATTACCATCAGCGATTTTTCCGGACCGATACGACTTAGGGACCTTCAAAAAAGAGCGTACTCATTTTTAAAAGGCCAGCAACGCATCTGCAATTCCCTCCCTGGTGTTGCAGTTGTTCATGGGCGGCGGTAGTCACTTACCATCAGGTGAGCCGCATGCTCGTTTGCCCTCTCTCCTATAAAAAAAACTATTTTACCACAAAACGAGATTGTTCGTACTTACGATTTAAATTAAGTTATTATCATGTTATCTACTTCCGGTTCTTGGCTCACTAGCTTAACGAACAATTAAGGGCTGACTAAATATTTAAGTAAGACACAAACTTACTTTAAATCGTAAGTACAAACAATCACGTTTTGTGGGCAAGTAGTTAATTAAAATATATTAAGTACCTTACAAACCAGTTATTAAATTACCTACACATTATCTTTAAAAATCTACCCCGCCGTATGACATGTGTATGCCTGTTTACTTCGCGCATATTGTGCTTTATAAATTATATGTATACTTATAATTAAAAACATCCTACTTTCAAGTACTCAGCAAAAGCCTTACCGGAAAAACCCGAGTGTCAACACAACAAAAAGAGTGTACGAGTATACAAATGTGAAACGCTAACGTCAAATGATATTTTTTACTTTCATAAAATGTTTTACAGTTAACCTAACAAAATTAGTCAGGTTACTTATTTTTTGCAAAAGTTACTCTTAGGACCAGTTAAAACAAAACGCCCGAGAAATAATACACGAAACAGGCGTGATTATTCAAAACAATATTTTATCTGTAAGTACAAGAATAAAGAAAAAGTCCCGGCCTGTCTAGCTACATTTTGTGTAATTTTAAAAATTAAACAGGGTCGCATAAAAGGCGTGTCGAATAGATATGCAGCCACAGGAGGCATCCCATCAGAAAAACGTAGAGGAGATAGAAAGCATGATGCTTTCCGTTCTAAGAAGCCGTACAGAAATTTATAATGAAATTTCATTCGTTGGAAAGCCATTATTGTATTGTATTCAATACCTCCTTTAATATTGGGATTGGGTCTCCACGGCAAGACGTCTATTCGGACTGCTTGTGTTGTGAGTGAAATTGAAAAACAAAAATTGCGTACCCAGTATAGGGTACAGAAAATAAGGGCAAAACGCTTTTTCAGCAAATGGAGAGATAACCATGATTTGCTAATTCTGTCATTTGATTATCAGAAAAATTTGCCTCTACAACTTTACGATTGTAGAAGGTAATTCTTACGCTAGCCTCACCAAAATAACGTTTATTCATATGTGTGGACAAAAGATGTGGCATCAAAAGTTGCCAACGAAATTGCGTCTTGTTTATATCATTGCCTGAATCATTCAAATCTTGATAGCAAAACGAAGATAAGGCTTGTGGCTGACGGTTGCGGTGGTCAAAATAAAATTCGATATTGCTTGGAATGGTCGCTAAGTGGCTGCATGATACACAACATAGTATAGACCAGATGGATATAGTCTTTTCCGTTACAGGGCATAGTTTTATTTCACCAGATCGGGTGTTTGCTATGACAGAAAAAAAAAATAAGACGATTAGAAACTATAACAAATCCTGAAACTTAGATTGATATTATGGGTTTTAATGCCACAATCCGAAGTTTAGTTACTGAAGTACCAATTTTCGATCGGAATTCTGCATGTCCAGATGTTATAATAATTTAAAATTAAAAATTTTGTACAACGGACTTCAATATAAACTATTAAGAATAACTCAAAAAATATTGGTCAAACCTTGATCAAATTTATATGGGACTACATGAGAAGCACAAGCTTTAAAAAAAAGAATCATCGAAATCGGTTCACCCAGTAAAAAGTTATGAGCAAATAAAAAAATATTTCATAACGTAAGCTTCATCTGCCTGATGATACTTTAAATTTTGTATAATTAATAATAATTAAATGCCAGTACATCATTAAATGATAATTTTTATTTGTTTATAATTTCCATTTTTCATTTTCGTAGGATAGATCCCGAGTACGTCCCTTTATTAGTCAGTTGCATCAAACCAGCCTAAGTTACATTTGGTTTTTTTTCATTATCGCTTAAGTCCAGTGACTGTTCATTTACAACGAACCTAAACCCATGGTGTTAGGATCAAAGTTGCTTAAGTCCAAAATAAAAGCCTGTTTATTTTATCACGTTAACCGTGGCACCAATTCATCTATACTTTCCATTACTGCACTACGGGGCGTTTTGAACCTAGTCCTACCTACACCTAAACCTAAGCCAGACATTATGGCGGCACTGGGCTTGTTAAACCCCGCCGCCCTTAGAAGACATCGTTTTTTTGGCGTCAAATAAAATATGGATTTTTGTAATTATCATTATTAACAATGAATTGATACACCTAAATCTGCCGCAGCCTGTAGTTGTGCTAATTAGTTTGGAATCTGTAGGTAAAATAAAATGTGGGATCTTATACGCCCCGTACCGCACTGAATAAGGGCAGTTTTTCATTTAGTTTAGTGATGGGAAATAAAAATATCGGTAAACTTTATTTTAATTGTATATATTACAAAAAAAAGATAAGTAGTACCCAATTTTCAAGTGCGGCTTTGGCTTATAAGAGAAAAAAAGGTATGTATGTTTAAAAATATCTTAATATTTAGACTTAAGTCCTTAATAACAGAGAAGTTATGACTTGCATATTTCCTGCTAGTACAGTTTATTTTGTGAAACATATGGGTGGTTTTCATTAAAACAGGTGAAACAATAATATTTTTTGCACGGGGTGCATTCTGTGGGAATTTTCTTTACTTTTTGTGAGCCTGACGACTTGGCAAGAAGGTACAGTTAAGTTTTAACATAACATCCGACACCTCTCCTGTTCTTTTAACCCTTTTCAAGATGTTGTGTTTTGTTTGTTGTGGGTTCTGAAAAGGCATAATGAATATGTTGTGTTTGTGTGTGTATTTTTCAAGCATATATGTTGAAAAGTTCTATACTACTAGGAGATAAAGGCGTATTTATATCGTAACTATTGTAAATATTAGCTGGCGCTGGAGCAGAAGAATAAATTGCAAAAATATGGTTCTATATGGACGATATACAGTACCCGTCTCAGTGATATCATACAGAACCTAAGCACTCATTTGCCACCCGTATCTTCGTCGTCACTGTCTTTTAAATCTTACTTTTAACGGCAACGTTTCGAAATACTCGTATCATGGCGTGGGCAGTCTCGAATGCGATGCACAACACTAGTCTCGTGAAGCTAGCGCAGGGTGCGTTACGAGGTATACGGGGATACACGGTTTTCCTAACCTTGTTCCGCATTGTATTAAAATTGTATTTATAGAGTGTGGCACAAGGTTTAAGAAACCTGGTATTAAAGTAGGTATACCACAGAACTCGGGATCAATAGCACATCTCAGATATATATTTATCTCTTTCCTAATCTGAACCAAGTAGAAATTACGCCTTCCGCACGACAAAGAAGTTTATGTTTTTCCTTGCCGCACCACAGGCGAGACATGGGCAAGGTGTTTTAGACCCTCTTTCTAAATAGAACGCACTGAACGTGTTAATGTCTGATTGGTGTTTTAACTTTTTTGTCACAGTATTGCCAGTGCATATTATTTCATTAGTGTTGTCAGTACTGTACTTCATTTTAAGGTATAATTTAAGCCAGACAAGAGAAACATTGTTATCCCAAAAGTAATTTAACCGTGACTTAGGCATGTTAGATATGTATTGACTCATTTATCTTGGATTAAAAATCAAAACGCAGATGCGTTGTCACCCTTGAGGACTAAGATGGAATGCCTGATTTCCAGTAAAAAGGGTCTTCGGTTCTCTACACTCACCATACGAAACATTAAGCTGCTATTTTACGCTGGTGTTCTGTGAGAGCGTGGTCTTAACCTATTCAAGCAGACCCATTCGTGCCACAACCATAATATTGCTGCACCGTGGCTCTACCACGTATAACCACGTAGATATAAACAATAAGTTGTAAGCAACAGAAGTGTTAGTTGCTTTTTAGCATTCATTAGGCAGGCCTATGTTCAGCAGTAGACTTGTGGAGAGCTGTAATGTTGATGATAATGATATAAAGAATAATACACTAATACGTAGAAAGCATTGGTTGATTTGCCGTCAAAGTTTTAATTGTCTGTTTTTTATCCCTTTTTTCAATAAATGAAACAAATTTACAGTCACATTCATTCAAGTCAAATTTACAGTACACAATATAAGTGTCTCCCGCAGTTAATGAACACCTGCAGCTAATTTCAAACAAGGAGGGCTACAGATGTGAAGTAACCTTTGAGCACTAAGATGAAATATCTCACAACCTGTAATTGTACTACCTCTCTATATCCTTCACAAACACAACAGCGAAAGCAGTGTTAGCTGGCAGAACAAACATATAAGAGGATGGTACCTACATAGGCAGACTACTAGGCAGAAAGAAGTCCTACCTAGATACATCAACAATATACATTATGTATTTCGATGACACTTATCTCTATCTTCCGACTAAGCTATCATGATTAAGGTTACCAATACAGCTGTAGCCGGTGGAAGGAAAAGGCGAGATCTCCCGCCCGGCAGTGTTCTGCCCGGGAAGCGGCCAACACTCCGATTGGTAGTTCGAAGCTATTCTATATATGCTGCATTAATTTCGGAACTTTGTTAGCGCAATTTAGGCTTCGATGTGTTTCGCTTGTGGCGCGACGACAGCGCCGCCACACAACCACTAGTAAGGGAGATTGAACCAACTTTTTCTTAAAATGCCTACGTCACCTGTTGTGGTCTAACCTGTTGATTGACATACTCGTACAGGCTCCAAAATTTCACTAAACATGCTAAATAGTATTACCAACCCACTAACCCACTTGCCCAGAATGGTGAATATGCGCAAAACTTCCAGGTAATGCATGTCAGCTAGAGCTTTATTAGAAAGGTCCACGTCCAGCAATAAACTTAAACAATGGAATATTGTTACATTTAAGCAATAAAGTATTGATAACCAGTAGTTAATAGAATCGAAATTAGATAATGTTAATGCGATTATCCTCATTACATAGTAGTTGGTAGATATAAGCGATATTTTGCGAAAATCGTTTTCGTAAATGTTCATCAAATCGGCGAACCCTAATATCCGTATTTTATGTAGGGACGGCCGTGACTTATAGTAATACGACATTTTTCTAATGTACGGATTTTCTGTTAGCCGTATACGACTCGACATTTCATTGACCATTTATCATTTATCAAAGTTACATGAGTATCCTCAATTAAGTTTATAAAATATAGTATAATTCGAAACACGCGACAAAACTGAGGTTGCATCATGCTGTGTTTATGAAATCACATGCTTCAAATTAAATAAGCTCCTAAAATAAAAATACGATTTCATTTCATTAAAAATATGTCATGACCTAACACAAAATTGAACTTTATTTTTAACAAAAAAATGTGAGTGCCGTGGCACACGTATTATATTATTGATTAACAAATACAAATACATGAATTACTAGCGTCTATTAAAATGTAGCGTCATTAAAAATAATATTTCTTTCATGGCAAGATAATAAAAAGTGCGAGGGAGGTGGATATTATTCCAACTCGCTCGAACTATAAAGGAGGTAGTGACGGAAAAATCTTACTTTTTCCCGCCTAGCCCCCATCCATCAAATTCATACTATTTATAACTCCGTTCCAATAAACATCTATCCCCCAGCATTATACGTCAATACTACTAGTATTATTGATTATTATTAATTTTTTTTTTGAAATAACAATATTAATAAAGAATTATCACCACCTAGATACATCATACATACAAATGTTGAATAAAAAATGCAAAGGAAATACCTGCCAATGAAATCAAACAAATAATAGAATACGACATGAATATTGTAAGGTAAACGATAGTGATACACGCTTGAATCGTTTATATTGTTTTATTCCCTGCAAAGAACGTCCACGTTACAATTGATATCCCTGCTTTGCGATGCGATGCGGGGCTTTGTGGAACAAAACATTATGGACTCTCTATTGCTATTAACAACTACCGTGTCCACTGTCATCCGAAGGCTTTGGCTTACTTTTACATCGTTTTAAAGACATTAACAAATCCTCTACATAAAACAGGCTATAGTTATTATAACTCGTTACGGAAATATTTTTTTGCATTTACAGAATAGAAAGCACTCAATTAATCTTTTAATTTAATAAATAAAACCAATTTTACGAATTTTATTGCGTTTAATTTTAAAAAACACCTCAGTCCTCCCGTGACCATGGGTACTGTAAAGCATCCGAAACGTCGAGAATTAAAATTTTTAAATAAACGTGATAGAATCCGTAAAATTAGTTCCATTAAATGTGTAGTATTTGCGTAAATATAAGAAATCATTATCTTTTAATCTACCTCAATTAATATTAAATTTGAAGAAAATAAGACTGGATATAGTATAAATGTACAATTTCATTAGTAAAATTTAATGATAGAGATTTTTATAATGATTATCGGTCTTTTTGATTATGCCTGTTTTAGTTTTATTTCTTTTTCTTTAAGATATTGGCGGTCCTATTTGACTCTACATGTGGATCTCTTCCACGCAATCAATGTTAATATATCAATTACATCATGAAAGGTATAAACAATAGCAGGTTCTGAAAGTCTTATCGCCTAAGTTTTCATTAGCTATGAATTTGTAACAAGTTAAAATTTACGTTAGTGACTAAAAAAATACTTTTCATTCGTAATACCAGCACCGATAAAATTCTTAATGTAAGAAACTAAACTGACAGCTTAAATACATTCTGCTGATCACAAGATATAAGGCATCGTTTCTTAGAGCGTGCCGCGCTGACCTAAGGTATGTTGGTGGGCTTCGCATCATAACCTTAAAGTATTTGTTACTATTTTGCTGACTTCAATAAAACAGAAAGTTCTCAATTCCACAGTATACTTTTGTGTGTATGTTGTTACGTAATATCTTCTTCAATTGTGAACCGATTTTGTTGATTATTTTTATTAAATAGGTTAAACTTCAGGGTTTTTTTTATATAAATTTGGAAAAAAATCCATCCTTAAGGGTGGTACCTAAAATTATGGATAAATTTTAATGTAACTATTTAGATGACGTTTGTGTTTGTAACCTGTGTATATGTGTGTGTTCACTCAAAAGGCTCAAGAATATTAAACTTTGAATAAAAATTAAAATCCGGTTTCAAAGATTTGTAAAGAATAAAATAATTTGACATAAGTATGTACTAAAGTCAGGACATTAATTTTTTATACACTTTGTACTTGAAATAATTTTATTCCTTTAAGTTTCTTGTAGTCGGCTTTTACTTGCTTTTATTAAATGTTTAATATTTAGTTTTACAGGTTGTCTTTTATCGTAATGTACATGAAGAAAAATTTAATCTGTGGTGCCATCTCGGATTGCTATCACACTATCAATTTTTATCAAAGCTCTCACCCACTACTTTAATAATTTACGTGTAAGGCGATAAAGGAGAATAATATTATTTTTTGAAAGATTATTCTTTCATAATATCAAAGAGTATTTTACAGCGAAAAAGAGACTTAACATAACATCCTTTTCGAATTGCTCAAGCATGCATTGCTTGGCTGGCCCGTGGTGTACGGCCGGCCCGAGGTGGTCACTCCGAGTGGGCTTGGCGAGCCCACTTTGGATGTGTGTCGGTGGGCTGCTGCGAGAGGGGTGTCCTCTCCCCCTACCGCTGCAGCCGAGGTGGAGTCGCGGAGGAAGAGGAGTGTTGGTATGGCGATGCGCCACTTGCCCTATCCTCCGCGACTCAGACGGGGCCGCACCGTTAAATGATGCGGTGGTGGTGGGGCTGTGGGGGGGAGAGGAGTGTCGATATTGCGAGGCGCCGTTCTCCATACCCTCCACAGCCGAATCTTGGTTGGCGGCGGAGACATAGACCAGATCCGCCACTGGGGTCAGGAAGGCTGGTGCTTCTGAGTACTAGTTTATCCTGGCCCCATGGCCTTCGCACATCGGACACGGAGGCGTCTGTTGCGCATGTTAAGTTGGAGGCCGAGGAGGAGGGCGCGCCATGTGTTCTGGTGCGCCTTACCTGAGAAGGAGATGGGGGAGAAGTACTCCTGTCCTGAGGAGAGGCCGCCATGGGGCGACCAGCACAGGTGGGGCCGCGGATGTGTGCGAAAGCGTTCCCGTGGCTCTGCCAATATGCGACGAGGGTGGAACACCATGGGGTTTTAATCGGTGCGAGTCCGACATAACCCGTCCTTGCCCTCGCGAGGCGGGTATGCGTAGGTATTTCTCCATGTAAAAAAAAAGATTCCCTCGCGATGTTTTCCAATCCAAATGAGCACGAACGTGAAGTAAAGTAAAAGTGTAGTGCACGAGTAGTAAACCAAACAATTAGATTGTAATCAATAATAATTACCGCCTCCAAACAACATTTCATTGCAACTAAGCATCAATGAATATTTTATTGTAATTAAACATTTACTAGTGCTGATGGGAAACGACGTATTTTTTTTTTGCTCGCATACTATAAATCTTTAAGGCGCGGGTTTTTCCCTGTACTAACACACAGCTATACTTATTGCAGGTCAACGCAGCGGACTAATTGCCCCATAACCCTCTTTGAAATGGAAGGAGCTCTATGCTCCGTAATGTATAATAAATAAATAAAAATTATTCATAAACACGGTCTTACAAATACATATAAATATATGGTTATTATAATATGGTTGACTACTTCTTTTTCACTTGGAAGAAGTTCTGGAGCCTCAAAGAAATTCTAAAAAGCTACTTGCCCATAAGGCTAAAAAGCAAAGTCTTTAACAACTGTCTACTTCCCTCACTAACATACGCCTGTCAAACATGGAAATTTACTAGAAAAATAAAAAATAAGATCATAACAAGTCAAAGAAATACTAAAAAAAATACTTTCATTATGCATTGTTATAATTGTCTAAGACAACTACTAGAAGTAAGAAGATAAATTATCTTGTTGTATATTATTCTATTACATACCTATCTATCAAAATTAAGTATATTCCTTACTAAATAAACGTTATATTCCTAACTATTAAAAGTAATATATACCAAAATACTAAGTTTTTGTAACACTGGATTAATTAATTTTTTGCATGCACACTGTTTTAAAATTGTAAATCTCTACTTTTTTTTATTTATTTTTTTTTAAAAAAAATTCTAATCATGTCATGTCATTAAACATTACTAATATTCCCTTTAACCACTTCTGGTAAGCTTAAAATGCTTGTGTTAGAAGCGGTTCACGACAGTAGTCGAATGGCGGATTCGAACCCACGACCTTTCGAGTTCGCGGTCCGCGTCCTACCATTAGGCTACTGACGCATCATTTTACTTTACATACTTTGAAGCAAGAAATAAAAGGCTTTTTTATTTTTTTTTTTTATTTATTTACTTCTTTTTGACGCAATATGTGCCTGTATCAGAAGCCCAGTAAAAAAAAGTTCCTATCATATAATTTACTAAAGCAAAAAATCGCTTATACTAAAATTAACGCTTAGCTTAAACAACATAATTAAAAAAATACAATTGGAAAGTAAAAATAGTGTGTGTAGTGCGTGTGTATGTAGTGAATGTGTAGTGTGTGTAGTATGTGTGTAGTGCGTGTGCGTGTAATGTGTGTTGTGTGAAAATTTTCATGCGTTTCCCCTCTGCACTCTGCATTGTTTTAACATTTCATTATATTACATTACGACAGTTCTAAATGTCATAGCTTAAAACTACTTTTTTACGGATTTTATCGCGTCCAATTAACTTATTTTATATTTCCGACGTTTCGGTTGCTTTCCAGCAACCATGGTCACGGGGGACTGAGGTGACTAACGTCCCGATGTCAGAGTTAACCCGGAGTACCTTCAGCTTTTTAATTATTAATTTTGGTCCGATCTACGCAGAACTACTAACTACTACTACTACTGTGTCTTGAAGTCTTGCAGTGGTATGCTTGGGATTAGTTTTAATCTTATGAATTACAGGATCCCAAGCAGGTGGTAGTACCCAACCTCCCTCTCTATTGAAATTAGGATGTTTTTTTAATTTCAATAGCCTCACGTATTATCCTTGGCAGGAATCGATGTTCTTTCGCGAGAATTTGTGGTTTATCAAATCTAATATAATGGCGGGGGCCGTCTAGTATATGATCACAAACTGCAGACTTCCCGGAACGTTGGTGCTTCACGTCAGCTATGTGTTCTTTTACGCGGGTTTTTATTGATCGTTTTGTTTGCCCTATATATGAGAAAAAAAATGTCGGGAATATAAAATAAGTTAAATGGACGCGATAAAATCCGTAAAAGGTAGTTTTATTCAATGTGTAGTGTTTGCGTAAATATAAGAAATAATTTCATAGCTCAAGTTTCTTTATATTACTCAAACATTCTAGGAATATTTTTGCATCTTAGAAGCGTTTATATTTGTTACGAACGGGAATCGAACCAGCGATGCCCATCGCAAACGCTTAGTCACTGCAATACGAAGCTATCATATTTATGATAAATGAATATTTAAGCCCGAACACAATTTATAAAATAAATTATTTTTCTTGTGCAAGTCTTCTAAAGAACGAACAAAACAATACTTACAATAGAAAGTCTTGTTCCCAACATGGCGTCGGACCCTTCACTGTCACCGTCGTCGACTTGACATTTTGTAGTTTTAGTGTCACGTACGTGTTGAATTGTGTAGCTGCAAGCAACAATATACCATAAGTACAAGACAAGAAAGTTTTAAATATAAAGTATCTTGGATAACCTTTTTAAAATGAGTCGATGTATGAAAATAGAATTTTCTTTAAACAATGCTATGTACGCTATTTTTTGAAAATAATAAGTCTTTATAAATATTTTAGCGTATAATTAAGTAAATAATATGTATTAGAGGATTATTTTACGCTGCGACGGCACTATAATATTAATACGCGAGTGTTGTTAGAGGCGACAGAAGAAAACTGGACCGAGAGATAGCAGCACAATCTTTTTCAAAATTCTTTTTCAAAACTAATTTTTTAACATCAGGAAAATTTGCTAACAACTGCGGTTGCCAACCTGCTTGCCAAACGTGACAATTGTGGCAAATACCCTCTATGATAATCTAAGTTAAGCAGTTCGGCGTTAGTGAACATATAATATACATTTTCGACATAAGCCGCATATATCTTCTTATACAGTTGAATTTCACAAAATTATATCCAGGTGTTACTATAGTCGCTCGATCAGTCGCCAAAAAGTAACTGTGCTAAGATCTATATAACGGCAGTCATATATTACAGCTCCATGTAATGCATAACATTTAATTCTAACCTAAAATATAATTAAGGGGACTTACCTTGTATACCAACATAACGCGCCTTTTTTACTGAAACAAAACAGAAATATGTAATTAGTAAATAGTTGATATTTTACATAAAAAAATTCGTAAAAATATGTCCCACGCGATAAGTTCTTGCAAGCAAAAATACATTATATATTATTTTAAGCACTTAAACTTCACATGGTACTGTAGTTCCAAAAAAATTTTTAGCGTTGACGTTATTGGTGCTACAGTGCCCAGTAGAAGTCAAAAAATATGATTTTACTATGGACTGTAACGGCATGATATTTTCTAAAGTTAATGAAACGCCGAAATTGAAATGTAAGCATAACATATTCAATATTCATCTTTATTATCCCGACTGCAATCTGATCAAATTGTATTTGTCTAATAATTAGTTCAATCTATCTACATTACAATCAAATCTCAAAAACTATTGTTCGTATTTTCATTTGGCTTTCACCAATAGACAGACTGATTTAAGAAGTAAATATTTGTATATAAATATTTTAATTAGCTTATGGTAACATGATGTTTGTCCTGATAGCTTCCAAGTAGTGCGCTGCGTGATCCGATAAATTTGTATAAAAATAATGTATAGTGGGACTGTTTTTCTCAAAGAGTTCAAAAAATGTGCGTGACACATTCGATCTTATTACAAAATGAGGCTTTTCATTAGTCTTTCGAGAGTCATGGCCTTAAATTCTGAAAACTTCTAAAAGTTTTTTGACAATTTCAAGCTGAGAATATTGATAAGCCACTTTCGGTAATTATAAGACGATATTTTTTAATAGGATAGGGTGACAAACGAGCACACAGTCCACCTGATGGTAAGTGGTTGCTGTTGCCCATAGACATTTACATCTATCCTCGTTTGCGAATCAAAATGCAGATGCGTTGTCACCTGTGAGGACTAGGATGGAATGCCTCTTTTTCAGTTAAACAGGTCTCCAGTTCTCTACACTCACCATACGAAACACAGCAGCGTTAAGCTGCTATTTTACGCTGGTATTCTGTGAGAGCGTGGTCGAGCCGACTCATTCGTGCTACTACTATACTATACTAATATAGCTGCAGCATGGCTCTATCACGTAGAAATATTATGTCTATCTATTATGATTAACTCGTGAAATTACTATATTAATAAGTTATAATCATCGTTTTATGAATTTTATTTAGTTTAAAACAGTCTTTATTCCAAAACTTTCGAAACAATAGTTTATTATACACAAAAAAAAACCTTTGCGTCACTAGACGAGACGATACTCGAACTCAATGTGCATTGCTAGTTATAGCCGAGCATTCAAGTAATTAATATCAACGAGATAAAAATCCGATCGAACACCAGGCCACATGTCGTTACAAGCAGTTTTTCAAAGCGTATTTTCAACGAGTCAATTTCATTAATTACAACCTACGAAACCAGTGCTGAACATAGGCCTTCCTATTCACAGAAATATCCCCTTTGACAAATAGTCATAGTTGTAGGCAGGTGGGCTGATAACCGCAATTTTATTTATTTTCGAGGTTTTATTAGAAAGACGCTGCTGCCCATCTCCTAGTTTGTTTTCATTTGTCGTCTCTTACGTCACCCACGGGACGATATCAGGCAGTGAATATTCTGACACCACCATTACATGGTAGCTAGAAAATCAAGAGTAAATTAATGGATGGCAAGTTCCTCCTTTACGAGATAGTGTCGAAAGATAATCAGTCATGCAATTCGACTTCGGGTTGGTAGTATTTATATTTGCGAATCTAAAATCTAATATAATATAATATCTATAATAAATGCGGTAGTAATCATATGAAATTTACATGCAACTATGGCAAAAATCTCCTTTATGAGATCAATCTATAGGTGAAGGCATATATTCAGTAGTTGACTTTTGAAAGCCTATAATTTACATGTTACATACGTTGTGTAGCCACGCTGAAGCTATATTATTTATAGCACGAATGGGTCGGCTCGACCGGGGTAGGACCACACTCTCGCAGAATACCAACGTAAAATAGCAGCTTAATGCTGCTGTGTTTCGTACGGTGAGTGTAGAGAACCGGAGACCTGTTTTACAGGAAATGAGGCATTTCATCTTAGTCCTCAGGGCTGATAACGCATCTACATTTTGATTCTTAATCGAGGATAAATGTAGATGTCTATATGCCACAGCACCTAGTTACAAATCAAGTTGATTGTGCACTGGTTTGTCATCCTTATTCTATAAAAAAATGTTAAAATAAGCCCAAAACACTAAACTTGAACTACTGAGTTTGAAAAATAAAGGCTTCACAGCAGGGTTCAGTTGACTCTGGACAGTATAAAATAAAATAAACCAATGAAATACGAGCCATAAACTAGCAGATTATGGCTCTATTTCAATCTATTCCGCTTTTCCTTGGGCAACCGTTTTCAGTTATTTGATTTATTTACTGTGTTTTTCAAATGAACATTTCATTACTTGCAGACCACTGAAATATATACTGAGAAATTTTATTTTCTACATCCACTACATTTCAGTTAAGAAATGAAATCTTAGAACACCTAAGATAAAAATCTATTAAGATTATTATTTATTAAATAACAGCTGGCAACTGCACAAATCCACTATAGTACTTCGTCTCGTGGGTGTTGTACGAGGCGACAGACAGCGGAGTCTTTCTAATAGCATCTATGTAATAAAAAGCTGCGGTTGCAAACCCACCTACCAAGCCTGGAAACTATGGCAAACATCCCCCATAAGAGGCAATCTATGGGAAGGAATATGTTCAGCAGTAGATATTGAAAGGCTGTAATGAATGACAGAATGAATGAATGAACTGCACAAAAAAATTTTTTTTTCAAATAGCTTGTTAGTAACAGTGTGTATTATGTGCTTGAGAGTTTTTGTCAAAATTTATTCTATACATAATACATAAACATTCACGCCTTTCACCCAGAGGGGTAGGCATAGACTACGGACTTCCATTTGGCACGATCCTGACACACCTCACTCGCCTCCTTTACATCCATATACTTCGTATCTACGCATACACACTCGTCGGTTAAGGGTACTCCTAATCTGGCCTATTTTCAATATATAGCCAATTTGGTCGATAAACCTTTGTCTAGGACGTCCCTTCCCGAATCTGCCGTTCACTTCTGCAACATAAATTTGCTTTGTCACTCTATCCTCGTTCATTTTTTCTATATGACCAAACCACCGAAGCATTCCTTTCTTAAACCTGGTCACAACATCATCTTGCAAACCACACTTTTCTCTTATCACACAATTTTTCACCCTGTCATTCAAATTCAGCGCTAGCATACTCCTTAATGATCGCATTTCTATAATAATAATTATAAAACTTTAAACATTACATTTCAAATATTTCATACAATTTAAATTTAATTTTATCTTTAACATTCATGGCTTGTGATAACAGCATAAGAAAATTTATCTATAACAACTAAAAAAGGAATCTATCACCTCATCTCCTTTTGATCAAAATCATAGGATAACTAAGTATGGTCATATTTGTAATATAATATTTATTACACGTGGTTATGGTCGCGTAAATGTCTGATTTTAATAAAATAACTACTTAAATAAATTTATTATAAACTAGTTTGTTATATATTGCAGCCACTGAAAAACGTAAATAGGAATACGTGTGCACGTGCACGCTAGAAGTTATACTTCCATAATCGCTGTTGCTAAAGCTATTTTTTTTTATTCAAATAATTTAATTTACGGCGGCCCTGAGCTTCATGGCTCGTGGTTGCTCAGGAGCGAAGCGTTCACAGCGGCACCAATAAAATAGTAAATTTCAATTTTAATTGCTGATTAACCACGTGATCCACAGTAAAGAAAAACATCGTTAAGAAAGCTACATGTCTAAGTAATATTTAAAAAAAATTGGAGACAAGTGAAGTCAAGTGGAGGAACGCGGCTGCCACATCCTTGCCTTAAAATCGTTCAGAAATAAAAGGTGTCCTATGCCCAGCAGTAGGACGTATACGGGCTATAACTTTACTATAATTTAATTTGTATTACAAATGTAATATAAATTAAAAACAACACTTACAACATTCTCACACTTACAAAATCAAATCGTATTCATGACGAGTGAATTTTGTAACATTTAGTCCTAACTTTATACTGAATTTTTGCTACACTCTCAGATTATAGAACAAAAAAAATCTGAAGGTACACTTAATCACGCAACTTCCGTTGCTCACAAAAGCTTTACCTTCAATGTGCCTGAAGAAGTTTAACTATAATAAAAAAAAATCATAATAAAACCTATTGTATTCTTATGTTTCATAAACAATATAAACAAACATCGCTGATATATATTTATTTCGAATATGTAATATTCCATTAATTTACAGTTTTGTTTAAATTAAATTACAGTCGATTGAAAGTTGGTAGCCATACTAAAAAAGATAAAAGTATAATTTATAATGGTATGCATTAATTGACGAAAATTTTCGAATTTGAATAAAATCTAAAATTTCGGCTCGACCGATTTTGTGAAAATTTTATGGAGTACTTATGAGATCACCTGGATGATTCTTATGTCTCGATAACAACTCAAAGTCTGGAATTTGCATGTAGAAAAACCCAAAATGGCTGCACTAAAAGTATCGGGAATAGAATATTTCCACTGTTCCTGTCATTTTAATTGAAATCTATTTAATTGAAAATTCCTTGGTTTTAAAAATCAAATACCATTTATTTATTTAAAAAAAGATTTTCGGTCTTGCCACAAGGTTTTATCAAACTTGTTCAGTCGTTGAGAAAATGGAATTGACTCGAGCAAATTCAAGAGCAATGATTTATTATGACTTTCGAATTGGTTTAACACAAAAACAGTGTGTTGACCGGATGATTTCTGCATTTGGAGATGAAGCCCCATTCAAAACCACAATTTATGGCTGGTTTGCTGAATTTCAACGTAGACGTGTCAAGCTCAGTGATGATCCCCGTCAAGGTCGTCCAAAAACTGCAGTCACCCAAGAAAACATTGATGCTGAGCGTAAGATGAAAGAGAAGACTGAAGATGAGAAGAGACATGTGACATACCGCGAACTTCAGGCAACTTTAGATATTGGCATGAGTCAAATACAAATAATCTTGCATGAACAATTAGGTGTAAAAAATTTGTTTTCCCGATGGATACCGCATTCGCTCTGTGAAGATCAAAAAGCAGCTCGCGTTACTTGGTGCGTCAGAACTCTCGAAAGATTCCACGCAGGATCCTCAAATGCTGTATACAACATCGTATCAGGTGACGAATCCTGGATATACGCGTACGAACCCGAAACAAAAAACCAGTCACGAGTTTGGGTGTTCGATAATGAGTTAAAGCCAACAAAAATTGTTCGTTCACGCAGTGTTGAAAAAAAAATGGTGGCGACGTTTGTCTCCAAAACCGGCCATGTTACAACTATTCCTCTTGAGGGACAAAGAACGGTTAATGCAGAATGGTATGCTAGCATTTGTGTGCCACAGGTCGTTTCTGAACTCCGTAAAGAGAACTGCAACCGCCGCATCATCCTCCATCACGACAATGCGAGTTCTCACACCGCACACAGAACAAAAGAGTTTTTAGAGCAAGAAAACATAGAATTATTAGACCATCCGCCGTACAACCCCGACCTAAGCCCTAATAATTTCTATACTTTCCCTAAAATAAAGAATAAATTGCGTGGACAGAGATTTTCATCACCTGAAGAAGCTGTGGACGCCTACAAAACGGCCATTTTGGAGACCCCAACTTCCGAATGGAATGGTTGCTTCAATGATTGGTTCCATCGTATGGAAAAATGTGTAAAATTTCGCGGAGAATACTTCGAAAAGCAATAAATACATTTTTAAATAGTAATGTTGTGTCACTTCCTTGATTCGCGAAATTTTCAGTGCCGCCCTCGTAGTGGCTTTTTAGGTGCTAATTAGGTGCCAAGTTTAAAAATTAGGTGCTCTATAATTTTCACCGCAACGAAGTGTTAAAATCTGCGTTGCTATCAAAATGTATCGCTAGCAACGCAATTAAGTTATTAGGTATACGACAAATATCAATAGCAAGGAATTAAATGCTAATTTGGTGCTGCAAGTATAGCCAATGACAAGGTGCCCCTAATAAAAATAAAGTTGTTATTCAGAACAAAGCATTTTGCAGCTGCTTTGTTCTGAATCAGGTTATCTGAAAATCAGAATAGAATCGATTTTTTTTAAATACTAATAATACTATTAACATTATATTCCCTTTAACCACTTCTGGTAAGCTTAAAATGCTTGTGTTAGAAGTGGTTCACGACAGTCACACGACAGTAGTCGAATGGCGGATTCGAACCCATGACCTTTCGAGTTCGCGGTCCGCGCCCTGCCATTAGGCTACTGATGCTTATGAAATTGCTTTTAGAAAAAGCCCAAATTAGGGGCAGCACCTAAAAAGCCCCTAATTTTGGGTTTTTCTAAACGCAAATTTATGATTTTGCGTTGCTGGCGATACACAACTATAGTTCTTAGTTATAGTTGGACCCGGTAGGTAGCGCTGTTCTCGAGATCCAGAAACCACCCGTGTGAAGCCGGGGCAGATTGCTAGTTTAACTTGAAATGGGCGCCAAAAGTAGATTTTTGACGCTTTGACGCAAAATACGATTGACACATTTCGGCTCGATACAAAAACTACAATTTTAGAGCAGTTTCGTTCGAATGTAATTAAAACAATTTCAAATAAATCCTGTCTATGTGTTCGTAAATACATGGGGGAGTTATGGTTTTATTTTCTTATAAAAGAATATATTTCATTTTAAAAACAAATATCAAATAAATATCGTGCAACAAAATTGCACGCGGGCCGGTCATAGCAGAGCTAATCGCCGCTCGTCGCTAGTGACCACGATACCATTTCGCCTTGATATAAAATACTAGTTTTCCCGACAGACGTTGTTCTGCGCTTTCAAGTTGTTAGCGCGATCAGTTTAATTTTGAATTCACTTCGGACTTTTAACAGAGCAAATATAAAATTTATTAATACGTCGACCACAACGCGACCTATCGAGTAATTTTATAACATACTAAACCAACATTTGTGAATGTGAATCATTTTGGTCCATAAATATAAAATTAGTTAATTGCCTACAGGGTCTTTTATCGGATCCTATCACAGTTATCAACCATTGTCACAACAAAATAAATAATATATTGTGTCTTTATGATCTTAATTGGATTAGTTGTTCAGAACTTTACACTATTACTTTCATATACTGACTAACGCACCAACGATTACACAGTATAAAAAATAAAGAATTTCAATGGCGGCTCCGCGGCGCAGTGGCTTAACAATGAGTTGGTGCGCTGGGGGCCGCGGGTTTCAATCCCGCATGGAACAAGTATTTGTATGGCCTACAAATAATTGTTCCGGGTCTGGATGTTTGTCCTTGTACAATTTGTGTTTGTAAACTGCCTCCACGATAGAAGAGAAAATCCTAGTGTGGGGGTAACGTTTTAAAGAAAAAGTAGAAATTTAAATCAAATATAAAATGTAATAATTTATTTAAATTAGTGTCTGAATATAATACTAGTATACTACGGATCTCGTCTTATCTGTACTCCAAAAATCAAAAAATAAAATATTCATAATTAATTAACGCACAATTATTCACTATCGAAGACAATCTACCTTTTTTATAGGATAAAGGTGACAAACGAGCACACAGTCCACCTGATGGTAAGTGGTTGCAGTGACCCATAGACATCTATATCTATCTTCGATTAAGAATCAAAATGTAGATGCGTTGTCACCCGTGAGGACTAAGATGGAATGCCTCGTTTCCAGTAAAAAAGGTCTCCGGTTCTCTACACTCACCATACGAAACACAGCAGCGATAAGCTGCTGTTTTACGCTGGTATTCAGTGAGAGCGTGGTCCTTCCCCGGTCGGGCCGACCCATTCGTGCTACAACCATAAAATAGCTGCAGCATGGCTCTACCACGTATTAAACCTGTTTGTTTATTTACCTTTACTCACATTTTTTTAATTGAACCTCCACACTAGGATTTTCTCCTGTATCGTGGAAGCAGTTTACATACGTGAATTTTACAAGAACAAACATCCAGACCCGGAACAGGCCATACAAATACTTGTTCCTTGCGGTATTCGAACCCGCGGCCCTTAGCGCTGCAACTCATTGCTAAGCCACTTCGCCACAGAGTCAAAAAATTTTCCTTTTTTAGTGTTCTAGTGCTTTAGTGTCGCGACTAGGGGGGTTACGTCAGGGTGTCCAATGAAACGTACGAATTATAACGAATGGCAAGGCAGTGGCCGACGATTCGACGGTAGTAGGCTCAACTGACCGGCGGAAATCTTTGGACCACAATTTTGTATCATTATTTTTCCAAGATTTCTTCGGTTGATTTCTTCCTTTTGTTTCTTTTGTTCTTTTTCTTCCCTAGCAAACGACTACAATTTAACCTTGTCCTTTTCGTGTGCCTTCTTGCACAGCAGCTCTCGGGCCTCGGAGCAACCCTTATTACCTGGCGTCTCCTCGCGGTACATAACTAAGTGCCGGTCGTGGGAGTCGGTATTATATACATATAGTATCGCCGGCGAACGAAGGTTATCTTTTTATATATATGTATATATATATATATGGGTTCAGAGAGGATTTCTCTTGGTAGATGTCGCCTGTCCGGGGCCCAAGCGTGTAAAGGCGCTAAATCGTTTTAGTGTTCATGTGACTCCTTGTCAGCGCGGTCAAACATATCGCACGCCAGCCGGACCACAAACTCCTGGATGGTCTCCATCTTCAACTTGAGCCTATGATGTCTTTCTGGACATAGCCGCTGTCTCTGTCGATCGCTCAAGAGTCGATCGATCGCTCGCGTATATAAGACCAAATATTACTTAAGCTGGAGCGGTTTAAGTAATCTTCGGTCTTATATACATTTTGTATATCTTCAATTTGGTCTTGATTGAGAGCTTGGATGTCAGGACGGGACGTATCATCACCCGCGCCCCTCTGACATTGCGGACGACGATGTCGAAGCGCGCAGTCATGCGCAGCATCCTGTCTATCCGGCATCCAAGGTAGGTCACGTCTTCTGATACGCGATCTCTTGACCTCCGAGCGTCAGCGTCTTTCTAACATTGACGGCTATCCCCCACTCATCCAGCCACGATGGCAGCAGGTTCAGCAGGCGCTGCATGCTCGCAGCGGCGATATAGGCTCTTCTGTACGATGTGTAGTAGGCGCTATCGTCCGCATATAAATCCATTGTCCTGCCATTCGCGTACGTCTTGCCAGAGTTGGTATATAATCTTTTCGCGTTAATTACATTTTAGCTGCGCATGACGTTATTCAACTTGTGATAAAAAATTGGTAAACGACGTCCTGCCAAAAATTATTTCAATAAATATATGAGTTTTTTGTGTTTTAAAAAATATAGCATTCCAAATTTAAACGTTTATGAGCAGCCAGGAGCGCAAAACATTCAGTTTGACATATGTACGTACCCAGACGGTTTCCAAGGCAGAAAATAGTTCCTACCACCTAGATAAACTAAAAACAATAATACAGGCAGCTAGTTATAATTAAATTATTTCACAGTCCTATTTTATAAATAATTAACAAAAATACTCATAAAAACACAACGTAGTAGTGGTCCAGTCTTAAGTGTACTGCTTGCGATACAATTTTGTTGCGTGCATCACGTCATTTACCAGAATAGCCATAAAGTCGATGAAACCTGTCGCTTTACAAGCTTTGTTAAGCCTTTAAAATTAATGTTTTTTATAAAAATAACTTAAATAGGTAGCATTAAAAAAATAAAAGTCTGGTACAACTATAACCTGACTACGTGATTCACGGGCTTACGAATTCTAAAATCAAATTGTGACTGATTTTAAAATATTGTCCAAAGATTAATTAATTACTACTTTTTAATATTACACAACTTTATCACCATTACATACGGTTAGATTTAAAAAGTTGTGAAATGAAATAAAATATATCATGTATTTCTTTAACGTAAATATAATTGTGTTGGTCAAATGTCATTTTTTCAAACTTGGAAATGAGGTTCCTCTGACCGGAGAAGAAACGGCAAAAAAACTCAGGTATCCTCTTTTTGTCATTTTTTAAAGTTACAATTACATAGCATAGCATATAAAGAATGGAATACGATAACATACCCAACGATAACTGAAGCACGTTCTATGATGTACTCAACAAAAGGACGATTAAAAACTTGTAGCTTAACAGTGTATAGCGAACCCGATCAGTACAGCTCCCACAAGCAGCATAATATGTGTTTTTGTGAAGTACTGTACATTAATTACAAACAACGAAACCGTTCTATCAATAAACTTTATACGCATATACATTTATTAAATTATATAAAGCTGGTCAATGCTTTTGTAGTTATAAAAGTTACATGTATATAAAGATATATAGTTAACATAACATTAAGATGTCATAGGCTTATATATTACTACTAGCTGGCCAGGCAGACGTTCTGCCCTTTCCGACGACCCTTTTCAAAAAAAATCCTTACATTCGCAATTTAGAAATATTGAAGGTCACTTATCGGAATTAAAAGTATCCTATTTCTCAAGTTGGACCAAACTGAATACAGTGTGCAAAATTTCATTGATCAGTCAGTTCAATAGTTTAGGAGTTCATCGCGAACTAACAACGTGACACGTAATTTTTATATATAAAGATACTATATTGTATAATTGTGTATCATTGTTTCTAATATAAGTAGTACATAAGGTAGTTCATTGTTTTTGTAAAGGAGCGCCTCTCGCCATGAAACGTAAAAGTTTGGTGTGTTTAGAATTAAGTAACACCACTGTATCATAAATTCATTAATAAATAAATTAAAAAAAAAATACATTTGCCATAACTACCACTCCAGACAAGCGGACTTGCAACCGCAAAAAAGCTGCTGCCCATGTTCTGGTTTGTTTCTCTTTATCTCCTCCTACGAGACTCACGGGACGATATTAAGTCGATATTCTCACACATCAGAAAAAAATATTATTCACAATAATATCGGCTTATATCGACATTACAAATATAACCTATAAATATTTTATAAGGATACGCTTACGCTTACTTAGGCAGTATTTTACATTAGTTTGATGTATTCTTTTGACATTAAGATAATCCTCATTCTGTTTTAGCTTTTCGATACATTAACTTTTGAAATAAAAAAAAATAGGTACACTTCACCAAATGTGAGATATTTTAACACTCGGTGTAGTTTCATCTGTCCGTCTCGTAGTCACAGAGGTTCTTCTGTGTGATATTTACGTAGAAGATTGAAATTCGGAAGACGCGAGTTAAAAAATATAATTTTCACTTTTTTCATGCAATCAATCGGTCTACTGCTGAACATAGGCCTCCCCATAGATTGTCTCATAGGGCAGGTAATTGCTATAGTTCCCACGCTTAACACGTGAGTTAACAACCGCAATTTTTTTATTGTTTTGAGCTATCATCACAAAGATGTACTTCACATCTCCTGTTCAGCATCTGTTTATCGCCTTACGTGATGTTTTATAACAATAGATTGTCTCATGCCGCCTTAAAAATGTACTCAACTTAATTTAAAAATTATAAAATCTATAAATATTATAAAAATATAAATTGAATGTGCAAAATACACAATGGAGCATTGTGTACTTTTGTGACAAAAATGATTGAGAGGAGCTAAGAAATTAGGTATGTATATTTTTTATTTTTTAAAATGGTCCGACTGTTTGGTTGTCTATTTGTTTTTGCATCACGTCCAAAGTACTAAATATTTTTTTAAATAATCGTTGAAAATCGTAAAGACTTTTTGTTTATTAAAATCGTTTTATTCTATTGAAAGTTATGATTATTATTTTGTAGTCTGGGTACGAATTTATTCAATGGTGTCTTTGAATGATTAAACGCGTTTTAACCTCATCTCAGAATTCGTAATTATGTTATGTAAAATTATGTTTTATAATAATGAAATTCTAGCTATCTTCTATTTTTTTACGTGGTAGAGCTATGCTGCTATATAGCTATATTAGTAGTATAGTAGTAGCACGAATGGGTCGGTTCGACCGAGGAAGGACCACGTTCTCACAGAAAACCAGCGTAAAATAGCAGCTTAACGCTGCTGTGTTTCGTATGGTGAGTGTAGAGAACCGGAGACCCTTTTTACTGGCAAAAAGGCATTCCATCTTAGTACTCATGGGTGACAACGCTTCTGCATTTTGATTTGTAGTAGAGGATAGATGTAGATCTCTATGGGTCATAGTAACCACTTACCATCAGGTGGACTGTGTGCTCGTTTATCACAAAAAAAAATTAAAAATCCTAAACCATAGTAAACAAAAAAGGAATATGTTTTCTAACAAAGATCAATAAAGTTTTAGTTAGCAAAAAAGTATAATAGTTAACCAGTTTCATCGACAGATGAACTAAAGAGAATAAAAAATCCGCATAATAGCTTCTGAGTATTAAATCCCCGACTTCTGATGTGAAAATGAGCAGCCAGGAGCGCAAAACATTCAGTTTGACATATGTACGTACCCAGACGGTTTCCAAGGCAGAAAATAATTACTACCACCTAGATAAACTTTTCCTACGAGACTCACGGGACGATATTAAGTCGATATTCTCACACACCAGAAAAAAATATTATTCACAATAATATCGGCTTCTATCGATGTTACAAATATAACCTATAAATATTTTATAAGGATACGCTTACGCTTACTTAGGCAGTATTTTACATTAGTTTGATGTATTCTTTTGACGTTAAGATAATCCTCATTCTGTTTTATATTTTACGATACATTAACTTTTGAAATAAAAAAAAATAGGTAAACTTCACCAAATGTGAGATATTTTAACACTCGGTATAGTTTCATCTGTCCGTCTCATAGTCACAGAGGTTCTTCTGTGTGATATTTACGTAGAAGATTGAAATTCGGAAGACGCAAGTTAAAAAATATAATTTTCACTTTTTTCATGCAATTAATTGGTCTACTGCTGAACATAGGCCTCTCCATAGATTGCCTCATAGGGCAGGTAATTGCTATAGCTCCCACGCTCAACACGTGAGTAACAACCGCAATTTTTTTATTGTTTTGAGCTATCATCACAAAGATGTAGCTTCCCATCTCCTGTTCTGCATCCGTTTATCGCCTTACGTGATGTTTTATAACAATAGATTGTCTCATGCGGCCATAAAAATGTACTCAACTTAATTTAAAAATTATAAAATTTATAAATGTAATAAAAATATAAATTGAATGTGCAAAATACACAATGTAGATCATTGTGTACTTTTGTGACAAAAATGATTGAGAGGAGCTAAGAAATTAGGTATTTTTTATTTTTTAGAATATTCCGACTGTTTGACTGTCTATTTGTTTTTGCATCACGTCCAAAGTACTAAATATTTTTTTAAATAATCGTTGAAAATCGTAAAGACTTTTTGTTTATTAAAATCGGTTTATTCTATCGAAAGTTATGATTATTATTTTGTAGTCTGGGTACGAATTTATTCAATGGTGTCTTTGAATGATTAAACGCGTTTTAACCTCATCTCAGAATTCGTAATTATGTTATGTAAAATTATGTTTTATAATAATGAAATTCTAGCTATCTTCTATTTTTTTACGTGGTAGAGCTATGCTGCTATATAGCTATATTAGTAGTATAGTAGTAGCACGAATGGGTCGGTTCGACCGAGGAAGGACCACGTTCTCACAGAAAACCAGCGTAAAATAGCAGCTTAACGCTGCTGTGTTTCGTATGGTGAGTGTAGAGAACCGGAGACCCTTTTTACTGGCAAAAAGGCATTCCATCTTAGTACTCATGGGTGACAACGCTTCTGCATTTTGATTTGTAGTAGAGGATAGATGTAGATCTCTATGGGTCATAGTAACCACTTACCATCAGGTGGACTGTGTGCTCGTTTATCACAAAAAAAAATTAAAAATCCTAAACCATAGTAAACAAAAAAGGAATATGTTTTCTAACAAAGATCAATAAAGTTTTAGTTAGCAAAAAAGTATAATAGTTAACCAGTTTCATCGACAGATGAACTAAAGAGAATAAAAAATCCGCATAATAGCTTCTGAGTATTAAATCCCCGACTTCTGATGTGAAAATGAGCAGCCAGGAGCGCAAAACATTCAGTTTGACATATGTACGTACCCAGACGGTTTCCAAGGCAGAAAATAATTACTACCACCTAGATAAACTTTTCCTACGAGACTCACGGGACGATATTAAGTCGATATTCTCACACACCAGAAAAAAATATTATTCACAATAATATCGGCTTCTATCGATGTTACAAATATAACCTATAAATATTTTATAAGGATATGCTTACGCTTACTTAGGCAGTATTTTACATTAGTTTGATGTATTCTTTTGACGTTAAGATAATCCTCATTCTGTTTTATATTTTACGATACATTAACTTTTGAAATAAAAAAAAATAGGTAAACTTCACCAAATGTGAGATATTTTAACACTCGGTATAGTTTCATCTGTCCGTCTCATAGTCACAGAGGTTCTTCTGTGTGATATTTACGTAGAAGATTGAAATTCGGAAGACGCAAGTTAAAAAATATAATTTTCACTTTTTTCATGCAATTAATTGGTCTACTGCTGAACATAGGCCTCTCCATAGATTGCCTCATAGGGCAGGTAATTGCTATAGCTCCCACGCTCAACACGTGAGTAACAACCGCAATTTTTTTATTGTTTTGAGCTATCATCACAAAGATGTAGCTTCCCATCTCCTGTTCTGCATCCGTTTATCGCCTTACGTGATGTTTTATAACAATAGATTGTCTCATGCGGCCATAAAAATGTACTCAACTTAATTTAAAAATTATAAAATTTATAAATGTAATAAAAATATAAATTGAATGTGCAAAATACACAATGTAGATCATTGTGTACTTTTGTGACAAAAATGATTGAGAGGAGCTAAGAAATTAGGTATTTTTTATTTTTTAGAATATTCCGACTGTTTGACTGTCTATTTGTTTTTGCATCACGTCCAAAGTACTAAATATTTTTTTAAATAATCGTTGAAAATCGTAAAGACTTTTTGTTTATTAAAATCGGTTTATTCTATCGAAAGTTATGATTATTATTTTGTAGTCTGGGTACGAATTTATTCAATGGTGTCTTTGAATGATTAAGCGCGTTTTAACCTTATCTCAGAATTTGTAATTATGTTATGTAAAATTATGTTTTATAATAATGAAATTCTACCTATCTTCTATTTTTTTACGTGGTAGAGCCATGCTGCTATATAGCTATATTAGTAGTATAGTAGTAGCACGAATGGGTCGGCTCGACGGGGGAAGGACCACGTTCTCACAGAAAACCAGCGTAAAATAGCAGCTTAACGCTGCTGTGTTTCGTATGGTGAGTGTAGAGAACCGGAGACCCTTTTTACTGGCAAAGAGGCATTCCATCTTAGTACTCACGGCTGACAACGCATCTACATCTTGAGTCTTTATTGAGGATAGATGTAGATGTCTATGGGTCACAGTAACCACTTACCATCAGGTGGACTGTGTGCACGTTTATCACCCTATCCTATATAAAAAAAATTAAAAAAAAAACCTAAATCATAGTAAACAAAAAAGGAATATGTTTTCTAACAAAGATCAATAAAGTCTTAGTTAGCAAAAAAGTATAATAGTTAACCAGTTTCCTCGATAGATGAACTAAAGAGAATAAAAAATCCGCATAATAGCTTCTGAGTATTAAATCCCCGACTTCTGATGCGAAAATAATTTATTTTTTTTCGTTCTTAGAAGTCGGTTTTTACTTTTTATTAAGTCTAATTTTTTAACCCTTTTGAGTGAACTAAGTAATATCAAAAGCTCGAATTTCGTTTAAATAGGTACATACAAATTCGTACCCTATTTTTAAGTGGAATTTTTTTCTTTTAATTTATATGGGACTACCCTTCAAGTATAACCATATATTTAAGAGAAAAAACAATCATTAAAATCGGTCTAGAATTAACAAAGATATCAAGTAACATATATAAAAAAAAGCATTTATTTTAATTGAGATCCGCCTCCTTAACCTAACATTCTGTATACATCACACTGCTGGGTACAGGTATCTTCATATTTCTGTTAAATTTTTTTTTGGAATTGGGAAGAATTTATCACACTGCCCTACTGCGTGTTAACGAACTAATTTACTTTCAATTTAGGTTTGCTTACAATGTTTATCATTACCACCGAGTTTGGAGTAAATCAAATTTAAAAGTGCTATCCCGTTGGTTTTGGCGAGGATCGTAATTAGGTTTTTCGCGTACAATGCTGGCACTTATTTCTTGAGCTACCACGGCACTTCCATTAATTTAATAGTGAACGTATAATCCTTATTCCCTCGATTATAGAAAACCTGTAAACATCCTCCTAGTTTAAAGGTTCTAATGAATCAATAGCATCAACATTTCTATATTTTATTTTGAAGAACTGATGATAATAGCGCTATTTCTCTTTAAATGCAAAATAATAATATTTTTTCGTTTCTTAACTAAAAATCTATTTTTACTACGCTTATAGAATTTTCTATAAACCGCTCTAATTCAAAATATAAAAAACATACTGAATTGAACAGAATTCCTACTTTGAATGATACTTTAATATTGCAAAATTAAAGTTTAAAGAAAACTGTTACGATGTAACTGTAACTAAAATAAATCTTTAAAGTAAACAAAAACTGCAGTATTTTAAAAAAATGTTTATATTTTTCTTTAAAAATGGGACTTATAAAATTTCTTCTAATATCGGACAGACTCAAATCTGTAAAAGTATTGATAATTGTATATTGAACATTACCATCAGTATATTCAATTTAGTAAGTCATAGATTTCGTTTGTTTTTACTTATATTCTTTTAACTTTTACCGACGGTTGTTTCTGTTTCCACTTATTTTAATAAATATCCTCAAAACCTTTACAATAGTGTTCGGCCATAATTAATTGTTTTTTTTTAAATAACGAGATAGACATAACAGATATTGCCTGCCCTCTGCTGTGCACATCCCTCCTCTCATTTCTGTAAGGATTTTAGCGTAAGGAAACGTTCGCCGCACTGCCCAGATATGTCTTCGATTTTTTTTTATTTAATTTCTTAAACATGCAAGTTTCTTCCCGCATTGTTCTTTCACCACCTTGCATGTAGTAAATCAGCACTTAAAATTGCAAGTAGTAAGAGAGTAGCTCGCGTTCTATGAAATTTACAGCGAGCACTTAGCCGTTGAGCTACCACGGCTCATGTCGATGAGAAGGTGTAGTGTGTGTGTAGTGTCGATGTAGGATAAACCTACAGATTTTTTTAATTTTCCATAGAATAACGGTGCCAAACGAGCACACAGTCAAACTGATGGTAAGTAGATGCTGTGGGCCCATAGACATCAACATTTATCCTCGATTAAGAATCAAAATATAAATGAGTTCCAACCTTGAGGACTAAGATGGAATGCCTCGTTTCAAGTAAAAAGGGTGTCCAGTTCTCTACACTCACCATACGCAACACAGCAGTATTGAGCTGTTATTTTACGCTAGTATTCTGTGAGAGCGTGGTCCTTCCCCGGTCCAGCCGACCCATTCGTGCGACAACCATAATATAACTGCAGCATGGCTCTACCACGTTAGATTCGTTTAAAACGAAACACTTCAATTTTGCAATGGCAATTAACAACGCGACTTGCAGCAACTACTTGACTAAGGAAAAGACTTGCTTTACTTTATGACCCAAAATTGTCAAAAGAATTATCTATTCATAACCTTCTTCATCATCAGCCCGTAAAAGTCTACTGTAGGACATGGGCTTCGCCCACTGTTTTTTTTCATAGAATAAGGGTGATAAACGAACACACAGTCCACCTAATGATAAATGGATGCTGTGGCCCACAGAAATGTTAGATTTATCCTCGATTAAGTATCAAAATGCAGATGCGTGTCACCCCTGAGGACTAAGATAGGAATGCCTCGTTTCCAATAAAAGGGTCTTCGGTTCTCTACACTCACCATATGAAACACTGAAGCATGAAGCTACTATTTTACGATGATATTCTCTGAGTGCGTGGTCCTACCCCGATCGAGCCGACCCTTCGTGCCACAACCATAATAAGTATATCTGCAGCGTAGCTCTACCACGAAAAAATGATAATTTGCCATAATTATCACGATCGGCAAGCAGATTGTTAATCGCAACACGAGATGTCTCGCACCTATATAGGGTAACACACCCAATTACTAGCACTGTACCAGTTTATCAGCACCTTGGCCAAAAAATTAACATATAAGACCTTGTTTATGATTTATAAGTTGCCAATTGCAAAATCATTTTAAGCTGTTCCTACATTTTAATACTAGCAACACTACGCAATGCTAACATTTCAAAATGGCGTTACATTTTTGAGTGAGAACAAGCGTCCTGCAGTTTTTAGTGCTATCAGCCATTTTGATAATTCGAAGGTAAGTTTGTGGTTCAATTTGTTGTTGCATTTTTTTGTATTATAATTCAATATTAATTTACATACATACATAAACACTCACGCCTGTCACCCAGAGGGGTAGGCAGAGACTACGGACTTCCATTTGGCGCGATCCTGACACACCTCTCTCGCCTCTTTTACATCCGTATATCTACGCATACACGCTCGTCGGTTAAGGGTACTCCTAATCTGGCCCATTTTTAATGTATCGCCGATTTGGTCGATAAACCTTCGTCTAGGGCGTCCCTTCCCGACCCTGTCGTTCACTTCTGCAACATAAATTTGCTTTGTCACTCTTTCCTCGTTCATTCTTTCTACATGACCAAACCACCGAAGCATTCCTTTCTTAATCCTTGTCACAACGTCATCTTGCAAACCACACTTTTCTCTTATCACACTATTTCTCACCCTGTCATTCAGATTCAGCCCTAGCATACTCCTTAAGGAACGCATTCCTACAGCATTTATTCTACTCTCATGCTTCTTCTGCCAGACCCAACTTTCACTACCATACATTAAAGTAGGGACTAACACAGCATTATGAATTGCCATACGTGCCTTAGTTGACACATTCTGACTCCTCATAATAGCATGTAGAGCCCCATTCACTCTATTTCCTGCGTTCACTCGTCGTTCTATATCCTTATCATATCTACCATCCCTGCTAAATAAACATCCCAAATATACAAACTCATCCACTTGCTCAATCAACTCCCCTTCTATTCTTATTTCACATAAAGTTTTACTTTCTTCTCTTTCAAAAACCATCACTTTCGTCTTACTTGCGTTCACTTTCATACCCCTTTCTTTCAATGACCAATTCATTAAAGTAACCATCATTTGCAACTCGGCCGCCGACGATGCAAATATGACTTGATCATCGGCGTACAAAAGGCATTTGACGGTTGACTCACCCATTCTCAACCCACATTCTTCAACTTTCAAAGTTTGCAAACAACTGTCCATAAATAGGTTAAACAGCCACGGGGAAGCTACACATCCCTGTCTGACACCTTTATGAATGCCAAACCAGTCCGAGTAGACCCCGTTGATCCTGACACAAGCACTAGAGTCCCTATAAAGAGACCTTAATGCCTGTATCAAGCCAGCGCTCAACCCAAATGAGTTCAGTGTTTGCCATAACACATTCCTGTCCACTCTGTCATAAGTTCATTTTGAGGTTATCAAATATTTTATATTTATGCAGGGTGCCAACAACTGGGTACTGAATTTTTAGATTTCCATATTATCATCACTGGTGCTGATAATAGCTTAAAATTACTGTGATCTTAATTAATGTTTTTCTTGATAATAGTTTATGTAAATTAATAAATAAAGGCTGATTTCAGTGTGAATCTCCAAAGTGAAGTTTCCAAATCTCAGCCCAGTGGTGATAATGCATTCACCATTTATCAGCATGGTGCTGATGATTGGTTCAAAGGTATGCCAATGATTGGTTTTGTTATTTCCCTTTATTTTTTAGGCCTAAATATGAAACCGAAGAAAACCAGTACTGATAGAAAAAATAAGAATCCTCGAAAATAAAAATGAAAGCAATATAGCTCAGAAAATTTAAAAAATGCTTTGGAAGCAGTTACAAAGGGAATGTCCAAAAAAGTAGCTTCTAGAACATTCAAAGTACCGAGGGGAACCATACTACCTCGAGACATCACCGCCTCCTCTTGTGATCTTTCCAAACAAAAGACATAACATTGACAGTTCCTCGTGAATGGAGTATTATAGGCTTAAGCGATTTAGGTTGGATGAAAGCTGAACTTTTTCATGACCACATTAAAAACATTTTCCATCCTTATCTTCTGCAAACACAAAGAAAATTCCCAGTTTTTTGTTTCTGGATGGTCATAAAACTCATCTTAGTCTTGACATCAGTGAGCTATGCAAAAGTCTCAGTATTGTGCTTATAGCGCTCTACCCAAATGCCACAAGATTGTTGCAACCAGCAGATTTTAGACCCCCCAAGGTGGCATGTAAAGCTAGTGTGTTGCAATGGAGAAGAGATTACCCGTTGGAGACACAATAAACAATTTTGTGCCAGTACTAAAAAACGCGTTATAAAATGGAATAAAACCATCAACTGTAATAAACGGCTTTATAACAACAGAGTTATGTCCTTGGAATGCAATCTGTCAATTTTAAAAAATCTTGGGAAAAGCTTTACAAGATAAAATAAACACAAATACAGCGTCGCATTCACCATCTAATGACTCGGGGAATGTCATGACTAAAAATATTTTCCACGAATTGATTGGAGAACAAAAAATGCTTACATTATAAAATATGTCCCTAGACAGTCTTTCAGATAGTGACAAAATCTTAAAACAAATCTGCAACTTTTTTCAATAACAACCTGAATGAAAATGTGACTTCAACAGTTCAAAAGGCTTCAAAAGACAGTATTCCATCTGAGTATGTTAACATCAATAGCTTACCAATATTATTCGTGGATGATAAAACGCCAAACGATGATGAATTCAACCCGACTTTTGATAATTCTGAAAATGAAGTCCAAAACTCTATAGATGATAATATGTTTTGTATTGAACTAGAAGCAAAAAGTAATCTAGAGGAGATTAAAAATATCCAAATGAGTAGTACACGACTCCAATGTAAATACAGGATGTCTTGGTTAAACAGGAAACCTCATAAAGAAAGGCGTACCAACTGTCGAAAGATTCTCTTTTGTACTAACCTCAGACGAGTGGTGGAAAAGGGAACAAGAGAAACATGAACCAATAAAGGTAAAGGAAGAACAAATAAAACACGTAAAAAGTAAGACTGCAGAAACAAGAACAAAAAAATATATATCAAAAGTCAATAATGGAAACACTAGTAACAAACGCAAAAGCAAAAATAATTCAAAGGCAGTGACTTTAAAAAATAAAAACATGACATCGGTACAAAAAAATGACAAAATTAGTACTCCGCTTTTGCCGTGCATCGATCATGTCGACAATGATTCTCAAGTCCAAGAACCTGCTTTTTTAGTGTCCCACGTGGTTGAAATTCATAACGAACAAGCTACAACACGCAGGTCTGAAAATAATGAAAACAAATCGCATTATGAGAAATTTCCTACTAAAAGTAATGACTATAGATTCTCAGTAGAAGAGACTAAAGTGATCACGTATAAACATGCAAGTACTGAAAAAGAAAAATCACAAATTTAATCAATGAAAAGGAAAATTACAAAGAAATCTACAATACCAGAAGAAAAGAGAATCAAACTTCTTTCAGACATTTCAATTTTCAAAAACCAAATTCTGCTAAAATGAAACAAAAAAAATTATAAAGACGATAAATTATTTGACAAAATTACTAAAAATACAAAAAAAAAAGGTTTACACAATCAAGGAACTGGAAAACATACTGAACGAAGACGAAAATGGCAATGGATAATTGAGGATGTATCCTATAATTTCTTTATTTTGTTACGTAGAGCCATGCTGCAGCTATATTATTAGTATAGTTGTAGCACGAATGGGTCGGTTCGACCGAGGAAGGACCACGCTCTCACAGAAAACCCGCGTAAAATAGCAGCTTAACGCTGCTGTGTTTCGTATGGCGAGTGTAGAGAACCGGAGACCGTTTTTAATGGCAAAGAGGCATTCCATCTTAATCCTCACGAGTGACAACGCATCTGCATCTTGAGTCTTTATTGCGGATAGATATAGATGTCTATGGGTCACAGTAACCACTTACCATCAGGTGGACTGTGTGCTCGTTTGTCACCATATCCTATAAAAATAATTATATACTAAGCTTAAATACTAAGTACGAGTACCTTGATGAGGATATAAATAGATAACTGAAGTTCCTATTGATACGCCATCAACTAGATTTTAAGTTTCTAAGAAGACTTGCAACACTGATCTCTGTATTTTTAAGTTAATAATCTTTATTTTTCGAAAATTTAAGTACCTAAATGCCCGAGTGCCAAATGGATATTAAGTATCAGGTGGGATTGTAGTAATGGTAGACCTATTTCTGTATTTTTTTTGATCTGATAAATAAATTTAAAAAAAGTTAAGCGCTGGCTCAGAATTATAAAAAAAATATAATATAATCTCTTTGTTGCGTAATTTAAAAAATATATAATTCCTTAATATGTGAAATTTATTTTATTAAATTAGCGTAATATTTTTTTAATTAGCCATTATAATGAGCGCTTAACCACAGATTGGAATTGAAATTTGCGTACTCCTTTAACCAGTTAAATTAAGGAGAATATCTTTAGAAAGTAAGTGCAAAAAAAATTTTTGATGACATGCGTGGTAATGCCGCTCCCTTACATCTCAGTGGTGGGATAAAGTATAAATCTAACATCCCAAGTAAGGGTGACAAACGACCCACCATTTAAAAAAATCTATATGACAAACGAGCTAAAATTTCACCTGAGTTGAGTTCAATAGCTCTTGCAGACTATTGACACCTGTAATCAACTTTAAACAAAGAAGGCCATATATGCGTTGTCGCCTTTGCGGACTAAGATGGCATGCCTCATAGCGTGTAGTTGCAGCTACTCACTTCCTAACTCTTCAGAACGAAAGGGAGCAAATGCGATTACAACTCATCTGATGATAAGTTTATACATGATAGAGTCACGCCGCAGTGAATTATGGCTGCACCAAAAATGGATTGACTCGTCGAGGAAGGGCTAACGCTCGCCCTTGATACATCCTCATTGGACAATGTTCAAAAATTCACCCGAGCTAAATCAATTTCCATAATAAAGTAAGCATTACACTGTCGTTGCCTTCAAAGAATTCGTCGTAGTCACCAGTCTTAGATCATTACTTCATTACTTTTAATAGCATTCAAATTAATATTCATTGTGCATTTTATTAATGTGTTCTTCCCTGTATCTAAAATTACCATCAAATCAACATCCTTTTTAAAATCTACATATACGCAATAGCAATATCAATGCGAAGGTATCACTCTGCGCTCGACTCCAGTGTTGTGAGTGTGGGTAATTCTTCCAAGTAATGTTTTCACTTTTTTCATCAATCATTAATTACAATCTATCAAAGCTCACTGCTGAACATGGCCTCTCCCATAGATTGCCTCAAAGCCATAGTTGCCACGCTTGGCATGCGGGTTGGCAAATTTGTGGGCAATTATATTATCATTAATTTTTAATAGTGGGTGAAACTTTAACCAAGTATAAAAATTAAACAAAAAATTCCAGCCGTTAAGGGTAAAAAAATTGTGGATAAGATTTTAAATGTATAGTTAATTTAGACGATATTCGATTTCTTTCTTTACTTTTGAACTTGTGTATTATTTAGTCCATTCAATAAGGTTAAAGGTCAACATTTAATAAAAAAAAAGTCAAAGCAGACTTTAAAATTAAAAAGGAATAATATAATTCCGACATAATAATTTCTTAAGCCAGGGCTTCATTTCTTTCACGTCTTTGCTTTATAGCACATTTTTATATCGATAAAATCATCAAATTTTGATCCAATTTTTTTGACCTGTACAGTTCCACAAACTGGGTTTATTTGGAGCAAGAACTCTTTGAAATGTTTATAAGTCCAATATTTTAAAATAATAGGAACTTGACACGCTAAGCCCTTGTAATAGAAACTTGCTTAACCATAATTCCAAAACAAACATGCCAGTGAGTACAACTACGAATAATTATACAATGTGTCATAATATTAATCAATGTGATTAATGTAAGGCACACTTGAGGCAGTTACTATATTATTATACTATTATTGCATGTTCCTGACACGCAGCTGTGTATTCACTCATGTACCAGTTTGAAGACAAAAATAGAGAACCTTTTTAATTACATCCTGTGAGGCATTTCTTTTTACTTCTGGTAATCGCGATGAATGCAGGTGGCTCAGGATTGTGCTTTGTGGCATTCCTTCGACCTATGTTCAGTAGTGAACTTGTGATGTAATGATGATGATGGTAATGATTGCAGGCAGGACGCCTTAGGTTTTCATTGACTTTCGTAGCCACTTAACACTCAGTGAACTATCGTATCATTGGCCTCTTTGATGTTGTATAAAATGTGCAATAATCGACGTAAAATTGTACCATGTAACAGCAGTATAACCTCGATATAACCTCGTGGATGTCGTAAAAATTGACAAAGATATAACCCGAAATTATATGTGGGATGTATAAAAATAACGTTACAAGATTAGTGTCAAAGCGTCTAAGGGAGAAACCTGTAATATCTTATGCCCACTTTATAAAACACGTTATAAAAAACAGCATTTAACAATGAACATGAAGCTCTCACGTAGTAGGACTTTAGGAAACAGGTCAGCATTTTTACATATAATAATGACAGTGTATGATAACAAATCACGATTTATTATTAAACTAGCGATCCGTCGCAGCTGCACGGGTGATTTCTAGATCTCGTCAAGAGCACCACATCCACCACCACACCACCGGGTCCAATTGTGAATCTAAACCATCCAGAAACCCACTCAAACCCCCACATAAAGTTTCATCAAAATTGATTTCTTATATTTAAGCGAACACTAGTCATTTAAATAAAACTAGTTTTAGGGATTTTATCGCGTATATTAACTTATTTTATATTCCCGATGTTTCGAGCACTTTACAGCACTCATGGTCACGAAGGGGACTGAGGTGTTTGACGTACCAATGTCATAGTTAACCACGACTACCTCCAGATTAAATTTTTGTTCCTTCAAGCCGCCGAAGAAGATTAGTCAGTTTTTACCATCAGTGAAGTGTAATGTCCCTCTGTTAGATGCAGGAGTGTACAAGCTTGATTGTGAATGTGGTCTCTCTTATATAGGACTAAACAAAAAGATCAATGAAAACCCGCGTTAAAGAACACAGAGCTGATGTAAAGAATCGAAGCTCCGGGAAGTCTGTTGTCTGTGAACACGTACAGAATCGCCCCCGTCACTACATTAGATTTGATAGACCACAAATCCTCGCTAAAGAACACCGATTCCTTCCAAGGATGATTCGCGAGGCTATTGAAATTAAATAACATCCTAATTTCTTTAGAAAAGATAGCTGGGTTCTACCATCTGCTAGGGATCCTATAATTAATAAAATTAAATACTGCGTAGACCGGAACAAAAATTAATAATTTTAATCTGGAGGTAGCCGTGGTTAACTATGACATTGGGACGTCAAACACCTCATCCCCCCCCCCCCTCCCGTGACCATGGTTGCTGTAAAAATCTCGCAACGTCGAGAATATAAAATAAGATAGTATACGCGATAAAATCCGTAAAACAAGCTTTATGTTTTAGCGAGACTAACGGTCATATATATAGAGATTTTTCAAAAAATATATCGACACTGAAATATATGTAATTTTGGCAGCAACTTTAACGGACATATATATAGAGATTTAAAAAAAAAACTATCGACACTGAAATATAATTTTGGCAGCAACTCGATAAATTGCTTTATTTGGCTGTATCATGAATGAATCGATTCTAAAGAAGAAGGTCCATCTGTTTAAGAATTCAAGAGTTATTTATATATAGCAGATAGTGCGGCTTTGTTTGAAAAGGTAGTAGAAACAAAGATTTCAACTCAGTCCTTAATCGAGAATTGATTAATCAAACACAGCATTACTCCTGTAATTCTCGAAAGAGTAGGCAGAGTGCAAAGAGCAGGGAGCTACTCGGACCACATTTAGCCAAATAATATGGGTTTATATGGAATATTGTCGCAATATTTTTTGTTATAAATTCCACATTAACTTGATACTTAGAAGTCCCAAACCAGCAAGGGACTGTTAATCATATTTATAAATATATGAAAGAGTTATATCTCTGCATATCGTAAGAAATTCACAATCATCCCCATTTCCATTTGTATGGAATTTTCCCCATTGACAGTCAACTCGAATATTAAATATCCTAAACTACGGACATGTATTCCATACCCTCTTTAAAGTTTTCTCCCTAAGGGTGTTATAATACATTACCGCTAGCCTGACAAGTTCAAGGTCTCATATTTTTTTCTCATTATTGTTCTATTCAAACAACTTAGCGCTACATTTTATACGTGTTTTATAACTTTATTATGATCTTACTCGTTTAAAATTCATAATATTTATATTTTTATAATACAATTAAGATTACTATATTATAATGCCATATTGGTATGTTTGGACATGTAGAAAAAATGTATGAGGAAAGAGTGACAAAGCAAATATATGCTGCAGAAGCGAGTAGTAAAGTCGGCAAGGGATACACGAGAAGGAAGTTTGATCAAATTTATGATATTATATTAAAAATGGGCCAATTTAAAAGTACCTTTTACCGGCGTGCATGTGAGCGTATGCGTATGTGGATTTGAAAGAAGGGAGACAGGTCTGTCAAGATCGTGCTAAATGGAAGTTCGTAGTCTCTACCTACCCCTCTGGATAACAGTCGTGAGAGTATATGTTTTATGTTTGTAGCAAAAAGTTTACAAGAATTTTATTGAGTTCATCATCAGATCAAAGAGCATGAGTGATAGAGTAGCTTGCTATGTTGTATTTGCCGGAGCCACTATCATCACGACTGACAGACCACTTTGAGAATGAAGATGTGACTTTCTTATATTTATTTTTGTCAGACGTAACAAAGAAATAATATTCAAAATAGGTTTATCTGTTATTTTAGTTTAGATAGATAGTAAGATTAATAATTTAATTAAACATACTATTAAAATTCAAATGTGTTAATATAATTTATATGTTTTCGAGTGCAATAATTTCATGAGATAAAGCGTTAATCGCATATTGCTATACCTGCCGTTTTGGGAAATCCCTTCGAAATTAAACTAAGCAAGAGGATTATTACGCGAAGCTAACGCGTAACGCAAGCATTTACTTTAAAGTAACCGAATTATAAAGTTAAGGAATCTAAATTAGTTTAAAGTTCGTTTAATCAAAGAGCGTTAAAGAGAAGCCATGTGCGATATCGGAATACAAAAAGAAAATAAAAATAAATAGAAATTGTCTTAGTAACACAAGTTGGACACACGAGTAATCATATAGATTTAACATGAGATAAACCAGGAACTTCGACCAAAAACCAGGAACTTTGCAAGTATTTCGTTTTCTGTTCACGCTTGTTTCGATTTATCACCTTATTCGAGTCAATATCGGATCACGTAGAATACATATAAGTTATTGTTTTTCACACTGTCCACAACAATATCAGGCTGGAGCCAACAACGATGTAGTTAGCCCTGTAGTCCAATCGAGCCATTTTATAATAATGATAAACGAGCCGCCGCCAGGTGAAATGTATTTCAGTATCGAATAATGAATCAAAAACTTACCTACGTTTCTATATTATTCGCAAAATGAAATTTTTGATTTTATTTAAGCCCCTGAACAGTAAATTTTTGGCACCAAATAAAAACGTAGGGCAAAAAAGGACAGTTACAACTTTTTTAAATGGTAATGAAGGTGAAAAAGAGAGGTAGAGCTATCATCGATGAATAATAAAAATTCAAATGTGATGTCATCCCTGCGGACTAAGATAGGACGACTCCAGTTATCTCCAGTGTATTACCCTACCCATACACAAGAAACATTAAATTGTTATTTTGCGCTGGCATTACTTGAGAACATGATCTTTCCTCTATCTCGATCGACTCATTCGTATTGCCACTTGTATATTGGTGTAGAGACCTATTTTCTTTGTGTATCCCTACTTCTTTATACATCCTTCTCATGTCTACCATCCCTGCTAGATACATATTATAAATGCACAAACTCATTCACTTCCTTAACCAACTCCTCTTCCATTTTTAATTAACTACTACGTACTTGCATTCACTTTTCTATAATTAATCTTGTTCTTTTTCTATAATGCAATATTCATTAATGTAACAATCATTTATATCTCACCCGTCGATGAGACAAATATGTCTTGATCGTCGTCATACAGAAGGGATCTAACAGCTAATTCACTCTAACCCACATTCTTCGACTTCCAAAGTTTCTAAGTAATTGACTAAAACCAGACTGGACGAACTCGGGGCAGCTTTACAACCCTATCTAACACCTTTATGATGCTAAATCCTGTTACTTCTGACACAAGCACTGGAGTTCATAGCCACGCACAACATGCATTCCAGGCTGTTCTGACTTTTCCCTGGGAGTTTTAACGACATTCCAGAATATTTTGATGTTTATCTAAAAATATGAGTATACTCTTGCAAACATGGCCTTTAAATTTTAGAAATATATTACTAGTGGTATCCAAAGTCGTGTTTTACGTATACGTCACTCTTATCTTCTATTAGCTAGGAATTCTTAAGTACTATATGAATTTTGTACCTTTAATAAGTGCGTAAGTTAAATAGATATTCTTAATACGCACTGAAACATGATTGCTTAAAGCTTTTAAAATCCACTTAGATTAACTGCACCTTGAGAAAAATAAGTAATATTTTATACGTTCATATATATAAATTATCACTCTACACTTTACCCTTTTTACCGAATATAATAACTGGGTCCAGTAGAAATAATTTTCCGTAAGCGTACACGCTCAGCAGACAAATTAGTGATTGCTGTACCGCACAGACGGTTTGCAGGCCAGGTACCTCACATATGATAGTTATAGATATTTATATCTCTCTGCATATGCATATATCAGAAACCATAATATCTTTTACACTTATCCATAGTCTGCTTATACGACACTCATAAGATAAAAGGATTAAGGGCGTAACTGTTTCTAACAAACACATTTATTATTTATTTATTAACTAGCTGTTCCCAGCGACTTCGCTCGCGTGTTGGGGTTTTTATATTTTTGCACGGAACCCTAATTCTTATTCTAAAATAAAAGTATCCTAAGTTACTCCTTATGAAATCAGCTATCTGCCAGTAAAAGCAGTCAAAATCGGTCCTGCCATTTCGGAGATTAGCCGGAACAAACAGACAGACAGACAAGAATTTTAAAAATTGTATTTTAGTTATAAGTACCGTATTTACTTTCAAATACATTTAGGAAAAACCGTAATTTTGACATTACAAACAGACACTTCAATTTTATTTATTTGTATAGATAGACGGAAAATTTACCTTTTTTCACTCAAGGCACTTTGCCGCCCATTGTAAACGATTTTAAATAAAGAAAAATGGGTGCGCCTCGGTGGTTACCCAATACAAACTTTCCGTTAGGAAATGACAAAATATAAGAAACCTGAAATATGAAATAGTCGAAAAGGAATGCCATTAAATTTAACATATTAAAAAAATGCTCTGACAAGATTTAGAACCTGCATGAGTTAATAACACAGATTATTTGAACAATTAGTTGAGTTTGCTTAACAAATAACTACTAGATCAATTTGATAAAAACTTTTTAGGTACGAATTACATAATAATGCTTTGAATCACTGATCATAGTTTCTATGATCTGTGCTTTGAATGAAACCAGTCGGACGTCGATATCACGATTTGTAATCGAGATATATGAGGCAAAAATTAACCAGGAATTCCGCGAGGTGGAAATCTGACTCTAGACACCTCGAAACAAAAAATAGTCTTTGAAATATTGGATCCGTTGCATTTACTTTCTACTTACAGGTTAATAATATACCCTCTATAAAGATAAATGAAATAAATATTCATAAATAGAAAAATCCTTTTGTTGTGAATATCCCACGCATTCGAACCAAACGGCTTGCTGCGTCTTTAGTAATACGTACAGCAAAGGAGTGAAATAATCTACCGGCGTGGCGTCTGTCTTTCCATCCGATTACAATCTGTGCGTTTTCAGGACAAGAAGTGCATAGGCTTTTTTACGCTAAGACAGTGGGATTTTCCATCTAGGAATACTTACCACCAGGTGGGAATTAATGCACTGGCTTACAATAAGTAAAAAAGTTAAATACTTAATGCTGATTTGAATTATAAACGAGCTATAAACTATAATGGAAGACTGACCACAAAACCAAAGTAAGTCATCCGTCGCTAATCTTCTTGTCCTTGTAGAAATTAAAACTTGTATAATCTCCCACATCCCCTATTCTCATTTGACTTTGTTCCGGTAGCCTTCCATTACATTCTAAATTTTGGAAAGTATTTGAGAAAAAAAAAACAAAATTAATTCTTAGCTATAAATTTTATAACGATATTATGTCTATTTGTTTAATAATCTTCAAAAACTTGGTAAGAAAGCTATTCTTAATATATGTCAACATCCATTCTTGATACCCGACTTCAATACCGACACATGACCATTTTTATTTACCTGTATCGTTTATAATTTTAATTTAATTATTACTGAAATTAAATATTAACAATAATCGCATCCACGGCCAAGCAATATAATTACAAAAAATACAAAATAAGTTGTTTAAATTTATGAATAAAACGTGATTTTATGTGTTTATTTCGAAAAATATGCCCAAAATAAAAAATAAAAACTATAAAAGATTATAAAGACCATTAAAACAATATTTCTGTTCTATTAATACCGTCTCGTTATAAAAAGTAATCACACGAAGTTATTACAAATATATTATGGTTTTGACTAACGCGACTTTAATAGACTTAAAATGATGATGAAATTAACAATTAAATTAACATTTAAATAATGTTTGTATTTCAAATTTGGCCATCAACTTATAACATGCGGGGTCTTCATTATCGACATTATAAAAAACATTTTTTTTATTATTGTATGTTAATACACATTCCTACAGTTACTTAAAGCCTGGACGCAACGGTATGCAGTAATAGATTATATGGTATGGCCTTTATTCTAGATCCGGTAACCCTTAACTGGGAGTAGGATAGTGAGGTATAAGATATTCTACTATTTATGAAAACGGAAAATGTAAAGAGGTCCCTATAGCTTTTCCTCTCTTCTTTTTTATTAGTCTGTAACAGTCTACTATTGGACAATGAGCCTTGTCGATTGTTAGAAGGTTTTAACTTTAATGATTGGCAGTCATAGAATCAATTATTTCTAACTCTGACGCTACTTCTCGTAGCTCGATATGAATCTAATGAATGAAATCGTTTATACTGCCAACTTTTGAATGCCGGGAGTATTAAGGTGAAATGCCTCACCGACTGTTAATATACTTACTGGCCCTTCATAAACTTTAAATCGAAGCGGTAAAACACAAATGCATTGCTGTTTGATGGGAGAAATGCTGTTCGTTTTAAATGTTAAGAGGACCAGAGGCGACAAAGCAAGGCATCTGGGGTCTTCTCTATGGCTATGATAATGTTAGTTTTAGGTAACTGCCTCGTTGCTCTTGTGATCGTAAACGCCACTGCTGATTTTACAGTCTCGGGTTCAAATCCCAGGTCGGGTCAAAACCAGTTTTTGGGGTTTTCTGACTGAAGTGATTCCCATTAGCAACCCGGAGTCAGGAGGTTGACGGTGTTCCACCCTCGTGGAATGGAAAACATGTAAAGCCTCTGGTCCTGCACGTTTCTCAGGCCGTGCCGAATTGCTGTCCTATCTATATATGAGAGTAGATGAATAGAAAATGCCCCTGTGCTTACGCAAACATTCTTGCACTTTAATCCTGTCCCACGTAGATTTCTAGTCTCCGTTGAGACTGACTCCCGTGACCGAATTACGGTCTGGAGGGGATTATTGTAGTAGTAAGTATTATATACTGCAGTAGGCACTCACCAATGGATGAACTGTAAGTTCATTTGTACTACGACAAATATATATTAAAAAAATGAAACTGAACTACCTGAATTGAAAACGTACCTAGTATTTTCTGCATTATAACAATAAAAACAATATAAGCTCTTGAGTGCGCTTGAAAAGAATTTGCTACCTGTATTATACACATTTTTATTTTCATTGTGAATGCTCTTAATACGTGTAATTTTCTACGTGGTAGAGCCATGCTGCAGCTATATTATGGTTGTAGCACGAATGGGTCGGCTCGACCGGGGAAGGACCACGCTCTCACAGAAAACCAGCGTAAAATAGCTGCTTAACGCTGCTATGTTTCGTATGGTGAGTGTAGAGAACCGGAGACCCTTTTTAGTGGCAAAGAGGCATTCCATCTTAGTCCTCACGGGTGACAACGCACCTGCATCTTGAGTCTTTATTGAGGATAGATGTAGATGTCTATGGGTCACAGTAACCACTTACCATCAGGTGGACTGTGTGCTCGTTTGTCACCCGAACCTAAAAAAAACTATACCAGAATATCTCTATTTATTTCACTCAACCAGGTGAATTAAATCTATTACATTTCTGTTAAGTTAATCCTTACTAAAATTACGGCGTCAGATATAACTATAGTTACTAGGGTACCTTTTCACTCATACGAAACTTGTATTCCCGTTTAAATGATCAGGATCTATTGTGTTAACCGGTTGCTAAATTGCTACTCTTATGTTACACGTAGAAAGGTTATAATAACATGTGGTAACATTATAACAATTTGTACAACCGACTTCAATATAAATTATTAAGGATTACTCAAAATTACTGATCAGTCCTTGATCAAATTTATATGGTACGACAAGAGAAGCAACAGCTTTCAAATAAAAAAGAATCATCAAAATCGGTTCACCTAGAAAAAGTTATGAAGTAACACATTAAAAAAAATACAATCGAATTGAGTACCATTTTTTTGAAGTCGGTTAAAAATACACCTCTTTTAACTTCTTCTCCATCAGACCGTAACAGTCTGACAAGGCTAATTTGCACTAATTGCCCACTCAGCAGGCGCATCGGAACACATCTATCGAAGCTAGAAGTCATGAGGTATTTCTGTCTTTAACCATAGTTAGTTAATAAGTATCATGATATCTCTGGGCCAAATTGTGATGATGAGTTTTCTTACGTCGCATCGCCACCACAAGGCTTTTCCTTAAACTATAACGCGCTTATATTCAAACTTATTTTAAATCGTTATATTATTGTCTTATTAAATTACGTTGACTGTCAAACAGTCCCTTCGCTTATGAAATTAGTCGAGTAGATTTTTTTATAGAATAAGGGTTACAAACGAGCACACAGTCCACCTAATGGTAAGTGGATGATGTGGCCCATAGACATCGACCCATTCGTACTACAACTATACTACTAATATAGCTGCAGCATGGCTCTACCACGTTAAGAAACGTTTTGTGTGTTTTTGTGGGTCCCTGGATGGCTAAAATGTACAAATGGACCCGATAGGTGGCGCTGTTCTCAAGATCCAGAAATCACCCGTGAAATAATTTAATTGCCGTGTAGTGGTAGCATAAGATAATCTATTTGCCTGTTGGTAGCACTGCTTTTCTGACTAGGAGTCCGTCTAGGTAGCCACATATCTATCATGTCCTTTATATTTCTGGTGCCAAATAGCAGTGCTTGCTATGGTACTTTACTTCTGTAGTGTGGTTTAAAGGATAAAGAGAGCCGCTGTAATTACTGTGAGGCATTCTCTCTTAGTTCTCAGCGGTGACAACGCAACTTCCTTATTTTAAAGTTGGCTATGAACTGCAGTAACAGTGCAGTATCCTCAGGTACGTGCATTTGTCTCAATTGTAAGTGCATTTATCCGTTACTGTTACCATACAACAAACCGTTACCGAGAAATAATAAACGTATAGAGAAAAATATTATTACAACGTGGCGATAACGGCAATTTAACACTTGTGAAATGTGCCACGGGCTGATAAATATTTTTTATAGGAGAGCCTGATAGTATATGACTACCGCCGCCCACGAACAACCGCAACACCAGGGGAATTGCCAATGCGTTGCCGGCCTTTTAAAAAGGAGTAGGCTCTTTTCTTGAAGGTCCCTAAGTCGTATTGGTCCGGAAATATCGCTGGTGGTAATCGATTCCACAAGGAAGTTTTGCGAGGAAGAAAACATCTTCTAAATCGCACAGTGGTGGACCGCCAGTCATCCAGGTGGTATGGATGGTATCGCAAGATTTGTCGCGATGTTCGATGGTGAAATTGAGCGGCTGGAATTAGTCCGAACAATTCCTCAGAGCACTCCCCGTGGTGAATTCGATAAAATACACAAAGAGATGCAACATCTCTACGCAGTGCCAGTGTATCGAGCCGATCAGAAAGAACTCGGTGATCGACGATTCGAGCCGCTCTGCGCTGGATGCGGTCAAGTGGAAGGAGCTGGCAATGGGCTGCCCCGGCCCAGAGATGAGAACAAAAACTATTTTCATTGTCCACAAGTTGAGGTAGCTGAAGTGACAATGGGTCCATGTACTCGTAGGTCAAAAAACCAACAAATGACGAAGAAGAGGTTCTCGAGTGGCAGCCTTGTACTGGTAAACGTTGTGCAGGGTGGCCTCCCACTAGATGGAGTAATGACATTTTTTATAGGATAGGGTGACAAACGAACACACAGTCCACCTAATGGTAAGTGGTTGCTGTCACCCATAGACATCTACATTTATCCTCAATAAAGAATCAAAATGCAGATGCGTCGTCACCCGTGGGGACTAAAATGGAATGCCTCTTTTCCAGTAAAATGGGTCTCCGCTTCACTACACTCACCATACAAAACACAGCAGTGTCAAGCTGTCATTTAACGTTGGTATTCTGTGAGAGCGTGGTCCTTCCCCGGTCGAGCCGACCCATTCGTGCTCCAACTATACTACTAATATAGCTGCAGCATGGCTCTACCACGTATACCTATGTTTTGCAGCTTACTTGTGATAGGCTGTAATCATGATGATGATGATGATTGCCCCCTAATTTCACATCGATACAACTTTCAAATTCCAAAGAGACGCACGTCTAATTTTAATTTCAAATACAAGCAAAAGTTTGTAGTTCTCAAGTTTTTTTATTGTTGTGCCGATTATGACATCATCATCAATTTTTATCATTACAGCCCTTCACAAGTCTACTGCTGAACATATCTCCCCCAAGGAATGCCATAAAGCACGGTCCTGAGCCACCTGCATCCATCGACTTCCTGCATATGTTACCTCCTCACTCGTCGTCACTCCATCTAGTGGGGGGACGCCCTACTCTTCTTCCGCCGGTACGAGGCCGCCACTCGAGAACCTTTTTCCCCATCGGTTGTTGGTTCTTCTAGCTATATTACCGCCCCATTGCCACTTAAGCTTACTAATCCGTTGGGCTACGTCGGTCACTCTGGTTCTACTGCGGATATCCTCATTTCTAAGTTTATCACGAAGAGAAACTCCGAGCATAGCCCTCTCCATAGCTCGCTGAGCGACCTTGAGCTTCCTCATACGGCCAGCAATGAAGGACCACGTCTCAGTTCCATAGGTCATCACTGGCAATACGCACTGGTTGTACAGTCTCATTTTCAAGTTTTGAGTTATACCTGACGAGAAGATGTGCCGTAATTTCCCGGACGCTGCCCAACCAAGTTGAATCCGTCGATTGACCTCTTGGTCGAAGTTGGACTTACCTAGTCGGACTATTTTTCCCAGGTAAACATACTCGTCAACAACTTCGAGCTTAGTGCTCCCAACAATTACCGGCATAGGTGTGACATGGATCATCTTAAGACCTATCCGTTGGGAAACACTATTAATGTCATTGAGCATAGTGCTTAGGTCCTCCAGCGATTCTGCCATAAGGACTATATCGTCGGCAAATCGAAGGTGAGTGATGTACTCGCCATTGATGATAATACTTTTTATTTGAATTAATCCTTTCCAGTCCAGAAGCTTGAAAACGTCTTCCAATGCAGCGGTGAAGAGTTTCGGGGATATAACGTCACCCGGTCTTACACCTCTCTGCAATTGGATAGGTTTCGTACTCTGGTTCTGTACTCGGATAGCCATCGTATCCCTACTGTACAAGTACTTCAGTACCTCGATATACCGACCGTCAACTTGGCACAGCTGAAGGGACTGCAGAACCGCCCAAATTTCGACGGAATCAAAGGCTTATTCATAGTCCACATAAGCTAGACTTAGTGGCAAATTACTTATAGACTTAGTACTCCTCGGACTTCTATACAATTTGCCGAAGGGTATGTATGTGGTCTATGGTGCTAAAACCTTTTCGGAAACCGGCTTGTTCGGGAGGCTGGAAGATTCGTAATGACTCTCGAAAACAGCACGTAGACGCGGCTCAGAAGGGAAATCAGTCTGTAGTTCTTCAAGATAGCGTTATCGCCTTTCTTGAAGAATAAGACCACCGCGCTTCGGCTCCATGCCTCCGGTATAGTGCCACCATTGTAGACGGAATTAATGAGCTTCTGAAGGACTTTAAGTACCGGTTTTCCACCCGCTTTCAAAAGCTCCGCTGTAATTCCATCGTCGCCTGGGGCCTTGCCGTTTTTAAGGTGCTGGAGAGCCATTCTAATCTCGCTCAGACTGACTTTCAGAATATCATCGGAATAGTGTCAGATAAGACTCGCTCTTGGATCGTTACTCACACTTACGTGTGGCTCCAACGATGATGTATACAGCTGCCCATAGAAACTCTCAATTTCACTCAAAATCTCAGGTGTCCCGGAAACGACGTTGCGACACTCGATCTTCAGCTTTGACAGTTGGCTCTTTCTGGCAGACAGATCTCTAGCAAAGATTTTGGAGCCCTGGTTCCGCTCGATCGCTTCTTCAATACAAGCAGTATTAAAGTTGCGTAAGTCCCGCCGCATGCATTTGGAGATCTGTCTGTTCAGTTGCCTGAATTCTGTCAAATCTACTGAAGAGTGCATCTTCATATCCCGTCTAACAGCCATGATATTAAGAATGTGATCGGAGAGTTTTCGTGTTCTTCTGCGGCGGGTCTTGCAAAACTTAGCTCCGACCGCATGGACAGTTTCCATGAGCATGTCATTCATATTATCCACTGCATTGCAATCTTCTAGGCACTGAAAACTGTTTCGTAGCTCGAGCTGAAAGGTTTCGGGACTTTGGATTAGAGCACGAGGGGGACGGAGCGTTGACTTCATTATACGTAACCTCGTTTAACGTTTACGTTCAGTGTGCCTCTTACCATTCGGTGATCGCTGCCGGTTTTCACCCTCGCGTTCAATTAGACGTCACTGAACAGTTGTCGTCTGGTCGTCATAATGAAGTCAATCTCAATTTTTGTCGAACCGTCGGGGCTTGACCAGGTCCACTTCCTGTGGGGCCGCTTCTGGAAGAAAGAGTTCGTAATAAAGAGTCCCTCTTTCCCCATGAAGTCGGCCAGCTGCTGGCCCCTTGGGTTCCGGTACCCTATTCCGAATTTCCTTACTTTCAGCTCACTGTTCTCTCATGTGCCTAGTTTTGCGTTGAAATCTCCCATTAACACCGTATAATGGGTTTTGGAGGAATGCATGGCTCTAGAGATATACTCATACATTTCCTCCACCTCCTCATCGGGGTGTGCCAAGGTTTGTGCGTAAACCTGTATGACCTTCAGCGAATACCGTTTGGTGATTCTGAGTATAAGGTACGCAATCCTTATCGACATACTCCCAATCTTTACAACGTTGTTAACGAGGGACTTGTGGACGATAAATCCGACACCTCCTTGGGACAGATGGGCGCCCTCCCGATGATAAAACAAGTTGCCGGATTCGAGGATATTATCGATATGTCGATATTTATCATGCGATATATATCGATACTCTTTAAAAATATCGATTCGATATATATCGATATTTTTTCATACTAGGCACTTACTTGATTGTAGGTTCGTTTGTCACGTCAGTTTTTTTAATAATTAGTACTTGAAGTTGAACTTGATCATAAATCATTAAATCAGTGTAAAATGTATATAATATTGGATTAGGGAAAATATTACAATATCAATTCCCATTACTAATGCTATTCATCACACAAAAAACATGATATCGCTGCACAGTTGCACGCGAATGCCAAAGTTTTTGCAGGAAAATAATATATTTTTAGTTAAACAAGCAATTCAGTCTCTTAATAAGGTTTTTGATTTACCCAATTATTATTGGAGATACGCAATCACTCCATTTTCCAATAACATGACTCGACTTTCCTACGATGCATTGTATACACACATGAAACGTAATCTACTGCATAATTTGACATCACCAATGGTATCCATTAGACAGTTTTGACAACTGCAGGATCTTGATTTGTTTCTCAGTCATGACCGTTATTCGTGTATTATTGAATTATGGGTTTGATTTACGGGTGATGATTGACCTCGTGTCAACACTGCAAGATAAGCTTCTATCTTATCGTATTAATCGGAAAATTGTTGAGTGTGTTCAATCACCTCCAGTTATATTACGCGGAGTCAATAAAGTTATATTATATACTAGCTTTTACCCGCGACTTCGTCCGCGTGGAGTTCGGTTATATCGCGCCCATGTGTGAAAAGGAGTCTGCTGGTACACGCCACAATTATAACTGGATGTCGCGGGCAAATTGCTTTTTAACTACAAAGCTTCTTTATACACTACATTTTATGCTAATCTATTACTATGTGCCAAAATTATCAGGCTACTGGGCGAACTTACGCGTGGACAATGATGATTTATTTATTTATAACTATTTCTTTTGGTTTTGACATTTTATTAATTTGTACAAAAATATATTTGGTTTGGTCGTTTATATTCATTGTTTTTTAATTTTTAAATTAAATTTTTTTTGTTAAGGTGTAATTTGTGCAAATTTTTTGTACAAATCTTCTTGTCTGTTTTCTTTTATGTTTTGTGCAATAAAAGTATATTCTATTACATACATACATAAACACTCACGCCTGTCACCCAGAGGGGTAGGCAGAAACTATGGACTTCCATTTGGCACGATCCTGACACACCTCTCACGCTTCCTCCACATCCATATACCTACGCATACACGCTCGTTGGTTAAAGGTACTCTTGATTTGGCCCCTTTTCAATATACCGCCAATTTGATCGATAAACTTTCGCCTAGGGTGTCCCTTCCCGACTCTGCCGTTCACCTCTGCAACATAAATTTGCTTTGTCACTCTTTCCTCATTCATTCTTTCTACATGCCCAAACCACCAAAGCATTCTCTTGTTAATCCTGGTCACAACATCATCTTGCAAGTCACATTTTTCTCTTATCACACAATTTCTCACTCTGTCATTCAGATTTTATTTTTATTTTATTCTATTCTATTTTAATAAATTAAGTTTAAAATATTTATCGATATAATTTACATTATTTACGACCCAAAAACCTTAAAAATGACATCCAAGTCACCCAACCCATGATGATTTTTACATACAAACATACATCCATCCATCATTCCATCCATGTTGGTTTCAAACCATAATCGATGCCATTTTCGTAATTAACGTCCCAAAAAAACCATAAAATACACCCATATTGACATTTCAACCACATCGCACAGGGTATGATGGTAGGTATTTCCCGTCTGCTACGTTGGATTTTGAAATAGTTGTTGTTTACGTAATCAGCGACCCGATAAATTAAAAAAACGATACCCATGTTGATTTTCAGAATTTTTCACCCTATTTCCACCTTTTAGGAGTTGAATTCTGAAAGAACCTGAAACACTTGCTTACTCATTTATTGATTGTTTCGAATAAAATAGTTTAACTAATCTTGTTTGCCCATACAAATTTTCAACCCCTTTTTCACCCACTTAGTGGTTGAATTTTCAAAAACCTTAGGATACGTAATTGTTTATTTCTAATTGTTAATCTAAAAACAAAGTTTCAGGCTTTTAGCTCTAAAAATGACGTACTTTCATAAATACTTTTAACCCCTTTTTCACCCCCTTAGAGAGTGAATTTTCAAAAATTATTTCTTAGCGGATGCCTACGTCATTACAACTGTCTGTGTACCAAATTACAGCGAAATCCGTTTAGTGGTTTCGGCTGTGCGTTGATAGATGAGTCAGTCAGGTTTGCCTTTTATATATATATAGATATTATGACTCGCACACACTCTTTTCAGGAACCGACTTTCTCATTTTAGTCCATCTTTTAATATTAAGAAGAAAAACATTTCTACGTCAACAAAAACATTCAAATATTTACGATTAAATCTCTTTTTATACCAATATCACATTACGAACTTACGAAATTTTATCTATGGTGATTTTTTTAAAACGCGTCAATCATTCAAGCTTGCTTGAGCTTACATTGACGTGAACGTCAAGAAGTTAGTATATAATGTCTTATAAATAAAAAAATTCAATACTAGCAAAACGTAGTGATGACATACTCTTTGCTTACCAGCTATACACATATCTTTATTTTTTATAGGAGAGGGGGGCAAACGGGCATGCGGCTCACTTGATGGTATGTGACTACCACCGCCCATGAACAACTGCAACACCAGGGTAACCAGGGGATTGCAGATGCGTTGCCGGCCTTTTAAAAAGGAGTACGCTCTTTTCTTAAAGGTCCCTAAGTCGTGTCGGTCCGGAAAAATCGCTGATGGTAATCGATTTCACAAGGAAGTTGTGCGAGGAAGAAAACATCTTCTAAATCACACAGTGGTGGACCGCCAATCATCCAGATGATATAGATGGTATCGGGAGTTCTGCCCCGATGTGCGTTCGTGAAATTTGGCGGCTGAGATTAATCCGAACAATTCCTCAGAGCACTCCCCGTGGTAAATGCAAAGGGATGCAACATCTCTTCACTGCGCCAATGAATCGAGCCGATCGGAAATGACTCAGTCGTCGACGATTCGAGCCGCTCTGCGCTGGATGCGGTCAAGTGGAAGGAGCTGACACTTAGGTGCCCCGGCCCAGAGATGAGAACAGTATTCCATGTGAGGCCGAACCTGCGCCTTGTAAAGTTGCAGGCGTTGTGCAGGCATGAAACACTGTCCCGCTCTGCTGGGCACACCAAGCTTTTAAGAGGCCAATATTACTATAAAGTATAGAATAGAATAGAATAGAATGATTTTTATTCAATATGGATTATTACATAATACTTATTGAAAGTCATTATTTTATTTACCACTGGTTCGGAAAATACCTCTGTCCTGGGAAGAACCAGCAAGAAACCCAGCGGGACTTTTTTTTTAAACATAATTTCACTTAACAATAATTTTGTTTATACAATTTTAAATGAATTTTCATAAAACCAGCATGCCACCATGCTGGTTTTATGAATCTTATGATCACCTTATTCCCAGGGGTTATTTTCATTCATGTATTCCTTGATATTATAATAACCCTTTTTGTACAGTTTTTCTTTAATAAAACTTTTAAACTTGTTTATTGACAAACTTTGAACATGTTCTGGGATTCTGTTGTAAAAGCGTATACATTGCCCGATAAATGAATTACTAATTCTGTGGAGTCTTGTAAGTGGCATTACAAGCTTATGTTTGTTCCTAGTGTTTAAGGTATGAACATCCTTATTCTTATTAAAGCTATTTATGTTTTTATGTACATACATTACATTTTCATAAATATATTGCGATGCCAAAGTTAATATGTTTATTTCTTTAAATTTTTCTCTAAGGGACTCTTTACAATTTAGATTATAAATCGCCCGTACGGCTCTCTTTTGCAAAACAAATATAGCTTCAATATCAGTCGCATTACCCCATAGCAAAATTCCATAAGACATTACGCTATGAAAGTAACTAAAATACACTAACCTAGCTGTCTCAACATCTGTGAGACTTCTAATCTTTCTTACAGCATATGCTGCAGAACTAAGTCTGCTTGCTAATTTAGATATATGGGGGCCCCATTGAAGTTTCGCGTCAATAGTAATACCGAGAAAAACAGTGTTATCCACAAGACTCAACTCCTCCCCATTTAAGAGCACATTGGTTTTCGAATGTTTTACATTAGGTATTGTAAATTTAATACATTTTGTCTTATTGCCGTTTAAGAGCAAATTGTTGGCGTTAAACCAATGTACTAGTTTCGATAGAGCATTATTTACATCGTCATATTTAATTGACTGCCGTTTCAGTTTGAAAATTAAAGAGGTATGGTCAGCAAATAATACTATATCGTGATTGTCCCCTACAAGATAAGGTAAGTCATTAATATAGATTAAGAACAGGAATGGGCCAAGAATCGAGCCCTGAGGAACGCCCATTGATACTACTGATCCGGAGGAACATTTACCATTAATGACGACTTTTTGAGTTCTGTTACTTAAATATGAAGTAATAAGTTTAAGCGCCAAATTTTTTAAACCGTAATGTTGTAGTTTCCTGATTAATGTATCATGATGAACACAATCGAAAGCCTTGGAAAGGTCACAGAAAATACCTAAGGCATCTTGTGAATTCTCCCAGGCATTAAAAATATATTTCATAAGCTCAACACCGGCGTCAGACGTCGAGCAACCCCTTGTAAAACCAAATTGATTTTTATGAAGTAATTTATTTGTATTAAAAAAATTAACAATTGATCCAAAATTATTTTTTCAAAAATTTTACTGAGAGTTGGTAGTACAGAAATAGGTCTATAATTAGCGGGGTCCAATGTACTACCAGATTTAAATAAAGGTATTATTTTACTATACTTCATTAAATCAGGAAACACACCAGAATCGATACAAGTATTAAAAATAATAGCAAGATGAGGTGCAATTAAATCTATTATGGACGCAATCACTGTAACGGAAATCCCCCACAAATCTGCGGTTTTCTTTACATCAATGGTTTTGAAGTATTTTACAATATTATGCAGTAATACTTTTTCAAATCTAAATTCTTTTAAACAGGTATTAACATTCTGTTTAAGTAATGATTCGGCGATAGTTGGAGAAGCATTCAATGACTCTGTTGTCAAGATAGGAACATCAGTGAAATATTTCTCAACAACCGCTGCAACTTCTTGATTTGATTTAGTCAATTCATTATTAATTTTTAATTGATAGTTTGAATTACGAGGTTTCTCTTTACCGGTTTCGCTGTTAATTATACTCTACGTCATTTTAATTTTATTCTTAGCTGTCTTAATTTTGTTACTAATATGTAATGATTTGGCTGTGGAGCAAACTCTTTTAAACATTTTAGAATAATTTTTTACATATTCTTTAAAAGCATCGGAAAGATTATACGATCTTTCATGGTAAAGGTCATATAACCTTCGTCTGCTTTTATGAATTCCTACTGTCGCCCACTCATTAAATGCCTTGCGACTGTTTCTGGAGAATGTTTTAGAAGTGAATGTTTTATTAAAGTCATTGTTTATAAAGGTAAATAATTCTCTATATAAATAGTCTGCATTGTTCTTATAAGAAAGGGATGGAAGGATTTTTAACATATTACTTCTAAATCTCTCCAGGCGTTTTGCATTAATAGGAACAAACACAATTTTCTCATTTACCTGTTTTTTGTGCATATAAGGTAACGAAACCAGTTGTCCACAGTGATCTGAACTAAGTTTTTGTATTATTGATTTGTTGATTGGTACAACACCTGTAAAAATATTATCAATACAAGTTGCACTACACCCTGCAATACGTGTAGCTTCAAAGAATAAATTATTAAGATTATAGGATTTGAACAAAGAACAGAATTTAATACTGATGGAAGAAGTTTCCAGGAGATTGATATTAAAGTCTCCACACACTACAAGAGATTTATTCTGTTTATTAAGCTTAACTAAAACTTCTTCCATAATTTTTTCAAAAGTATCATAACTTGAACATGGGGGTCTGTAAACACTGACAACAATAAGGTGCTCAAGCTCAACACATGCCATTTCTACAGTACGCTCAACAGAGAGGCTCACAATGTCTTTACGTTCTTTACATGATAAGGACTTATTAGCTAATATTAAGGAGCCACCACGTAATTTAGTATCTCTATTGAACGAACTGACCACCTGGTGATTACTGAAATTAAATATTGAGTTGTATTCTTTCAACCAATGTTCTGTAATACATAAAATATTTATACTGTTACTATTTAAAAATAAATCAATTTCTAATTCTTTGCCTAACATACCTTGTATATTTTGATGCACCAGGTTGATACAGTTTTTATTATTGTTATTTTGTAAAATTGCATAATTATGTATTGGTAAGTTGCATTCTAAGCTATTTAAATTATCTTTGCTAGAGATTACCTCTATTGTCTTATTATCTAATTTAAATTACTTGGAACTGGTTCCAAATCAAATATAAAATTATTTTGTTGCTCAAAAGAAGCAGGTGTCAAGGTAGCCAAATCATTGGCTGAGTTAAAATATAAATAATAAGATAGCGTATTTGCTACCAGTCTTAAACTATACTTTGATAGGTAATACCTATCTCTTGTCAAAAACTTCTTAGTTAAATTATTAATATCAATTAAATGAAATTTATCATTATTATTCTTACAATTAAATGTCAAATTTAAATTATTGTTACATGTCAAGTTATGCATCATTAAATTTAAATTATGTCTTAGTTTATTTTCCTGTGGCCACCCCTCTATGTAAGGCAACACGGGCCGCCGTCTTATCGGACTCCTGTTGCTCTATACATACGCAATTTATACTGTTTGAAATGAGTTAACAGATCGTAAGCTATAATTTGGAAATATTAAATAATATGACACGTCCAACAATATTTTTCCACAATCATATTATCACGCACGAACAGCCGAACGAAAATTTGTATCATTGACCTCAATACTATTTGCAGACATATTAAAATTGTATCAAATTAAGTAAAATTCTTACTGAATTATTAATTTTCAATCAAATAAAGCTAAAACTTAATGTATAAAAGAATGTTTTGTATAAAATAATACTGCAGTCATATATCACATAATAAATGGTATTTTATTATGTGATATCTCCAGATTCAAGTTTCAGTGCAAATCTCATATTCTAGTGGGATGGCAATCTAATACGACCAGACCGAAGATAAATCAGGTGAAGAACCATCGCCCTTACATGCTTTCCAAGGCACTTGAGTTAAACACCGCCAATTCCTTGACTCCGGACTATTACTGAGACCCAGGATTTAAATCCGGCACCACATGTTCAGCAGTTGCGCTGACAATTATTAGAACAATGAGACTATCAATGAAACTAACACTTATAAGCCGATAGGATGAACAATTTTTCCTGGACCTGACATGATAACACTGTAATTTTATAGGAGTATCTAAAGTTCGATGCGAGAGGAGGACATGGCAATCATCTCACACTGCAACTTGATTCATCACCGGGGAGCAAACATCTGTCTAAAAGAGGTATTAGATTTATCGTCTTTAAGACTCTCATTAGAAACTTACCTTTTACTCAGAATCCCCAAATAGTGTTCGTTGTAGATCATACAGGCTTCCATACCAAACTCGACACATCCCATCAAGGAGGTGGTAGAGGTGTATGAAGATATCTCAAGATTCATATATTTCTCAAAAACGCTGTTGATAACTTGAGACTGCAACGCAAAACCATTCGTAAGAAAGGACGGTAACTTGAGGGTAGGAAAATTTTTAATAAGGCTACTGTACTTAAGGACTTCCTGCAACAGCCCGCCAACTTCGTGGAAAGGTATTGTTGTATCTTTGTGATGAACTCTTTCCTTCAGAAGCGGCCGCATAGAAAGTAGACCTAGTCCTGTCCTAACTTTTTGGCCACAAATGAGATAGACTTTATTATTACGACCAGGCTACAACTGTTGATGGGATGCCTCAGAGATTTCGAGGATAAAAACTGGTACCGATCACCGAAACGTAAGAGACACACTAAACCTTAACTTTAAGTTGGAGAAAATACGTCCAAAGACCCGAAAATGTTACGCTCGGAAGATTGCAACAGTAACAGTAGATGATACAACTAACAAAATGGTGAAAACTTTCGATGCGGTCAGAGTTAAGTTTTGCAAGACTCGTCGCTAGAGAACGCAAAACTAAACTGTAATCTTCGACAAGATATAAAGATGATAGATCTTCAAATGCATGCGGCAAGACTTACGTAACTTCAATACAGCTCGAATGTAAGCGGATCCATAGCTCCGAAGTCTTTGCCAGAGATAAGTCTGCCAGAAAAAGTCACCTGCCTCATTCTTCGACCGACTATGGTAGCGTCATTTTTTTTTTGCAAGTCAAACGAGCATACGGCTCACCTGGTGGTAAATGATCAACGTCACCCTTGAACATCCCCAACACCAGAAGAATTGAATGTGCGTTGCCAGCCTTTTAGAAAGGAGTAGGCTCTTTTATTGAAGGCTCCTAAGTCGTATCGGTCCGGGAAAACCGCTGGTAAAAATAAATTCCACAGTGGTCCATAGAAAATTTCGCATAAATTGCACTGTAGTGGACTGCCAACCATCGAGATTATACATACATACATATAATCACGCCTCTTTCCCGTAGGGGTAGGCAGAGACCAGTTCTTTCCACTTGCTACGATCCTTACATACTTGTTTTGCTTCGTCCACTTTCATTATTCCCTTCATACATGCTCTACGGTTTAGGGTACTCTTGACCTGGCCTTTTTTCAAAACGTCCCTGATTGGGTCTTGAAATGTCCGCCTAGGTCTACCCCTTCCAACACTTTCATTCACACTCGCCTTATACACTTTTTTCGTCAATCGTTCTTCATTCATTCTCTCGACATGGCCAAACCATCTCAGCATACCTTTCTCAATTTTTGTCACTACATCTTCTTTCAGACCACAACGTTTCCTTATCTCACTATTTCTTAACCTGTCACTCATTTTAACTCCTATCATATTTCTTAATGCTCTCATCTCAACTGCATTTATTCTGCTTTCATGTTTCTTCTGCCATACCCAAGTTTCACTTCCGTACATGAGTGTCGGAACCAACACCCCCTCATGCACAGCCAAACGAGCCTTGTTAGACACCTTCCGACTGCTCATAAAGGAGTGCAAAGCTCCATTCACCATGTTTCCTGCATTCACTCTTCTTTCGATATCACTCTCACACTTTCCATCTCTTGTAAACTTTGAACCCAGATACACAAACTCTTTCACCTGTTCAATTTGTTCATCTTCAATCACAATGTTGCAGTCTGTCACTGCCTCATCTTTTTCAAACACCATCACTTTCGTCTTCCTTACATTTATCTTCATTCCCTTTCTAACAAAAGCTCCACTCATAGCAGTTACCATCTCCTGCAACTCCTCGGCCGAAGACGCAAGTAATACTTGGTCATCAGGATAGAGAAAACATTTGACGAGTAACTCATTCATTCTCAACCCACTTTCATTCTCTTTTAAATTTGTCAAACAATTGTCCATGAACAGATTAAACAGCCACGGTGACGCTACACATCCCTGTCTAACACCTTTTTCGATATTAAACCATTCAGTGTATGCCCCGTTTATCCTTACACAAGCACTAGAATCGCTATAAAGAGATTGCATTGCTCGTATGAGGATACTGCTCACACCGTTCACGGACAGTGCTGACCACAATTCATTCCTCACCACTCTATCATAGGCCTTTTCTAGAATCGAGATTATGGGGATGAAATTTAGAGTTATGGCACAGTGTGTGATGCCAGCAGCTGGAATTAATTCGAACAATTGCTACACCCATTATATATGCGATAAAAGATGCAACATCTTTTCGCAAGGCCCGTAGCTCAAGCTGGTCGGAAAGAACTTAGTTGTCGACGATACGGGCCACTCTTCGTTGAATGTGGTCAAGGTAGAAGAAGCTGATGCTGGTGTGCCTCGTCTCTGATATGAAACCAGTATTCCATATGAGGTCGAACCTGCGCTTAGTAACGCTGCAAGCGGTGGGCTAACATGAAATACCGTCTCGATCTACTGAGTACACCAAGCTTTTTTTGATGCCATTGTAGCCTTCCCTTCCAAGTCACTGCGGAACTGTAACCTCTTGAAACATTGACGCCAAAGATTCCAATGCTGACTAAAAAAAAGAAGAATGCCCTGAAATTGAGCAAACTAGTTTGTGTTAAAACACGTTTGACAACGTGTTTAACACAAACTCTACTTCAAACAGTTTGTTCATGCACTCGACAGCGTGATTCCGAGAAAAATTAGCACAGTCATTTAATAATAGCCACGGACACGGTGGCGCCCGTTGCGCATGTGAAGTCGGAAACCGCAGAGGAAGGTGCGCCATGTATTCTGGTGAGCCTTACGTGAGAAGATAGGAAGGGTAGTCCTATCCCTAGGAGGGGCCGCTATGGGGCAGACAGTGCTGGTGGCCGCGGATGCGTGCAAAAGCGTTCACGTGGCCATGCCAATATGTGACGAATGTGGAATACCATGGGGTTTTAGTTGGTTCGAGTCCGACATTACCCATCCTCGCCCCCGCGAAGCGGATATGCTTAGAGTTCCCCGTGTAAATAAAAAAGGGGTTAGCTCCCCAAAAGATGGATTGTCAACTTGGTAACATATGCAGGAAGTTGATGGATGCAGGTGGCTATATTCAGCGGTGCACTTGTGAATTGTATGGATGATGTCGTAGTAAGCACTTCTTTTTCTTCGTTAGCGTAGTTAACACTTATAATATTTGTTACATTTTTCCCTTTTTATCGTTTACATTATCATTGAGTAGCCAAGTCAAAGATATAAATGATTGTCCGTTGCAGGTGCTATAGCGGCTATTCACCTTAATCTTTTCGTATTTGTTACGGTCATTTGTACGAAGCATTTGTAATCTGTATTAGGTGATTACTATTATACCGCCTAAAATAGTTTCTAGTAATCAAAGCATATTTATTTTTTATACAGTTAAGGGATTTTTAAAATCCGACTAGTATCGTAAAGAAAACTAAATATGTACCTACCATTTTAAAAAATAACTATAAAGTAATAAGTTTATTGGAACCGTATTATGACTGCATCACTAACACCGGGGAAAAATCACATTTTCACAGAATCTTAGAGGAAAATAGCAGCATAATGTTGATGTAGAGCTTGCTTACCAGAGGCACTTTTCACCATCGGTGTTCGTCCAAGTTCATCGAGCTATAGGGCCGGCCCTTTGCCACTTTAGCTAACTGATCCGTTACGTTATGTCGGTTACTTTGATTTTACTGCAAATATCCTCATTATGAAGTCTACCACGCAGAAAAACATTACAATAGCCCTCTCCGAAGCTCACTAATAAAATAATACATAATTTTATTGACTTTAAACTCGTATTCTTGATAAAGTCAAAGTATTTGAAGTATTTTGCAGAAACTCAATTCTACTTAATATATACTGTTAATTAAACGTTTGATCATTTAGATTCAAATTAGGATTAGAAATAGTTAGCATAATATACCATAAATTGAGTTTCCAATTAAAATGAAAACTTATAGGTTTATAAAGATTAACAAGTTTGCTATACGAAATAAACAGCTGATCTTGCCGTCTGGCATTAAGCTTATTATTTTTGTTCAACGATGCCTACCGATGCTTTCAATGTAATTGTACGCCGCCGTATTCAATTGCAGATTAATGAGGCAATTACCAATGAAGCCTTTGTCTGCGTTGTAATCAGTTAATATAACGACCGACTTCCAACACTAAAGAATCGATAACCTTTACTTAATTCATAAAAATACTTCTGTACGCCTATCGCCTAGATGCCAATGCTTTTATAAAATTTATCATTTTGTCATTTCATGTAGCCTGTACGATCTGATGTTGGAAGTTATGAACTCCACGCTAGGGTACAGACTTTCTCTCATTTCTGTGAGGATAACGAAAGAAATTCAACATAAAGCAAAAATAAATTTAATATAGTTTTTGCTCAATACGAACAGATAATTTGGTTCAATTACATCTTCAATATACAGTAAAACATTGATATAACAAATCTGAAGCGGATCAGAAAATATTCGTTAGGTATACAAAATAATTTGTTACAATGAAGTTTGTTACAGTGAAGTTTGTTATATAGAGGATTGGTTAGTCTAAAATTGTTTTAGCAAGGTTAGCAAACTTAAAAAAAGTAAAACACAGTGTGTTGAATGAACCTTACAACACTAAACATTAATTTATTGATAGTTTGATTGTCTTACGGCAATTGAACCTGTCGAGACATTAATTCTTGTTAGATGAATTGGTAGAATACTTTGTGCAGAGGTTAATTATACTTTCTATTTATGTTTTGCAATTATTGAAAAAACGTTATAAAGAGGTTTTTAAAAAAGTTATTCGTAATGTAAAGGTATACTTTGTATTAACTTCTCCGGCCAGTTCTAAGGGGTTTCTAAAAATTTGTCAATCGTTACCTATTGAGATTCGTTATACTAAGGTTGTACTGTATTTATAACGTGGCATAGGAAGAATGGTATTTATTTAATGTACTGAGATTTATTAAGTTACAACCCTGTGACAAATAATTACCATATGAATACAATGTTTAATACTTTTTGTTATAATTAAATGAAAATCCTTGCTCTATGAATAACATTTGTTAGTTCACAAGCCAAGAAAGCCTGCCGTCTGTGCAACGTGCTCGACATTTAATATTAAAAAATATCAGATAAATGTAGATAAATGAGTTTTAGCTCCATCTCACGTGAAGTTAAAATTGATATAAAATAATTTTCGTTTTTTATTTAAGTAAGATATTTAGCGCACTGGTTTGTAATATTTTTTACTACCAAATTTTATCAAGTTTTAATTTTATTAAGTTTTTTTATTAATTTATTTTGCTATCGTAAAATATGTTTGGGCCCTGTCTCAAAATATTTCACTCAAAGTATTTCACAATTATTCTTCATCTCAACGCTATAAATTACTTGTGATTCATTAAAATTATTTCTTGGCTTTCACAAAAAGAAACTCAACGATGCAATTAAACGGTAGTAAAAACTCTTCTGAAAACTATCAAGTAAAAATTTTAAAATTTTTCGATGTTGTTAATGTAACAAAACTTATTTTGAAAATTATACCCACTACGAGTATATTACACTAAACTCACAAATTTTATTTATTGAACTTACACATTATTTTTTGACATTTTTACAGACTAATACGGTCCATTTCATCACATTTCATCTTGTGATACTAATCCCTGATTCCTATATTTATAATCAATTAATCTTCTCTTACGTCCAGTCTACTCTGTATAGAACGCAAAAATCAGCATTTAAAATAAAATACTGGTTCTACAACCTCCGAACGGTATAAAGTTGTTTCATTTTTAGTTGTCAAAGTTGCCGAAAACATAGTTTGATTTGATTTTATTTAAAATGAAATTTGTATACAATTAAACTATAAATATAGAAAGACCTATATAATAGTACATATGCATTTAAAAGGCTGCAATGATAACGATGTCGATAATGTGATTCAGATCGCAAGTTTTTCAATGAGGAAGTAGCAAAGTTATCAAATATAAAGCTTTTTTTATTAGGAGGTGACAAAGATATATTATTTCTATTTGAACTTATGGCAAATTTCATTTCCCTTGTACCTGAAACAAATCAGAAAAGTTTTATTGGCATAAAAGATGGCGATTTACATAATATTTTAATAATAGTTTAAAATAACGTTATAAGAAAGAGATCTATGAAATCTTCTTACAAGTATCTTGTTTTTTGTAACACTTTTTTATTAAAAAATTCGGTCAACGCGGCCAATCACAACGTAGACTAGCCATCTGCGCCGGACAGGATTATAGTGTCCGAGTGTATTGCATTGTATTGGTCTCTGTATTCCCTCACTGTTCTCTCTCTTCATTCCTAATCACCGTGTAGTGGCGTCCACATGATGTATTTATGTAGTATATGTATATCATTGCAGGTATACAATAGATCATGTGGACCACATAAATTAGAGATGGGTCGAGTTTATAACCGTGTAATGGTTGTGTAAGAATATCAACTACGCATATCGTCCGTAGTAAGAAGCGACAGAGAGAAACTGAAACAGGTGATGAGCGGCAGCATCCTCCTGATGACAACTCAAAATAAAAGACCTGTGGCTACCAAACTGCCTGCCAAGCGTGGCAACTATGGCGAAATCCCATAGTGAGGCAATCTATGAAGGAGGCCTAAGTTCAGTAGTGGACTTTTATAGGCTGTAACGGTAAAGGTTATTCCTACCCATCACGATATTGAAATAAATCATTTTTAATGTGTTTTAAATTTTCGAACACAACGCTAAATTATCTCGATTACTTAAAAAGTATCCGTGATAATTTAGCTAGTTCTTTTCTACCAACTTCAAGAAGGAGACAGTACTCAATTCGACTGCATGTTTTTTTATGTGTGTTACCTCATAACTTTTTACTGGGTGAACCGATTTCGATGATTCTTTTTCATTTGAAAGCTGGTGTTTCAAATGTGATCCTACGTATAATTTAATCAAGGTCTGGCCAATAGTTTTTGAGTTATTCTTAATAATTTCTATTAAAGTCGGTTGTACAAAATTTTTAATTTTAAATTATCCATTGCTCGGGAAATATATCATCAATAGTCGATAAATTCGTAAAAGTCATTACTTTGTTTACTAAGTTGGCTTCCTAAACTCCTTGCCAGTATTGAGTGCCGCTCAAATTTATGTTTCAAACGCGATGTACGGTTCTCTCTAGATGACGTAACGACCACATAAAACATGCATGAAATCAGTGGATGGAAGTAGCTCAGACCCGTGCTATGCACGAATTTATAGGTAATGCCTGTGTTTAGCGGTAGCATTATGGTGAGTTGTAACAAATGAAAAAATGCACTTCATATTGATGATGAAAAAATGTCGACGTTTTAGTGCATTCGTAAGTGAATAGTAGATTTTTTTATGGAATTAATGTGACTAACGAGCTCACAGTCCACCTGATGATAAGTGGATGCCGAGGCTCATAGACATTTGCATCTATCCTCTGATTACTAACCTCACCTGTCACCTGTTCTCTACACTCACGATATGAAAAAAAAATCTAAGCTACTATTTTAGTTGTACAACTTGACTTAGGGACCTTCAAGAAAAGAGCCTACTCCTTTTTAAAAGGCCGGCAACGCATCTGCAATTCCCCTGGTGTTGCAGTTGTTTATGGGCGGCGGTAGTCACTTACCATCAGCTGAGCCGCATGCTCCTATAAAAAAAGGCTGGTATTCTGTAAGAAACCTTCCGCGGTTGAGCCAATACATTCGTGCTAGAACCATAATATAGCTGCAGTGCGCCTCTACCACGTGAAACTGTAGATATTTCTGCTTTCATATCACGTTAAAACAACAAACATTATATACAAAAAACTGAGTGATTCCCGTGATTTATCAGAAATAGTATTTAAACTTACAGAAAAAACTTTACTTCAAAAATGTCGACCTTAAAAAATCAAAGAAAATTTAAATAAATTTTAATATGTATATATTTTCAAAAACCTAGCTTTACCGATGCGCGTGTTGGTTAGTTCAGATGCAATGTTTTTTATAAAATAAGGGTGACAAACGAGCACACAGTTATTGGTCCATAGACATCTACATTTTTCTTGATTAAGAATCAAAATACAGATGTGTTGTCACCCCTAAGAACTAAGATGGAATGCCTCGTTTGGTTTTTTTCCATTTATTTCTGCACACTCGCCATACGAAACACAGCAATATTAAGCAATAAATAGCAATTTTACGCTAGTATTTTGTGAGAGTGTGGTCCTGCCCCAGTCGTGCCGACCCATTCATGCTACAACCATAATATAGCTGTAGCGAGGCTCTACCTCGTATTTATTTTTTCACAAAACTGAATTCAGTTAAAAATAGTCACCAGTTTGTTTGTTACATACTGTATATTACACTACAATACGCCAATAAGGATTGTCAAATTATTATCGGAATAAAATGCTAGGTCGGCAACGAATAGAATATTCAAATTTGCTTTGAACACAAGTGAGTTAATGTTTCAAATTAAGAAGTGACTTTATTCAACAAGCTGACGTCATGCAAATATTATTTATGTGTACTACGAGTATATAAACGCATTTATCAGTTACATTTTAAGTCATTACGTCAAATAAATCATTAATACGTTATCAAAATGTTTATGTATTGTAATTATTAAAACATGATCGTGTATCGGAATTCTCGGTGTCAACATATCGAATGACGTGCAGTTTCGTAGTTACTTGGAAGAGAAGGCCAAATTGGCCTCAAAAAAGCTTGGCGTGCTCAGCAGAGCGGGACAGTATTTCACGCCGGCACACCGCTTGCAACTTTACAAGGTGCAGGTTCGGCGTCACATGGAATACTGTACCAGCTCCTTCCACTTGACCGCATCCAGTGCAGAGCGGTTCAAATCGTCGACAACCGAGTTCTTTCCGATCGGCTTGACTCACTGGCACTGCGTAGAGATGTTGCATCTCTTTGCGTATTTTATCGCACCTATCACGGGGAGTGCTCTGAAGAACTGTTCGGACTAATTCCAGCCGCTCAATTTTGCCATCGCACATTGCGACAAAACTCGCGATACCATTTGGATGATTTGCGGTCCACCACTGTGCGATTTAGAAGAAGTTTTTTTCCTCGCACAACTTCCCTGTGGAATCAATTACCACCAGCTATTTTTCCGGACCGATACGACTTAGGGACCTTCAATAAAAGAGCCTACTCCTTTTTAAAAGGTCGGCAACGCATTTGCAATTCATCTGGTGTTGCAATTGTGCATGGACGACGGTAATCATTTACCACCAGGTGAGCCGCAGGTCCGTTTGCCCCCTCTCCTATAATAAATGAATTATTACACTGAAAAATGTTATATGAATAAAATATTGAGCACATATCAAGTATTCTGGTTTGGAGGATAAGAAAGGCAATAAAATTTCAGCCTTAATACATAACATTTCATATGCATTGAAAGCTCCTTTGTCCACTCTTGTTATAATCCATTACAGCCTGTAAAAGTCCCCTGCTAAACATAGGCCTTTTTCAATAGATTGCCTCATAGGAAGGATTTTTCCATAGTTACCACGCTTGGCATGCAGGTTGGCAACCACAGTTTTTTATTATTTGGAGTTGTTATCAGGAAAATGCTGCTGCTTATCTCCTGTTTCAGTTTCGCTCTGTCGCTTCTTACGACACCCACGGGACAATAAGGGGTAGTGGATATTGTAACACCGCCACTACTCTTTTGTTATAAAAGGATACCAATTTGTCATAAATGGATGACCGGATTGAACTTCAAAATAATTAATGTTATTTAGTTGGTCTCCTGATAATATTATAAGAATACCAGACAATAATGGGCTCAATATAAGCATATTGAGCCCACATTAACTGTTAAACTTAATATATATAACATTATAAATCCGAACACATTCACATGTGTAACATTAGGAATCCGAATGGTTTGGATCGGGGAAAGAATACAGAATACCAACGTAAAATAAAAGCGTAATTATGCTGTGTTTCGTATGATAAGTGACAACTGGAGATCTTTTTTACTGGTAACGAGGTATTTCATCTTGTGTGGTATGTGACAATGCTTTTACATTTTGTTTCTTAATCGAGAGTTTAGGCATCTAGTCTATTGGCCTTAATATTCACTTCATGATAGAGTTAGAATGATAAACGAGCACATCATCAGTGTGCTCATATGTCATCCTTACCTCTTTGAAAACCCTACAAACTTAACCACCTTACCTTTATACCAGTGGGATCGAAATATAACTACCAAAATCAGTTAAACGAGGCACTATGTAGTAAATTGTAAAAAATAAATCATAATGTAATAAATATTTACCTTTTAAGGTTTATTTTTAAAGAAAATATATACTGGGGCCCAACAAACCATTTCGATTAAGAATACGACACGACTGTCACAGCCACGCCATCCCGATCGATTGTAATTACAGATTATATTAGGGTTCTTATCCATTAATGGTTATATTTCTTTGCTGTTTTATTAATGATCTCAACTTGTTTGTTTTGTTTGATGCATTAAATTATTTGCAGTTAATCTCTTTTAAAATATTTTAATTTATATTTTTCATTGTTAAAACTTTGTACCTATCATATTTTTAGAAACATTTTAAATATTTTATTTAACTTTCAATGTATGTTTGTTAAGGTCAATACATGAAACTTAATTTTAAAGCAGTTATTTTCAACCGATTGATTTGAAATGTTACATACATGTTTAGTTTGGACGACAATGCATGGTTAGCTAAATTATGTCATTCTAAATCCAATATGGACTAGATATTTTCTATAACAAAATAACAGTTTTTTACTAAATGCATATGAAAGTATATACGGTACTCATAACAGAAACGCAGTTTTTAAAATTTTTGTATGTCTCTCTGTTTGTTCCGGCTAATCTCTGCAGTAGCTGAACCGATTTCGACGGGGCTTTCAATGGCAGATAGCTAATGTTTTAAGGAGTAACCAAGGTTATTTCAGAAAAAAAATTAAGGCCCCGCGCAAAAAAAAAATTAAAATCCACGAAATCCAATCGTAATAAATGACACGCGTGCGAAGTCGCGGGGAACAGCTAGTATAATATACAAGCTTCTTGCGAGATTTACCTGTCTATATAAACAAGAATACAATATGTAAATTAATATTGATATAAGAAAGTAATTCTAAGAAAGAAATAATGTTTTTCTAAAATAAGTAAATCTCGCGACAAGCTTTTATATCATATAAATTGTGTAATGTAATAAATGCACGGGTTTGACTTAATTTAAGTTTATTTTCCTTTTTAGAGCATTTCAATAAAACTTTGTTTTTAAAAATGTGTTTTTACTATTAATTTATTTATAAATCCTACTCCCTAATAATATTTTACATGTGAAAGTTTGTGAGGATGTATGGTGTTTGTTACCCTTTCACGCAAAAACTACTGAATGAATTTAATGAAGTCATACAATAATATAGCTCATACATCATAATAACATATAAGCTATAACTAATAAAAATATTTTGTAAATTGGCCAAAATATAACGATAAAGGTTAAGTAAGTCTGAAAAAAATCTGTCATCTGCGAGCTACTTTGGCGTGAACACGCATCAGGCAAAAACGTGTCAACCGATTTGCATGGGACTTTCACTGATAGATAGAGAGCTGATGTTATAAAGAGTAACTTAGGCTACTTTTATTTTAGGGTTCCGCGCAAAAAAAAATCGAAATCAAAAGGCAAAATCATGGGAAACAGCTAGTATACTATAAAAGAACAATTTGTTTTTATCTCTTCTTATTCGGTCTACAAGTGCCTTAGCAAAGCTTAGTGGGTTGGAACCCCGCATAGAACAAATATTTGTATGGCCTACAAATAATTGTTCCGGGTCTAGATGTTTGTCCTTGTAAAATTTATGTATGTAACTACCATACAGGAAAAATCTTAGTGTAGAGGTAACGTTTTTGAAAAGGAGATATGAAGATAACTACGTGCTACGTATTGATTTACGATATGAGCCGCCATAAAGGCATTAAATATTGCTACAAGTTGACGTAGCATACGTAGATCTCTACGCCTCGTAGACATAAGCTACGAGGCGTAGAGATCTACGTATGGATATTCTACTGGATTTTTTTCATTTTTACAAGAGTTCGCATTAACTTTAGATTTATAACATGAAATTACAAAATAAAAATTAGAAAAAGTTCAAGGCGATAGAGATAATTATGACTTTTAATTTTCAAATATAAAAATGTGAACCACTGTATTTTTATCATAAAGCTTGGAATTCTGCGCAAATAAAAATACAATTTCATTTGTTTATATGTCCACTTATAAGCAAATAGTGCATATTATAATTTAAAATGATAAATAAAATAACTACTAACTTATTATCTATTTAGATATGAATGCATAATAAGCGATTTAAAAAGTGACATGTTATATATTTTGTTTTCTATATAATATTTGACTGCCGTTTGACTCAGTATCCAGAGCGAACATATTTTCATCCAGTTTAAATATGTTGTCATTGCTCCAAGTCGATTAAACTATATTCGAGATAAATTTAAATAGGTGTATAAATCTCTTACAAATCTTGACGTATGGTATTGTTTCCTTTTCTCTAACACTACATTCTTGGACAGTCAGAAAGTACATATTAAATAGTATAACACATTACATTCTGAATAGGAGTTCTAAGTGTGGCTGCTGATCACACGTTGCCGGATTGGACCAAACTCAGTTATTAGATTTACCTCCATAGCAGCCCGGAGTCAGAAAGTTAGAACTATTTCACTACGATGCTACGGAATGCATGTTATTTGGTTAATTAGTCCCTGCGCCTGATCTCTTTTCGGCCAAGTAAGATTGCTATCCAATCGGACTAAGGCTTTGCACTAAATTATTATGACCATAATCATCATAACAGCCATCTAAAATATGAATTGCGGAACAGGAAACAGAACAAAGGTATTTTCCGAACCAATGGCAAATTAAACATTAGAATGACTTTACGTATAGAGGGCCAGGTGGTAAAACAGTCCATCTAAGCCATTAGAGGTGACAACGCATTATATTCTTCTTTGCTTCAAGTTAGCTGCAGGTATCCCGAGTCTACAGTAGTCACTTACTACGATGAAAATAGTGGAAAATGAAAATTAGTTTTCACTTTAGTTTTGTAAAACTAAGTAATGTAAAAGGGGTATTGCGTACGTCTTGAGCATTAAAAATATGATTACTGATATAATTTTACTAAAAAGGGTTTAAACACACATTCCTTTGTGAACCCTATGTCATAAAACCAACAATGAAAACTTTATGAGATGTTAGACATAACTCAGTGAGCAAAACGTTATAGCTACGTAACAAATTTCACCCATATTGCAAAGTATCATGAGTGTTATGGAATCTAACAATGTAAAATTATCTATTTTAGTATAAATATGTTAAAATAACATGTTTCATGTTATGTAAATACATCCATAAACAAGTTATAGCTCATTCATATACTTTCATATCTAAAAATATACATCGAGAATCTAGCTATAGGTAAACAGTACAATGACCTAATTCAAATTTATAAGTTAAATACTTAAAATAGAAATCAACTACCACATGTCATAAGGGGCCAAAGAGGAAACACTGGAACAGGAAGTGGACAGCAGCATCTTCTTGATAATTCAAAATAATTAATAAACTGAGTTTGTCAACCCACCTGCCAAGCATGGCAAATATTCCCATATGATAATTAATAGATCCAGACATTACTTTGCGGAAATCCATTACAATGGGGTTGTAATAAGCTAATTTGCGTAACTCCGCGTAAAGAACGTCTTTAACATCTTAAGCAAATTAGTTTATAACAACCCTATTATGAGGCAATCTATGGAGGAGGCTATGCTCAGCAATGGAGTTTTATCAATTGTTATGGCTGGATGGTTAAATAGATACTTAAATAGAGGGGTACGCTTGAATAAGTTAAGCTGTGATGATATTTTACAAAAAAAACTTTAGTAATAAGTGAAATTATTGTTACGGATTTAATCGCGCTTAAAGTTAAAGTTAAAGTAACATCTTATGTACGTCGCACTGCTGGGCTGCCTCCTTTCATTTCTGAGAGCGTTTTAGTGCAAGAAAATGTTCGCCGCGCTGCCCCAATGCCTGTTGGCGAACATCACATGTCTTCGAAATATCTTTTTTTCTTATTTCTCAGACATGCAGGTATCCTCACGATGTTTTTCTTCACAGCCGAGCACGTGGTAAATTAACACTTAAAATTGCAATTAACAATTTCATAGGTGCCGGCGGGATCGAACCCGGGTTGTTCGCGTACTGTGAAACTTACAGCGAGCGCTAACCATCTGAGCTACCACGGCTCATTATCGCATTTAATTTTTAATTCTCGACGTTTCGGATGCTTTACAGCACCCATGGTTAGGGGGGAGACTGAGATGTTTGACGTTTCGACGTCATAGTTAAACCAGCTACCTTCAGTTTTTGAATATTAATTTTTGGTCCAATCAACGCAAAAGGTACTTACAGTATTTTGAAGTTTTGCAGTGGTTTGCTTGGATTTGGATTTAATTTTATTAATTATAAGTAGCACACATACACTTTCTCTATTAAAATAAAGAAGTTTTTTTTTTAATTTCGATAGCCTTGCGAATAATCCTTGGCAAGCATCGTTGTCTTTATGGTGTATTTGTGGTCTATCAAATCCGATGTAATGACGGGGAGATGTGGACAGACTGCAGACTTCTCGGGGCGTCAGTGCTTTACGTCGTCTGTACAATTAGTTTTATTTAGTGTGTAGTGGTCACGTAAATATAACAAATAATTTAATAAGTTTCTTTTCTGTCCAATTACAACCGAATAGTGTATAAAAGGATTTAATATTAGGTGAACTGTGTGCCCGTTTATCATCCTTATCCTGTATAAAAAAAGATTCATATCATCATCATCGTTACGGCTTTGTCCACTGCTTAAAATAGGACTCCCCAAGTAATGCCACAAAGCATGGTCCTGAGCCACCTGTATCCATCGACTCTCTTCATCTCTTACCATGTCGTCACTCCATCGAGTGGGAGGACACCCTACACCTCGCTTACCCGTAGGTACAAAGCTGCTACTGAGAAAACTTTCTTCCCCAAGCAAACCGGTTGTCGGTTCTTTATGTGTAATGGGTGGCCCATTGCCACTTCAGCTCACTAATCCGTTGGGAATTTCTAAATTTATCACGCATAGCAACCCCGAGCATATCCCTCTCCATAGCTCGCTAAGCGACCTTAAGTTTTCTTAAGCAGGGAAGGACCACATCTCAGATTCATAAGTCATCACTGCCAACAAGGTTGGAATAAATCCTGGGCTCTCAAATAAATATTGAAAGGAAACATCTCCCCTACATTTAATTAAGATTGTGCTAGATTACCTGCGTCTTGTCTACTCTTACTTAAGGGTGACAGATATAGATAGACCTTTATCATAAAAATATAGTCTAACTCGGTAACATGTAAAAGGGTATGGAAAGGAGCATATTAAAAACTAGCGATCTGCCCCGGCTTCGCACGGGTGATTTCTGGATCTCGACAACAGCGCCACCTACCGGGTCCAATTTTGAATCGTTTAGATTATCCAGGGACCCACTCAAATTTACACAAAAAATTTCATCAAAATCGATCCAGGGTGTTTTCGAGTTTTAATGGTATATATTAATTTAAATCAAGAAGCGAAGACTTACTAAAACGAAATTAACAAACGCCCTTCATCAAGCTCTCAGATAAAAATAGAAATGATCAAGTCACACAGAAGATTGACTGTAGAGGCCACTCCATGGGTAGAACCTAATAGCAAAAGACGAACAGGTCAGCCTAGGAAACGTTGGGTAGACGACATCATAGCTACTGTGCATACACATTGGATGACTAAAGCCAAGAACAAGGAAATATGATATAAGCTGGAGGCGGCCTATACCCGAGGAGGAGCTGCTAGTTAATAAAGAAAACAAATAATGATTAATATTTTTAAGTACTCGTATTACTTACAATTAATAATATAAGGGAACCATGTAAGCTTATGGAATTACATATAAAAGACTATAATAATTAATAATAAGCAACTTATTTTGTATGTCTATTATAAATTCGCAGGAATTATTAAAAGTTTATTCATTAAATTCACTGTTAAGACTGCTGATGTCTCATTCCACTACTTACTGATAAATAATGAACTTCCTACACCGATAACTTACTACATTACACGACACTGGAAACTTCGATGTATTAATATTTTAAACCAATTTAAAATAATAAACATTATAGAAGTCTTGCACATGGCATTCGCTTCATTCAACCATTTTTCTTAAGCCTCATAGCTTTATTTACTATCGACTTTCTAAATTTAAATAACTCTCTAACTATATACACTCGACCTTTTGCATTACTTCTTGTGAATAACTTCGTGAAAAGAACATTTCAAGACAATTATTTATAAAGACTGATTGGCTCAGTGCCAATAATAATGTTTTTTGTTTTAAATAAGAGGGGCTAACGAGCATGCGACTCAATTGATTGCAAGTGACTTCCGTCGCCCAGTTGTTCTTGTGCACACCAGGAACATTGCAGGTGCGTTGCCGGCTTTTTAGAAAAGAATAAGCTCTTTTTTTGAAGGTCCCTAAGTCGTGCCGGAAAAATTGCCGGTGGTAAAGGATTCCTCAGAGAGGTCGTTCGTAAACTCCTAGTAAAATGCACAGTGATTAACCGCCAAGTATCCAGATGGCGTAAATGGTATAGTGAGTTTTGTCCCAATGTACGTTCTTACAATTTGACGGCTGGAATTATTCTTTAATTAATTTTTATATATAAAAATTACGTCTCACATTGTTTGTCTGCGATGAACTCCTAAACTACTTAACTGATTGCAATGAAATTTTACACACTGTGTGCAGTTTGATCCAACTTGAGAGATAGGAAAATTTTTTATCCCTATAAGTCACCCTCAATATTTTTTATTGCGAATTTAAGAATGTTTATAGGACACAAGGTCGTTGGAGAAGGCAGAACAACGTCTGCCTGGCCAGCTAGTATTTATATAAAAAATTATAACTCCGAAAATATTAACTTTATCGTTAATAATCATAGGACCTTTTTCATTCGTATTTTACCAAAAAATATTTTTAAAAAATTGTCCCGTTTGAAACTAACAATATCTTGCAATTGATAAAAAAATCGGTTAAAACAATATGGTACCAAGTTGCTCCATGACAGTATGCATTTATATTATCAATAGAATAATTTGAAGAGAATCGTATAAAAAAATCAGGCGAAATAATTTTCGGTACTCATTCGCTGATTCCTCCTAGACTAAGAAGCCAGTTATTTCAATATTACAGACTTGCACAGACAGACAGTCATATATGCATTTATATGCAGCGACTAGTAGCTGCGCATTTAAATCACACACGGAATAACTGTCGTCAAAAACAAAACGCCTCCATGATAAAGGAGGAGTGTAAGTATAGGGTGAGTGGGGGGAAGATGAAAAACGGGGTAAGACAAAAAGGCATCAGTAAAGACAGATTTTGTGTAATATATCCAGTGCAGGCAACATTCATAAGACCGCCATTTTGTTGCGTACCACACCTAATTCGGCACTTGTCGTTTTGAGGGATCGGTTGTGTGTTATAAGGGAATATCTACGCTGTGAATTTTACGCGAGCAAGTCGGGTGTTTTAATCTTACCCCGTGTCGTGTAACTTGATTTACGAGGTAGGTACGAGTTTTTTATTTGTATACATACTTATTATTTTTAATTGGTAGTTATGTTGCTATGTCTAAATATCGCTACTTTCTGGATTTTAGGATTTATTGTAACATTCCGTCTTTACCCGCCAATATTTGACGGGGTAAGATAAACATATAAAAGTTTCCATCTTGCCCCGTTTTCAAAAGTCATACAAATGGTCTCAAGTTCTCAAACTGTACCTGAAAAAATGTTTTGTTTTGTTACAGCCATTATATAAATTTTCAGCGGCACAATTTCAGCTAATATTATCTAAAGGTATTTATTTTAATTTTTGTATATTATAATAGAGGCAAAAAGAGCAAGCGGGTCACCTGATGGCTAAGTGATTTCACCGCTGCCCAAGACACAAGAAACATCAGGAGTGTTACTTGTACGTTGCCTTCTCATAAGGTATAGGAACAGGATTCGTAGGAATGGGAGTAGGAACTTACAGAAAGGGGAAAGACCACCAGACACTCGTTATTAAATGCAACATCACAGCTCCTAGAATAATGCAACGTCACATCGGTTTATCTAGCAAACGTCAACATTCAGGTGGCCTTAAAAAAAGGGGAAAAGGAACGGGTATCCGCAACTCTCACTAACCAGACGAAACATGGCAGCCACTAAGAAGCTAACCACTTCACGCTGATTTTCTTTGAGAGGGTAGTATCGCACCGATCAACCCTGCTCATTTATGTGTTACAGTGAACTGTAGACGTGGATCTACTACCAATTTTTTTTTATTAATGTTTAGATATAATTTTTTTGAAGTTTTTCTATGTTTTTAGTTGTGGCATTTTTCTAAGATCTTATTAATTGGTTAGCTGTTTAATTTTGAAATATTTAATTTTTTACGTTTTGTGCTACATATTTTGTTGAGGAAAATGGTAAAAGGTACATGTACATAATTGTGATTAAAATTATCTTGCCATTAAAATTAAAAATAAATTATATGATTGATATCTTTCATTTTCTCTATGGTGAAAAGTTTGAGAACCTCTAGTTCAATTTTTCCCCGGCGGGTCAAGATTGAAATATAAAAAACAAATAAGTTGTGTTATCTGTGTTATTTGAAGGTATTTTGATATTATAGACAGTTCTGAAGTGTCAGGACAATTAAAATTGTAGCCTACTGACAGTCAATATGGTCTGACATTAATTTGAACGATTTTAAAAACTACTTCGATCTTCCCCCACTACCCTTTTTCTTCCTCCCTGTTTTTTTTTCCGATAAAAACATTGTAATTTTTTTTTTTTGCTTTCGAATAAATATAACAGAGATTTATCGATATAACATAAAAATATGTTCTTTGTACTCTATTCACTTTAGATATAATTTTAGCTTAAGTTAATATGTACTGTTTTACAAGGCGTTCAACACAACACTGCTCATCTCATCAAAAAACCGTTCGATCTTCCCCCCACTCACCCTACCTTATACCGTGCTCGATTTATTTTGAATAACAAAGAACTCATCGCGCGAATTTGTCTCATCTTTATTAACGCAACGTTAAAATCTTTAATGGAAGAAACCAGATGGTACTTTCAAAAAGTTTTAAATCTCAACGCTAACATTTGCAAAACACTCTAACACACAAACCATGTTCGAAACTTTTCTTGTAACCATCTCCTTAATAAACTAAGTTTTGTTGTAGACTGCAAAATAACTTAAAGCAGTATTATATAATGATATATAAATGTTTAAATAATTTATTATTATTATTACAGCCCTTCACAAGTCCACTGCTGAACATAGGCCTCCCCCAAAGAATGCCACAAAACACGGTCCTGAGCCACCTGCATCCATCGACTTCCTGCATGTCTTACCAGGTCGTCACTCCATCTCGTGGGGGGACGCCCTACACTTCGCCTACCGGTACGAGGCTGCCACTCGAGAACCTTTCTTCCCCATCGGTTGTCGGTTCTTCGAGCTATATGGCCGGCCCACTGCCACTTCAGCTTACTAATCCGTTGGGCTATGTCGGTCACTCTGGTTCTACTGCGGATATCCTCATTCCTAAGTTTATCACGCAGAGAAACTCCGAGCATAGCCCTCTCCATAGCTCGCTGAGCGACCTTGAGCTTCCTCATACGGCCAGCAGTGAAGGACCACGTCTCAGTTCCGTAAGTCATCACTGGCAACACGCACTGGTTGTACAATTTCGTTTTAAGGTTTTGAGGTATGTCTGACGAGAAGATGTGTCGTAGCTTCCCGAACGCTGCCCAGCCGAGTTGAATCCGTCGATTGACCTCTCGGTCGAAGTTGGACTTACCCAGTCGGACTATTTGTCCCAGGTAAACATACTCGTCAACAACTTCAAGCTTAGTGTTCCCAACAACTACCGGCATAGGTGTGACATGGACATTAAACATGATCTTAGTTTTGTCCATGTTCATCTTAAGACCTATCCGTTGGGAAACACTATTGAGGTCATTGAGCATAGTGCTTAGGTCCTCCAGCGATTCTGCCATAAGGACTATATCGTCGGCAAATCGAAGGTGAGTGATGTACTCGCCATTGATGTTGATACCGTATCCTTTCCAGTCCAGAAGCTTGAAAACGTCTTCCAATGCAGCGGTGAAGAGTTTCGGGGATATGACGTCACCCTGTCTTACACCTCTCTGCAATTGGATAGGTTTCGTACTCTGGTTCTGTACTCGGATAGCCATCGTAGCCCTACTGTACAAGCACTTCAACACTTCGATATACCGACAGTCAACTTGGCACCGCTGAAGGGACTGCAGCACCGCCCAAATTTCGACGGAATCAAAGGCTTTCTCATAGTCCACATACGCCAGACATAGTGGCAAATTGTACTCTTCGGGCTTCTGTACAACTTGCCGAAGGGTATGTATGTGGTCTATGGTGCTAAAGCCCTTTCGGAAACCGGCTTGTTCGGGAGGCTGGAAGTCGTCAAGTCTGCGCGCGAGACGATTCGTAATGACTCTCGAAAACAGCACATAGACGCGGCTCAGAAGGGAAATCGGTCTGTAGTTCTTCAAGAGAGCGTTGTCACCTTTCTTGAAGAACAAGACCACCGCACTTCTGCACCACGCCTCCGGTGTAATGCCACCATGGAGGACGGAATTAAAGAGCTTCTGAAGGACTTCAAGTACCGGTCTTCCACCCGCTTTCAGAAGCTCCGCTGTAATTCCATCCTCGCCTGGGGCCTTACCGTTTTTAAGGTGCTGGAGAGCCATCCTAATCTCGCTCAGACTGACATCCGGGATATCTTCGGAATAGTGTCGGATGAGACTCGCTCTTGGATCGTTAATCACACTTGCGTGTGGCTCCAACGATGATGTGTACAGCTGCCCATAGAACTTCTCAATCTCACTCAAAATCTCAGGTGTCCCGGAAACGATGCTGCCACACTCTGTCTTCAGCTTTGACAGTTGGCTCTTTCTGGCAGACAGATCTCTGGCAAAGACTTTGGAGCCTTGGTTCCGCTCGATCGCTTCTTCAATACGAGCTGTATTGAAGTTGCGTAAGTCCCGCCGCGTGCATTTGGAGATCTGTCTGTTCAGATGCCTGTATGCTGTCAAGTCTGTTGAAGAATGTAGCTTCATCTCCCGTCTAACAGCCATGAGATTAAGAGTGTGATCGGAGAGTTTTTGTGTTCTTCTGCGGCGGGTCTTGCAGAACTTAGCTCCAACCGCATGGACAGTTTCCACGAGCTTGTCATTCATATCGTCCACTTCATTGCAGTCTTCCAGGCACTGAAAACGGTTTTGTAACTCGAGCTGAAAGGTTTCGGGACTTTGGAACAGAGCACGAGGGGGACGGAGCGTTGACTTCATTAGACGAGACCTCTCCAACTTAACGTTTAGGTTCAGTGTGCCTCTAACCATTCGGTGATCGCTACCAGTTTTCACCCTCGCGATCACGGAGACATCACTGAACAGTTGTCGTCTGGTCGTCATAATGAAGTCAATCTCATTTTTTGTGGAACCGTCGGGGCTCGACCAGGTCCACTTCCTGTGGGGCCGCTTCTGGAAGAAAGAGTTCATCATAAAGAGTCCCTCTTTCTCCATGAAGTCGGCCAGCTGCTGGCCCCTTGGGTTCCGTTGCCCTATTCCAAATTTCCCTACTTTCAGCTCACCGTTCTCTCTTGTGCCTAGTTTTGCATTGAAGTCTCCCATTAACACCGTATATTGGGTTTTGGAGGAATGCATGGCTCTAGAGATATCCTCATACATTTCCTCCACCTCCTCATCGGGGTGTGCCGAGGTTGGTGCGTAAACCTGTATGACCTTCAGCGAATACCGTTTGGTGATTCTGAGTATAAGGTACGCAACCCTCGTCGACACACTCCCGATTTTTACAACGTTGTTATCGAGAGACTTGTGGACGATAAATCCGACACCTCCTTGGGACAGATGGTCGCCCTCCCGGTGATAGAGCAAGTTGCCGGATTCGAGGATTACCGTGTCCTCCCCCTCTCTTCGGACTTCGGATAATCCTATAATATGCCAGCGCAACTTGTCTATCTCTTCTTCCAGCTCCACGATCTTCTCGTCAGTCCTCAGGGTGCGTGCGTTGTACGTTGCCAGGTCGAGTCGTCTAAGGTGGCAGCCGAACCTCCACCGGAGATTCTTAGCACCCTCTGCCCCGCCGTTACCATGGTCGCCACCGTAGCCAGGAATAGCGGGGCCGCCGGGGACTGGGGGCCGTTTTTTTGTTGCTCTCATCATTGGGGGGTATTTGCCATAGTTGCCACGCTTGGCGAGCGGGTTGGCAACCGCAGTTTTTTTATTGTAATTTGGCCATTATCAGGAAGATGCTGCTGCCCATCTCCTGGCTGTTTCCCTTTGTCGCCTTTTACGACACCCACGGGAGGATATGGGGTAGTAGATATTCTTGACCGCCACTACACGGCACATTTAAATAATATAATACTATATTAGAGTATAAAAACCTTAATAACACGCATTGATCAAGAGCTGTGATGGTTCTAGTAAGAAAACTTGGTCATAATCATGATTTCTTTTTATAGGTTAAGGGTGACAAACGAGCACATCTACTTCCATGGTCGATTACAAATCGAAAAACAGATGTGTCACCCGTTAGGACTAAGATGGACCTCTTTTCCAACAAAAAGGGTCTCTGGTTTTCTACAATCACCATACAAACACAGCAGCGTTAAGCTGCTATTTTACGCTGGTATTCTGTGAGAGCGTGGTCCCCCGATTTACAACTATTCCACTAATATAGCTGCAGCATATCTCTACCACGTAATATTTTTTTTATATTGTCATCGGTTGTCTTTATCTGGAAATGGGAGAAAACTTAATTATAGAATTTCGTAACATTCATATAAGCACATACATACATCGATACAATTGTAGATATGTCGATATAAAATTTTCCTTTTCGAGAAAAAACACTCTTTTTATGTAATCATGTGTATAGATAAATCAATACAAGCCGATATTTTATGCTATTTCATGACCCTTAGTAGCTCAGGTGCTAAGTCCTCACCATAAATTTCACAATACGTGAGCAAATTGAATTCGATCCCGCCGGCAACGATTACGTTTTTAAATGCAGTTTTAAGCGATGTATTTATATATATATATATATATATATATATATAATATATATATATATATATATATATATATATATATAAATCAGTTATGTATATATATATATATATACATAAATGATTTATAGCGTTTTAGATGCTGAAATGCTGATGACGATGATATGCTCTTGACCAACTTAAACCCGGAATTTCCAACGAAGTTCAGAATATAACTCAGGCGTATCCTATTCAACATTTACGTAATAAAGTAAGAGGTAAGCTAAAACGCAGTTTGTATTTTAATTGACATCAAAAGCTATGATGAATGAGAAGTTTAACAATTTGACTGTTTGTTTCTTTTGTTTGTATGTTACATGATAGTATCGTCAATGGTGAACCGGTTTTGATTATTCTTGTTTTAATTAAACAGTTTACACTTCAAGGGTGGAAAAATAGGGATGCAGGTTTAATGGTACTATTTATATGACATAGAGATTATGATATAACCAAGGCCATTAAAAAGGGTAAAAATTAACTTTTAATAAAAAGTAGAATCCAACAGAAAAAAAAATAAAAAACGTTCTGAAGTCTGGGTCTTAAATTTTAACAATACAGACACTAATGAACAAGTTAAAATAACAAATTTGACCACGACCTTGGGAAGGACTAAACAAGGTCAGATAAAATGCACTCATATCACCTCATACTTAACTCCACAAAGGTTAGAATATATCACTAAACTGCGTTAAATTAGCTTATGTATCATGTTTTAACGTTCAAATAACGCCTACACAACGACGATATTATCACAATTATTAAATTTAACACGGCACAGAAAGCTGTACAAATTAGCACACCATATTACGGTCATTATTATAGTCGATCGCAAGTCCAAAGTGATTAAATAAGATGTTAATAGGTTTTTATTGGTTTTTTATAGTATAAGGATGACAAACGAGCACAGAGTCCACCTAATGGTAAGTGGATGCTGTGGTCCATAAACATCTAATGTCTTCTAATTTAATGTCTTTTTAAAGAAAAACGTTACTCCCACACTAGGATTTTCTCCTGTATTGTGGAGGCAGTTTACAAACACAAATTGCACAAAGACAAACATCCAGACCCGGAACAATTATTTGTAGGCCATACAAATACTTGTTCCGTGCGGGATTCTAACCCGTGCCCCCCAGCGCAGCAATTCATTGCTAAGCCACTGCGCCACGGAGCCGTCAGTAAATATAATAAATTTATGCACGATTAAGAATCCAAACGCAGATGCGTTGTCATCCCTGAGGACTAAGATGGAATTCCTTATACTCACCATAATATGAAACACAGCAACAATTAGCTTCCAGGCTTTCCTATAGGTGGTAAGGCTTTCCCGCCTAGTTAACCGTATTGTTAGGTGCTACTTTCTGGCTCTAGTGCATCCACTATATAGAATTAATATTTACTAGGTGGTGGGAATCCTATTGTCTCAGAGTCCGTGCAGCTAGGTACCGCCCTTAAATATTTGAAGTTGGTTGTAAGGTTTGGTAGACTACAGTAGCCACATACCATAAGGTATCTCGTTAAAATAACGGGTGTTTGTAAAACGCTCCCGAAAACGAAAACAGACGATAGTTCTAACGATACCTTTAATGATGAGTCAGATATAGTCAGTCATAACATTTTATTATCTCTATTCACGCTCCATCATGTTAGTACAGCTAAATGAAACGATTATTGCATAAAAAATCATGAAAACACTTAAACATAAAACCAGAAGTGTAATCAGCTGACTAGGTTCAATATTCGCACGGACGCCGAACACTTTTATCTAGCGCGGTACAAAACAATGCATAAGGTATCACTACTCACTCTACCCTTCCCTTTTACAAAAAAGGAGTAGGCTCTTTTCTTGTAGGTCCCTAAGTCTTATCGGTCCAGAAAAATCGCTGGTGGTTATCGATTCCACAAGGAAGTTGTACGAGGGAGAAAACTTCTTCTAAATCGCATAGTGGTGGACCGTCAATCATCCAGATGATATGGATGGTATCGCGAGTCCGAACAATTCCTCAGAGCACTCCCCGTGGTAGATGCGATAAAATACGCAAAGAGATGCAACATCTCTACGCAGTGCCAGTGTATCGAGCTGATCAGAAAGAACTCGGTCGTCGACGATTCGAACCGCTCTGCGCTGGATGCGGTCAAGTGAAGAAGCTGGCACTGGGGAGCCCCTGTCCAGAAATGGGAACAGTATTCCATGTGAGACCGAACCTGCGCCTTGTAAAGTTGCAAGCGGTGTGCTAGCATGAAATACAGTCCCGCTCTGCTAAGCACGCCAAGCTTTTTAGAGGCCAATTTGGCCTTCTCTTCCAAGTGACCACGAAACTGCACGTCACTCGATATCTCGACACCGAGGATACCGATACTGGCTGAAGCAACAAGGGGAGTGCCTTGAAACTGAGGAGATACGACAAAGGGATTCTTCTTAGCGGTAAACACGCAAATTTGCGTCTTCTGGGGATTGAACTGGACTAAATTTAGTCGCCCCAGTCTGAGACTTTGTTCAACAAAGTCTCGACTTCAGACACAAGTTTGTTCCAGTACTCGGCGACGTTTTCCCGAGAAATATTTGCACGCCTGGTGTATAAATCATCACCAGTGCTGTCGTCCGCATAGCAATGAATGTTACTGGTTTGCAACATATCATTGATATGCAGAAGAAACAGCGTTGGTGATAGCACGCAGCCTTGTGGAACACCAGCGTTAATGGGCTTGTAATCGGAGCATGCACCGTCTACTACGACCTTGATGCTCCGATCTGCAAAAAAACTGGTGACCTAATTGCACAATTTCTCGGGAAGCCCATAGGAAGGCAGTTTCGAAAGAAGCGCTTTGTGCCAAACCCGATCAAAAGCCTTCGCTATGTCCAAACTAACGGCCAACGCCTCCCCCTTGGACTCCACTGCTTCCGCCCATCTATGAGTTAAGTAACCTAGAAGATCACCAGCTGAGCAACCTCGACGGAAACCGTACTGGCGGTCACTAATCAGCTGCTGATCCTCAAGGTACCGCATGAGCTGGCTGTTAATAATGGATTCCATTACTTTGGAGAACAAGGAGGTGATAGCGATAGGCCTGTAGTTGGACGGATCTGAGCGGTCGCTTTTTTTGGGATCGGGTGCACTAAAGCTGTCTTCCATGAGTTCGGGACTACGCCTAGGGAGTAAGAGTATCGAAATAGACGCGTTAAAACCGGTGCCAACTCCGAAGCACACGTCTTCAGCATAATAGGCGGAATTCCATCAGGCCCACTCAACTTGTTGACGTCCAGGGAGAAGAGTGCTTTACGCACCAAGCGGTGTGTAAACAGCACTTCCTGCATGGAGCACTCACACCGCGGGATGGTCGGCGGTGTGTTCCCCCCGTCATCTAGAGTCGAGTTGCAAGCAAAAAGAGAGCCTAGCAGATCGGCTTTCTCCTTTGCGTCATGGGCCAGTGAGTAGTCCACCCTGTGCAGAGATGGCAGAGATGGCTGACAGAAGTTCCCTTGCATAGCCTTGGCGAATGACCAGAATGCACGTGTTCCCGAAAGAAGGCGAACTAGTTTCTCGCCAATTCTGCCTATGTGCTCTGACTTTGCCTTGGCAATAATTCTTTTGAAGGACCTGGAGGCAAAGTTATACTTCTTTTAAGCATGCTGATGTTTACATCCCGAGTCGCCGAAGCCGCAGCCCAAGCTTGATAACACTCCTGCTTACAGCGTAATGCATGCAGTCTTACAGGAGTGACCAATCCAAGGCTGTACCACAGAGGATGGAATAAAAAGTTCCATCCCCTGAAGTACCACATCAGCGACAAAATCAGCAACAACGTTGGGATCATCCGGCGAGAAGCAAACCTGCCCCCAAGGGTAGGATGCAAAAAAAAAACCGCAACTCGTCCCAATCGGCCGACCTATAGTGCCAAACACGGCGGCAAGCTACAATTCGCAACTGCGATGGGAGCGTGAGTGGCACCATACTCCGGATCAGACAATGGTCCGAAGAGCCTAGAGGGGCATCCGTCCGGATGAGAGGTCAGCAGAAGGTCCAACAGGGAAGGTACATGATCCTCCACATCTGGGATCTGCGTAGGCGAAGTAACCAGTTGTGTTAAACCACATGCCAAGGCAAAGTCATACACAGATCTACCCGCATGATCGATTAAACGGGAACCAAGCCATTCAGATTGGTGGGCGTTAAAATCACCGAGTATTACGATCTCTGCGGATGGGATCTGTTGTAGCACGGAGTCTGCAGCCATTTGGACGTGGTCGATGAGTCGGTCTGTGTCGGCATTACCGCTATGGGACCTATAGATGCACCCGTAGACGCGGGGATGGTCGTCGCTGTCAGGGACAGGTCCGTACCTTCAATACTGCCGAGGCGTCGAAAACAGATGTCCTCTCTCCTCTGTATACGTAAACTCCAGCCCGGGGCACAGAGGAGTGTTTAAATTTGTACCCCGGGTAGGCGAGATATGAATTATCAGCCGGAGAGGACACCTGAGTCTCAGTTAAAAAGATCAAGGCCGGCTTTGCCGTCTCTAGATGGTAATGGACAGCGTTAAGGTTGGAACGAAGTCCCCTGATATTGCAAAAATTCACGGATAGCGTAAAAGGGGTCGCCTTGGTGTTATGCTCCGCTTGCCCCGAGCAGTATTAGTCGCGAGCGGAATTTTGCCCCCCCCCCCCCCCTCCCCCCCAGAATACGCGGGACAGCCTGAGCAACCACGCTTAGGAGTGTAGTAGTTTGGTCGTGGATGCTCAGCGAGGGATTCTCCAGGGGTGTTAGTACCCTCCTGGGGTAGTCTTCTGTTCAATACCGCTACCATGTTGATGGGGAATTGGGCCTCCGGCCACCTGCACTCACCAAGCGGAACTCAAAGGTAAACTTCTACTTTACGCTGGTATTCTGTGAGGTCGTGGTACGACCCCGGTTCTAGCCGGCCCATCCGTTTGACAGCATAAGCTACCGCGTGGCTCTACCACTGTTAAAGCATTGCCAACATGTGAGTAATTCTTCAAATTGTGGGGAATTTAAAGTTGATTGGGGATATTTTGGAAATTGGTATTATGCGAAAAAAATGCGTAGATTTTGAAAAGCGATAGTCCGGCCAAATCAGAATCTTTTTTCAAGAAATCTAAATACTTATCTTAACATTTGTGTTAGATTACTTATGAATATTGAAAGACTCCCTTTTTTAATTATCTTCGTTGCTTCAAATTTAATTTTCGGATTTATTTCGGCAACTTTTGTGTATCATTTAATGCTTTTCATTTCTTTATTTTTAAATTTTAAAGAATAAAACATGTTAGTTAAAAAATAAATCATATAAAATTAATTGAATATTGTTTCATTTCTTAAAATTGAGGGGAATTTGTGGGAATCAGTTGAAGTTTTGTCCTGTCCTGAAGTGTTGTGGCGAATTTGACAAATTGTTGTTGGCAATACTGCCATATTGCACCGAAACTTACCTACTAAGATTTGTTTGCCAGCGACATAAGAATTAGAGGCGGTAATCACTATAAACTTACAAGTAATTTTTAATAGTTTTGACGTACCTCTTTTTAAATTCGTAGTATTGGACAAATTAAATACTGATAGTCAATTAAAACAAAGTAAAAGAATTAGTTTTTAGATTAATTTCGATAGATCAATTAACTCTCTATCATAATTGCAATTGATTTTAACTATTAAGTTATTCAGTACCATTTCATTTCAATTTTTTTGTACAAAATCAAAGAAAACGATGAAATATTATTTATAATTGTGTAAGTGAGTACCCAATTAGGTACATTTATTAATTTCAATATCATTTTTGTAGTAATTAACTGCTTGTTGCGCCAGGGTACAATTGATTATGTAATTGTATTAAAAAATGACAACCATAACTTCGAAATTCCATATGAAGACTAGTCGTAGGGATAACTAAACTTATAAATAATATAATCTTTGGCAATGTCGTAACAGTTTAACGATCTGTGGAAACGGTCAAAGTGCTTACCGCAAGGAGGTTAGGACTCACGCAAGGAGGTTAGGTAGGCATTTGTTTTGGCGGGATTTTAATTTTTGAGACAGTTCCATATTGTAGTGTTGACTATCCCGTGCGTTTTAGCAACAGTTCAAATGTTTTGTTTATTAAATTCTTGTTGATATTATTCTTGTTGTTACGTTTTCTGTTTCTTGTTTGATTTTAATAATGCTTAACGCGTACGTTTATAATGCTCGTGAATACAACAACAAGTTCAAAGGTTTCATACCTATTTTTTTTGAATAACTTAGTACTGAACGGATTTGAATAGGTGCATAGCTGAATACATCAGAATAATAAACATACCTACACGATGGAGAGAAAAACATGACTCTATAGTTGTTAACATTCCATTTAAGTAAATTTTTCATTAGCGGGGAATCGAACCAGGTATTTGGTTTATTCAACCAGTGTAGTCGAATTAAAGTGGCTAGATGGAGACAAGTACAGTGGCAAAATACAGTGAAACCTGTATAACTGGGACCTTAAGGGACCTGCAAATTTGTCTCACTAAAAGAGGTATTCCACTTACCCAGTGTCTCAGATATCCAGGTACAAATAAATATCTGTCTCATTTACAGAGGGTTCCATTAATAGAGATGAGAATAGAGGTTATTTCAGTTATAGAAGTGCGATTGTTAAATAAAGTAACGTATTTTGTAAACATAATACATAAACATCCGGATGATAGCAAAACCAAATTAAAACTGGAGGTCTCCTTTATACAATTAGCCAAGTGATTTTTTTGGAATTTCGGGATTTTTTTGTAGTATAGAAAATTTGCGGGTAGAATATACTCTCAGTAAAAGAGGTAAAACATACTCACTGTCTCAATTATAGAGGTAAATATGACGATAAAATCGAAAGAAATAATTCCGAACATAACGGTTTGTTTTGTTGGGGCCTAAGCATGAGTTCTAGCTATGGAGGTTTCTAACTTATCCAGGTCCCACTTAACCAAGTTTTACTATAATAGGTTAAGCAGATAAGTTAGGTAGTTAGACAAGTGTTGCAAATTATTAGGTATTGGGAGGATCGCCAACTGCGGGCTGCGCAAATTTGACGTACGCGCATATATCTACCCTAGTCAGATGATATGTATTCATTTTAAATTCCACTGCTGGTTTTATGTTTAAGTATTTTCATGATTTTTAATGAAATTATAGTTTCATTTAGCTATACTAACATAATGGAGCGTGAATAAAGCTAACAAAACGTGAATAGATGACTTTTTTTCCTCGGGATCGATTTTCTTTCTACCCCATCATCAAAGGTATCGTTAGTACTATCGTCTGTCTTCGTTTTCGTGAGCGTTTCACAAACATCCTGTATATACGATGAGAGTAATATTTGAATAAAAGAACAACAGAGAACATCTTGTGACCTCAAACAGATGACATAAATACGAAACACGAAGCAATATTACACACGCCTGTACGCGAACTTTATTTCCGTTTAACGATGAACCGATCCGATCCTATGATGATTAGTGTGAGAATATCCACTAACGCACATCGTTCCGTGGGTGTTGTAAGAGACGACAAAAGGAAACTGAAATAGGAAATGGGCAGCAGTATCTTTCTGATAAAAACTCAAAATAATAAACTGTCATTGCCAATCTATAGAAGAGCCCTATGTTCAGCAGTAGACTTTTATACGTTGACGCCTGAATGGGTGGATTTCTGGTATTATAATCGACCAAAATTAATAATAAATAAAAAAATGTTATTTTTTTAATTAATAATAAATAAACAAAACTAATATTATACGATTTCACAAAGCAAAGAAAATCTTTTATTGCTTTTTAAGTTACTTCAAAATGGACGAGGTTATCTTAATTCTCATTTTGTTGATTTCTATCAAAAAATTTGGATTTATATAATTTTTAATTCGTATGAATTATATTTTTTATATTTAAAGTCGGTTTATATTTCTTATGCTTTATAAAAGTCATTTGTATAAAATAAAAAAAGTTAATGCTAACAAAGTGTGAGTGCTCCATGCCGGATGTGCTATTCTCACAGCGCTCAGTTCGCAAAGCACTTCTCTCCCTGGACATCCAGAAGTCGAGTGGGCCTGACGGAATCCCCCCAATTGTGCTGAGGACGTGTGCTCCGGAGTTGGCACCGGTCCTAACGCGTCTTTTCCGGTACTCCTACTCCCAAGGCGTAGTCCCGAATTCATGGAAGACAGCTTTTGTCCACCCGATCCCTAAAAAAGGCGACCGCTCAGACCCGTCCAACTATAGGCCTATCGCGATCACCTCCTTGTTCTCCAAAATAATGGAATCCATTATTAACTGCCAGCTCATCCGGTACCTTGAGGATCACCAGCTGATTAGTGACCGCCAATACGGTTTTCGTCGGGGTCGATCAGCTGGTGATCTTCTGGTCTACCTGACCCATAGATGGGCGAAGGCAGTAGAGTCCAAGGGGGAGGCGTTGGCCGTTAGTCTGGACATTGCGAAGGCCTTTGATCGGGTTTGGCACAAAGCGCTTCTTTCGAAGCTGCCTTCCTATGGGCTTCCCGAGAAATTGTGCAATTGGATCACCAGCTTTCTTGCAGATCGGAGCATCAAGGTCGTTGTAGACGGTGCATGTTCTGACTACAAGCCTATTAACGCTGGTGTTCCACAAGGCTGTGTGCTATCACCAACGCTGTTTCTTCTGCATATCAATGATATGTTGCTAACTGGTAACATTCATTGCTATGCGGATGACAGCACTGGTGATGCTCTATACACCGGCCGGGCCAATATTTCTCGGGAAAACGTCGCCGAGTACCGGAACAAACTTGTGTCTGAAGTCGAGTCTTTGCTGGACAAAGTCTCGGATTGGGGGCGACTAAATCTAGTCCAGTTTAATCCTCAGAAGACACAAGTTTGCGCGTTTACCGCTAAAAAGAACCCCTTTGTCGTATCTCCTCAGTTTCAAGGCACTCCCCTTCTTGCCTCAGCCAGTATCGGTATCCTCGGAGTCGACATATCGAGTGACGTGCAGTTTCGTGGTCACTTGGAAGAGAAGGCCAAATTGGCCTCTAAAAAGCTTGGCGTGCTCAGCAGAGCGGGACAGTATTTCATGCCGGCACACCGCCTGCAACTTTACAAGGCGCAGGTTCGGCCTCACATGGAATACTGTTCCCATCTCTGGGCAGGGGCTCCCCAGTGCCAGCTCCTTCCACTTGACCGCATCCAGCGCAGAGCGGCTCGAATCGTCGACGACCGAGCCCTTTCCGATCGGCTCGATTCATTGGCACTGCGAAGAGATGTTGCATCTCTTTGCATTTTCTTTCGCATCTACCATGGGGAGTGCTCTGAGGAATTGTTCGGATTAATCCCAGCCGCCAAATTTCACGAACGCACATCGCGGCAGAACTCCCGATACCATCCACACCATCTGGATGATTGGCGGTCCACCACTGTGCGATTTAGAAGATGTTTTCTTCCTCGCACAACTTCCTTGTGGAATAGTTTACCACCAGGGATTTTTCCGGACCGATACGACTTAGGGACCTTCAAGAAAAGAGCCTACTCCTTTTTAAAAGGCCGGCAACGCATCTGCAATTCCCCTGGTGTTGCGGTTGTTCATGGGCGGCGGTAGTCACTTACCATCAGGTGAACCGCATGCTCGTTTGCCCCCTCTCCTATAAAAAAAAAAAAAAAAAAAAAAAAGAACTAGATTGGTCTATGTATAGACAATATATCTATTATGCGCTTACATCCGAGTTCATATACAATGCCCTCCACTCCACAAAATTAAGAACTTAGTATATTGATAGACATATTTTTCTATTTATCCATAAACAATTAGTCTCTGGTTCTACTGTGGATATCCTCATTTCTAAGTTTATCACGCAGAGAAACCCCGAGCATAGCCCTCTCCATAGCTCGCTGAGCGATCATGAGCTCCCTCATACCGCCAGCAGTGAAGGACCACGTCTCAGATACATAAGTCTTAGTTCGTATCCATAAGTACTTCAGTTATTAATATAAAACTAAAATTAATTTTCGAATAAAACATTTCCATGGCATGTACTTTACAAAGGCAATATAATAAAAAAAATATATTATTAATAGTTCTTGCATTGTTGGCAGCATTTATTTTACAACTATAAATTTAAATTTATCTCGCAAATGTTCATGATTTATGTTATATTGTTATATGACGGATCCAACGAAAACATCTAGCTATTATCCAAATACGGAAGGCTTAAGTTGACGCAACAATACGCAATTCGACCGCGACCTTGAGAGCGATGAAGCAAGGTCGCGCAAAATGCGACTCTACATAGCTTTATTCTACTACACAACTGCTACACAAGCTCGGGCTTTCAATGTAACATAAGCTTTTGGATATAATATAAAACATATTTATTGAATATACATTTATATTAAAATTGATAAATTTTGAATACTGTTTTAAATTGATACCTCAATGCTCAGATGCTCGGAACACAATATATTGCTTCAAGTCAACAAACACACTAACAGGAAGGTCAATACATATCTTGTGTTAGTTTGATATGATTATCGGAAGTACTGCACTAAGACGAGCAGCAGACGTAAACTACAGCGTGGCTCTACTACCTATAAATATGCAAACGGAAAATATCGAAGCTACACGAACAGTCGTAACATATTCATACCCGGACCCCACCACTTCGTATTAGTACAAAATTTTAAATGTTGGCTCCATCTAAGAGACGAGGCCAGGACCGGTAACTAAGTAATCAGGTTCTCTAATGACTACACAGTCTTATGTAGAAGTATATTTTACTAATATTATAAATGTGAAAGTATGCTTGTATGCTTGTTATTCAATCATGCTGGACGTATTCAAATAAAATTTGGCGTAGAAGTCGATTAAATGTAGAAAAGCTTGTAAAATAGGATACTTTATGTATTACAAATGTTATATTAACAAACGTTAAACACGTTCGCTGCGTAAGGATTTTTAGTGTTTTTTACTGGTTCGTCATGAGGTTATATTGACACATAGAGGACCTTTTTACAGTGCGTCGTGTGGTCAAATAAGCCCTCATTTATTTCTGTTTTGATACGGGTTTTTCTCAATGGCGATAGTTACTATTGAATATATTTTATTTGGAAGTGAAATATCAATAACCAAGCAATATACATCTAGCTGCGTTTTTAGCTCGCTTATTTCGTTCCGCGTCTAGAAGAGAAACAATTTGTGAGGTCCATTTGACCACATAACGCACTGAAGATATCAAAACACTAGTAATGGGAAAAACTCTATTGTATAGCACTCGATAAATTTTCCCAGTATTTTAGTGAAAGTTTAATTTTTAACCTTGTAAGTTACAGACGTCAAAAATAACAATATAGAAAATAGATTTTGTGTCTATTGTATGTTTAGGCAAACAATGGGGCAAATAAAAGACTAACTTTAAACATTAGTTGCTTTAATCTTGATCCGTTGATGGTAGAAAAACGAATGACATTTGTTATGAAATTAAGTACGGTATCGAGAAACATCTGTTGTGTTTTAAAAGCAATTATTGTACATCCTGAAATGGTATCCAAGAGTGACAGTGCGTTTGCGCCGAAACACCTACTAATATTAGAAATGCGAAAGTTTTGTAAAAATAGATGTATGAGTGGGTGTATGTACCTACGTTTGTTGCTCTTTCACGCAAAAACTTCTGGACGAATTTTAATGTAACTTCTCAAGTACCGCTGTTCGCAGCCGATAATGCGATAGTGAGGATACATGGATATATATATATATATATATATATATATATATATATATATATCCATGTATCATAAGCAACAAACATGTATATATATATATATATATATATATATATATGTTTGTTGCTCTTTCACAAAACATATTGATGAAAATTCACTACATCATAGCTTATATCTACACACTACATCAGATTATCACAGGCTACATTTTCCGTGCAAAAAAATCTTTTCTCCACGGCAAAAATATAATATTCTTATGCAAAAAATTGGAAGCCATTAGTATAAGAGGGACTTCGCTATCCTTATTTCGGAGTTATTTAAATGGGCGTACACAGACGGTTAAGATTATATTATTTCCGATATATATAAATTAATTATGTAGTTTGAAGTTGCACAATGGTCAAGTATTTTTTGTATGCCGATGATACTGCCATTGTTTTTACGGGTAATACTTGGGAAGATGTTCGAAATAATGCTGAAAAGGGGCTCATGAACATTGCTAAGTGGCTTAATTGGAATCTATTGACGCCAATATAATATACTTAAAAATGACATATAACGACACGACGTCTTTCCTTTTGATCGCGTGGCACAACACTAAGTGAACGGAATGGCGCCATCGCATCTTTCAGTACGGATATGGAGTGCGCGGAGCGGTAGGTCATATTGATCTCACACCGCACAAAAGTAAAACATTTTTCTTTTGTTGCGGGTAAGTTCAATTTGGCCCACGAGTATTTGAAAATGCTGGACTGTTCACGTTAAAGCGGCCATTAAAATTGTATATACATCTCTTTCCCACGATAGAAATAAACAAAGTTATGCTTTCCGCACCAGGGGAATAAACGCTATTTTGCTCGCCGCACTACATGAAAGTTCGCTATGAGCCAAAATGACCTCACAACGCAGCTAACGTTTTAATTTAAGCTTACTTTGGTAATAATTATCTGCTACGCTCTTCTATAGACATTTGCAATACCAGGGTAATTGCCATCCTTTTAAACTTCCTATACATGGAGCCGTAGCCTCATCGCCACCGCACTAACGCCACAACTCAAGTTAGTTCATATAAGCAAAAACAAAAACGGACGATCCGCACCGCAACCATACTGCAGCCGCACCACAGCAACGTTAGCGCAATTTTGCTTGTATACATTGACTTGAGGTAAGGCACCGATGCGACTACGACTCTATGTACAGAAATCTTAAAAAATAATGAAAAATATATCTATTATGTCAATTGAAATATATTTTGAGATCAAGCCGATCAGAAGAGAATCGATCGTTAACCGCTCTCCGTTGCATACAGTCGAATGGAAACAGCTAGTGGTACAGGGATGCATTGGCCCAGAGATATAAACAATTAAACGGCAAAGTAAAATTGCAAACGGTGGGTGAAAATTATTTAATTTCACCATCCGTCAAGTGTAATATCCCGCTAAAAAATACAGGAGCGTACAAGCTTGATTGTGAACATGATCGCTTTTATATTGGGCAAACAAAAAGATCTATAATAACCCGCGTATACAACATATAGCTGACGTGAAACAACGAGTACGTGAGTATGTTCAAGATCGTCCCCGCATTTACATTACATTTGATAGACAACAAATCCTAGCAAAAGAACACCTATTCCTACCAAGATTGATTCACGAGTTTATTGAAGTTAAGAAACATCCAAAATTCAATACAGAAGATGAATGGATGCTACCAACTGCTTGGGTTCCTATAGTTAATAAAATTAAATCCAAGCCCAAGTAAACCACTGCAAGACTTCAAACTGTAAACTCGTTCTGCGTTCTGCGATCGAACCAAAACGTAATATTCAAAAGCTGAAGGTAGCTGGGCTAACTAGGTATAACATTACAATAGCTTTTTACTATCCTCATTGAAATTATAAAAGCTTTTTACTATCCTCATTGAAATTATAAACGAAAAAGAGCGACTTAATTCCACTTCTTCACTTTGGAGAGTTTATATTTATTTACTTAAAAAATTTGACCAATAATTTCCTGTCACCCTTTTCTAATTTTAGGGAAATTAAAACAATGCTTTTTTTATAATAATGATTTCTCACATTTATGTTTTTGGTGGAATTTTCAAAATTCGAAGATATTTTTTTATAGGATAGGGTGACAAACGAGCACACAGTCCACCTGATGGTAAGTGGATGCTGTGGCCCATAGACATCTACATTTATCTTCATTTGCGAATCAAAATGCAATGTCTCTTATTCCAGTAAAAAGGGCCTCCGGTTCTCTACACTCACCATACGAAACACAGCAGTGTTAAACTGCTATTTGACGCTGGTATTCTGTGAGAGCGTGGTCCTTCCCCGGTCGAACCGACCCATTCGTGCTACAACTACACTATTAATATAGCTGCAGCAAGACTCTACCACGTATAAACACCACGTATATTCACCGATATTGTTCTCTAAACTGAATTTCGATCACTACGGCCAGTTTAAACGGAAACTATCCGTCTGCGCAGTAGGTACATGATTATATTTCACGAATGTGTGCTCACTCTCATAGTCCAATGGGACTTCAATCCGGCACTATTAGAGAGAAATTAGGTGCAGGACATGGTTCCCGAGGCAAGGGGGTAAGACACCACCAATTTCCTAACTCTGTGCTACTACTGATTATTTCTTGACAGAAAAACGCAATAATCAGCAATCGCGCTTACAACTACTACTAGTCACTAATATTGTGGAATAATTTCATATGACACCATAAACGATACATTTTCTAATTCTTTTAGGAATGCACCTTTTTAATAATTCAATAATAATAATTATAGTAATTATTTTATCTAATTCGCGCAGATACAACAAATCGAAAATTTCACAGTACGTGAACCACAACCCCCAGCGGTAAACAATGAAATTGTCAACTAAGCGCAATATATAAGCACATAAAAGCAATTTTATGTGCTGATTTATCACGCGCTCAGCGGTGAAGGAAAACATCGTGTGCAAAACCTCACTCAGACATGTGAAGTCAGTCAACTCGCAATGGAGCAGCGCGGGTATCTAATTACTCCACAACCCTCAGAGAACTGAGAGGTGCCTACCACGTATTACTGACTAGACACGGATATACAAAATTGCTCTATGCAATAATGCCTAGGGACATTATGTATATTTGTGTTTAGTCTGTAATATAATGACATAACATACGTTATGTTCAGTTGTTGTTGTTTCCAATTGCTGTTTATTCTGTAAAACGTGGACATAGCAGGTTGAACTAGTTTTCACTGACCCCATCCAACATGAAATTATTTTTACTAGAGAATAAATTATTATAATGGATCATATACAGTTTCAAAGCTACATAAAGATCAAAATACTCGAACCACCATCTTTATACCTTCAATTTTATGTTAATCAAATTTAGGTTTCGACTAGAATTCAAACAGTACACAGCAAATACAGCACTATAACAGACATTATTGGAGAACTAAATTGATGACCCTATTTATTGTAAAAAAAACTACTTTCCCGTCAAGTAAAGCTCATGCAAATGATACTTAAACCTCAAGCCTGAAATAGGAACATTTACAATTTATTATAATGTAATCTAGCTAGTGAATAGTTTTATAAATTGTAAGTCTTTTTAAATTTAGGTTATTTTGAATAATATTTTAAAGGTCCAATTGGTTTATCTTTCTTTCATAAAATACTATTAAATAGAAGTAAAAGATTCATAAATATGTTATATAAAATATATAACATATTTATGATTATATGTATATAAAATTTATTATAAAATATGAAATATAGTGATTAAGAAACTCTAAAAATAATAAAACAAAAAAGTGAAACGAGCTGCAAAAAAGATAGAAGAACCGACAACCGATGGGGAAAAAACGCTCTCGAGTGGCGGCCTCGTACCGGTGGACGAAGTGTAGGGCGTCCCCCCACTAGATGAAGTGACGACCTGGTAAGATATGCAGGAAGTCGATGGATGCAGGTGGCTCAGGACGTTCTTTGTGGCATTCTATGGAGGAGGCCTATGTTCAGCAGTGGACTTGTGAAGGGCTGTAATGATGATGATGATAATGCTAATGTGCTTCGTACGATGAGTAACGAAAAACGAAGACCTTGTTTATTGGCTACATAGACAACTTCATATATCTTCGATTGCGTATCAAAATGCAGTGATGTTGATTATGTTATTATTATTATAATGTATATAGGCCACAGGATCCACTTACTATCAGGTAGACTGTGCGCTCGTTTTTTATCTTTATTCTATAAATAAAAATATATTAGTTAGGTCAGAAGTAAATTAATGTTAAAACTTAAGAGGGTTTTGGAGCAATTAATCCGCCGCAGCTCTTGCACGTGTTAGCGAACTACTCATGTCTTCGAAATATTTTTCTACCGACTTCAAAACGGAGGAGGTACTCAATTCGACTGTTGTTCTTTATGTGTGTTACCTCATAACTTTTTTCTGGGTGACCCGTTTTAATTATTCTTTTTTTTATTTGAAAGCTGGTGCTTCTCATGTGATCCCAAATAAATTTAATCACGGTTTGGCTAAAAGTTTTTGAGTTATTTTTAATAATATAAGTTGAAATCGGCCGGACATCAACACTTACAATTGTAATTAAAAAAATTATTGGTATTGACGGAAATAAAACGTAGATTGTACGCGTACTGAAAAATTTTTACGGCGAGAGCTTAAGTAGCTGTTAAGAGCGAACTACAACGGTTATGTGATTATAATTTATTATATAAATAATAAGTCTATCTTATTAATAAGAATATAAAGATAACTTTTAGTAACATATAAAATGGGCATCATAAAAAACTCGTAAACACAACTCTGTATACAGAAACATAACGGTCGACATATCTCAGTAAAAGTTTCTCGACACATTTCTGTAACGTACAATTGTTTTCCCTCTGATGACTTTTCCATTGAAGCATACGTTGCATTAACGGTGCGTCATACGAATTTCAAAACATTCTCTCATTAGAAACAATAAAGTGACACGTTTTCTAAACTTTTAGTCAATTTCAAAAAAGGCGGAGGTTCAAAATTTATTTTGTACTAGGTGTTGCCCGCGACTTCGCCTTTAGGGTTTTAAATTTTTTGCGCGAATCCGTAATTTTGTTTTTAAAATACTCGTAAAGGTAGCCTAAGTTACTCCTTATAACATCAGCTATCTACCAATGAAAGTCCCGCCAAAATCGGTCCACCCATTTTAGAGATTAGTGGGAACAAACAGATAGACAGACAGACAAAAATTTAAAAAATTGGCCTTTTGTTATAAGTACCGCATATGCTCGTACTTTCATATGCATGATACTTTCTTATTAAACGATATCTTCGTCAATAGTGAACAGATTTCAATAATATTTATTTTATTAAATTGTTTATGCTTTAGGAGGAGGGGGGATCAAATGTAAACTTTAATAAAAAGTAAAAGCCGACTTCGTACGCTGTTATGTTGCAACTATTTGATTCCCATTTAGTTTTTGAAGTCGGCTTTCACTTTTATTACGAGTTTTTTTTTCTCCAAACTCGTCAAGGAGTATAATACAAGTAAAGCCTTAAGTTAAGAATAATATCGTCTAGGAAATAATCAAATATCCATATTGAATCCATAACCATAATTAAATATCCATGTGCCTATACATGCAAACAAAATTGATGTGCCTGTCTGTAATATCGAAATAACTACCTTATATTGAAGGATTGCTGCATGTCATTGAGACTTGGATAACCATTTTTGAAATGTTTGTCTGCGTTGACTGATCTTCGGAATGGCTGAACCGATTGTGATGAAACTTCACGAGCGAGAGAAAAAAAAAGTCTATAATTATTTGAAATTGAATAAATCCTACACAGTGAAAGCCGAAGCGGGTCGCTAGTCCTACATAAAAATTGGTTCGAATAGGGATTCAAACCTTAGGCCAGCAAGTAGAAGCGTAGAATATCGTTGCTTATCATGAAAACTTCTTTTATTCGGCCTATTGATGTCTACCGCTGGACATACACTTTCTATGTGTCTGTTTACTGATATACTGTTTTTGGAATATTTGCCAAAACTCGCAACATAGGCTGGCAGATTAATGAGCGTAATATACCTTCGCAATAATAATGCGAACAGCATAGTTTGTAAAGTTACTTAGTAAAGTAATTTAAACAACTGCTCTGGAATTTAACATCGATAAAACCGTTGAAATCTGAACGTCTCGACTCTTTACATCCCCGATAACCGCGAACATCGTGTGTACCTCTCAATAATATCAAAAGAGTGCCAAGATGACACTCTTTTGATATTGAAGTTGTTGGTGAAATATAAATATGTTTTGAAAAAAAAAATATTTAGTTCTTTTAATAATGAAAACAAATACATCATGATCTTCCACCTTTATTCTGCAACGGTTCACTGTTTGCTATTTTAATCATTCTATTAATATAATACTTATAATAAATCCGCAGAAAATTGTGCATTTAAGATTCGCACAAAAAGTATTGGACGGATTTCCATGAAATTTGGTATGAAGGTGAATGACTCTAGGTAATATTATAGGCTATTGTTATCCGACCTCGTAATTGCAAAAAGAATAAGGGTTATGTTTTTCCTTTATTTAAAATCTACTTTTATCATGGCTGCTGATTATTCGATAATTGATAAAGGGAATAACGTAGTTATGACAATGTGTGCTTCACATATAAATAAAATTTTGAGTATGTTGGTGCAGTTACAGCTACTAACCCATAAATTAATTCAAAACATTAAAGTTGCTTTTATGTGTATAAATTGCTTTACAATTTTTTTCGTTATTTAATACGTACTTTAATTTAAATAGATATAATTGCCATCTATCATAAAATATTATTTGAGATGGTATTTAAATCAATTTTAAGAATTACTTATTTATTATTTGTTCTACTTCTACTTATTGATCTGATCGCAATTATTGCACAACTGTCAATATCCTCATTATTATTTGAAACACGTTTTCATTTACAATAATATCAGAATTTGACCTTAAAGATTTGTACTTACTTTCATTATTCATTTCATTTGATAACAGCACCATCTTTCATGCTATTCACAGCTTTAATCACATCATTTTAATCACTTACACGCTCATACATTCCTTCAAAAATAAGCAGGAATAGTAGCATTCAAGTAGGTATCTATCTATAAAATATTTACTGTATATCTTTTAATTGTGTTTGACGAGTATGTTGCTCAATTGCAATTAATTAATCAATTGTAGCACCAACTGTAGCTTAAATCATAAGTGCTAATGAAACACGTGCTTGGTGGTGAAAAACATCGTGCATATCTTAGAAGTTAAAAATATTTCGAGGATATATGAACGCTGCAAACACGCATTAAGGTACACGGCAGGCCTTGTCAAAAACACGCTGGGTTTCTTGCTAGTTCGTTCTCACGACAGAACATCTTTTCCCAGGGCAGAGATGATGTGTGAATTGAATGTTGCCAGCAAACATTGCTGTATAAATTAGGAGATAAGAACAGAAATATTACGGAATACAACACTATTTCGCTAAATAAATTTAAAAAAGTAAAAACTAAAAAAAAAACGCATTAATAATTTTACTTCAAACCTTATTAACTAATTGTAAACTTATTAGGTAATGAAGTTATAATTAATTAATCTCAGTCTTAAAAATCTTAATAAGATTTTTACCATACTTTTGGAGACACAGTGTAAAAATTATAAAACATTATTTCAGAAAAATGTGATGATACAATTAAAAAATGGTTAAAATATATGTTTTTGAAATGGTTTTTCACAGAACTTATAATTTATGGCACTCTACTGTAATTATTTTCTCCTCCCATTTTTCTGTCCAAAATAATCCTAATATCAGTCTACATTTTAGTTACTTCAAATTACAGCTATGCCAAATTTCCATCATCTACGTAAGACAGACGGACACCGAAGTGGAACCATAAGTGTTCCATTGTGCAAATTTGCATACGGAATAATAATTATATTGGATAGCCGTAGCGCCCACGTGTGCGAAGTCGCAGGAAGCTTTTTGGAATACAATTGTTAATCTATACTAATATAATAAAGCGGAAGAGTTTTTTTGTTTTTTTATTTGTTTAAACGCGCTAATCTCTGGAATTACCAGTCCGATTTGAAAAATTCTTTTTGTATATTATAGCCAGATTCATGTGGAATAGTATAGGCTATCTAGCACTAAGCTATATCACTCAGCTAGCCTTAAATATGGATATATGTTAAGCAAGTCAGAAGAAAAAGCACTCCCGAAACTATTTATCCGCGTACGCTAGTGTTATCGTTAGAGATACGTAAATACAATATTTTAGAAAAATATAGATCTATACTCCATCTAAAAAAAAGTCCGCGATAGCATATGTCTATTTCTTATACATAAGCCATAATTTGGTATTTTGTGACAAAAAAATATTGAAAATTTAAAAGTGATTTATGAGCGTTATTATTAGGCATGGTACTATTTATCCTTACAAACGAAAGTTACTTTATCATCAACACAATTTTATGAAGATAAACTTTGTTCTTTATACCATGTTATTTGGACGCATAGTTTAAGAGATAATGTAAAATTAAAATAATTCAATACTTGGCTGGGCGCGCGAACTACGCATAAACCCTAGCCGCCCGGTAAGAACAGCGAGAAGCCAGTATAGAAAGCTTCTAAGAGCGATGTTAGTTCAATCATTATAGCTAAATAATTAAATTCTTTGAAAGCTAGTAGTTAATAATTTGAAAAGCTAGTTTCAACTATAAGAATGGATTTTCTATTGTCTCGGTAAGTTTCAAGTATATAGTACTTGAAACTAACCAATAATTATTGTATTTAGAAAACGTACCTAATCAATTGCTTTATTTGATTGACATCAAAGGCTTCTGGCAAGCACTAGAAGCCAGGAATTGTTAAAAGGCGAATTGCCTTTTTGGAACTCCGGCTAAAGTTTGCTACTTCACGCAAAACAAACGTGACTAAGGATGGAAACTTTCCACAAACAATCCACTATCTTCCACAAAGTGAGTTCATTTAATTGACGCATCGTAGTAATAAATGCAGTGAATTTAACAAACTTATCTATTAATAAAACGACACACATGATGCAACCACTTCAGACAAGTACACATTACACTGAATAACTCTATATAACCAAATGAATAATTAGGTGTGATTTTTATTATTTTTTAATAGAGTAAGGGCAACAAACGAGCACACAGTGCACTTAATTGTAAGTAGATGCTGTGGCCCATATACACCTACATCTATCCTCTATAAAGGAACAAAAAGATGCGTTTTCCTTTTAAGGAAACAGGACAAATTACAATAGTTAAAGTACAGCGCCATTTGAAAACGGTTGGTATTGGTGCCGATAGACGTCTATGCGCATTCATTTATTACTTTTAATAAATACCATCATGTATTTTAAGGATAATTTCTACAAATAAATAAAATTGAAGTGTCAGTTTGTAATGTTAAAATAACACGTTTTTACTGAAAGTATGTACGGTACTAATAACAAGAAAAACAATTTTTAAAATGTTTGTCTGTCTACCTGTTTGTTTCGGCTAGTCTCCGAAACGGCTGGACCGATTTTATCGGGGCTTTTACTCGCATATAACTAATGTTATATAATTTCCGCGTAAAATAAATTAAAACCCATGAAATCGTAGTAAATTCCACGTGAGCGAAGTCGTGGGGTCAGCTAGTAACAACTAAGTACTTAACACAAATGTTTACAAAAGATCATTTCTGTATTACCGACATGACGACAAACAGGTTTCGTCAGTTCAACGCGATGAACTTATACGGTACATTATCCTTGACTGAGATAATTAGGTAGTCTACTCGTAATTTGCGTGCGCGATTCACACGCATACGTTGCTGTGTGTGACGTAACGAGTGCCTTATTACCATTAAAAAGTCTCTGGTTATCTACACTCACCATACGAAGCACAACAGCATTAAGCTGCTATTTAATGTTGTTAATCTTGGAGAGCGTGGTGATTCCCCGGTCGAGCCGACTCATTTGTGCTACATCAATCATAATATAGTAGCGTATCTCTACAACGTTAAAAGCGTTGTATAGATCGTTTTTTATTGTGTAATATGTACTCCTACATCCAAAATGAAGTTCGCATGCACAATCTGTGAATGTTATGTACACTTGTAATTGATATGCATACCACAGAATGAAAAATGTATATGTTTTCGTGATGATATTATATATGTATGCATATTGTTAGTGTACTCGTTAAATGAAAAAAAAGGATTTTTATATCAATAAACAATAACAAATTAATTGAATTTACTTTCATTTTGATAGATGACGCTTATTAAAAGACGTAAAAGGAGTCAATTGTTTTTGGGCCCACTAGAAATTATCGCGACCCTCAATGGTATACAAAAAAGGTAGTAAATAGCATAAAGATTTTAATTTCTCTTTAACTATTTTAATCTATTGATTATAAGAAATAAATCGACATGCATTTCATTAAGGGTAGCTAAAATTTGTGGTGGACCCATTCTCGATACAAAAAGAAACTGTCTCCTTTGGATTATTACGGCGGTACCCCACTACGCTACATGGCTATTAGGCTAATGCATTTCTCAGCAGCTATTAGGAAAATAAACATCTAAATAAGGAAAAAACATAACCCTCTTTTTTTATTTTCTTAGACGGATAAGTAATAGCCTATATGTCGCTCAGAGTCGTTAACTATGTAATTAAAAAATTTCATGGAAATTTGTTTCGTAGTATTTGTATAGATTTTACCATTTTTAGACAATTTATAAAGACAGACATAATATTTAAAAACATATTAATTTCTTTAAATATTTGTCTATCTTTCAGTTCAGTTTCCGTGGCTTCAGAACTTTAAACTTGTTTTTTTCTATAAAGTGTTAGAATTATAAACACCAGTTTTTTTACATGTGTATAGATTTTCTATTACATTTATAGGTTTTAAGTTAAGTAGATCAACGATCTTAAAAATTTAAGGGCGTAGCACGTAGTAGAACGCTGACACTGCTACGAGCGTGTTCCGCAACCTACATTAAAGTCTACGAAGACATAGCAATGCTATAACCGACATAAAAGGTAAGATGATCAAGTCAACAGTCGAGTTACTTGTACATTTTATATTTATTAAAGTAAACTGTTATAAAGAAATTTATGCTTTCTTCATACTACATTTTTTTCTTCGGATTTGACATTGTCGATATTTTTAACTTATATTTACTAAAATATATTCATTATTTATTAAATAAGGATAAAATAAATATTTTTTTTAATAATTTTTACTAAGCCGATATCAATGTTATAATTAAAGACAAAATAAAAAGTAATAAAATTTGTCTCAAATTTTATTACGTTTTATTTTTCCTCTTTCAAAATTTCATGTCATTTTAAAATATATACATAACATATATTATGTGGAACTGTTTACTTTTCAATAATTTACGATAATTTCCGCATAAATTCCAAATCTATATCTATCTATTGATTATAGATTACTTTTCCTACGCCAGGAACATCCTAATCCGAGCACTTGATTAAAATGCAGCAACGTGGGCGCTTTGTTTCCTCCATTTTGTAATGATGTCACCTTTTCGCCGATTAGAAAACGTATTGCGATGTGAAAACTACTGCTATTATAAATCGAATTTTAATCCAAAGCTTGATAGAATGAAAATTTTATTGTAAATTATTAAGGTGTTGACGGTTAGAAAAGAGAGTTGGTATTTATATTAAACTGCCTTGTGGTGGCGGCTTAAGGCGGCATCCGTGCCCCGTGGTTGTCGTAATTTGATGTAGTACTTACTTTTTGGATATATCAGAATGATCTTTCGCTTCGATAGATGCTTGTAAAACCAGACCAGTGATAGAGAGTAATGTCGAAGATATGAAATTTATCATCACGCCTGTCAAGAGTGATGATTAAGGAAAATCTCCCTACAACGTATGTTGGCGCTGATTAGCAATAGGATTTTACGGGCTGTTGGAAAAGAAGAAGAATATTAATGTTCACGTATAGTCAGAATGAAATAAGCAACGAGACTAAAAGAAACAGTAATATTAGTTAACATTTATATTATTTTTGTTTTTCTTCCATTAACACATAGAAATAAGTTATTACATAAGTACATAGTTAAGCTATAAATAAAGTATCTTTGCTTACTTTTTATCCTATGCTATTTGGCTCGACACATCGACCAGCATTCCTCTCACTGTGGCCAAGATAATTTTACTTTAACCACTGTCTGGTTAGTATGCGATGTTAGCAATGAGAAAATTAGATCTCAGTATTCAATTCCTTATCACTTTTCGTTTGTTACCTTAGATTTCATGCTACAGGCATCCCGTACTTTTAATCACTTTTTGGCTCAGGTTACGGCTGTTACGGTGATAGGAAACTAGAAGTTATGTTAGTAGGTTTGAACGTTAGGAGAGTTTGGAGACTGCTCAGTTACAGGACTCAACAAAACTACACAGCGACTCTTCAATAGACATCCAACACAATTAAGATAATAACACACCTTAAAATGATTATAATAATAGAGCTGGTTGTCTCTATAATCACAGCTATGGTTCTCTTTCGTAACATTTATGTCATGGAACTTTGCATTTTATTAACAAAATAAATCTTCCCTGAACCCTTTCGCACAATTTACTACTAATTGATTTGGAAACACGCGTTTTATATTTTGTATAAATCTCTTTTATAGCGAAATATCAGGAGCACGATGGAGTACTTAAGTCTCTAAGAGATGAAACAATAAAGCGAGTAATAGAATCAATTATTATACCCATTAAATGGGGTGATTAATTTCACTAAGGAAATTATAACTCACCTGTACCATGGAAGTGAAAATGACTTAAGATGTATTTTTTTTTTATAAAAACGCTTTTAACAAGTTTATTTTCTTTTTATCTATAAATAAAGCCTGTCTTTGTTTACTCTCTGGGCTGTGTTCTCTTGCCTGTCTTTAAGGCAAGATTGAATAAGGTCTTGTAATAGATTATAATCGAATTATAATCGCACGTGTTACGCATGACGATAGCCGAAGCAAAACTCTTGGTTCGAACGCATGGAATATCGATAACAAGGGAGTAAGGACCCAACTGCCTGGTTGTCCGTTAATGGAAAGGGTAGGGAGGAGTTAAGGCATATTATTCTTGCGCACACTCTGAAACGCATCCTATATAATTCAGAGTGTTTCCAACAACTGCCTGTATTTATGTAACATAGACGTTAGACAAGATCGTCCATGTTCATCTTAAAATGTATTCGTAAGAGAACACTATTGAAGTAATTGAGCGTAGTGCTTAGTAATTTCTGAAACTGTTGTAATGATTAACGGTGTGGACAAATACAATGTGAGTGATATATTTACAATTGAAGATAGTTTACAGCTTATCATTTCCTATCTGTAGCTTAAAAACACCTTCCAATGCAGAGGTGCACATTTCTAAAGCTGTAAAGGTTTCAGTCTCTAGCTCTTTATTCTGATAGACAAGTTAAGGTAGCTTTATTGTACAAACACTATAGCACTTTGATTACTTAACAGTGGTAGGGCCACGCGGCAGCATTTGCTGTCGCACGGATGGGCCGGCTCGAACCAGGGTGCTACCACGACTTCACAGAATACCAGCGGGAAGTAGAGGTTTACCTCTGTGTTTCGCTTGGTGAGTGCAGGTGGCCGGAGGCCCTTTTTACTGGAAATGAGGCATTCCATCTTAGTCCTCACGGGTGACAACGCATCTGCATTTTGATTCGCATGTAGATGTATATGGGCCGCAGCAACCACTTACCATCAGGTAGAATATGTGCTCGTTTGTCACCCTTATCCTATAAAAAAAAAATCTACCGATAGGCCGCGTGACACCGTTTAAGAGAATGTAACACCGCCCAGACTATGTCATAGTCTATAGCCAGTAGTTTTTGTCATAATACACATAAACAAGAAAAATCGGGAGATCAAATCATCATTATCACTATAGCCTATCAAAAATCTCCAGCTGAAAGTAGACCTCTACATAAATTGCCTCATGCTTAACTGCCGGGTAAGCGATCGCAGTTTTTTTTTTAATTTACTTTTTTTACTTTACTTAGAGTTGTTATCGGGAAGCTACTTCTTCCCATTTCCTATTCAATTTCCCTCTGTCGCCTCTTATAATGAATAGAATAGAATATAATGATTTTTATTCAATGTAGATTATTACACAATACTTATTGAAAATCACATTTTTTTACACTTTTATTTATAACGGGCAAAGGATATGGAACTACTCCATCTACTCCATCGTATGCCACCGCTACCAACACTAGCGCTATATGATATGTTTTTTTATAGGATAGGGTAACAAACGAGCCCACAGTCCACCTGATGGTAAGGGGTTGCTGTGGCCCATAGATATCTACATCTATTCTCAATAAAGAATCAAAATGCAGATGCGTTGTCACCCGTGAGGACTAAGATGGAATGCCAAATGGTTACGGGTGGATTTAATAGCAGCACTGCGGTTACCGACTTACCGTCGCGCTAAGCCGAAGTGGTAAGTATTAGAGAAACTTCTAAGTATTACATGCCAGCTGGCGCAGTGTTAGAAAACTCATGTAAGGATGTAGACAAAAACTGTTACTATGTAAATTAACGCCGTAATATTATTTCATTGTTTCGGCAATAACGACATTTATCATATTAGACAACTATCAACTTGTCATATGCACATGACACATTATCACAAATTCCGGACTACTGTGTGGCTTTATTAAATGAAATATATTTATTTCTTCGACGCTGCTTTGACGTAAGAAATTAAATTGTCGGTTGCCGAATGTAAATTGCTTTTTTTAATGTTTTCTTAAAATCTACTACCGTTTATAAATGAGTTTCCATCAACCGAAGAAGAAACGGCGAAAGAAACTACGCGGGTGTCCTTTTTTTATTGCCGATTTCTGAGGTCCATACCAATATTATATACAGAATGGAAAACAATAATAGGCATATGAGTAACTTAAACATGTTTTGTAACGTACTAAAAAAGGACGTTAAAATTTGGAACTTTTCAGTGCAAAGCAAATCCGACCATCCCGCACAAACAATAGTCAGACTTGAAGCTCCGAAACTTAATATTCAAAGTACCTGTACCTAATTAGTCAGCTCAGTCGCAGCCAACATTTTTCCAAAAATATTACGTAATAAAATATTTTTTGACATAGTAACCACTCATAGTGTACGCACTAAATCGTATTTCAGTCACGGTTATTGAAAGGAGATGCACGGCCTACTGACTTTGAGTACAGACTAGCAATTCAGTACGCGGCCAACTGCTATTTAAATCATTGAAAATGAGTATACTATTCGTTTCTTACATACTGATATCCCCAAATTGCAGAATATTTTGTAAAATTATACTCAATGTACGATCTTTTGTAGTCTCAACATAATTACTTTTTTTCATAATGAAGTACATTCTTATTGTTTTCTTACAAACACCTACTATAACACTGCATATTAACGTTCTACTACATATTCTTAGATAACTAATTAATTTTCTAGTAAATACCGTTATAATTTGTTTTAAAACTATGTTTTTTCAGAATTATTTCCATCTTATTTTTTTTTTTCAAAATTGATTAGAATTAAAACAACACTAACGTAGTCTTAATTTTGATTTGGGTAAATAATAACAATTAAATTAAAACTATTGCCATTATATAGTATAGTGCATCAGGCCCGGCAGACATTGTTTTGCTCTTTCTGGTGGATAAGGCGATGAGTTTCGCTCCGAATTCGCTCCAAACTTTTTACAGCTTAAATATAAAATTTGTTAATATCTTGACTTCCGGTACCTATCGGATCCTAACATGACTATGAACCATTGTCACAGCAAAACAATTGTGTGAAGAGTTCAATGGGTCAAGGTGTTCAAAATTATACGATCATTAACAGACGCACCAAATTTAAAGATTTTCTTATCTATCTGTATTTACACAATATATAAAAAAAAACTATATGGTGAGCAGCTACCGTAGGCTCTAGTTATAATCAAAGGGTTTTAGGGATTACGGTAGCTGCTTAATGAATACTTAAAATGATCGAATGATGCTGTAAGCAGTTATATTTTATTTGTAAGAAAAGTAAATTAAATATGTTTCGCATTTGAGTCTGTAATAGGTACGTTATTATAAATAATATTAAGATTTCTTCCCAAACTGATTTCAGTTGATGCTTGAATTTTATTAAGTGCCATTACGTTTATCACAAACTGAAATGTTAACGTTTTAGACAGATTTTGAACGCACTCAGAATAAGGAGAAAAATTTTATATTCAACATCTTTAATTCTCATTGTGAAGCATTACTACTCCAGAGATAAGATAAACGAATTGAAAGACATTATGTAGAGCTGTAATGTGAAGAGCTCTAATCTTAGAAACGTTTTAGAGTTCAATTTTAAATAACATTGCGATCATTTACTCCTGTGATTTTGATACCAACATCAAATCGTCTTTATCTTCCTGAAAGAAGTTTTATATTAAATTTCAGTTTTAAAAGTAAGATTTTTTCATAAATTCAGCATATCACAAGTCCATTTCGAAACACAGTAGATGCCATGCTGGACAGATGGGTTGATAAACGAAGTTTTATTTTATGATTTTGTATTGTTATACGGTGATTGCTTTAAAGGAAAATATAAAGCGACAGGGACATATTATACTAATAGTATTGCCTGCACTGGTGTGTTGCAGTCTGGAGGATAAAGATAGCTATTATAATTATAAGCTGCGAGGCTTTCCATCTTATTCCTCAGAGAGCAGATGTCCATGACCTACAGTAGTCTACAGTAGTAGTTTTTACGTGGTAGATCCATGCTGCAGCCATATTGGTACTATAGTTGTGGCACGGATGGGTCGGCTCGACCGGGGAGGGACCACGCTCTCACAGAATACCAGCGTAAAATGGCTACTTGATACTGCTGTGTTTCGTATGGTGAGTGTAGAGAACCGGAGACCCATTTTACTGGAAAAGAGGCATTCCATCTTAGTTCTCACGGGTAACGACGCATCTGCATTTTGATTCTTTATTGAGGATAAATGTAGATGTCTATGGGTCATAGTAACAACTTACCATCAGGTGGACTGTGTGCTCGTTTGTCACCCTATTCTATAAAAAAAAAGTCACTTAACAACAGGTAGACTGTAAGTTTGTTTGTCAGTTCAATTTTTCATTTAATTTTTTTAATTCCTAATCAACACCCATATCATAATTGAACCAGGATCAATTTAATATACATAATAATCTAGAAGGGTGGGAAAAATAACCTTATATGTATACTACCGAACGTTAGCATTCCCTAGTTACGACACGGCATATAAAAGTGACGAATGGTAGATTTTGTATCTAGTCACGTCTTGTACGTGACTACAGTATTCCTCGCTAGTCACTAATTGAATATTTTTATTCTATGATACATATATGTAAACCTTAATACATTTCAAACAAATTCGCTGAATCTCCTTCTTCACCATGGAGGATAGAATTTTAAGCTTGTCATTACTATTATGTGAGCATTATGATTTTTTGCCAAGTAAATATTTACCACCACATCACCGTTGGTCAGATTATTCTGCCATTAAATTTTAGTTTACGGGTTCAATTATCAGATAGAGTCAAAGAATAGTCAGATAAAGTACTATTAGATACTTTCGAATCTAATAGTACTTTATCTGGCACACATTTTATCCTCAAATAAAAGTAAAGTAAAAGTAAAGTTGCAGCCTATTTACGTCGCACTGCTGTGCACAGCCCTCCTCTCATTTCTGAGAGGGAGTTAGGGCAAGGAAATGTCCGCCCCGCTGCCCCAATGCGTGTTGGCGAACTTCACATGTCTTCGAAATATTTTCTTTTTCTTATTTATCAGACATGCAGGTTTCCTCACGATGTTTTCCTTCACTGCCGAGCACGTGGTAAATCAGCACTTAAAATGGCAATTTACAATTTCATTGATGCCGGCGGGGATCGAACCCGAGTTGCTCGAGTACTGTGAAGCTTACATTATCCTCAAATATAACCAATAATTATTTTTTATAATCGATCATTTCATCCTCAATCGATTATGATCGATTATTTAAAATAATATCATCACATAATGATTTCGTTGATTAAAAGTAATTTTACGGATTTTAGCACTCATAAAAACTATCCAAAATAAACGTGATGAAATACTTTTTAATTATTTTAATTTAATATCATCATAACAATATCAACATAGCTAGAAATGTACAACTATATATTCAGCTGAGGATAATGGTATTAGTAAAAAACAAGTATATTCAACGCTAAAATACTCATAGCTTTAGTACTTTTATTGAATCTAGAAATAAAAACAAAACAACAAGCCACAAGGGTTAACGTGCTAGACAGCCTTATTACTTTGTCGCACAGAAACGACGCAGTGTATTTACAGTTCAAAATACTACTTTTTCAATGAACACCCGCTAACTGATAATGTTTTTTTTAATATAATAAAAATTGTCCAAATACCTTTTCACAATATGACTTAACGTGAAGAAGTAGATGGATTCAGGTGACTCAGGAATGTGCTTTGTGGCATTTCTTGGGTAAGGCTATGTGCAGCAATAGGCTTGTGATGGGCTGTAATGATGATTGTAATGATACATACATACATACATATTATCACGCCTCTTCCCCGTAGGGGTAGGCAGAGACCAGTTCTTTCCACTTGCTACGATCCTTACATACTTGTTTTGCTTCGTCCACTTTCATTATTCCCTTCATACATGCTCTACGGTTTAGGATACTCTTGACCTGGCCTTTTTTCAAGACGTCCCTGATTTGGTCTAGAAATATCCGCCTAGGTCTACCCCTTCCAATACTTTCATTCACACTCGCCTTATACACTTTTTTCGTCAATCGTTCTTCATTCATTCTCTCGACATGGTCAAACCATCTCAGTATGACATGTAAAGATGATGAAAGATATTCCTTTATAATATGTTAAAACAATTATCCAAGATACATTCATATTTCCTGTAGATGCATTATATGACGGCTTGTAAGCGCAGTGGTCAAGCGTTCGGTGGCGCTACGGGTTGCGGGTTCGATCGCGCACTGAACAGTTATGAAATGAAACAAGCATAATAGAACAATTTGTTTCTAAATAAAGTTAGAAGTATAGTAAAAAAATATTTGACATTTTTCTTACTGCTCTGCTTGATATCTTGATTTATATATTTTAGATACTAAATATGCATTTTTAACAATACATAAAACTACGTATATTTTTTTAGTCATATCTGACATAATACCTAAATATGTTTCATAGTAAAATGGATAAAAATAATACTTTTTATATTTTAAACAATATTTATTAATATAATTAATAGAATCAGGCATTAATTTGCGGAAATCCATTATATAAAAGCTTTTACAAAAATTTACTTAGCAAATATCCGCGTTATAAAATAAACTAAATAAAAAAATAACTTGCTCTTCATACTAGGTAAGACACATCATTTTATTTTATAACGCGGATATTTGCGAAGTAAATTTTTGTAAAAGCTTTTAAATATTTATTAAAATAATGCTTTATAAATCAGTTAACATCTCACCCTATAAGTACATTTTCATTTTCGTTTGAGGCCCATTTGGACCATCTTGTATATTGTACTCGTAGCTTCACTATACAATAGCCAAGCCGGAATACTATTACAAAATCTGATATTGAACCTATTTACATTACACTGACTGCAAGAATTTGCTCTTTCAGCCTTTATCCGAACATATTCTATTAAAATATGTAATATATCCTCTAAAATTCGCGTAAATATAAGAAATATCCTCTAATTTTCACATTCTATACAGTTAAGGGTTCCCACTTTTCCTATCAAAAATGCAAAGCTGTTTTTTGGTATGTGACCCGATAGAAGTCTTAAAGCTGTAATAATATTGGCCCTACGTATGTCAGCGCTACCCAAGTATGAAGAACGGTAAATATTCGGTTGAATAGTTTTGTGCCATATTCCCTTTGTTAAAGATCTCTAGTCAAAATATTCCTCCGTTCCTTTTGTTCTGTTACAATAAATTTTCTTTTCATTGTAAATACTAATCCAAGTTAAAGCTGACCTTTAATTTCATTCACTCATTAAAGCCAATAAAAGTCCACGGTTAATCATAAGCCCATTGATTGCATCGTGGGGGGTATATTTGCCATAGTTGCTACGTTTGGCAAGCGGGCTGGCAAATGCTGTTTTTCTATTTTCTAGTTGTTACTAGGAAGACGCTGCTTCTCCTACTTTGTATCCCTTTATCGCCCTTTATGATACCCACAGGTCGACATGGGGTCGTAGATATTCTTATAAAGTTTTTATGGACAGACCTTTAATTTAATTTAGAGTATTTTATAAAATACCTGCAACTTACAAGTATCTGCTATTCACTGAGCAAATATTTACTATGTTTATTAATAGCACTTGGCTTAATTTATGCTACAGTTTTGCTACAAATATATTTTATTAAGAGATTTTTATACTCTTCAAAGATAAAAACAATTTCAACAAATTGTATGTACTAGCTTTAGTTTTGACTATCGTTATTTATATTTGTACACTTAATAGGCCACTGCTAAATGAAAGCCTCCTCCATAGATCGCCTCATAGGAGGAATACCTGCCACAGATGTTATTTTACCATAGTTGACATTGATGGGTTTGCAACTGTAGTTTTTTTTTAGTTGTTATAAGTAAGACGATAATGCCGATCTCCTGGTTTGTTTCCCTCTGTCGCCACTTACCTAAGGGACGATATAGGGTAGTAGATATGAAGACAGCGCCATTTCACCGTTAAAAATTCTACATATCTCTAATTAACATGGCCCACATGATGTATTGTATACCTACAATAACATACTTAAATCATGTGGACACATATACCCTCGAGCGGCAGCCTCGTAGCGGTAAGCGAAGTGTAGCCCCCCCCCCCCCCTACATTAGATGAAGTGACGACCTGGTAACAGATACTGGAGTCCTTACCAGGAACATAGGAATTCTTTGAGGGAGTTCCTTTGTTTCGTCCTAAAAAGTATTCCATCTTAGCGCTCAGAGGTGTCAGTCAACGTATCTGTAGTCTTTTATGTTTGAAGTTAGCTGTGGATATAGTAGCCTCTGTAGGCTACAGTAGCTGCTAACCGTCGGGTGGATTGAGGGTTCGTTTGCCGTTTCAGTTTCATAAAAAAGGCAAACTGGCAGTTAACATGACAATGCGTCTGCATTCATTCATGCGTGAACCCAAGCAAACAAAGGTATTGCAATGCTATGTATTGGCCTTTTTATTCCTTAGGTCTGAAATGGATGGTAACTACTATGTACGTGGTTATCTTTTACCCTTCGGAACGGAACACATCAGTAGGTGCACTAATGCCTGGCGGCAGAACTGGACGTGAGGATTAACTCAGACTTCTAGGCAGAAACATACCATCTGACCAGGTTTTTATTTACTTTGGATTCAATTAAAAATACAACATTTAATTCATTTTTAAACTAAAAGGTCTTCTTATAATTAGTTATCTTTTCCTTAGCCAAACACAATCTATAAATTAAACAGTAACATTTTTATTTCAACATTAAACTTAAGCCTCATTAATAACTTTACAACGCCAAACATTCAGAGTAAAAGTGAGCAATATTTGTTTCAGTAGTAGTTAGTATACTTTTGCGAGGTTTACCATTCAACATAAAGTTTGTAAACAAATTTTAGATCTTTTGAACTAAATATTTTATCATTCATGTTTTTTCCAAGTTTTTTCCAAACTCAAACTTCTTTAAATAATATCAATATCAAATAAAGAATATCCACTACCCCATATTTTCCCGTGGGTGTCGTAAGAGGCGGTAGTGGGAAACAGGCAGGAGATGGGCATCAGCATCTTCCTGATAACAGCAAGATTACAATAAAAATCTGCGGTTACCAACCCGCTCGCCAATCGTTTATTTTTTATAGGATAAGCGTGTCAAACGAGCACACAGTCCACCTGATGGTAAGTGGTAGCTGTGGCCTATAGACATTTACATTTATTTTATCCTCGATTACGAATCAAAATGCAGATGCGATGTCACCCGTGAGGACTAAGATGGAATACCTTGTTTCCAGTAAAATGGGTCTCCGGTTCTCTACACTCACCATACAAAACACAGCTGCATCAAGCTGCTGGTACGCTGGTATTCTGTGAGAGACGGTCCTTCCCCGGTCGAGCCAACCCATTCGTGCTACAACTATACCAAAAATATAGCTGCAGCATGGTTCTACCACGTATAAACTATAGCACTGCGTGGCAACTATAGCAAATATTCCCCCATGAAATGAAAGTTACGAAGAGACGGCCCCCAGTCCCCGGCGGCTCCGCCATTCCTGGTCACGATGGTGGCGATGGTAACGGCGGGGCAGGGGGTGCTAAAAATTTCCGGTGGAGGTTCGGTTGCTACCTAAGACAACTCGACCTGGCAACATACAACGCACGCACCCTGAGGAGTGACGTGAAGATCCTGGAGCTGAAAATAGAGATGGACAAGTTACGCCATATTTTGTGATTATCCGAGGACGGAAGAGAGGGGATACGGTAATCCTACAACAACGGAATCCGGCAACTTGTTCTATCACCGGGAGGGCGACCATCTGTCCCAAGGAGGTGTCGGATTTATCGTTCACAAGTCTCTCATTAACAACGTTGTAAATATTGGGAGAGTGTGTCGACGACGGTTTCGTACCTTAGACTCAGAATCACCAAACGGTATTCGCTGAAGGTCATACAGGTTTACACACCAATTTCGGCACATCCCGATGAAGATATGAAGAAAATGTATGAGAATATCTCTGAAGTCATGCATTCCTCCAAAACCCACTGCATGGTGTTAATGGGAGACTTTAACGCAAAACTAGGCACAAGAGAGAACGGTGAGCTGAAATTAAGGAAATTTGACGGGCCAACAGCTTACCGACTTCACGGAGAAAGAGGGACACTTTATGGTGAACTCTTTGTTCAAGAAATAACCTCACAGGAAGTGGATCTGGTCGAGCCCCGACAGTGCGTCAAAAAATTTGATTAGCTACATTTTGATGACCAGACGACAACTGTTCAGTGATGTCTCAGTGATCGCGAGGGTGAAAACTGGTAGCGATCATCAAATGGTTAGAGACAAACTGAACCTAAGCTTTAAGTTGGAGAAATCTCATCTCTCTCGATTCAAAGTCTCGAAACCTTTCAGCTCGAGTTACAAAACCGTTTTAAGTGCCTAGAAGACTACAATACATTGGATGATATGGATGACATGCCCGTGGAAACTGTCCATGCGGTCGGAGCTAAGTTCTGCAAGACCCGCCGCAGAAAAATACAAAAACTCACCGATCACACTCTTAATCTCATGGCTGTTAGACGGGAAATGAAACTGCAGACTTCATCAGATTTGACAGCATACAGATTAGGCAACTGAACTGACAGATCTCCAAACGCATTTGGCAGGACTTACGCAACTTCTATACAGCTTGTATTGAAAAAGCGATAGGGCGTAATCAAGACTCCAAAGACTTTGCCAGAGATCTGTCTGCCAGAAAGAGCCAACTGTCAAAATCAACAGTCAAAAAGATTGTGGCAGCATCTTTTCCGGGACACCTGAGATTTTGAGTGAGATTAAGAGGTTATACATCATCGTTAGAGCCACACGCAAGTGTAATTGACGATCCAAGAGCTAGTTCTTCTTCGACACTATTCCGATAATATCCCGGACATCAGTCTAAGCGAGATTAGAATGGCTCTCCAGCACCTTAAGAACAGCAAGACCCTAGGTAAGGATGGAATTACAGCGGAGCTTCTGAAAGCAAGTGGAAAACCGGTACTTGAAGTCCTTCAGATGCTCTTTAATTCCGTCCTCCATAATGTGACTACTCTGGAGGCGTGGAGCAGAAGTGCGGTGGTCTTGTTCTTCAAGAAAGGCGACAACGCTCTTTTGTAGAACTACAGTTCGATTTGTCTTCTGAGCCGCGTCTACGTGCTGTTTTCGAGAGTCATTACGAATCGCTTCGCACGCAGACTTGACGACTTCCAGCCTCCCGAACAAGCTAATTTCCGAAAAGTCTTTAGTACCATAGACCACATACATACCTTTCGATAAGTGTACAGAAGACCGAAGAGTACAATTTGCTACTCTGGCTTCCCAACGTTCCCAACGTGGATTATGAGAAAACCTATGATTCCGTCGAAATTTGGACGGTGCTACCGAATCAGAGTACGAAAGCTATCCAACTGCAGAGAGGTGTAAGACAGGGTGAGGTTATATACCCGAAACGGTACCTAGTCGGTACCGTTTCGAAGTCCAACTTCGACCGAGAGGCCAATCGACGGATTCAACTCGGTTCGGGAAAATGCGACACATCTTGTCACGTATACCTCAAAACCTGGAAACGGTAGATTGTACAACCAGTGCGTGTTGCTAGTGATGACTTACGGATCTGAGACGTGGTCCTTTAATGCTGGCCGTATGAGGACGCTCAAGATCACTCAGCGAGCTATGGAGAAGGCTATACTCGGTGTTTCTATTAGTGATAAACTTAGAAATGAGGATATCCGCAGTAGAAGTAGAGTGACTAACATAGCTCAACGGATTGGTAAGCTAAAGTGGCAATGGGCCGAGCTTGAAGAACTGTCGACCAGTAGGGAAAAAGATTCTCGAGTGGCAGCTTCGTACTGGTGGGCGAAGTGTAGGGCGTCCCCCCACTAGATGGAGTGACGACCTTGTAAGACATGCAGGAAATAGATGAATGCAGGTGACTCAGGACCGTACTTTGTGGTATTCCTTGGGGGAGGCCTATGTTCAGCAATCGACTTGTGAAGGGCTGTAATGATGATGATGTAAACAAAAACGGAATCAAAAAGTGGGAAAAACCTCCGCAGTTGTATCTAAAAGTTTATGGAAAAATATAAACTTGCTAAAAAAAGACCTTCAATATGACACCCGGTACGTAATTTAGTCGAAATATTTCGCAATCTGGGAAGAAGACTGTTGCAGATGACTGAGGGCTATGTGTGACTCAGCTGTGAGAAACCTATGCCTGAGAAATATATCCCACTAATACAATTATTAGCAAAGCCGTGGGAAGATTTGCTAATGATTGTATTAGTGGGATGACATAAGCACATTAATTATTTAAAGAGCTCTATTAATTATATTAGGCTAAATATAATTATAAAAGCAAAAAGCAAATACTCTGTTTAAGTCAATAATTGGTAAGGGTCCGGCTGTGTAGATACCACTCGGTTACCTATTTCTACCGACACACAAATGTGTACCTACTACCAATCTCGGAGATCAAGAAAGCCGGTATAGTTAGAAACTGTAAGGCATATCATTTTAGTCCACATCTTTGTTAATAATTATAGGTGTCCGTGGCCTGCAATTGCCATTTACTACCAACTCCTTCGTCAGTAATATCATAAAAAAGTAAGAACATTTAAAGGCATATTTTAGTTTTAATATTCTTCTTTTATTTAAATTAACTGCAACCCACAGTTTTTATGTTCGTAAAAATAAAACAATTAATAGTAGCTCCACACGTAACGATATACCAGTACATGCGCAAGTTTAGACTTGCACAAGTATACATCACTGTCCATAGACAATCAATCAGATCAATCGACAGACGGCTCAAGTATGCTTGAACCTTAGAGATTGAACGATATACGAGTAATTTCTGTGAAAGTGACGGACCGTGCGTGTTATGTAGTGGCAGCAACGCTATCCACTGATGCTTGGACAATAGTTGCCATCATATTTGCTACTGAAAACACTGATGTGATGTTTTATAAAACATAAACACACTCCTCACATCATCTCAACTCTGTTTTCTTTTCTTGTCATGGGTTATCAACTGAGCTAGAGAGTTAAAGATATCGAAGATCGATGTATATCTGATGATTCGAAAGATATATTATATTGTATCACTATTTTTCTTTGTAATATATTTTACGTATGTCTAGAACACGATGTGTCACACATGTCCTTTTAAACTAGGCAAACACAAATTTGCGCGGCCATACACGTCATGATATACACCCGCAAGTTTAGACTGTAAAAACAGAAACAGAAACTTTTTTATTCAATATAGATTATAAATAATACTTATTGAAAGTCACTCTTTTGTTTAACTTACCACAGGTACGGAAAAAATCTCTGTCCTAGGCAGAACTAGCAAAAAACCAGGACATATATGATTGTAAGCTTTTAGTTTTTGAAAAAAAAAACGTTCACGTTCACATATGTTACACACTTAACAATACAAAACAAATTAGTAATAGCTTGATAGCGATAATCACCTTGTTCCCAGGGGCTATTATCATCCATAAATTCTTTAATATTATAATAAATCTTTTTATACAAACTTTGTTCAATAAAGTTTTTGAACTTTGAGGAGGTCAAATTTTCTATATTTCGGATGGCTGAAGTATACTTGAACAATATCATGCCTGTTCGGTTGGACGGTAATAACATTCATTAATGACCCTTAGCAAAAGTTGGCTTATTATTTGCCACTGAAAAGGCTGACTATTAAATGAATAAATTGAATCTGATCATGATCAAAAGTTAGACTAACCCCATATTATTTCAACTTAGTTTCTTATCATCGATTATAAAGATAAAGATATACAATAATATTTTAAGTGACCTAATTCAAAAGATATTTATCACTCTTTTCTTCTCAGTGATAAATAAGCCTAGAACATGCGCAATATACTTACAACACACGTAAATGTATACTTGTGCTAGTCTAAACTTGCGTATGTATATCGTTACGTGTCTGGCTACCATTAAAGTATAGTTAAAAATTTTGAAACTTGCAGGCATCAATCTATAAAAATAAATAAAATTGAAGTGTCTGTTTGTAATTTCAAAATAATAGCTTTTTACTAAATGTACTTGAAAGTGTATACGGTAATTATAGCAAAAACACATATTTTTTTAATTTTTGTCTGTCTGTCTGCTTGTTCCGGCTAATCTCCGAAACGGCTGGACCGATTTCGATGGGACTTTCACTGGTAGATGGCTGAAGTTGTAAGGAATAACTTAGACTACTTATATTTTAGAAAAATAATTATTAATAAGGGTTCCGCGCAACATAATTAAAACCCTAAATTATGCGCGGGCAGTTATAAAATAAGCTATCAGTGCTAATACAGTTCTCGGCTTATCGACCCCACCTACTACAACGACGTAATATGAACAACACAGACTTCTGAACGTAGTGACTAAGCGTTTACCTGCTACACTTTGGGTTGCATGTTTATTTCTCGCACGGTGTTTCATTTATGTGTAATTTATGTTTGTTAAACAATAATGATAATTCACTCACAGTTAAGTCTAATTTACTTTTAGTTAGGTCTTATACACAGAATTCTCCGTCATATTCTGCTGATCTAATCGGTGTGCAAATATTAATTTATTAACAAATGTTATCCAAGGATAGTTACGTTACTATCTACACAATATCAACATGAGTAACTTTACACAATTACTGAAGAGTGGAGGCTAACGAGCACACAGTCTACCTGATGGTAAGTGGATGCTGTGGCCCATAAACATCTACATTTATCCTCGATTAAGAATCAAAATGCAGATGCGTTGTCACCCCTGATGACTAAATTGGAGTGCCTCGTTTCCAGTAAAAAGGGTCTTCGGTTCTCTACACTCACCATACGAAACACAGCAGCATTAAGCTGCTATTTTACGTTGTTATTCTGTGAGAGAATGGTCCCACCCCGGTCGAACCGGCCCATTCGTGCTACAATCATAATATAGCTGCAGCATGGCTCTACCACTGCAGTCATAGTAATAGTTGAGTTAAATGTAAAGGAAAAATATATTTTCATGCCAACATGTCTCAACGTGAGAAAGCCATATAGGAGTCAACCTCAAGTCCCTTTTCACAAGCTTTGTGAGAACGCCACTACTACTACTGAAGAGATTTCTTTGTACTCTCAAGTTCTTTTGTTTTCGGCGAAAGCCTGTCTCACTAGATTAGATTGCGTCAGTATGTTTACTTACATTTCACTTCAATAAATATTTTGCCAAGAATTGTATTTATTCGAAATAAAAAAACCAGCTAGTGCGAGTCGGACTCGCGCACCGAGGGTTCCGAACAAATCCGTAAGTATATAAGTTTAAAATTAATAAAAATATTTTTATTGTAAGATGTAACTAAAAATTTATGCTTTTCGCAATTTTTCCTTTATATGTGCTATAATACGTTGCTTTATACCAAATTTTAAGATTCTGAGTTCACGGGAAGTACCCTGTAGGTTTTGATTCCCTTGATAATGTCGAAAATTTGCGGTATAAACGGCTGTATCTTTTGATTGCGTTGGCTTAGAAGTTTGATTTTTTCACAGCTTCAAGTGACAATAGATTTGAGTATTTGATATGAATTTCAGCTTGATACCTTTACGCGTTCTTGAGAAAAATGGTCTTGACAGACAGACAGGCGGACAACAAAGTGATCCTATAAGGGTTCCGTTTTTTCCTTTTAACCCCAAAAAAATGTGAAATTAATTTATTAAACGTTAATCAACTTAAATAATCCGATATTGGAAAATCCAAAATTCTATATAAATAAGTTTTGAGGTTCATTGAGTGCGATTCTAAGAACAAGGCAGTTCTCTAAATCTTTATGGTATCTCTTAAAATTTACAATATGAGAACGTTATATGAAACGTATATGAAAACGTTATCTTAAATGACTTTATGTTCTAATCAGGATCAGGACCCCTTTAGGTAATTATTTAACAATTGCTTAGTAATTGAATTATTAAAATATCATATTTGATCTGCTATATAAAATATTATTATGTTTACCTATTAAAATGGGTTTTTAAAACTGCAGCGGTTTGTTATGCTAAGGTTTACAACGCTGACTTTTCCTATAAGAGTTAACGCTCCAGATAATCCAAATACATATTTGCTACTGGTGTAATCACCCACAGGGATCGTCAATACAATACTACTTTATTTTAATCAATATTAATCCCCTATTACAATAACAATATCAATTGTGTAACTTATTCAATTATGGGGTTATGTTTATTATTAATAAACTTTTGAAAAGATTTCTCATGTGCTTAGTGAAACCATGAAACATCTCGAGAAATACTTTTTACAAAACCGCACTAGAATAGTGTTGCAGTCTCTACTCTATTTTCCCCTTATATATTAAAGGAAACTTGGACCGAAACCCGTTTTGTAATTATATGACATTTAGCGTTTACGTCTAAAATTTCAGTTTATAATAGCTTAGTACCCAGGGTCTGCTAACGAGTTCTTTGAAAGTTACCTTTGTGCAACCTGACTTGTGTTGGAATCTACTGGAGATTAGCTCGAAGAAAAGAACTGAAAAAGTTTACTAGGTTACAAAAATGTTATACAGCCTTCCTTTTTTATAAAACCGAAGTGACAATCTTACTTTCCACCTGTGATGGTAAGTAACTACTGCAGCCCATGGACACCTGCATCCAACTTCAAACAAAGAAGGCTACAGATGCATTGTCACCTCCGAGGACTAAGATTAAGAGCTTTTAATGAACGATTTTTCTGTAACTTTCTGACTGGAGCTCGGGAGTGAAAAAGACTGAAAATATTAAGTGGGTGATACCTACCAAAACGGATTCCTAAGCCAAAATGAGCCGTACTACCTCACAAACCTACCTTCCTATCTTATTAGCATTGCTCTAGAACAAAGTAATGGAAGCAATCCATATTATAACTGCAGCAGGAATGGATAGGCTCGACCGCTGAAGGACTCTCGCACAGAATATCAGCCTGAAGTAGCAGCACAATGCCGTTTCGTATAGTAACGAAGCATTCCATTTTAATTCTTAATTGTGACAACGCAGCTGCATTTTCATTCTTAATAGAGGATAGTTCCACTTAATATCTTCGTCGGGTGAAGTGTGCTCATTCGTCTATACTTCTATAAAAAATGGTAGGAGTTGGGTCTTGAAGTATAATTCCACGAATATTATGTTTTAAGGTCCTCTTCAAACACAAAATAATGTAGCTCTAGCAGCTAATAAAAGAACAAAACCAGCTCAATGGGGTAGTTGCTAGTAAAAAAATATATAACCCCCTACCGTGGGTTTTGTAAGAGGCGACAAAGGAAGACTGATGTACAACAGCGTCTCTCTTATAACAACTCAAAATAATACAAAAACTGCGGTTGCCAATCCGCCTGCCAAGCATGGCAACTATGACAAATATTCTCCTATGAGGTAACCAATGGGAGATACCTATGTTCAGCAGTTGACTTTTGATAAGCTAAAATGAATAGATGAATGAATGCATGTCAGTAAATTGTAAGCGTAGCACTTCTGATTCAAATCGTAGCATCGTAGACAGCATCTACGTACTAATGCTACGCGAAACACTAATGCATCACTATGGCATTAATGTCACTTGAAAGTTAATATCTTGTCTTCATGATCATTGTGTATATAATATTATTGTGTATATAGTAGTGTATTAGAATATAGTATTATTTATAAGGTAAGGACGTAATCACTGAACTAAGAAGTTCTTGAATATCTTTCACCGACATCAATATCAGGGGCTATACTCTATTAACAACAGCGACTGACCGCAACAAAGCAGACAGGGTGCGTTTAATATAATAACATAATATCATTAAATGAGATGTATTTTATCATATTTTTAATTATTAAATACTTTTTATAATATTTTTAATTATAGGTGAGATATATGGAACAGTTATTTTCTGCTTAGGAGTCCGTGTAGGTTGCTAACCGCTTTTGAGGTAAAGCACCAGCGCAGTGCTACTCCTAGATTTCAGTTACAAATATATAAAGTAATTAGTTAATTATAATAATAGTTATTTTTTGTTACTTAATTATTGTTTGAAGATTTGGTATTATATACATTAAAATAAGCTACAATTGAATTGATAAAGTACTATTTTTAAAGTCGATTAAAAATATAAAACTTTAATATTATTTTAAAATGGAATCATGATAAGTGTTCCAAAGTTGGTCAGACCACTAACAATATTTATAAATGAGTAAACCAGCGTGACATTTTCAATAAGCGCTTAGCTTATATTTCATAGGTCGTCGGACGTGAGCAACCAGTTATTGGCGTGCTCTCTATAATAGAAAAATGGTGAAAAAACCTACATACATAATGTTGAAGCGCCTGTCAAATTATATTAGCAGTTCTCATGCCAATATTAGTCCGTAAGCTGTGTAGGTATGTTTAAAAAAAATGTTGTACCTGTCGTCGTTGTAAAATTTAGAGATCAAGTAAAAGTCGATTGAGCAAATTACTGCATTTTACTATTAAAAAGAGATCAAATTCCTATTCATGGTCCTAAATCGAAGCCGGATTTGAAAAAACGTAATTGGACAAGATATTATTTAGTGGAATACGCTTGGGAAGTCTTAAATATTCGTTGTGGAAATACCACCGAGGGAGTGAAGATATTTAACCAAGAAATCTGGAGTCTTAGCCCCTTAGATATTGGACTATTATTTAATTTATTTAACCCAGCACTCATTATCAGGTAGTATTTTGTGTAAATCGACTGCTAATTTATCAGGTTAGTACCAAATTACCTATAAAATAATTACGTATAACTTAAAGTATTTAATCGGCTAAAATTCATTTAATATTGTTTTATATAGTTTCTAATAACCGTCAAATCATGATTAAATCAAATTATAAAGCTTAGTTAAATTATATTGACGATATTATAATTTTTTTTTCTCTTTATTGGTTTAAACTGTTTTTTAAAAAATAAGTCAAGAGAGTGTATAATTGAAAAAATTGCATAATATTATTTATTACATACTAAGGCATACCTGTGAAGCTGTTTGATGGTCTGAATTGTATTTGTTACCCTTAATTGTTGTTAATTATAAAGTTAAATATCAAGGTAGTACATGTACCATTTTGTTTAATTATTTAAGAGTTTGAAAAATAAGTAAGGGAATTAGTTTTCATTTCTTTACAACTGTAAGCAAAATTGTATAAAACTACTTATGAATTATATTTTATAAAATATAAACTTCTTGTTTGTATAAATTTCAGGCATTTGCACTAGTCTCCCAATACCAGCCAGCATGCCAGAAGATAAGGAGCAAATTAGGAAACGAGCTAGTTACAAGGGACAAATAACAGCTTTTTCAAATTATTTAAATTCACTGAAGGTATCTTCATTGGCTGCTACTGAGGTAAATGAGTTGCAATTACGTATTAGTAGGATTGAGTCAATGTATGAACGATATGATGAGGTACAATTATCCATCGAGTGTAATACTGATAATATAGACGCCCAGATATCAGAACGAACTGATTTTGAATCCCTGTATTTTAAATCGCTTTCTCTTGCAAAAGGGATCTTAGCAGATTGCATTAAGTCAGATGACGTAAGCAGTGACGGTGGCTCTCATTCCGGCAATCATAAATTTGTTAAACTGCCCACTATTCAACTACCTAAATTTAATGGTTCTTATGATAATTGGTTAGAGTTTCATGACACGTTCATGAGCCTCATACATTCAAATGACGAGATAGATGACATAAATAAGTTTCACTATCTGAGAGCGTCGTTGGAAGGGCCCGCTGCTGTGGTAATACAGTCAATCGAATTCTCGGCAGCTAATTACACCGTCGCATGGACTATATTATGTGATAGATATGATAATAAAAGACTACTAATTCAAAATCACGTGACAGCCTTATTTAATATAGCACCAATTAATAAAGATTGTCTGTCAACTTAAAACGTCTTATTGACCAAATAAATAAAAATTTACGTGCACTAGAATCTCTCGGTGAGCCAACTAAACAATGGGACACACTTCTCATTCATATTATTACTCAAAAATTAGATGCTAAGACATATCGTGAATGGGAAGAGTCTAAAGGTCGTTTGGAGAAAGATACACCTATTACGTTCGATATATTTTTGATGTTTTTAAAAAATCGAGCCGATTTAATCTTAACACTAGAAATGTCTAATTCTGGTGCTACTAACCGTTTAAATTCTTCTATAAAATATGCTCCAAAAGTTAAGGCAATGGTTTCAGTGCGGGATACCGGTAATAAAAACGGTTCGGCCTTTTCCGCCAAACTGTGTCCTAAATGTAAGGGTGACCATAAGTTAAGCAGTTGTCCTCAGTTTCTTGGATTAAGTAACGATGTGCGTCTACAGTTACTGCCAGAGTATAAAGTATGTTTCAATTGTCTTAATTCAGGACATTATGCAAATCACTGCAAAAAGCCAGGATGCAAAATATGCCACCGAAAGCATAACACTCTCGTGCACGTCGCAGATTACCAGTCAAAACCGATTACAGATATTAATACATCTAACACGAGTAGTGGTAATAATAAGCCCGTTATGCAAGGTCATTTCGAACAAACAAACAGTTCGACAGGCTCACAGTTGTCATCCAATTCTAACGCACATCTGTCATTATCCGCAAAGGTAGGCACTGCATCGTGTAGTGAACAAGGCGACGTATTGTTATCGACGGCATTAATTAAAGTTATAGGTAAGAATGGTTGTCCATATATTGCTCGTGCTATTCTTGATAGTGGCAGTAACGCTTGTTTAATAACTGAAGAGTTATATCAAAGGCTAGGTTTGCCCGCTCAAAATGTAAATCAGTCGGTAGTCGGTATTAATAATGCTTCGGCACACATCAAGAAGATTTGTAAGGTATCGATAAAATCATTGAATGATAACTTCTCTAGTAATCTTCATTGTTTTGTCCTACCATCAATAACCCAAAATGTACCTACTAGATATGTTAATTTGTCAAACTTAAAAATTCCATCTAATATTTCTCTGGCAGATCCTAATTTTCACTCACCTGCTCCCGTTGACATGCTTATAGGTGCTGATGTCTTTTGGGACTTAATAGGAACGCAGAGATTAAAATTAGGGGACGGTCAGCCGATTCTTTGTGAAACTAGCTTAGGATGGTTAGTATCAGGTCCGATAGATTATAGATATGTAAAGAAAGGGGTTAACTTTATTAAATGTAATTTTACAAGAATATTTCAAGATGAGGCTAGTAAAGATTTAGATGAAGATATACAAAAACAATTAGTACGCTTCTGGCACCTCGAAGAGGTAAGCCCTGCGTCTCTTTATTCAAACGAAGAAAAATTATGCGAAGAACACTTTTTAAAAAACACCACGCGACTGGCAAATGGTCGATTTTGCGTGAGGATACCCTTAAAACATAATCCTGACGTATTAGGTGATTCTTGGCCACGAGCTAAAAAGTGTTTACTATCGCTAGAGCGCAGGTTAGCAGGTCAATCTCAGGTCTATGAAATGTATAAAGAATTTATGTCAGAGTATGAAAGTCTGGGTCATATGGAGAAATGTGAGAATGATAATTTACCACGTAAGATGCATTTTATACCACATCACGGTGTGCTTCGGGAAAGTAGTACTACTACTAAATTAAGAGTCGTTTTCAATGCTAGCAGTCCGACTTCTTCGGGTGTTTCCTTGAATAATATACAGATGGTAGGTCCCGTGGTACAGGACGACCTTTTGTCCATTCTTTTACGCTTTCGGCTACACAAATACGTTCTCACAGCTGATGTTGAGAAAATGTACCGGCAAATAGTCATTCATCCCGATGACCGCTATTTGCAACAAATTGTCTGGCGTGATAACCCTTCAGAACAGCTTCAAGCTTATCAACTTAACACCGTGACTTACGGCACCTCTAGTGCTCCCTTTTTGGCAACTAGGTGCCTCCAACAATTAGGCTTAGAGTGTACCGATGACAAGGTTGCTCAAGTGATCATTCACGATTTTTACGTTGATGACTTGCTAACGGGAGGGGATGATATTAACGAGGTTACAGATTTGCGCCGTAAAGTGACTTCCACACTTGCATCAGCTCATATGGTTTTGCGAAAGTGGAAGTCGAATGAATCTCAACTGGTTAGTGAAAATGATATTTCTCCGCTTGATTTGAATATTGGTGGCTTTGAACCGACTAAAACTTTAGGCCTTGGTTGGCAATCACATACTGACCAACTTTGTTTCCCTATAGGAGGGCTATTCTCAGGTAGAACAAAGCGTGATATGTTATCTGTGATTTCTCAGATTTTTGATCCACTAGGACTTCTATCTCCCTGTGTAATTAAGATGAAAATGCTTCTTCAACAGTTGTGGCTGCTCAAGCTGTCATGGGATGAGCAGTTGACGCCAGAAATCAGCAAGATGTGGGCTGAGATAATAGTCGATTTACCTAAATTAAATACTCTACGTATTCCACGTCGTGTTATTTGTGACTCGCCAAGTTTGTTTGAATTTCATATTTTCTCGGACGCTTCTGAGCGAGCATATGGCGCCTGTTTATATGTGCGTAGTGTTAATGATCAGGGTGAGGTTTTAATTCAATTATTGATGGCGAAAAGTCGTGTCGCGCCGCTTAAACCTATAACAATCCCAAGACTGGAACTTTGTGGTGCACTTGTTGGAGCTCGCCTTTACCAAAAGGTTGTAGCATCGCTGAGACAACAGGCTAAGCGCACTTTCTTTTGGACAGATTCGTCCATCGTGTTAGGATGGTTAAAGGTGTTACCTAGCAAGCTACAACCCTTTGTCAGAAATAGGGTTGCTGAAATATTAGAGAAGACTGGAAATTGCGAGTGGAGGCATGTCCCAACAGAGTGTAATCCGGCCGATCATATTTCTCGCGGTGTGAGTTGTAAGGATATTTCATCCATGAGTAAGTGGTGGTCAGGACCTGAATTTTTAAAGAAAGAGGTCTCTCACTGGCCTGCAAATTTCTTAAGTATTAATCACGAGTTGCCTGAGATTAAATCGTCAAATGTTATCCTCCACGGAATACTTCATTCTAGCAACAATGAAGATTTAGGTGGGAATAAATTAATTGAATTTAAACGCTTTTCTAAATATACTAGATTAAATCGGACCGTTGCTTATGTGCTGCGTTTTATTAATAATTGTAGAAAGCAATCCGTTCACGGTCCTCTAAGCAATCAAGAGTTGCAAACCGCACTCAATGTTATTATAAGAATATCCCAGAGTGAATCATTTGAGGAATACACCATGTTAATTAAAAATAAAAGTTTACCCACTAAAAGTCCGTTGCATAAATTTAATGTATTTCTCGATGATAATAAAATAATGCGTGTTGGAGGGCGTCTTGAAAATTCCGATTACTGTTATGAGAAAAAACATCCCATACTTATACAGTCCACTCATTATTTTACCAAATTGCTCTTCAATTATGAGCACATAAGGTTAATGCACGCGGGACCACAGCTAATGTTGGCCACTATAAGAGAGATGTACTGGCCGATTAGAGGTCGTAATTTGGCCAGATCTTGTTATCGACAATGTGTAAGATGTAATAGAATGAAAGGAAAAACCATCTCTCCAATAATGGGCAACCTACCACACCAACGCATCCTTTCTGGTTTTCCATTTCAAAATATTGGACTAGACTATGCGGGACCAATTCAATCTGTTTCTCGCCATGGCCGTGGTTGTAAAATTGTAAAGGTGTATATAGCTATTTTTATTTGCTTCGCGACTAAGTCAATTCATCTTGAATTAGTGGGTGATTTAACTAGCAATACCTTCATATTAGCTTTGCGCAGATTTATGTCTAGAAGAGGGAAACCTCTTAATATTTATTCGGATAATGGTACCTCCTTTGTAGGCGCATACAATGACATTTCAAAATTTATTAGGACGTATTGTAATTCTTTATCTGAGGTAATGGCAAATGAAGGAATTAATTTCCATTTCATACCGCCTTATTCTCCCCATTTTGCTGGGCTTGCGGAGGCTGGTGTCAAATGCATTAAATATCATTTAGTTAGAGTGCTGGGCAATTGTAATGTGACTTACGAGGAACTAAATACCACATTAATACAAATTGAGGCTATACTTAACTCCAGACCACTCACACCTTTGTCAACGAATCCTGAAGACTTGCTACCACTAACGCCCGGTCATTTTTTGATTGGACGCCCCTTGACTTCCTTGCCGACACCAGACTATAAAGATCATTCCGTAAGCTCTTTAACCCGATTTCAACGAATAGAACAATTACGTCAACATTTTTGGGCTAGATGGAGCAAGGAATATATATCAGAGCTTCAACTGCGGATGAAATGGCGTTCCTGTAAAGGCTCTTTGAAGTTAAATTCACTGGTACTCCTAAAAGAGGAGAATTCACCGCCATTAAAGTGGAAGATGGGTCGCATCGTCGCAGTCCATCCAGGCTCGGACGGCGTATCAAGGGTGGCGGATATCAAAACATCGACTGGTATAGTTCGCCGATCATTTAGCAAAATTTGTCCGCTTCCTGAACCTGAAGAATCTGGTTGAAAGGTAGACTTTCAACGCCGGGGGGCATGTTGAAGCGCCTGTCAAATTATATTAGCAGTTCTCATGCCAATATTAGTCCGTAAGCTGTGTAGGTATGTTTAAAAAAATGTTGTACCTGTCGTCGTTGTAAAATTTAGAGATCAAGTAAAAGTCGATTGAGCAAATTACTGCATTTTACTATTAAAAAGAGATCAAATTCCTATTCACATAATATCTTAAAAATACCTAAAGAATATCTGGAGTATGCCAAAATGCACTAGAGCAGCGCAGCGTGCTCTTTTGGGTTATGCAGTAGCATAACCCTTTCCATATTTATGACAGATAAATGAGGAAAGGTCTGATCCGTGTAGTATAACTTTTGTAAACTATGGCTTTTTTGGTAGTTTAATTTATAAAAAACTAAAATTCTTTTACCCTATAATCACACTAATAACATAAGAAATCATTTAAGTTTGCATACAGAGAATTTAAATATCACTTAGAAAACAGTTACTTTTAAACAGTGGAAGCTTCAGCATGCCCCATATTGATAACTCGTCATATCACTCCACTTAAGGCTCACTTAATAGTGAGTACGTGACTCGTCAGAGGCATGTTCAAGAGCTCTACTGTATGAAGCGTTCACATTACGCAAATATTTAGTACATATAGAATACGATGAACCCGCCGATAAAAATTTTATGAAAAACACAATTACAACATATTAAATGCAGTAAAATAAAAATTTAAAAGTATGCAAAGGTTTAAAAATATGTTTTAGAGGATTACTACCTATGGGAACGACAAGAAAGTGAAGAAATTAAATTATAAGCTGATCGTCGATTAAATGAAAATGTATATTAAAAAAATCCTGCAACAATAAACCGTAAAAAAAAAACCACAATATACCTATAGCAATTAAGAGGTCTATACAACAATTTTAGTTTAAGTAAGCGAGCGAATCCACTGACCTATTTGGCTTTGAAATGAAACGTACGAGAAACACAAAGAATGGGGGGAAAAGCTCTGAATACGAAATGCTGAGTCAACGCCTCAACTGTTATACGGCCAACGTAGCGCATTGTGAAGTGTAATATTTTGGTATAGGAAGTATTATTGCTTAAGAAGTGAGATTCTAAGAGCGGTTTGATCGAACGTCATGCAATTTTCGTGATATAAATTTACATTTCACTACCACGTGGATGACTTAGAGTAATTTACTTCGTGTTACAACTTCGGGGATTGAATATAGGCCGATGCGATTGACTGCAACCATACCTATTCCCGATGTAAATCGCTTAAGGCTTGCTACGTCAGGCACTGGTAGCTTAGGATGTCTCTGTGATGTCGTCAACACTTGCAGCGCTGGCATTTTCCTTGCACAGTTGCCAATTTCTGACAATAGTTGGAAGTTGTCACCGTAGTCAACTTAAACCAGGATGATCCAATCAGAGGAACTATCATCACGTACACAACATTATTATCAGTTTTTATTGTGCTTAGAGTAGATTTTGTTGCTTCAAGTTGCTTCTTACAAAAACATTTAAAATTATAGTTCAAGTTACAGTCTATATACGTCCCACTGCTGGATCTCCTTTCATTTCTGAGTGGGGTTAAGGAAAAGGAAACGTCTGCCGCGCTGCCATAATGCGTGTTGACGAACTTCATTATGTCTTAGAAATATTTTTTCTTATATCTCAGACATGCAGGTTTCCTCACGATGTTTTCCTTCAACGCCGAGCAAGTGATGAATCAGAATTTAAAATTGCAATTAACAATTTAATTGGTGCCGACCGGGATCGAACCCGCTCGCGTACTGTGAAACTTACAGCGAGCGCTCAGCCCCAAAGCTTCCACGGCTCTCAATAACATTTAGTAAATCAACATGATGTAAAATATCAATTCCGCCCAATAAAAAAAATTGTCTTGTTCTAGTTACATTCCCAAAATACCGTAATATTTAGGAAAGTCACTTCTTTCAATTTAACGTTATAAAGAGTGATAATACATGTAAATATGATAAAGTAAATGGAAGTACTAAATCATAGAACATAAGGGAAAACTTAAAGCAAAAAAATTAGAGTGTTGTTTTATGAATTACCGCGTTTAAAATATTATGATTGCGACAATACGCTTGAAATTCTATAATTTATGCAATGTGTGCTAATTAAGTTCTTTATATTAAAGAATGTCTACGCAACGTGTTTAATAATTTGTGAAAGGATGAAACCGTATAAATGTCGAAAATTAATTAGGTTGCGTACATTTATAAAGTTTTCGTAAGGGTATAAAGTTTCTACCAAGAAAAAAATGAAAGTTTGGTTTATTAGAAAGTTATAAATAAAGTTTTCAAGTTTCAAAGTTCATATTTAGTAATAACAAAATGTTTTTCGGAATGTTAGCCGTTTGGTAGTAGTGTGAGAGAATCAATCACCCGGTTAATCCCGTAGATGTCATGGGGAAATTCCAGAACAAATCATGCCTTGCAATTAATATTGGTATAAGTTGTTATATGGGTAATTTTGTGCACGTCAGATCTAAAATTTTGTAAAAAAATCCAGGCAGCAGTGTCAGAGATGCGAGAATGGTGCATATACTACCGCTAAAGTGACGATTAACGCAAATATTCCCTACTATTCTATATACTATTCCACAAGGAAGGCTCATGCCCAACAGTTGTGTTGATGAATTTTAAAAACCATTTAATATGATCAATTGATTAATTAATCATTAAAAAATAAATAAGTTTTCTATTTAATAAAACTGTGGCAGTCAATTTTTCGAAGCATTTTACCGTTATTACATCTATACAAATAAATAAAATTGAAGTGTCTGTTGGTAACATCAAAATAACAGCTTTTTAATAAATGCATATGAAAATATATACGGTACATAGCCGTGTAGTGGCGGTTAAGAATAACCACTACCCCATATCTTCCCGTGGGTGTCGTAAAAGGCGACAAAGGGAAACAGGCAGGAGATGGGCAGCAGCATCTTCCTGATAATAGCCAAAATAACAATAAAAAAAAAACTGCGGTTGCCAACCCGCTCGCCAAGCGTGGCAACTATGGCAATATACCCCCCATGAGCAATGACAATAATAAACGGCCCCCAGTCCCCGGCGGCCCCGCTATTCCTGGCTACGGTGGCGACCATGGTAACGGCGGGGCAGGGGGTGCTAAGAATCTCCGGTGGAGGTTCGGTTGCCACCTACGACGACTCGACCTGGCAACATACAACGCACGCACCCTGAGGACTGACGAGAAGATTGTGGAGCTGGAAGAAGAGATAGACAAGTTACGCTGGCATATTATAGGATTATCCGAAGTCCGAAGAGAGGGGGAGGACACGGTAATCCTCGAATCCGGCAACTTGCTCTATTACCGGGAGGGCGACCATCTGTCCCAAGGAGGTGTCGGATTTATCGTCCACAAGTCTCTCGTTAACAACGTTGTAAAGATTGAGAGTGTGTCGACGAGGGTTGCGTACCTTATACTCAGAATCACCAAACGGTATTCGCTGAAGGTCATACAGGTTTACGCACCAACCTCGGCACACCCCGATCAGGAGGTGGAGGAAATGTATGAGGATATCTCTAGAGCCATGCATTCCTCCAAAACCCAATATACGGTGTTAATGGGAGACTTCAATGCAAAACTAGGCACAAGAGAGAACGGTGAGCTGAAAGTAGGGAAATTTGGAATAGGGCAACGGAACCCAAGGGGCCAGCAGTTGGCTGACTTCATGGAGAAAGAGGGACTCTTTATGATGAACTCTTTCTTCCAGAAGCGACCCCACAGGAAGTGGACCTGGTCGAGCCCCGACGGTTCGACAAAAAATGAGATTGACTTCATTATGACGACCAGACGACAACTGTTCAGTGATGTCTCAGTGATCGCGAGGGTGAAAACCGGAAGCGATCACCGATTAGTTAGAGGCACACTGAACCTAAACGTTAAGTTGGAGAGGTCTCGTCTAATGAAGTCAACGCTCCGTCCCCCTCGTGCTCTAATCCAAAGTCCCGAAACCTTTCAGCTCGAGTTACAAAACCGTTTTCAGTGCCTAGAAGACTGCAATGAAGTGGACGATTTGAATGACAAGCTCGTGGAAACTGTCCATGCGGTCGGAGCTAAGTTCTGCAAGACCCGCCGCAGAAGAACACAAAAACTCTCCGATCACACTCTTAATCTCATGGCTGTTAGACGGGAGATGAAGCTACATTCTTCAACAGATTTGACAGCATACAGGCAACTGAACAGACAGATCTCCAAATGCATGCGGCGGGACTTACGCAACTTCAATACAGCTCGTATTGAAGAAGCGATCGAGCGGAACCAAGGCTCCAAAGTCTTTGCCAGAGATCTGTCTGCCAGAAAGCGCCAACTGTCAAAGCTGAAGACAGAATGTGGCAGCATCGTTTCCGGGGCACCTGAGATTTTGAGTGAAATTGAGACGTTCTATGGGCAGCTGTACACGTCATCGTTGGAGCCGCACGCAAGTGTGAGTAACGATCCAAGAGCGAGTCTTATCCGACATTATTCCGATGAAATCCCGGACGTCAGTCTGAGCGAGATTAGAATGGCTCTCCAGCACCTTAAAAACGGCAAGGCCCCAGGCGAGGATGGTATTACAGCGGAGCTTCTGAAAGCGGGTGGAAAACCGGTACTTGAAGTCCTTCAGAAGCTCTTTAATTCCGTTCTCCGTGGTGGCATTACACCGGAGGCGTGGAGCAGAAGTGCGGTGGTCTTGTTCTTCAAGAAAGGTGACAACGCTCTCTTGAAGAACTACAGACCGATTTCCCTTCTGAGCCGCGTCTACGTGCTGTTTTCGAGAGTCATTACGAATCGTCTCGCGCGCAGACTTGACGACTTCCAGCCTCCCGAACAAGCCGGTTTCCGAAAAGGCTTTAGCACCATAGACCACATACATACCCTTCGGCAAATTGTACAGAAGTCCGAGGAGTACAATTTGCCACTATGTCTGGCGTATGTGGACTATGAGAAAGCCTTTGATTCCGTCGAAATTTGGGCGGTGCTGCAGTCCCTTCAGCGATGCCAAGTTGACTGTCGGTATATCGAAGTGTTGAAGTGCTTGTACAGTAGGGCTACGATGGCTATCCGAGTACAGAACCAGAGTACGAAACCTATCCAATTGCAGAGAGGTGTAAGACAGGGTGACGTCATATCCCCGAAACTCTTTACCGCTGCATTGGAAGATGTTTTCAAGCTTCTGGACTGGAAAGGATACGGTATCAACATCAATGGCGAGTACATCACTCACCTTCGATTTGCCGACGATATAGTCCTTATGGCAGAATCGCTGGAGGACCTAAGCACTATGCTCAATGACCTTAATAGTGTTTCCCAACGGATAGGTCTTAAGATGAACATGGACAAAACAAAGATCATGTTTAATGTCCATGTCACACCTATGCCGGTAGTTGTTGGGAACCCTAAGCTCGAAGTTGTTGACGAGTATGTTTACCTGGGACAAATAGTCAGACTAGGTAAGTCCAACTTCGACCGAGAGGTCAATCGACGGATTCAACTCGGTTGGGCAGCGTTCGGGAAATTACGGCACATCTTCTCGTCAGGTATACCTCAAAACTTGAAAACGAGACTGTACACCCAGTGCGTGTTGCCAGTGATGACATACGGAACTGAGACGTGGTCCTTCACTGCTGGCCGGATGAGGAAGCTCAAGGTCGCTCAGCAAGCTATGGAGAGGGCTATGCTCGGAGTTTCTCTGCGTGATAAACTCAGAAATGAGGATATCCGCAGTAGAACTAGAGTGACCGACATAGCCCAACGGATTAGTAAGCTGAAGTGGCAATGGGCCGGCCATATAGCTCGAAGAACCGACAACCGATGGGGAAGAAAGGTTCTCGAGTGGCAGCCTCGTACCGGCAGGCGAAGTGTAGGGCGTCCCCCCACTAGATGGAGTGACGACCTGGTAAGATATGCAGGAAGTCGATGGATGCAGGTGGCTCAGGACCGTGCTTTGTGGCATTCTTTGGGGGAGGCCTATGTTCAGCAGTGGACTTGTGAAGGGCTGTAATGATGATGATGACATATGTATGTATGTTATATAACAGAAACACAATTTTTTTTGTCTGTCTGTTTGTTCCGGCTAATCTTCAAAACGGTTGGGCCGATTTCGACGGGACTTTCACTGCCAAATAGCTGATGTTATAAGGAGTGTGGCGGCGCTGTCGTCGCGCCACAAGCGAAACACATCGAAGCTTAAATCGCACTAACAAAGTTCCGAAGTTAAAGCAGCATATACAGAATAGCTCTGAACTTCCAATCGGAGTGTTGGCCGCTCCCCGGGCAGAACACCTTGCCCGGCGGAAGATCTCCCCTTTTCCGTCCACCCGCCACAAGAGTAACTTAGGCTACTTATATTTTAGAAAAAGAATTAGGGTTCCGCGGAACGTAATTAAAACCCTAAATCACACGCGGGCGAAGTCGCGGGGAATAGCTAGTATCAAATAAATTTTAACTTTTATAACAAAAACAATTTAACGTAATATATTTCTTATAATATACGCGAATACTACACATTTAATAAAACTAATTTTATATGACTTTATGAAAAAGTCGGAAATTAAAAAAAGGTAAAATTAAACGCGATGAAATCCACAAAAATAGTTTTACTCAACAACTAGCGACACGCACTAATTCATCCTGCGCGAATCATCTATTGTAGTATTCTCAAAAATAATAAGTTATTGGAATAAACAATAGGCTAGATCACTCCTGGCATTGCTTTCTATCTATTTTTCAAACCAGACAGACAGATAAAAATTTTAAAAATGGTTATTCTTGTGTCATAATATCTAGTCTTGTGTCTAATATTGAGGCATTAGCCTTAATGGCATGCGAATAATCATCAATTTTATTTATGTATATATTGATTGAATGTAAGAGAAAATTATGACAGTAAAGATTATTTCAGATAGATTATTTGAGCACGAATGGGTCATGCTTCAACTACAGGTCTGCAGCACCAATGGTCGGCTCGGCTAGAGATAGACAACCCACGCACAGAATCATGATTATAGATAATAGTCAGTCATAAGTTCATAACTTAGAACTTTCCCAAGAAATGCCGTAACATACAGGACTAAACGTGTCTTACCAGGTCATCACTTCATCTAATGAGGCGTTGCCTACGCTTAATGGTACATGCTTGCTACTTGAGAATCTTTCTTCCCTATAAATTATCAGTTGTACAGCTAAGCTACTTGGCTAGCCCCCATTGATACTTCAGCTTACTAATTAGCGAAATTGCAAGTATTATTGTTTGTATAATTTTTTATGTGACGAGAGCCGAAACTCTTTTTTACTGGTAGCGAGGCTCTCAGAGGTCCTCAGAGGTGACATTAAATCTATATTTTATTTTGAAGATAGTATAATGCTCTCATCACAAAGTTAGACGATACTATTTAGTAATACTTTAAAGTTACTAGCTTATACTTTCAGTCATTAATTTTATTATAATATGTGTGGATATTATAATTATTGTAATATGGGTAGGTACTGTGTAATGGCGGTATAGTGATACGATATGTATACACTACGCCGCTTCGTCTACCAGGATATGGTCAGCAGCGACTGCCTAATAACAATTAGAAAATAAAAAACTACGGTTTCCAATCCACCTGCCAGGCATGGCTACTATTGCCAATACGGGGAATCCGTATAAGGAAATCTTAGGCTTATAGTAGTGGACTTTAATAGGCTGTAATGATAATGTGTAGATATGCTATGGTCATACAAAACTAAATTTGTAATTATAATTAAAATATTATAGTACTTATACATTATATTAAACAATAATGAAAAAACATAAATTATCATACAGTCTTACTCCCAGTGTATTCACGTCATGAACGCTCGCTGCTGCGGACCTGCTCTTTTATCACTAGCAGCGACGACCAATCGCGTATACAGTTATACATGGTAGAGTTATGCTGCAGCTATATTATATGATTGTAGCACGAATGGATCGGTTCCACCGGGGAAGGACCTCATCCTCACAGAATACCAGCGTAAAATATCAGCTTAACACTGCTGTGTTTCGTATGGTGAGTGTAGAGATCCGGAGACCCTGTGTATTGGGAAAGAGGTATTCCATCTTAGTCCTCACAACAACCACTTACCATCAAGTGGACTGTGTGCTCGTTTGTCAATCTATCTTATAAAAAAACAGTACCTTTAGAAACTTCACCGCACGTGGAACCCATGGACCGACAGTCTTTACAGCAAATGGCACAAATATGTAGTCATCTCTCAGAGACTCATATTTGCGCCACTTACTCAGTTCAGCTGCCTCTGATGCCACCCCTGCTCTAAACGAGGTACCCCTGAGATTAGAGGCCGCCAGAGTGCCTACGTAAGTAGCATCCCACCCTAGGGCTTTACCTCTCTCCCAAGGAACCAATGTCATGCCATCGGGCCTCTTGTCATTGTCTCTAAATATTCCACAAGGCTCTAAAACCGAGGGAACATTTATAGCGACAATAGCTCTTCGAAAGACATCGTTCAAAGTATCATGACGGGAAAATCTACAGCACTTTTCTTACATGAAAGTCCGTGGAGCCCAAACGCGTTGACGCTGCTATCATAGGAGCTGGTGAGCTGACAAATCGCCGCTCCTAGTCGGAAAAACTAAATCCATCCTGTGAAATCTTAACGTAACATCATGTATCGATTATTTTCAAAGCTTTGTTAAATTTAAATTACCAAAGAATACAATCCCTAAATTGCTTGACGCACTACCGTTGTTTCTAATTATATTTAACGATGTCAAATAGAGGATAGCATCAACAATGAGTACGACCATAAAATAAGATTAAGAATATATTTATTTTTTAACAATTATTACCTTTTGGAATGCTATATTAAACAATAATAAATTTCAGTTCTTCCCGTGGAATATGAAGTTTCAAATGATCCAACACTCCATTTCATCGCGAGGATGTAGTAGTTTACCAGACATGAGAAATGTCAAATTTTTTTATTTTATCTTATAGGATGAGGGTGACAAACGAGCACACCGTCCACCTGATAGTAAGTGGATGCTGTGGCCTCTTGACATCTACAACAGTCCTCGATTAAGGCGTAAAAGTAAAATCTATCTGTGATTTTGTTTTGGCACACTCAAAACGATAAAAATTATACTTTTATTAAAAGTTTTGAGCCGACTTTAAAGGACTAAGAAAAATAAAATAATTTTACATACTGAATTCGGAGCTACGACATTAGTGAATAGAAAAATTAAATTCCATGTGTGTGTACTAAAGAATATCACAAGCTCAAATGTCGTCTAAATAGTTACATTAAATACTTCATGCCCTATTTTTCCACACTTAGAAATGGAATTTTTAGCGAAATATATATAAGATCACGTCAAAAGTATTTAATAAAATATATTTAATAAAAAAGGATCATTAAAGTCGGTTTACAATTGACGAATATATCGCGTAATTTACTTAGTATAAGAAAAACATACAGTCGAATTTATAACCTTCTATTTTAACTCCGCTAACAAAATGTATAGACACTAAATAGATTGCATTCCCCTTCTGTACGTGGTAAAGAATAAAACGATTTCTTAAAGAAAAAAAAGAAAATTAAATAATGTTTTTGGATATGAATTTGAATATTCAAAAACTATGACTACTTCAATTCAATGGGATGTCAAACACCTTAGCCGCCCCCCCATAATCATGGATGCTGTAAAGCAACTATATCGTCGGAAATTAAAAAGTTAAAATTAAATGCGATAAAATCCGTAAAATCAGTTTTATTTAATTAATAATGTTTCCCCCGACAACCGATGGGGATAAAAGGTTCTCGAGTGGCAGCCTCGTACCGGTAGACGAAGTGTAGGGCGACCCCCCACTGATGGAGATGATGATGATGGAGAGATGGAGTGACGACCTGGTAAGACATGCAGGAAGTCGATGGATGCAGGTGGCTCAGGACCTTGCTTTGTGGCATTCCTTGGGGGAGGCTTATGTTCAGCAGTGGACTTGTGAAGGGCTGTAGTGAATTAATAAGGTTTATAAACCAATTATTTAAACAATTCTTGACTTTTTAACTGGCATTCTACCCTATCTCTATTAAACTAAAAATCGTAAAAAGTCTAACCCCAACTTACTTCCTTGCATAAAGAAAAACACATACCATTCAGAAGCTCAAATTAATTTTCCGCTCTGTATTCAACAATAAGTCGAGGTGATATAAGGTGAAGGTCACTTTATTCTACTTTGTTGTGAGTTTCATATTTTAATGTATTTTTTACATCTAACTCGGGCGTGTATGTGCTTAAACTGCAACAGTGTACCACTTGTGCAGACATTGGGCGTTGCCGGCATTCTGTAGTTGACTGTGTTGCTTAACAGAGTGAAGACGCATTTTTTTAATGTCTGGAACCGCTATATCCATTTTGGATCCAACGTCAGCCCATAACCGTTTCGAAACCTCTCGATTATTGTAATTTTTTGAATGTTTATCCCACATGGTTGGTCTATTATAAACACAACTAATTAATTTTTCAATATCCATAGTCGTTTAGGTAGATAACAACACTGACAGAAAGAAACAATAGAATGAAGACACTCAATTTGCACTGTAGACGCCGGCAGTCTGGCGAGAAATCCCAACAAGTTCGGAATCAACGGATGATGGGCCGTTTTCGTGCGTAAACGGACGATGACGATCTTGTTTGTGTGCGCCAGTGTACGCACTCTCTTCCTTTTGATTTGATCGTCCGAGTTCGGCCGTCGTCGCCCGAGTAAACTTCGGCCGATGACGGATTAGGTGTACGCGAACCCTAGTCAACCCGTCGAACGATTACGTCACGCTTGCCAGCGCATTGGAGGCAAATCTACCGTACAACAAGATATGACCGAGTC